>CM039675.1:412161869-412761869 GCA_022496015.1 Hordeum marinum
ATTCGAGAGTGGAGGGGGAGATTTTCCAAAAAAATGATAATATCTGTACACAAATTTAAGGATAGTTCAAACTTTTGCGATCAATCTTGTTGTTATGTTCTCTTTGCTGGAAATTACAGTTTACACGCTTCGATTCCTATGGCTTTCGGCGTCTTTAGAGGATTGCGTTTCTGTGTCTGTTCGATGTTCTTCAGTTACCGAACTTGGTACGCGCCCAGCCTTGTGCTTCTGTTTTGATGTAGCTCGTGTTTGTGCCGGTGGATTGCCATTTCATTGAACATTTTAAGAGAACCATGTTCTTGCTAAACCGATGAGCGCGAAGGCCTCTAGATAGCTAGATGTACCGTTTAAGATGTTCTGTCCTGGAATGTGTTTCATGGTAATTGGTATGTGCGGTCCTTGAGAAAGAAGCTCAAAGATTGAGATGGCACCACAATACTCCTATAATTTTTTTTTGAAAGAACAGTACTCCTATAATTCTTTCATTCCTATTAATGATCCTAATACTCTGTAGTTTTTTTCTTCTACGAGAAGATCCTAATCCTCTCCCATGTCAACTACTTCCTCCCTTTCTAAATTTAAGTCTTTTCAAAAATCTACACTCTAAAGTATGTATATAAATTTATATGTAGTTTTTAATGAAATGAAAGAAGTAGTATATAACCGCTAATTTTTTAAATAATACAATTTTTATTAAATTTGTCACACATTACACTGGTTTAAAAATTTGCAAATATATAACCCTATCGGCCTAGGGGAAGCCGACAGGCTCATGTCGGCTTCGACGATGTCAGCTTTGACGAAGCCGATTAGCTCCTGTTGGCTTTGGCTAGGCCGAGAGGGCAGTCGGCCACACTCAAGTGGCTCCAGTCGGCCTAAAAATGATTAATTGGAACTAATCGGCTTAGCTGTGACCAATTAGCTCCAATCGGTTTAGCCGTGACCAATTAGCTCCCATCGGTGTTGGCAAAGTCGATAGGTGCATGTATTCGTATTTTCCTACCTAGCTAAGATTTTCTGATGACCAGAATGACAAAATAGCCCCTCTAGTTTCCCGCGTGGCAGATCCCGCTACTCGACTTTTTCCCGCTTCTAACTTCCCGCCATAATTTCCTGCTTCTAACTTCCCACTATAGTTTCTCGCTTATTATTTCGCGCCATCTTTTCCCGCTTCTTAGTTCCTGCCAATATCTCCCGCCATAGTTTCCTGCTTCTGAGCTTTCACCTATTCTTCTCTTCTGAACCTATAAAACCCCCATCCACACTAAGGTGGGAAGTAGTCCAGTGTAGTTTTGTAGTTTCGTCAAGATGTCCCATTATCCTTTTAATCCTAGTATTTTTCACTAATACGCCCCATCGTCTTCTCTGTTTAGCCAATAATTTCAAGATCGACGATAGAGTAGTTCCATGCGACGAACTCATCAATAGTGACACCATAATGAATGAGTTAGCTCACGCATTATCTAGGAGTGGGTGGCCTCCAAGGACCTTTGAAGAGATACGGAAAGAACTTCTCAGGTTGCATGAAAGATGGCAGAAGCAACTACATAAGGGTGAATCGTACCTCAAGTTTGCAGCAGAAAATACAAATTTATGGACGGAACACAACAAAGACGAAGACGACATCTTCATGCCAACCACCAAGGCCAAGACTACCACATCGTTGAAGGGCAATAGCTCTGCATAAACAAAGGGCAAGGGCTCTGCATCGATAAAGGACAAGAGCTCTGCATCGACGGAATAGGACGATGATGCCTTCATGTAGTTTTTAGCTATATTTTGTAATTTCAATCGTAATGTTTAATTCAGATGTATTTTATATTATTTATGTGTACTGTCTTATTTTGGGAGTGTATTGTTTTATCTAAGCACGACATATGTGTTATCCCTGCTAAACTAACTGGGGACTGAAATAGAACATGAATATGTCTCATACATAAGTAGATGGTCATTTGTCACATACATAGAATAGACACATGTCTCATATAAAATTAGATAGTCATGTCTCTACTAACAGATGGAAGCGTCAATGACGACGCCTGCCTCGGTGATCAGGCAGTGTGCTAGGCGTACTCCAACCCAACCTGTGGGGTGGTCTAATGTTACAAAGAGGAACCTTGGACCCATCCTAGTCATCCTATGTATCCTGGGTGGGTCCTGGTGGAGGAGTCAAAACATGTCCATCCAGGTGTTGTGCTGCAATAGTGGCTCACCCTCACTCCCTCACCCGGATCCGGACGCTGACGCCTCGTGATATGTGAAATATTTCACAGGAGGGAACATAAGTAATGAAATATGTAGTCTCAATTAATAATGGAAAGACTAAATTTGAAGAGACATACCAGGATGTGGCTAAAACATGAAACCCGATGTGAGACTTTGATGTTGTGGTGGAGGCCTAGACGAGAAGCTGGATGCGGGACCATGCTGCTGTGGGTGCTGCCACGCCGAACTGCCAGCCTGGTCGGGAGGTGGTGGAGGGGCGTCGACTTCTATGCTAGGCATGGACGTCGTTGTTGTCATTGCATGGAGGGACGTAGCTGCTGCTAGTGGTGGTGGGGGGAACAATGTCCGAAGTGTCGGTGCACGTGATAGCCGCATAGACATGCCGTAGCTTCTGCTCTAGGCACGTGAACCATGGTCAGGGCTGAGACCTAGGTACCATGAGAGGTCCAAACGACAATGAACGTGTATAGTCCCTGACCTCACTATGAAGATCGAATGCGAGCTCATCATGAAATTGTCACGATGATTATTAAGTATGGACAGCAAAGTATGTAACAACAAGATGCATTAGATAAATACAATAGAAGTTATCGTGTACTGTCTAGAGCCCAAAGTATCATAGCGTGGGTATGTATCCGACGTAACAGGGTCCGGTATGTCCTCTGGATGAGGGTGTTGAATGATGTGTAACCTTGTCCTGCTCATGTACTGATTCAAATAGGCATTGAATTTACCGAGATCAAACCTTTCATGCTCGTCCCAGAGACGTGTCGTCCCAGTATCCTAGTCTGTAATGTACTATTGAAGCCTTTGTAGCCACTGATCATGTGTCCTGCTTATCCCCTTCCTTGCGTTCCTGCAATTGAGGTGTGTGTTTAACAACTAACCGGTGATTCACTATGAATAATTTTGAATAACAATGAAACATTGAATAAGTATACAATATATGTGGACTACTGCTGGCAGTAGGTTCTCTATAGGGGGGGGGGCTCAACCATCTATCGAAGACCAAATTTCCTCATAACCCGCTACTGCGCCATTTCCTCGATGAACATATCGAAGATGATCTTCGATTTCGTCATCCAGTAACCCTGATCTCTTGTGCATAGCTCAGAAATAACGCTGGGGTATCTAGCATGTATGGCTGCCTGCGTGTACGGCTGCCAGATCACCCTGGAGTACGTATCGAACTGCTCGTTTAATGTTGTGTAGGCTCACCTAGTCTGCTCAGTAGCATAGTGTCTCTGCACAGATTATGAGTGAGTTTTCGGTCGTAGTGTACGCAAAGAACATGCATTAAATTATAATACGAGACATACCTTGCGACGTGTCTAGCACAGACCAAAAGTAGGCATGTCAATGTGTTAAGCATCAATCAGGTGGCCCATAAGAAAACCCTCCTTGACATCTATGTTCGGTCGTCCTATAGAGAACCTCTCCCACAACCACAGCCGTAAAAATAGAGGGCATCCCAGAAGGGATGACTTGTCCGACGCAAGCTGGCAACCGTTGCACATACCTCGGTATGTAGCTACTAAGACCGCCGAACCCCAACTCCTAGGTGTGATCTGATTCGATATCTCATCTCTCGCGATCTCCAGTGCAACAGGGATGTAGCGTGCACTGATAGTGGTGATATGGTTCTCTGTGAACATAACCTTCCCGAGAAGCCATGGTAGGTACACCTCGAGGCTACATGTGATCTGTGTCTAATTCATAGGGACATTTGGATACCCCGGGAAATTTTGCAATTGTATTGAGTAAAGAGAAAGTATTTGTAAATAACAAATGTAATTGTAAAATCAGAAGCATGAGAAACAAAAAATATGTGGCTGAGGAACTAACACGAAACAGCCCAATCAATCATACTTAGGTCCGTGAGGCTCCCACGCAAGAACCGGAGTCTGATCGTAAACACCCACGAAACGTTGTGCCATAGATACCTCCCAACGAGGCGATGCCTCCAACAGTCATATGGCAGGACCCGCCAACGGTAGGCCCAATAGCAGTGAGGCATCCTCTAGAGTAGGAGCCATCTCTCCCCAGCGGAGGTGGAATGTGTGGGTCTCAGGCGTCCATCGATTCACTAAGCAGGTGAGCAGAGAGGAGCCAAGGGCGAGGAGTCTGGAGGTGTCAGTGGCTTCTACTAGACGCACGAAAGGTAAAAGTCCAGCCCATTTCAACTTGCATATCAAAAAGCATAACAATTAATTTAGTGTGGATCCATTAATATACATGCTTGAAATAAATAAATAAAACACGTATCTGTCAACCCAATCTGGGTGTATCTTCCGGTCCACCTTAGAAGTGCGAGTGACACAGGGGTCAAGCTTGCGCTCACATAATTGCACAACACAATGCTTACTATCAATCTCCGGATTAAGCAACCACGTTCCTCCAGTCCTACAATAGTGCATTTAATACATGGTGCCACACTTAATACAAATTTAACACATAGTGCCACACTTAATACAAATTTAACACATAGTGCCACACTTAATACAAATTTAACACATAGTGCCACACTTAATACAAATGTAACACATAGTGCCACACTTAATACAAATTTAACACATAGTTCCACTCTTACTACAAATTTAAAGATAACCTAGCTTCTTCCTCTTGCTCCCCCTCTTCCTCCTCTTCGTCCAGGACTGCCTCGTCCACGCCTCGCGTCCTGTGGTAGTGACGAAAGTGGGACATTCAGGGTCCCTATGTCCAAATTTATTGCATAGAATGCATTGCATGGTGCTCCCTCCGGCATCAGATTCATCCATATCATTCCGGATGTGCTGACACTGCCGTCTACCTCTACTTGTACGCATGAACTCAAGGGGTGGAATGTATCTCCTTTCAGCAGGGTCGACGGTGTTGAAGTTACCCATTGATCGAAAACCATGCAACTCACCTGTCCAGGTATTGAGGATGGACTCTTTCAGAAAGTATGTAGACACGAATGAGATTTCATCCAGTCCTAACTGCTCGAAAGCAGCAAGTACATGCGAGCAAGGTAGATGAAGCAACTTGGGTTTGTTGCATGTGCACTCACACGTTGGTCGGACTTCGTTTCCAATTTTCCCCTCGTGTGTCCTTGTCTCATTTGCACATCCGAATTTGTTGTTAGCTAAGCGGACCTCAAACCTTCTCTCTAGATTTCCGATGGTGACAACAGTGTGTGACCAGGCTTTTCCCATCTTTTCATCCATGTACTTCATAACCTTTTCACGGTAACGTGTGTTCAGGTTGTTAGTGATATGCAGGGCAGCGCTTTGATGTCTATCTCTAAAATACTTCATCGTACCATAGAAAATTCCCTCAACGATGCTGTAAGTGGCAAAGCCCTATTTCCTCTAAGGACAAGGTTATATGTTTCAATGAGGTTGGTAGTCATGACACCGTACCTTGCTCCATGTGTGTCATGCAACAAAGACCACCTCTCTAGAGGCTCGTGCTCTATCCACTAATCAAAGGTTTTAATTGTCCCCCCGGGCCTTCTCCTAGTACCAGGTGAATCAAATCCTGGCAAGTCACAAAGCCCAACAGGATCCTCCTCCACGGCAGCTAATCATGTTGCTAACTGTATAGCTACTGCTTCAACATGTGCCCTCACTACTGCATCTCGTGCAACTCTCCTGTCCCTGACATGTCTGTGCGTGCAAACATTTAGTCTATTACGTATCGAATTGTACTACCATAGCTGGTTCTTGTTGCATAGTTTTTTGAATGGATTCATGAGGTTTTTATTTCTGAATTGCGAGAAGAAATTGGCCCCAAGATGGCGCATGCACTACAGGAATCAGGGACTTTGCCATCTGCCATGGCTGACGGCAAAGGGCAGGACCCTGGATGGCAAAGGTCTTTGCCATACGTCAGTAGACGACAAACATTTTGGCAAAGAAAAATACGGTAAAGAGGTCCTTTGCCGTCTGCTTTGTGCCCACCGATAGCAAAGAATCTTTGCCATTGTGGAGCAGACGGCAAAGATCATGGACGGCAGACCCACATGGTTAGGTCCGTCAAGTGTTAACGATAGTCTTTGACGTCCGCGTGGGGTCTCCCCTTTGTCGTCCGCCTTAGGCCCCCCTTTTCTGTCCGTGGGATGACGACAAAGAAGCCATAGTGAGCAGGGGTTTAAGGCCCTTTGCCACCTGGGGTCCCCCCTTTGTCGTCTTGAGGGATCACTACAAGAGTGTCTAGAGGGGGGGGGGGTGAATAGACTACTAGCAGGAATTTAAAACCTAACTTTTCCCAAGTAAATTTGTTGGCAGATTTTAACAGTTTTAGCAAAGCTAGCAAGTCTAACAGCCCTACACATGCATGTCAACAAATATGGCAGCGGAAAGTAAAGACATTGCATATGAAGTAAAGTGTTGAGATAGGTAGATCAAACGCAGTTGGAGACGCATGGATTTTTCCCATGCTTCCGATAGGTGGCGCTATCGTACATCCACGTTTATGGAGTATTCAACCCACAGAGGGTAACGGTCGTGAGAGTCCACGGAGGGCTCCACCCAAAAGGGTCCACGAAGTAGCAACCTTGACTATTCCATAACGGCTTCCGTCCACGAAGGACTAGCCTCACTATGGGTAGACCTTCACGAAGTAGGCGATCTCCTTGCCCTTAAAAACTTCTTGGTTCACTCCACAACACGAAGTAGGAGGCTCCCAAGCGACACCTAACCAATCTAGGAGGCACCACCCTCCAAAAGGTAATAGGCTCGGTAATGACGATGAACTCCTTGCTCTTGTGCTTCAAGATGATAGACTCCTCAGCACCCAATCACTCTCTCACAGATTTGGCATGGTGGAAGAGATGGGATTAGTGGAAAGCTACTTGGAGAGGCTAGAGATCAAGATCCATATGATTGGAGTGGAAAATCTTGACCTCAACACAAGGGTAGGTGGTTCTCTCTCAGAAAACTGGATGGGGCAAGTGTGGAATAGTTCTGAGTGCTTCTCTTTCGAGTAGGTGGTGGTGAAGGGGTATATATAGGCATCCCCAAAAATCCAACCGTTACACACAAAATGACCAACTCGGTGACACCGATGTGTTAATCTCGGTGGTACCGAAGTGATCAAAAGGTGGCAACTTTTGAATCTCGGTGAGACCGATATAGGAAACTCGGTTGCACCGATAAGGTGACCAATGGTCAGATTTCCAATCTCGGTGACGCCGATCCAACATTCTCGGTGGGTATCGACAATGTGAATTTCCATAACAAAAAGTTGGCAACCTAAACTCGGTGGCACCGGTATGGAATCGGTTGCACCAAAGTGGCTAGGGTTTGGCTGAGTCTGTCTAGGTTCTAGAATCAGTGGCACCGGTATGGAAAAGTTGGTTGCACCAATTTTGAGTGTTAGGAACTGTCACGCCCAAGATGTGGTCCTTTCCTTATTTTGGCACGAGGGCCTCGATAGGGATAGAAGCGCATCTCGTCGTGTTGCAAGAATGGATATCATTACAAGTACATGTACAAAAGAGAAGAGTATGTGGAATTGGCTTACACTCGCCACAAGCTACAACAAGATCACATCAATACAACAACATACTCAAACATCATACAGAAGAGTAGGGTCTAACTACGGACGAAAATAAATGACAAAATGACATCCATCCTTGCTATCCTAGGCTGCCGCCTAGAACCCATCCTAGATCGATGAAGAAGAAGAACTCCAAATCAAACAAGCAATGTGCTCACGTCAAATCATCGCATTACCTATACCTGCAACTGTTGTTGTAGTAATCTGTGAGCCACAGGGACTTAGCAATCTCATTTCCAAGGGTATCAAGACTATTAAAGCTTAATATGTGAGGTATGGTTAAGTGGTGAGGCTGCAGCAAGCGACTAAGCATTTATTTGAGTGGCTAACTTATGAGTACAGAAACTAAAGTATGGTGGTCTACGCATAGCAGACGTGAACTTGTAATGACCACTAACTGATCCTGAACACCTACTTACGTCAAACATAACCCCACCATGTTCTCTCTCGAATAAGGACTCACGAGAAGATACAGTCACGGTTACGCACACAGTTGGTGTATTTTATTAGAGTTTACTTCACATTTGCTATGTACGGGTGTTAAACAATGTATCCAAGTTTTCCACACAACCGCGTGCACGGCTTGTCGAAAAGATTTAACCCTGTAGGGGTGCTCCAACTCATCCATCACAAATTAACCACACGCCGCGGGAACAATCTCGACCACGGATCTCGTGATCATCCTAGGCAATTCCAAAGGAAAACCGACACCTCGAGATAGCCCGAAGAAGATCAAAGTTCCTCACGCAAGACATTCGAGAAAGGTAAAACAAATCCAGTAAGGCCTCCCGACGTGTCGACGAACCCGATAAGAGCCGCGTATCTCGTTCTCAGGACACGACCGGATGAACACTACGTACGGTGACTTGATAGAAATCCCTCGAGTTGCCTCGAGGTGGCCCCGCAAGTGGCTCTGTTTTGGACCAACACTCATGAGGAGCACTGGCCCAGGGGTTGATTAATTATCCATGGGGTCCGGAAAGTCCCTATGCAAGTTCATTAGTTATTAGCAAATGTAGTACCAATGTTGGGCCTTGCCAGACAAGCTTTATCCTAACCCGAAAATCAAGGGGTCCCCATAACAACCCCGAGCATGTTAGGAGCGCTCAATTATGGAACATAACACCGGTTCACAAGTAACTAGGGCAGCAAGAGTGGAACAAAGCACCGAGCAAAAGGCCAAGCCTTCCACCCTTTACCAAATGTATAAGTGCATTAAATTAAATAGCAATAATATTGTGATATCGAAACAATGTCCATGTTGTCACATGGAAGCAATTCCACCTGCAGCTCGAAACGCTACAAGAAGGGCTGAGCAAGCGGTAACATAGCCAAACAATAGTTTGTTGGGAAGGTGGAGGGTTAGAGGCTTTTCATGCCAATGTTGGGAGGCTTGACAAACAAGTGGTAGGTAGCGTGACATAACGGTAAATGCGGGGAAAATAGCATAGCAATGATAGTAGTGGTATCCAGGGAAATGTGTCATCTTGCCTGAGATCCCGCTCGGAAGAAGAACGAGTCCATGAAGAAGACGAGCCAACGTAGTCGAAAAAAGCCTCACACTCCGAACGCTTTCGGAACTCTATCGAGAAGAAGCAAACCGGAAACAAACAATCAACACACGAGAAACACCACAACATATGCATGACATGATGCGCAGACAAATATGATGCATGTCCGGTTTAATATGCAACGCATGGCATGGCATGGCAAGAACAACAAACAACTACTACACATTAAAGTGAAGCTCAATATGCAACGAGTTGCATATTGAAGAAACTTCACGTTGAATTGCTTAGTTCACTCTCGTTAGGTACTCATCAATATTGAATGTTGTTTAACATGGCAAACGGTGAAGCACAACTAACTACAACATCTAGGCATTTAAAATGAGGTCGGAAGCAATATATAACATTTCCGGAACATCCCCATAAGCATATTATGATTTTGGTCCAGATCTGTCCTAACACAATTTTAGAGTTGTTAAACAGCAAAATAAATGCCACCATGTGATTCTACACATTTTTATAGTCAAGTTACATATGTGGATCATTTTTATCAGAGCTACGGTTTTGTAGTTATGAAATAAATCATTTTAACATGGCATTTACGCAAATCAATGCAAACAGCAAATTTAAACATTTTTATCACATGTGAAAGTTGGATATTGTGAATCTACACGAAATTCTAGTCAAGTTTCATATATAAAGTTTTTACATGTGATGCACGGTTAATTATCTATGAGCATTTTTAAAACAGGGTTTTTTCTGTAATTCTACAAATCACAGGTTAATTAGCAAAATTCGCAGAACTGGGAAATAAACATCTACCGGCTGAATCCGGGAACTGGCTCAACAGTTAGCAGGGGCGCAACATAGCGATGCAGTGCCTCGGGCACGGGATAGGGTGGCTGGGGGTTAGCTCACCTAGTGGGCCTTGGCCCATGCAGAGGAGAGGGTTGGAGCTGGGCCACCGGGCGAGGCTCGGACTGGGCCGGCCCACTCGCAGGTCAACGGGGCAGGTTAGGGGTGTTATATAGGAATGGGGGGCTAGGGTTAGCAGTTTTGTCCGTTTTCGGACCGTTCGATCTCAATCGGATGCCCTGGAAGCAGAGGGGGCTAGGTGGGCTGTGGAGAGGGGTTGGGCTGAGACAAGAGGGAAAGTTGCGGCCTGTGGCACGAGGTTTTAAAACACCGAAAACGTCCGACGAATAACCAATGACCGCACTGCTACGGACTAACCGATGTGGTCTCAAACGAACTCGGAATGCGACGAAATTTGACAGGCGGTCTACCTACAATATAAGAAGATCGCACGCCAAGTTTCGACCCTATCCAAGAATATTTTTCGCGCGCTTTAGAAATGGTTTTTTTAAATGATGCCGTGGGCGCTTGCGTGTGTGGTTGGTCTCAAAATGGTCAGCGACGAGAACGGAGAGAATCGGCAACTACGAACGGATGCATGTTTTGAAAACGAGTGACGATGCTATGCAGATGATGCAAATGATGCGATGATGGATGCAACAACCAAATGAAACACAAACGAGAATGGAAATAAAAGGGGAATCTTCTGGAGCGTCGGTCTCAGGCTATTACAACTCTCCTCCACTACACGAGGATCTCGTCCCGAGATCTAGAATGAGAAGGGGAAGAGAAAGATAAAGAGGTAAAACTTTGTTGCTTCTTTGACAAATGAGTGAAACCAATGATCATTGAAGGTTGGAAAGATGAAGAATGACATGAGGAACAAGCAAGAATTCACAAGAAATTTCGGCAGCACTTCGGTAGGATAGAAGGACAAATTGATATGAAGGAAAGAAATTGAAAGAGAGACAACAAACTTCGGTTGGAATAGAATAAAAACTTCATAAGATGGAAGGATCATGAAAATATATTACAACACTCCGGTTAATGGACAAGCAGGGGAAGAACATGATCTTAATCAAACTAGATGAGAGTTGCAAAGAGCAACACCACTATGCCTCCGGAACAAAAGAATAGAAGCTAGATCTTTGGAAGAAGAGAACGGAGAAGAAAATAACAACTTCTACCACCGTTGAACTTGAGAAGCATCTTACAAGAAGAGATTGACGGGGTTGTTGAAACATCAACAACGAAAAGAACAAACTTGTTATGGACTTATGGGGAACATCTCAAATTATGAGGTGACAACCTACCACAACAAAACAATTGATTGCTTAGGAGCAAAAGGGATGAAAACTTCTTTCACCAAGAAGAGGAGGAGAAAACTTGGATCATTTATGACACCATGATAGAAACAATCCTTAGGAAAAGCTTTAGGTGAAATCCAACCCAAGATAACTCCGGGAATACAAGATTGGTTTACTTATCTTGTACTTAACAATTTTCCTTCGAGACTCCTCATAATCAAGAATTTAATAAAACCATCTCAAAATACAATGGAGAAGGAATTGAACTTAGACATCCAAGATAAAGAACACTTAAGCACCTCAAACAAGAATCTTGAAGAACACTTGAAAATGAAAGAAATCTTGATGAACCACCATGAAGAACCTTAGAAAGAACTCTGAAACGAAAGGACGAAAGAAATAATTGAAGGATGAAAAAGAACAAGATTGAGGCCTTGCTATGAATTAGATGAAGCTTAGCGACAAGATACTTGAGAAAAACTAGGAACTCCGGAAAAGAAAGATGACCACTTGGGATAAGGAATTTGATATCATGAACAACTCTGGAAGTAGGGTTGAAATCACTTGGATGAAACAAGAATAATAATTATGATATGCCTATCCTTCATCAAGTTAAATTGATGACAAACAACCGATTTCGCACACCACTTATTCTTGTTACAAAGAATTGAAGAGAAGAGAGAGAGAGAGATCACAACCTTTACGAAGACTTGAATGAGAACACAGAGAAGACTAGAAACTAAAGCGGATAATACAAATGAATGATATAACATGAGAACGAAGAGAGCATGATCCACCTAATAGAAAACTTCACAAGGCACCAGAATAATTGAGATACGAACAAAGGAACAACAATTGAGAAGAATTTGAGAACGAAAGTTGAAAGCGGAGAATGAAGAAATCTTCTGAAATGATGGCCTTCGGGAGGATTGAGAAATGATAACAAGTCTGAATGCACTGGATAGATAAGGATGGAATTACTCCTGATCGAAAACAATTTGTGATGATAGCAACAGCCTGAAACCATGAATCTTTGAAAGAACGAACAATGATTTAAGAGAATCTCTCCTTCGATCTTCAAGCAGAGAATGATGACGAGAAACAACACCATGAATTACTGAGATACTCCGGAACAATGAATAAATAAAAGGTTGAGCTAACAATGAAAATGATTTAGAAGCGATCATGGAAGAGGAATATGACTAATGAAAATCATTCTTGCATCATATTTGAAAAGAACTTGAGGACATCTCCGGAAAGATTAGAAGAGTCAGGTAAGATCCTGGGGAAAAACCTGTGGGTTATGGGCCCACTCAAAAGAACCACCGTTGAAACAACTGCTTAAAAGACAGATTGCACCGAAACAAATTACGAACTTGATTAGGTGAGAACCTCAAAATAATTTGTAGGATGGAAATGAAAGTCTTCTGAGATATGTTCAGCACTCCAGATAGAATAGAGAGGGATGAGTAAACAAGAGAGGCTTGGAAAAGAAATTGCCACATGGAAACCACCAAACAAATGAGAAAGGATAAGATGAGCACCGAAGCTTGAATTGAATCCACCGGAGAAGAATAACAACAAGAACAAAGAATATGAGGATAGACCTAGAAATTGAAACTCTTGAGAATCTCCACAAGAAATCACCGAATACAATACAGAAGAAAAGATAGCGGAAGCATCAATGAAAAGAAAGGCATTTGGGTGATAATTAATCGTAGAAGAAAAAGGGTGGGAGGGTGGGAAAACAAAGAAACTTGGGACAAATGAGACAAACTCCGGAACGAAATATGAGGATTGATCTTGCAATATTGGAGATGACTGAATTATCTTGAAGAGAAGCACACCGGTAGGAAAAGAATTGATATGATAACTTGATTGAGCACAAGAATTAGCAATCCCACAGAAATATGAGAACACTACTTCGGAAAGAGATCACCCCTTGTCATCGAAACAACTCGAATTACCATATACACAACAAAACAAAGAATGGGGCTTATGAAACAAGCCAAAACAAATACATGACAGAGATTTCGTCCGATATTTTCGTGGTAAGGTTCGCATGGGCTCGATTGTACATTGGATTGTCATATTGAAATGACGCTCGAATATGATCCCTAGGCGTAGCGAACTACAATGCTTGATGAAGCATATCTTATGACATATATCGAGACTATCCTTTGTAAGAAAGACCGTGAACAAACGAATCCACTAGATATTGAACCCCAACCTCACATCATGATCTGTTGAAAGATAGCCTAGGTAACTACTTGAATTCCCACCTAAGAACTTCCGAAAACTTTCTGGTTATGCAACCCGGTGTGGGGGATACAAGGAGGAAATATCTCACAAAGCTAGCAAACCTACACCCCAATTGTATCCATCCTTCAACACATAACCAGAGGCTTTCACAAATCCATCTAACTTGGATCCTCGAAAGCACAACGATACTAACCATGGTGGTACCCCTGACGCCTCCCTAGTACTGGGTGACTCCGACCTTATCTCACCACGACAAGTATTGAAGAAATTCCGAACACCCTCTATACCGAGATACTAAGGCAGCTGAATGATAATGATGTGCCAAGAATTCTTTGCAGCTCAACTCCCCAGAAGAAATCAAGTCAGACAGGAGGCACCAAGACAGAACTCCGTCACATCGGTATCATATAGTTTCCAAAATAACCGCGTGATCCTAAATTTTTTTTGAGCGAGAAGAGGAGTAGAAACAAAATTCCTAAGTCATAATTCCTCACAAAGCATAGAAGAGGAGTAAAAAGAATCCTACTCTCCGATATAACTAGACTCAAAATAGTTTTCTCTAGACTCGACTCAGCCAAGATGCGGTCCTATCCTTATTTTGGCACGAGGGCCTCGACAGGGATAGAAGCGCATCTCGTTGTGTTGCAAGAATGGATATCATTACAAGTACATGTACATAAGAGAAGAGTATATGGAATTGGCTTACACTCGCCACAAGCTCCAACAAGATCACATCAATACAACAACATACTCAAACATCATACAGAAGAGTAGGGTATGACTACGGACGAAAACAAACGACAAAATGACATCCATCCTTGCTATCCCAGGCTACCGCCTGGAACCCACCCTAGATCGATGAAGAAGAAGAACTCCAAATCAAACAAGCAACACACTCACGTCAAATCATCGCATTACCTATACTTGCAACTATTGTTCTAGTAATCTGTGAGCCACAGGGACTCAGCAATCTTATTTCCAAGGGTATCAAGACTATTAAAGCTTAATAGGTGACGTATGGTTAAGTGCTGAGGCTGCAGCAAGCGACTAAGCATTTATTTGAGTGGCTAACTTACGAGTATAGAAAGTAAAGTATGGTGGTCTATGCATAGCAGACGTGAACTAGTAATGACCACTAACTGATCCTGAACACCTACTTACGTCAAACATAACCCCACCGTGTTCTCTCTCGAATAAGGACTCATGAGAAGAGACAGTCATGGTTATGCACACAGTTGGTGTATTTTATTAGAGTTTACTTCAAGTTTTCTATGACCGGGTGTTAAACAAAGTATCCATGTTTGCCACATAACAATGGCCATGGCTTCTCGAAAAGATTTAACCCTTTAGGGGTGCTCCAACTCATCCATCACAAATTAACCACACGTCGCGGGAACAACCTTGACCACGAATCTCGTGATCATCCTAGGCAATTCCAAAGGAAAACCGACACCTCGAGATAGCCTGAAGAAGATCAGAGTTCCTCACGCAAGACGTTCGAGAAAGGTAAAACAAATCCAGCAAGGCCTCCCGACGTGTCGACGAACCCGATAAGAGTCGCGTATCTCGTTCTCAGGACACGACCGGATGAGCACTACATATAGCGACTTGATAGAAATCCCTCGAGTTGCCCCGAGGTGGCCCCGCAAGTGGCTCTGTTTTGGACCAACACTCATGAGGAGCACTGGGCCAGGGGTTGATTAATTATCCATAGGGTCGACAAAGTCCCTATGCAAGTTCATTAGTTATTAGCAAATGTAGTACCAATGTTGGGCCTTGCCAGACAAGCTTTATCCTAACACGGAAATCAAGGGGGTCCCCATAACAACCCCGAGCATGTTAGGAGCGCTCAATTATGGAACATAACACCGGTTCACAAATAACTAGGGCAGCAAGAGTGGAACAAAGCACCGAGCAAAAGGCCAAGCATTCCACCCTTTACCAAATGTATAAGTGCATTAAATTAAATAGCAATAATATTGTGATATCGAAAGAATGTCCATGTTGTCACATGGAAGCAATTGAAACTGCAGCTCGAAACGCTACAAGAAGGGCTGAGCAAGCGGTAACATAGCGAAACAACGTTTTGTTGGGAAGGTGGAGGTTTAGAGGCTTTTCATGCCAATGTTGGGAGGCTTGACAAACAAGTGGTAGGTAGCGTGACATAACGATAAAAACGGGACAAATAGCATAGCAATGATAGTAGTGGTATCCAGGGAAATGTGTCATCTTGCCTGAGATCCCGCTCGGAAGAAGAACGAGTCCATGAAGAAGACGAGCCAACGTAGTCGAAAAAATCCTCACACTCCGAACGCTTTCGGAACTCTATCGAGAAGAAGCAAACCGGAAACAAACAATCAACACACGAGAAACACCACAACATATGCATGACATGATGCGCAGACAAATATGATGCATGTCCGGTTTAATATGCAACGCATGGCATGGCATGGCAAGAACAACAAACAAGTACTACACATTAAAGTGTAGCTCAATATGCAACGAGTTGCATATTGAAGAAACTTCACGTTGAATTGCTTAGTTCACTCTCGTTAGGTACTCATCAATATTAAATGTTGTTTAACATGGCAAACGGTGAAGCACAACTAACTACAACATCTAGGCATTTTAAATGAGGTCGGAAGCAATATATAACATTTCCGGAACATCCCCATAATCATATTATGATTTTGGTCCAGATTTGTCCTAACACAAATTTAGAGTTGTTAAACAGAAAAATAAATGCCACCATGTGATTCTACACATTTTTATAGTGAAGTTACATATGTGGATTATTTTTATCAGAGCTATGGTTTTGTAGTTATGAAATAAATCATTTTGACATGGCATTTATGCAAATCAATGCAAACAGCAAATTTAAACATTTTTATCACATGTGAAAGTTGGATATTGTGAATCTACACGAAATTCTAGTCAACTTTCATATATAAAGTTTTTACATGTGATGCACGGTTAATTATGTATGAGCATTTTTAAAATAGGGGTTTTTCATGTAATTCTGCAATTCACAGGTTAATTAGCAAAATTTGTAGAACTGGGAAATAAACGTCTACGGGCTCAATGTGGGAACTGGCTCAACAGTCAGCAGGGGCGCAACATAGTGATGCAGCGCCTCGGGCACGGGATAGGGTGGCTGGGGGTTAACTCACCTAGTGGGCCTTGGCCCATGCACAGGAGAGGGTTGGAGCTGGGCCACCGTGCGAGGCCCGGACTGGGCCGGCCCACTCGCAGGTCAACGGGTGAGGGGGCCTCCCTCCCGATCCCGATCGGGCGAAGGCACGACAGTGACGGAGCCTGTCGTGGCCGGAGCTCCGATGGCTGAGGCGGCGGTGCTGGCCCGAGGACGGGTAGATCCATGCCGGAACCCCCCGGATCCGGCTATGGCGTCGGCCGGTGGCGAGCAAAGGCCGGCGGCGGAGCTTCGGGGCAGCAAACAAGCATCCATGGCGGTAGGGTCCTGCGGGATAAGAGAGAGGTGAGGTGAGAGAGGGAGAAGGAGGAGAGGAATGAAATGAAGGGAGGGAGGTCTGGCGGCTGCTCTCCGGCGAGGGGCCGGTGGCTCGAGGGAGGCCGGCGCGGGGCTGGAGGCGCGGGGGCTCGGGAGGAGCTGCGGGCACGGGCGCTCGCTCGTGCGCCTGCGGGGACGATGACAGCGCTTCGGGCCCGGAGCAGGCCTGGATGGGCTTCAGCAGGCCTGGAACTTGAGGGGAGAGAGGGGCCCGAGGGTGGCACTGGCTGGTTTGGGCGGCGCGGAAATCGAGGCAGGGCCTAGCGTTTCCATTAGGGGCAGGTTAGGGGTGTTATATAGGAAATGAGGGCTAGGGTTAGCAGTTTTGTCCGTTTTCGGACCGTTCAATCTCGATCGGATGGCCCGGAAGCGGAGGGGGCTAGGTGGTCTGTGGAGAGGGGTTGGGCTGAGACGAGAGGGGAAGTTGTGGCCCGTGACACGAGGTTTTAAAACACCGAAAACGTCCGACGAATAACCGATGACCGCACTGCTACGGACTGACCGATGGGGTATCAAACAAACTCAGAACGCGACGAAATTTGACTGGCGGTGTACCTACAATATAACAAGATCACACGCCAAGTTTCGACCCAATCCAAGAATATTTTTCGTGCGCTTTAAAAATGGTTTTTTAAACGATGCCGCGGGCGCGTGCGTGTGTGGTTGGTCTCAAAATGGTCAGCGGCGAGAATGGAGAGAATCGGCAACCACGAACGAATGCAAGTTTTGAAAACGAGTGACGATGCTATGGAGATGATGCAAATGGTGCGATGATGAATGCAACAACCAAACAAAACACAGACACGAATGGAAATAAAAGAGGAATCTTCTGGAGTGTCGGTCCCGGGTTGTTAAAGGTATAGAACAGACTTTGGTGGGAGAGTTTGTGGATGTTTTTGGCGACTATCACTTTGCACATTTGAGCATATTGTTCACCAATAAAACCTTACCCCCTTTTAATAGTATTGGCTTTCCTATGGACTCAAAGTGATTTCTCACAAATATAAAATGTAGAGTCCTCTTGCTTGAATCTTGGCCAACCTATTTCCTTGCATCTTGGGGTATCTCCACAATCTCCTTTTGCCAAACCTCTCTATAGACTGTATCTGAAATACACTAGGTAAAAATATCAGTCCAAGAGACAATGTATGTTGTCATGAATTATCAAAACCACCAAGGGAGCATGTTGTGCTTTCAATCTCCCCCTTTTTGGTAATTGATGACAATATACAATCAAAGGTTCAAATAAAGATATGCATGGTTATACTGAAGACTTTGAGAGACACATGACTTAGACTTGCTCCCCCTAAATGCGTGCAGTCCTTTAAAGGATAGTTGCTTTTGAATGCATGAACACACATAAGGTAGAAGGGATATAATAGGTCATGTGTATCTTGGCTATATGCTTCAAATATATATGAATGAGATGTATCTTTGTTCAAGACATCACTCTTGCAAACAATATGTGCAAGAAGCAAGAGATCATCTTGACTAAGGATATGATGCATATACTTACCTTGAGTTCTTGAGCATCCTGGTAATAGAAACACACTTGAGAAAACAATCTTAGGAAACACAAGAGTATTCTACCAAACAGCAAGGCAATAGAACTCAAAATTGCCAAGATATGGAGGACATATAGAAGATAGTATTCCTTAGAATTGATATGTCTCCAAGATCATTTAGAATTTTATCACGGTAGATATGAAAATAGATTATCCTCTCCCCTTGAATCTTAGCATGTAGATATTAGGATTGGATAAGGTGAGAAAGGTCAAAAAATTTCTTCTCCCCCTCTTTATAAAGGTATGAGTATTGATATTGGCTCTCCCCTTGATCATATCTCCCCTTTTGCATAAGCATGTATCTCCCCTTTAGCATGAAGCTTTGGTCTTCTCCCCTTTGGCATTAATTTCCAAAAAAGGTCAAAAACAAGGATAGATACGGGGATCATTGACTTAGAAGGGATCCTTGAGAACAAGGGTCATCAAAATGTGGGATTCATAGAAATGAAAACTGAGAGAGTCATTGAAATGATTTATATCCCTTTGAGATGTTGTAGGACTTTGTTCTTCTCCTCCTTTCTTCACTGAAGATAGGGATCCTTGAATAAAGAAATTCTCTCCTCAAGATTAACTTTAGTTCTTCTCCCCCTAAGTAATACAAAGTTTTTTAAGGGATCATCGAAGTAACAAAAGTATTACAAGAAAGATCACTAAGAAAACACAGAATTGGAAAAATGAATTCAAATGAGACAGAATGAAAATCGGTGACTCCGAGATAGATAGATCGGTGGTACCGAGATTTTGTAGTGTAGCTTGTCTGCAATTTTGGTAGACCCGAGATATCTGAGTTGGCGGCTCCGAAAGAGAAACCAAGTTTCTGTTTTCACAGAGTCAAGAGAAAGATTTTCAATGAAATATGAAGTATTTACAAGGGACATCAACTAGAGAAGATTGGAGTAGTTATGAGAAATGATGCAATAGAGAGCAAACCACACCAGATTCTTAGCTAGATGATGGGCGGTGACTAGGTCACCTATATTAGAGTATATCGACTTAGGAGCCAAGCAAGAATACTTGATCATAGGTCATACTCTACGTTAAGCTCAAAATGGAGTTACCATTTTTCAATTAAGCATTTTAATGTCTTCATATCGCTTGATTTGCTTTAGCTCATTTCTTGGAGTAAAGCCTTTTCAAGGACATGAGTACATACCTTTGAGTAATGTTGATGACGTAGCTTGTAGATGAACTTGTTGAGGATGCTCGAGGTTGATGAAGATCATCTTGAGTTTTGAGCAATCCTTCTTGTTCTAGTACACTCGTTACCTATAAAGATTAGTCTTGCAAGGAAGAACAATATATATATCCAATTGACATGATACCAATTGAGAGTGTGCAATTTTGATCAAGTATATGTCAAGGATATGGTTGAGTGGCCTTCTTCCTTCCATCATCAAGAGGGGTTGCGGATACTTGGTAATGACAAGATTGCTAATGATTGGAGTTGATGGCAATCTTGTGGAATGAAGTTTTTCCAAGTACCTACAAGAGATTAGATGCAATACAAGGGAGAATAGAATTCCATGGCATAAGATGAAATGTTAAGATACGTGGAAATATCAAGAAAGCTCATCCCCTTGCATGCAACCGAGTGAGTCTAGCTCATGTTTGAAGCATCGATGATGTTCAACTCACTCCTCAAGTGACAAAATGTCTTCTCATCAAGTGGTTTAGTAAAGATATCGGCCAATTGCTTGTTAGTGCGAACATGCTTAATATTAATATCTCCTTTGGCAACATGATCATGAATGAAATGATGTCGAACTTGAATATGCTTAGTTCGAGAATGTTGGACAGGATTATGTAACATCCCAAACTTTGGAATGTTATAATAAATATTAGAATGATTGTTTGTTTGAGTGATTGAATTTGAGTGAAAATTTGAAACTTTTGAAAGTTTAATGAGAGGGAATAAAATGACTTTCCCATGTGATTTAAATTTCATTTGAAACTATTTCAAAATTCAGAAACTTTATGCAACTCAATGATTTTCATGAGAGAGGATAATATGACTTTCTCAAATTCTATGAAATATGAGTTGGAAGTTTAAAAGAAGGAATTGAAAGAGCTTTTGAAAACCTCTGGATTATTTTGAAAATCCAGTTCATATTTGGTCCCTATTCAAAATTTTCAAAGTATTCAAACCCCTGACAAGAATTTGAGAGGAATAATATGACACTCCAGACCAGGGGAAATTTAGTGAAGTTTTGAATCATAAAACCCAAGGGGTTATATGAAAAATATTTGAAAAAGGTTTTAAAAACAATTAGGCATTTTCTGAAAATAATATATTTTTTAAAATTATCAAATGATAGAATAAAAATCTTCAGTAAATGGTATTTATTATTCTGTTAATTTTGATATATTTATTCCCTATATTTAGAAACGGTTTGAATGCTTTAAATGATTTTGAAACGCGCTGGAAATTAATAAAAGAAAACGGTAACGGTTTTATAATAAAACGGGCCGACCCACCTCCTTAATACCCTCCCGAAATCCCTCTGTAACGGTCGCCCAATAACCACGCCCCTCCCTCTCTTCCACTGACGCCCTGGCCCACCGTCCGACAGCGCCAATCCCGCGCTCATCTCCCTCCTCTCGCTCTCTCTCTCTCCTTCCCAAGCATCTCGCCGGAGCCATCATCACATCCATTGATTCCTCCCCTTCCCCGAGCACCTGACCCCTCCTATAAATAGCCCTCACTCTCCTCTCTCCATTCCCCCTGTTTTCCCCTTTTCCCGAGCCCTTCCCTCGCCGGAATGACTCACCGGAGCAACTGGTAGCCGCCGCACCTTTTTCCTCGTGCTCGTCGCCACAACCGTCCCCAAACCCTCCTGAGGCCTCCGACGACCTCCCCGCACTCGGGAGCACCTTCCCCACCCCTCTGCTTCACCGGAGACTCACTAGAGCCGTCACACCACCACCCTCGCCGGAATTTCCCTCGGCCACCACCATCCCGAAATCATCCCGAGCTCGTGCACGTTGACTTCGTCATCCCCGAGTCCATCCGACGCCACCTATCGTCGTCGGACCTTCACCGCCGTCGTCTGGACCCTTCAGCCATGCCGGACAACCACCAGAGCGCCGGCCCTGACGACCTCGACACTTCGGACTCGCCGGAGAACCCCTCGCCGGCGACCATCTCACTGTGAGCACCGCACCCCTCTCCCCCTCCGTTCGATCTAAATCCCACGGCCCCGATTAGATCTGTTTATTATTCAAACCGGTATGCGTTATATTCCGGTCGCCCGCCCGAAACTCCCTAGCACACGCCCACTTGGACCAACCAGAGAGCGACACGTCACCCCCTGACCGTTAGCTAGGATTTTTTTATTTTCTGTTTTGTTTTAAAAACAGATTTAGTCCTGTTTTTGTTTTTAGCATCTCTTTTATGTTTTTAAGTATTTTAACTTGATTCTTTTTGCATTAGATCAAAAAATTTATCTAGTTTCCGCAGATACCAAATTTGACCATGTTTGAACATTTAAATTTGAATTTAAACAGATTTGATTTAAATTTTGTTTTCTGAATATCTCTAGTTTTAAAATGTATTTTTGATTGATTCTTTTTCCTACTTGTCACTAGTGACCATAGCTATCATTTGGTAGAGTTTGAGAATTTTTAGAGTAATTTTTAAATAGAATTTTCAAACAAAACAGAATCTGTTTAGTTTCCTATTAGTTAAATTAAATTGATTTACTTTGTTTTATTTTGAAAATCTGAATATGATTTATATTATGTTTTGGAATTCATTTAGTTTTGTTGTTATAAATTTAGATTTTATACTTGCTCTTAACAAAAATAATTTGTGTAGTCTAATAACCTATTATTCAATTGGGTATAGTTTACTAAACACAAATTAGTTAGTAATGATTCTTTTAAAAAAATGAAATAATTTGATTCTGTTTTCAAATAAAGTTTTAGAAATTTCCTTTCTGTTAGGAAATGTTTATTTTATACAATAGTTTAGTTTTACCCTCTTGTTGTAGGAAAACAATACTATTCTTCATTAGGTAATGTGTTAAAAAAACAAATTAGTTTCAATAGAAATTATTTTCACAAAATTTTTAAATGAATTAATTCTGTTAATTACTTTCTGTTAACTTAGTAGTTTTAGAATTGGTTTTCACTTAGTTCATGTTTGTGCTGGTTGATAAGTTATTAGGCAAACACTTTTGATGCTTAGGGTGTTGTTTTCATGATTACTAATTGATCTTCAAAAGTGATTCTTTTTACTAATAAAATATTTATTAAAATACTTTTGTTATATTTTATTTTGTTTTGTTTTGTTACACTTCAAAATAGTTGTTTGTAGATAAAACCAATCTTTAGTTGCTTTGATGAAGTTTTGTTGATTTCAACTTTTGTCTTGAGTATTTCCTTCATCACAACTTTTGTGTTTCAGTTTGGTGTTTCTTATTGAATGTTAGTATTGAGTGTTAGAATGGTTGCTTATATAAATGCAATGTTTGATTATATAGAGTTTCATTGAAGAGTGACGAATAGTCTATCAAGTTATTTCTGAGAGCGAAACTATTTCTTCATCAATAGTACAGGCAAGTTCACTTTGACCATCTATTTCATACCTATTGTTTTTATTGCATGTAGTGACATCATTCAACAGATCCCTCCCGTACTGTTATTGAAACTCTTGTAGTTGAGTAGAATGCATGAGGTAGGAACCCACCACTTGTTACTAAAGCCCTGGGAACGCTAGTTAGTGCAATGCTATGCTAAAGTAGACCGGGTCTGGTATGAGTGTTCGTGAGTGGTGTGAAGAAGGACTCCACGTCAAAACGACGACTTCATGAAGACATCGTCAAGACCTGCATCTTCAAGACCTCAAGACTTCGAGACTCGAGAAGCAAGTTTTCAATACACACTACTGGGTGAGGGATGGAATTGATGGGCACCCTGGAGAAACTAGTGAGTGGCCGGGATGCATGGGGAAGTGCCATGACATCTTGCGGAAAGCCTCACCCAGACTCAAAGAGAAGGATGAATACTTCATGCCCGGAAGCTTACTTGTGTAGCCACAAGTCATTATGGGCTCAGGCTTGGTTGATCTTTGTTGTGACTCTGCTGGGCAGTGCTACGAGATGTAGTCGACGTTAGGATTGGATGGGCACTGTCGGACAGTCAGGGAAGCACTCTGAAAGACCATGTTTCTTTCATCCTGTTCTCAAACACCAGGCAGTGCAAGGACTTACCAGGAGGGAAAGAATCTTGTGGGTAAAGTACACAACACTCTGCAGAGTTAAAACCTAATCGATTAGCCATGTCCCCGGTTACGAACAATTTGAGCTTCTAGACTTGGATCTATCTCTGAACTCTCAACACTGGACTGATAACTAATTGTGGGCAACTTATGATACTTATGGGCATTGAGACATTGGTTGGCGGAACCATGTCATGATAGGTAAATCCATAGTGAAATTCCTGATATTCCTTTGTTGTAGGAAAATAAAATCAGCTTTTACGCAAAAACTCAGACACAGAGCCACAAAGCCTTTGCATATAGAATAGTCTTTATTCTTCTGTTCTACTATGGTGATCTTGCCAGTACATTCCATGTACTGACTACATGGCTGCAACGTCTTATGTTGCAGATACTCTTCTACGACGGGTAAGAGTACGATTCAGGGTTACGGTCTACACTCAACCTGCCATTGGTGTTATTGGGACTCCACTCCCGTTGACTGTATTCCGCTGCTATTTTAAGGTATATATCAGTTTTACGTTAATTACATGTGATTGCACTTTGATATATACATTGATGTACTGTGTGTGCCAGCATACTGATCCAGGGATGGCACAGAAAACACATAGGCTTGACTCATTTTGAGTCAGGTCGCTACAGAAATGGTATCAGAGCACATGTTGACTGTAGGACGTGACCCTAGAAACTGGAAAGCCCTTAGGAAATGATTTCTCGAAAATCTTTGTTTTCAAAAGACCTTCTACTTCTCATCCCTTCTGAGTTTTATCAAAGAGTTAGAAAATACCCTTTTCCCCTTGACCACACGAAGGATCAACTGAAGCCCTCCAAGAAGGACAAGATATCAGACAACTGGTGACCAACTCAGACAAAGATGTATTCCATTATGGAAGGAGCTACAAAAGATTGAAGACTAAAAAGACCTGAAGAAATTGAAGACCATGAAGATTTCCAAGATATTATGCCCTAGAAGACCAAACCCCTGATGTAAACTTACGTTAGATACGATGATTTGTGAGCTGTCATTTGTGTGTAATTTTCGACAGCCACAACAAAAATCTATTTTCAAAACCATTGTTAGTATTGTGTGTATCCTCTCCTTTCTCTCTCCTACCCATCTCATCCCCAAAACCTTGAACCCAATAGATGATGAGTGAAGCTGGACTCGTGTATTCTGGATCAATGACTCAGTGAGAGACAGAAGAATGTATTCAGAACATGGAGGATCATCTAAGGAGTAACCATGTTGCAAGAAAAGAGATGGTGCAGTATGCTTTTCGGTACTTTGCAGAAGGTGCTGCACATTGGTGGAAGATGCATGAAGATATCCATGATAGGCAAGCATATATCACTTGGGAAGAATTCAAGATGACTCTACAAGAATCTCATGTTGTTACCAACACCCAGAAGCCCCGTGGCAAAGATGTGAAGAAGATTTGCGCATGCAAGATATGTGGAGAGATAGGACACACCCAGGAAGAACACAAGGAAGGATGCCCTCATTGTGAACAAAATCATCGAGCTGAGGAATGCCCAACTGGGCAGGTGACATGTTTCTTGTGCGAAGGAACTACGCATTACCCGACTCAATGCCAAATGTTCCCCAAGGTACAAGAAGTCATCAACCAGCAGAAGGAAGCCATGAAGGAAGCCTTCAGAGAAAAGTTAGGAGAACTTGTGATGAAGGAAGATGTTGAAGACCCTAATGGAGAAGGCCTAACCAGATTTTACTCCAATGCCTGCTATTCATGTGGAGAAGAAGGACATTTCTCACAGGATTGTACAAAGGAAAGAAACGAGTATCTGGGAAACTTCCCGACAGAAGAAGTGGAGTTTGATCCATAGGAAATTGAAAGTTTGATCGGAACAAAGAAGCCCAGGAAGAGAAACCGAAGCCGTTCTCAGAACAACCCAATTTCTGCAAAGAAGGATCTGAGTCAGATCATGTGTTTCCGGTGCAAGAAGACAGGACATTACTCCTATACCTGCCCTGAGAAGAAGGCTAAACATGAGTAGTTTGAGTTTTGGATTTTGGAAGTAATAAATGTAATAGGTAGCACTCTTACCATTTTGAAGTTATGTAACGGAAGTCCCAGAGTTTGTAATAAGTTCATGAGATCAATGGAAATTTATGGTGTCATGATTTATCCTATGTTGTATTACATGAATTGTTACTTTATGAACAAAGAACTCCGAATATTTTCGAGGATATGAGAAAATATGGACTATGCAGACATGAGTGCATTTCATTTTAAGTGTGGTAGTAACCACAGGTACCCTTTTCTGGATTAAGGAGTTTGAATAAGTGAATACAGGTGAAGAGAATGTGGGACCATATCAAACTGTGTGGATGATAACCTTTGAGACAAAGTACCTTCGAAGCTGGAAGAATGATTAGGGTGAAAACCACACCCAAGGTTAAACAGACCAATGGAAAGGAAAATGGATTCCGGAGAGTGGAATCCATACAATAATAGGTCTGTAAATTGTTACCTCAAGGGTATAATGTAGTGAACTGTAGGTAATGTTGGAATATGGAACGATAGTAACCCCAAGAATGAGTTAAAGCTGTTCAAGTATTCAAGTGAACCCACAACTCACTGACCTCAGGATTGATAAGGACCAAGCCCCACCTTTCTGAAGGAAGAAACTTGGAAGAAGCTACGACTGATTAGCAAAAGATTTCTTAGGAGTATACGATAACCTGAGAGATGTGAAGAAATGATAGATGTTTTGTTTAGCATGCAGAAATCAATGGATTTATCCGAACTTTGTTCGTTGACAAGAGAAATTTCTGCAATGCTTGTGAGGAAGACCAAGTGTTAGAATACAAGATTCACTAAACCTTATACAAGGTAATGATTTCAGTGCGACATGGTTTGGCCACCATGACGACTTACTCTTATCATTCTCTTGCTATTCGGAATGGTAAATCTGAGTGACTTACCCATAGTAAAGAGACGATGTTCTTTGAAGCTTTTGTTTAAGCCTTAGGATGGTATGATGAAAACCCCTTGTACATGGCAGTTTCGGTCACACATAGGAATTTCTACGGTGAGGAATGAAGCCACGACCCTTTTTCACTGCAGGATAACCAACAAGGTCAAAAGAAGATCCCTTGGGATACCAAATGCCAAAATTTGGCATTTGTATCAAGTATCTCACAATGCGTTTTACAACCAAAAGATGACACTCTTTCGGTGCAGCTTGATATCTAGCTCACATGCAAACACTAAGCATAATATCGGGACGAGATGCACATAGATATAACAATATACCAATCATAGATCGATAAACTTTCTGATCAACCGGCTCATCCTCTCTGGTAAGATCAACATGTTCGCTAGTAGGCATAGGGGTTTTCATACCTTTGCACTCTTGCATGTTGAACTTTTTGATCAAGTCCTTGGTATACTTAGTTTGAGAGATGAAAGTTCCTTATTTTGATTGCTTGATTTGCAAGCCAATAAAGAATTTCAGCTCACACATCATGGACATCTCATACTTCTCGGACATCAACCTTCCAAATCTTTCACTAAATTGAGGGTTAGTGGAACCAAAGATAATATCATCCACATAGATTTCGCACACAAATAATTCACCATTAACTCTCTTAGTGAATAAGGTTGCATCAATTTTACCAATTTCAAAACCTTTTTTGATAATAAACTTCGTTAAACATTTGTACCAAGCACGAGGGGCTTGCTTAAGACCATAAAGAGCTTTACGAAGCTTGTAAACATGATTAGGTTTCTTAGGATTCACAAAGCCAGGTGGTTGCTTAACATAAACCTCTTCTTCAATCTCACCATTTAAAAATGCACATTTAATATCCATTTCATAAAGCGTGATATCATGGTGATTTGCATAAGCAAGAACAATGCGAATAGCTTCAAGTCTAGCGACGGGGGCGTAGGTCTCACCATAGTCCATACCTTCGACTTGCGTATATCCTTGAGCTACGAGGTGAGCCTTGTTGCGCACGACTTGACCGTCTTCACCTTGCTGGTTCCAAAATACCCATTTGGTTCCAATGATGTTGTGTTCATCCTCGGGCTTCTCCACGAGTGTCCACACTCCGTTCCTTTCGAAGTTGTGAAGATCTTCATGCATAGCGTTCACCCAATCCGCGTCTTCAAGAGCTTGTTCTACCTTCAAGGGCTCAATGCTAGAGATGAAAGAATAATGCTCATAGAAGTTTGCTACACGATTTTTAGATCGAGTGATACTCCCTGTTTGTATATCACCAAAGATTTGGTTTAGGGGATGGTTCTTGGTCACTTGTGCTCGAACTCGGGTCAGCTTCCGATTCTTGGTTGGTGGAGCTTCTTCTTCATCATCATCTCCTTCATCTTCGTTGTTGTTGAAGGTGTCGTTCCCTTGAGGTGGTGGTGAAGGAGGTTGTGGTGGATCTTCATGATGCACTTCCTCCTCTTCATCATCTTGCCGTGTACCGCTTGTGGATGCCTCCATGTCATGTTGTGGTTCACCTTGTCGTGAAGTAGGGGCTTCCACTTGAGTTGATGAAGTACTTTCCTTCACCTCCATGGGACGAATCTTGCCGATGGGTAAATCTAGGATAGCTTCCGAAGGGTTCTTATCATCTACATCATTTGGAAATTGTTCGACTTGCGAACCATTAGATTCATCAAACTTCACATCTACCATCTCTTCAACTTTTCGAATGAAGTTGTTGTAGACACGGTAAGTGTGAGAGTTCGATCCATAACCAAGTAGGAATCCTTCATGAGATTTAGGAGCCAATTTAGTACGACGATGCTTATCAAGAATGTAGCACTTGGAGCCAAATACCCGAAAGTATCCAACTTGGGGTTTTTTACCGGTGAGTAGCTCGTATGCCGTTTTACCGAGAAGCTTGTGCAAGTAAAGTCGGTTTGTGGCATGACATGTTGTTTCCACGGCTTCTGCCCAAAAGTGTTTTGGCGTCTTGTATTCGTCAAGCATCATTCTTGCCATCTCAATGAGTGTCCGGTTCTTCCTCTCAACAACTCCATTTTGTTGAGGCGTGTATGTAGCCGAGAACTCATGTGTGACACCTTCTTCGTCAAGAAAGGTATCCACATGGGTGTTCTTGAACTCCGATCCGTTATCGCTCCGAACCTTGTTGATCTTCAATTCAAACTTATTTTGCGCTTTGTGAGCGAAGTTCTTGAAGATCTTTTGAACCCGTGACTTATCATCAAGAAAGAATACCCACGTAAATCTGGAAAAATCATCAACTATAACTAAACCATAGGAATTTCCACTGAGACTCTTGTAAGCATTGGGACCGAAAAGATCCATGTGAAGTAACTCGTGTGGTCTCCTAGTAGTCATGATATTCTTATAAGGATGACTTCCACCTACTTGTTTTCCAGCTTAACAAGCACTACAAAGTCTATCTTTGTCAAAGACAACATCTTTAACACCAAGTATATGATCACCTTTGATAAGTTTGTCTAAATTACGCATGCCAACATGTCCTAATCTTCTATGCCAAAGCCAACCTTTAGAAGATTTAGCAATTAAAAAAGTGTGAGGTTTGGATCTCTTAGTGAAATCGACAATTTATAGATCACCTCTATGGATACTGGTAAAGACCATTTTATGATTATCTTGACGAAACACTTGGCAATCTATTTTTGTGATTAACACATTGAAACTGAAGTTGGCAAGTCTAGACACAGAAAGAAGATTATAGCCACGAGATTCAACAAGCATAACATTTTGAATAGAAGTATCATGGGATATGGCCACCTTACCAAGACCAAGTATCTTACCCTTGGAGTTGTCTCCAAACGTTACGTACCTTCGCGGTCCATGGTTCGGTGTAATCTATTCAAACATTTCTCTATCTCCAGTCATATGATCGATACATCCGCTATTGAGAATCCACTCTTTTCGTCCGGACATGTAATCCTTGCAGTTTGCCATGAGACTTAGATTCTTCATGATCTTCTCATACTCGATATCGAACAACTCATCTTCATCATAGTAGCCATGTTCCACATTGTTATCATTAGGTGGAAAATCCTCATCATAAAGAACAAGAGATTCATTAGGATGGTGATCATGACAATGTTCAAGTTTATGATATTGTTGATAGTTGTGACATCTCCTTTAGCACGCATGAGGTCTCTAAGCTCAAATAGACAAACATTAAATTTAGGATCACTAGGCGACATTTTGTGAAAGGCAATGGTTTTATGAAGAATTTCATCAAGATTACTTAATGAATAATTTGGATATTGTTTCTCCAAATCATTCCACAAAGTGTAAGCACATGCAAAATTCTTCATTTGGTTAAGGACATTTCTAGGCAATGCTCTATCAATGAGATTAACAGTTCTAAGATTGCATAGCATATCAATTTCCTCTTCATGTGTGGGATGCAAAGGATCAATAGGAGGCTCATAGGGGCGCATAACATATTTTCTCAATTGAAATTCATTAAACAGCTCAAGCATCAAAGATTTCCATTGACTATAGTACTCTCTATCAAGAATGGGCACTCTACAACTCAAACTCCCTATACTAGACACATCCATCTTCCTCCTTGTTGATTAAACCGAAGCAATGGAGACCAATGCTCTGATACCAATTGAGGGATCACTAGAAGAGTGTCTAGAGGGGGGTGAATAGACTACTAGCAGGAATTTAAAACCTAACCTTTCCCAAGTTAATTTGTTGGCAGATTTTAACAGTTTTAGCAAAGCTAGCAAGTCTAACAGCCCTACACATGCATGTCAACAAATATGGCAGCGGAAAGTAAAGACATTGCATATGAAGTAAAGTGTTGAGATAGGTAGATCAAACGCAGTTGGAGACGCATGGATTTTTCCCGTGGTTCCGATAGGTGGTGCTATCGTACATCCATGTTTATGGAGTCTTCAACCCGCGGAGGGTAACGGTCGCGAGAGTCCACATAGGGATTCACCCAAAAGGGTCCACGAAGTAGCAACCTTGACTATTCCATAACGGCTTCCATCCACGAAGGACTAGCCTCACTATGGGTAGATCTTGACGAAGTAGGCGATCTCCTTGCCCTTACAAACTTCTTGGTTCACTCCACAACACAAGGTAGGAGGCTCCCAAGCGACACCTAACCAATCTAGGAGGCACCACCCTCCAAAAGGTAATAGGCTCGGTAATGACGATGAACTCCTTGCTCTTGTGCTTCAAGATGATAGACTCCTCAGCACCCAATCACTCTCTCACAGATTTGGCATGGTGGAAGAGATGGGATTGGTGGAAAGTTACTTGGGGAGGCTAGAGATCAAGATCCATATGATTGGAGTGGAAAATCTTGACCTCAACACAAGGGCAGGTGGTTCTCTCTCAGAAAACTGGATGGGGCAAGTGTGGAATAGATCTGAGTGCTTCTCTTTCGAGTAGGTGGTGGTGAAGGGGTATATATAGGCATCCCAAAAAATCCAACCGTTACACACAAAATGACCAACTCGGTGACACCAATGTGTTAATCTCGGTGGTACCAAAGTGATCAAAAGGTGGTAACTTTTGAATCTCGATGAGACCTATATAGGAAACTCGGTTGCACCGATAAGGTGACCAACGGTCAGATTTCCAATCTCGGTGATGCCGATCCAACATTCTCGATGGTATCGACAATGTGAATTTGCGTAACAGAAAGTTGGCAACCTAAACTCGGTGGCACTGGTATGGAATCGGTTGCACCAAAGTGGCTAGGGTTTGGCTGAGTCTGTCTAGGTTCTGGAATCGGTGGCACCGGTATGGGAAAGTTGGTTGCACCGATTTTGAGTGTTAGGTATAGAACAGACTTTGGTGGGAGAGTTTGTGGATGTTTTTGGCGACTATCACTTGTGCATGTTTGAGCATATTGTTCACTAACAAAACCTTACCCCCTTTTAATAGAATTGGCTTTCCTATGGACTCAAAGTGATTTCTCACAAATATAAAATGTAGAGTCCTCTTGCTTGAAGCTTGGCCAACCTATTTTGTTGCATCTTGGGGTATCTCCACAATCTCCTTTTACCAAACCTCTCTATAGACTGTATCTGAAATACACTAGGTAAAAATATTAGTCCAAGAGACATTGTATGTTGTCATGAATTATCAAAACCACCAAGGGAGCATGTTGTGCTTTCACGTCTGCCTTAGGCCCCCCTTTGCCGTCCGTGGGCAGACTACAGAGACTAACCAAAATGTCCCTTTTATTTTATTTTTTATTATAACAACTTTCATAGCAATATATGATATGTATATATATATATATATATTTCACACAAATAATGTTGTTGCCATACTGATAACCATATTAAAATAAGTTTCATCCATCCATCCATACATATTATGCAAGTTTCATCCATACCAAACCATATTACGATAGTTTCATCCATACATACATAGTTTAATATCCATATGTAGCAAGTGTAACATTGTTCACCGATACAAAATAAAAAAATACAAGTAACCCAAGCACTCCATCAATGCAAACTTCCGTGAAGTGAATGTAATCTGCAAAATGGGAAATAAGAATATTACAAGAAGAAGACTAGATGAAGAAGAGAACTAAGTAAGCTTATTATGTCATTTATGAGAGAACTTAGCTTAGTATATGTCATTTTTGATAAAATAGGCCATTTTGGAGCTATTTTAGCTTACTACGTAATTTAGGAGGAAACTAAGCTAACTATATGTCATTTTAGAGCAAACTTTGGTAAAAATAGGTCATTTTGGAGCTAATTATGCTTATTATGCCATTTTGGAGCTAACTAAGCTAATTATAGGCCATTTAATAGCTAATTTGGGTAAAATAGATCATTTTGGAGCTAGGTAAGCTTATTATGTCATTTAGGAGAGAACTAAGCTAAGTATAGGACATTTTTGATAAAATAGGCCATTTTGGAGCTAATTTAGCTTACTATGTCATTTTGGAGGAAACTAAGCTAAATATATGTCTTTTTGAGCTAACTAAGGTAAACATAGGTCATTTAGGAGCTAACTATGCTTATTATGCCATTTTGAAGCTAATTAAGCTAATTATAGGTCATTTAATAGCTCAGTTTGGTAAAATAGGTCATTTTGGAGCTAGCTAAACTTATTACGCCATTTTGGAGCTAACTAAGCGAAGTATAGGTCATTTTTGATAAAATAGGCCATTTTGGAGCTAATTTAGCTTGCTACATCATTTAGGAGGAAACTAAGCTAACTATATGTCATTTTAGAGATAACTTAGGTAAAAATAGGTCATTTAGGAGCTAACTATGCTTATTATGCCATTTTGGAGCTAAATAAGCTAAGTATAGGTCATTTAATATCTAAGCTAGGTACAATAGGTCATTTTGGAGCTAGGTAAGCTTATTATGTCATTTAGGAGAGAACTAAGCTAAGTATAGGTCATTTTTGATAAAATAGGCCATTTTGGAGCTAATTTAGCTTACTATGTCATTTAGGAGGGTACTAAGCTCAGTATATGTCATTTTTGATAAAATAGGACATTTTGGAGCTAATTTAGTTTACTATGTCATTTAGGAGGAAACTAAGCTAAATATTTGTCATTTTAGAGCTAAGTTAGGTAATAATAGGTCATTTAGGAGCTAAGTATGCTTATTATGCCATTTTGGAGCTAACTACGCTAATTCTAGGTCATTTAATAGCTAACTTTGGTAAAATAGGTCATTTTGAAGGTAGCTAAGCTTATTATGCCATTTTGGAGCTAACTAAGCTAATTATAGATCATTTTATAGCTAAATTGGCTAAAATAGGTCATTTTGGAGCTAACTAAGCTTATTATGCAAGTTTGGAGCTACCTAAGCTTATTATGTCATTAGGAGGAAACTAAGCTAAGTACAGGTCAATCTAGAGCTAACTTGGGTAAAATATGTCATTTTGGAGCTAAGGTAAGGTAAGTAACCATCATTGTTAAGCAAAACACTAGAAAAAACATACCATTCTCATCAGCACGGAGGTGAAGCATGGTGGCTCTAGCTTGTTTCACCTGGAGAAGGCTGCCCTGTAGAAGGGTCGTGTGATGCATTTCGGGAGATATTCTGCACCAAACATCATTTGCAATGTGTCGTTAGCATGATGACACTCAGAATATCACTGCGTTGAAATGAAACTCACCGTCCCTACCATGTTAATGACTAGCATCACCGGAGGGACGTGGCCGGTCTTCTCGCACATAGACTGTACATTTGGTTTCGACAAGTCAAACTTTTTAGTTATTAATGAAACGAACATTAAAATGCAAGATTTGACAAATATGAAGAAGAAACTTACCACTAAGAGCTCTTACATGGCCCTGTTAGATGCATCGTTTTGTGCCCTCTCCGCCTCGAACAACGCAGCTGTCCTCTCCTCCATCTCCTTCATCTCCTCTCCTCCATCGAAGTGCTTTCACGCAAAAGCATCTGAAGTGTGTACCAACATCTTCTTCCCATCCGCATCTAGTTCGGTTCTTTTGCCAAATTTGTGACATGTCATCTGTCTCTCTGTCTCTTTGACCATGAAAATACGTTGAAGTATTGGTATGATTGGCAGATACCGAAGAACATCAATGGGGATTGTGGTCTAAATCTTCTCACCCATACTGTTGTCTACAACAATATACCTGGAAGAATTGCAAATGGGCAATAGTTCAAGGCCGCATACTCAAGCCTAAATAAGGCGCATCCATTCTCACAAGCATGTATCTTCTCATAGGGCATCTTAAGTACACGGAGGATTTTGTCTGACTGGTACAGGTTTGTAGGCAGTACATGGCCTTTAGGTAGAAAGCATCGAAATATTGTCATCATCGCATCGTAGCATTCTTTGCCTAGGTTGAATTGAGCCGTCAGAGCCATTACTTGCGCAATGGCATCCAACTGAAAAAGCTCAGTGTGCTCATGGAGAGGATGTTTTGAAGACTCCAACATTTCATAGAAGGCCTTTGCAGATCATCCGAATCCTGAGCATCATCAAAGTCTTGCACCAAGTCTTCGATCCCGGTACGATGCTCAACGGTGCAATGAGGAACCACCTCAGCTAAGGCACATTGGTCAAACTCACCATGAAAAGTCCACACCGAATAATTAGGCATAAAACTCCACTTTTGCAGGTGTTTACCCATTTCAAGCTCTGCCCGCATTTTAAAGTTGTCGCATTTGGGACAGCGGCACCATGTTTTTTGCTGTCCATTTGCAAATGCGGCTCTCACAAACCCCCTGGTTTTTGTTAACCATTCAGTGTTCATGTGTTTCTGACTAGGGTAACCAGTGTACATCCAAGCATGATCACCCATCGTCTTCTCCTTCTCCTCCACAAAAGCACTGCACATTTAAATCTACGTGATCAACAAGAATGTTCAATCCCGATAGAAAGATCTATATATATATATATAACTACTACTTTTCCACATCTATTTGGTCTTTTTCTCGTCTATATCTTCTTCTCCTCTTCTTCTTTCTCCTATTTTTTTTCTTCTTCTTCTTCTTCTTCTTCTTCTTCTTCTGTTCTTCTTCTCCACTTTTTCTACTTCGGGAGACTCGGGAGGGGGGCCGGAGGAGCGATTGGGCGCGGCTTCGGGGGGGGGGGCCGATGCTCGGCTCTTATAAGGGGGGCTTCTTCTCCGCTTTCTTGCGCATTTGGTGCGTCGGAGTAGGGTGGTGGCGGCGGCGTGCGCGGCGGAGTCTCTTCGCATATTCGGCTTCCCTTTGCTTCTCCGCTCTTTGTTCTCTAGTTTTCTTGTTCCGTCTCTCTGAGGCTCCTTTTCTCTTCTTCTCCTGCTTCTTCGGTTTTTCCTCTTCTTCTCCTCTTGCTTCTCTATGCTCTTCTTTTCTTCTTGTTGCTTGTTCTCTGTTCTTTTCTTCTTTTCTTTCCTTTTCTCTTTCCTTTCTTCTTCTTCTTCTTCTTTTCTTCTTCGTTTCCTAGTTTTTAATTTCCTCTTCCTTCTTCTAAGTTTGTTACTTTCTATCTTAAGTTTTTTCTAATTAACCTAGTAAACTAACTAAAAAATAAACTAACTATCTAATTTAACAGAAAAAATAGAAAATAAACCAACTATCTAATTTATTCTAAGCTTTTTCTAACCTAGTAAACTAACTAACTAACTAACTAAAAACAGGAAAAAAACAAAAAAAGTGAGGGGGCGGTGGGTGGGCACTCACCGAAGTTGGGTGGGGACGGCCGAGCGGCGAGGGGAGGGGAGCAGCGGAGATGAAGGAGCTGTGGGGAGGGGGCGGCGCCGGGAGCTGGCGAGGGGAGCAGGCGACTCGGGGAGGGGAGCGGCGTGGGGGAGCCACCGGCAGGAGGGGGGCGACATAGGGGGGGCGCGATGGTGCGGTGGTGGGGGTGGCGTAGGGAGAGCGGAGGCGCGGTGGTGGGCGTGGCGCAGGAAGGGGCCGGCGAGGGGAGGGGCCAGCGATGGGAGGGGCGGCTCAGGGCGGGGGCGGTGCCTGGGAGCCGCCGAGGGAAGGGCGACGCGAGTAGGAGACGTTCCGGTGGTGGGGGCGGTGGGAGGGGATGGCGGCAGCGGTCACAGGGGGAGGGAGAGGGTGGAGTGGGGGGAGGGAGAGAGTGAGAGAGAGAGAGGAGTGGGGGTGGGGACGGTCTTTATAGGCACGTCCCTTTTACCATCTGCCCCCAGATGGCAAAGACACCCATAGCCAACGGCAAAGGCCTAGCGGATGGCAAAGAGACCTTCCGTTAGACCTGGCCAGGCCCAAGGTCCAATGGGACCCACCTTGCCTCTTTGCCGTTCGCCCTTGGTCTCTTTGTCGTCTTGTCGCAAACGTCAAAGGACTAGCATATGGCAAACATGGCCTTTGCCATGCGCCAATTCTTTGCCATCTGCTTTGCGGCAGCTGATGGCAAAGAGCATCTTTGCCATGTGCCAGCAGATGGCAAAGGCCTGGCATATGGCAAATGACTGGATTCCAGTATGCACCAATGGCTCTGCAAGTCCTGTCATGGAGTTTATTCCTCAGGACCAGGGTTTGACAATGTGTTTATCGCACTGAGTATACATGCATGACTGTCATGAAGAATGCACACATTCAGCTTATCCTGCACAACAACTATTTTCAATTGCCTAAAGAACCATGTCCAACTTTCAATGTTCTGGCTCTCCACAAAAGCAAATGCCAGAGAAACGACTTGATTTTGCCCGTGTTGACCAATGGCGGTAAGGATCCAAGCCTTGTACTTGCCAGTGAGAAAAGTGCCATCTACACATATCGCTTGTCGACAATGTGTGAAAGATTCTATGCACACACCAAAAGAGAAGAACATTCGATGCAACACCTTCTATGACCTCCTGGACGTTCTCTTCTTTGTCGGACTCGTCGGAATCATCAGAAATATCACCATCTCTATCTTCATTTTCCATCTGGTTTTGCATGTGCCCATCTACCTCGTCAGCATCCACCTCGCCACTGACATAATCACCAACATTTCCTCCTTCTGCCTAACTGCTCTGCCCTGTTTCGTAAACATCATCTCCAGCATGGGACGCATAATTTGACATTGAATCATGCATCCTTTCACTGCTCTGGCAATAATCATAACCACCCGCGGCTTCAGTTGCATTGACCAGCTTCACGGAGGGAAGCACTAAGGTGATAGGATTAACTCCTTGCCCTTGCAAGCTTGTAACCAGCACACTCACTGAGAGTCCCGCTCTATTTCCTTCCAATAGAGAAAAATATTCAAACTGGATCGGGTCTATAATGCATGAACACCCATGGTGTGTGTTTCAGTATTTAACCCTAAGCATCTGGCAAGCCATTTTGTCAACTGACTAACAGACCTTTTTTCAGGGGCAGTCACTGGCACTTTAATGTACTCAAATTCACTCAGATCAACTCCCCTCTCAGTTATTTGGACATTACCAGGGCCTTAGTAAAAAACTATCGTCACTAAATTAGACATATCTGTTGACCTAAAAAAGTTATTCACCAAGGGCATCTATTAGCAAAAGGACAATCTAATAATTATACCGAACCAACTAAAAATTACCACATAACTAAATATTTGAGATCTACATATTGTACCAAACCAACTCAAAATTGACAGTTCTAAATATATTACACTAAGCTACCAGATCAAATAAAAAAAGACACGCCTAATATTCACACAACATAATACTACGGCAACAGACGTTGGATCTTACCCTTGAAGCACGTGAAGAAACGACGACCTTCAAACACGGGAACAGACGACGAACACTGGAATGTCCACCTCTACTACCACCACCACCACCTCAACTTCCACCACCACCACCTCTACTTCCACCACCTCCACCTCCACAATGGTCACCACCATCACTTCGAGCTACCCCATCACAAGATCAAGGTTTTCCTAGCCTCCCCTAATCCTCTAGAACCAATCTATGGTGGAAAACAGGGAAGAAATCAGCTCAATATACGTGGAAAAATCGAGGCTCGTTTGGGTTGACAAAGAAGGGAGGAAGAACAAAGAGGAGGAAGAAGGGGTTCGGTGCGGCCCGATGTGTATGGGGTCCAATCAGCTTTGGCGAAGCCGATTGGGCCCATTCGGCTACGCCTAGGCCGACTAGATGGGGCCAGGACGAGTGTAGTAGTGAGCAAAAGATGGTGTCCATAATCTAATGTAGTAGCAGCTTTTGCGACCACATGTGCTTCACGATTACAATCACGGTTTTGATACATTCAGTACCTAAGCTAATTGCAAAATTATTGTCGATCAGACTAATCGGAGTACAAGACCAACTTGTCTCGCCTACCCAGAGCGCGTTGTCGATGTCAAAACCGGCAGATCTCGGGTAGGGGTCCCGAACTGTGGATCTTGGATTGATGGATTACATGAGACTAGGGAGATGATGTTTACCCAGGTTCTGGCCCTCTTAATGGAGGTAAGACCCTACGTCCTGCTTTGATTGTATTGAATATGGGGTATCAAGTACATAGTTGATCAACCTCGAGCTCATATGATCTAGTCTAAACCCGAAGAGTAATGATCTTGATTTTTCCTACACACTAAAACCTTCTGGTTTATGAAGTCACCAGGGGTATCTAGGGTTCCACAATGTCGGCTACATCTTGAAAGAAATACGCCGAACCCATCTTCTTGTACTTGGAGTGCACGTCACGTCCTTAGAGACTCTGTTTTGGTTATGGTGTCCGGACCTTCATTGATAATCACAAGACGGCCCACTGTCCAGCCCACAGAGATAGGCTGGCAGCTCGAGAACCCCTTAATCCCAGACTCCGTCAGTATCCCCCAAACTAGCATCCAATGCCATAATAAAATCTCAGTATTTGCACATCAAAAGTCTTCGGCTTGCGGGCCGAGTTCTCCCTTCATAGTTCGGCCAACTCCAATTCCTCTGGTGTATTTTCGAACGTCAAAGCATCGCTTGGCCCACAAATCTCGGTCTTCCTCTAACTCCTCAATTCCTATGCGCCAATTGGGGATAGTCAATTCCCAAAACGCCCGTCAAGGATCTGGGGTGAACCATCCATTTAAATAGAGTTGGCGAGCATTGAGTAATCCATCGCGCCTCTCCTTTATCAAGCAAGATACCAGAGAATCATGGCGAACGTCCTAGATTCCTCCTCACGTCGGCATGGCCCTCTCCTAGGCGACTGGGGGAGCAGCTCAATTTCCCTTCTCTGCCTGTGTAATCTAGAAGTTCAGGGATACCTTCCCTCTTTAGATATGACGCCCTTCCATTCTGGATTGACTTCCGCAAATGGTGAATCTTTTGTGGAGAAATCTCACACTCCTCGCAAGGAGGAGAAGGTATGTTTTGTTCCCTTCCTTTTATGAGGTTTGGGCTTTCCTATCCATCCTTTCATAAGGGGTTTATTAGAATTTAATGGGATCCAACTCCACCACCTCACCCCTGGATCTATCCATATTACGGGTTTCGTTACCCTATGTGAAATATTTTTGAGTTGCGAAACCCACTTCGAACCGTGGAGGAAATTCTTCTGCCTTGTTCCCCGTACTCATGAGGGGTCAATTCTGGAAGTTGGTGGATCCAAAGTGTGTCTTAGAGCCGGGTCAGGATACCATGTCGGTAGTCCAAAAAAGGACACCGATGAGTGGACCTCCGAGTGGTTTTATATTAAGGATGTCCCCTTATTCAATCCAGCTCGGAGGGGTCTTCCCGAAATCTCCCCTGGTGCTTTGAAGAAGCATTTCAATTGGCGCCCGAGAAGTTGTCACCAAGAGGACAGTGACAAAGTTAGACGACTGGACGCCAAGGTGAAGCTATTAGCACACTACGGGCTGACCATCATTGAAGTGATGGCCACGACCACCAGGTGATGCATCCAACCCCTTCAACAAAGGATGCACCCTTTGTGGTGTTATAATGGCTCAAATGACGTGACCCACTCTAAGAGGGAAGGTCCTGACAACCAAGAAGCTATGGCCACCATACTAGTCGATCTCTTTAAAGGAGAAAAATACGGGTTCACTAACTTGAACATTAGGGACGGTTATTCAGACTAACATCCCATCGGATGGGTGAGTGCAATCCTATTCCCTTACTTTAGCATTTTCATACTAGTTTCTGACTAACTAAATCTTATTGTAATTTTGCCGAACAGGACTGGAGGTGCTGGATCGAGACAGTCAATTGTCCCTCCCCTCAACCTGAGAGTCATTCTCGAGACGACGACTTAGGATTTCACGATGATCTGAAAACTTCAATCATTTTTTAGGACGGGTTTTTTACCAAGAGAGTCTTGATGGCTCTACGGTTGCCATCATAGTCATCATCCCGGTATATTTGTCTCCCAAAATGGAGGTAAGAAGAAGGCTCTTACCCGAAAAAGGCGCCCATTGATACGTCTTTGTCGTATCTATATTTTTTTATTGCTTCATGCCATTATTCTACAACTTTCATATACTTTTGGCAACATTTTATAATATTTTTGGGACTAACTTACTTACCTAGTGCCTAGTGCCAGTTCATGTTTTTTGTCTGTTTTTATTTCATAGAAATTTCATATCAAACGAAGTGCAAATGCGATAAAATTTACGGAGATTCTTTTGGAATATATGTGAGTTTTGAGAGTCGGAATCAATGCAAGACGATGCACCATGGCGCCATAACATATACCACCATGCCACTAGGGGGTTGTGCAGCCTGATAGCTTCTGGCCAGCCCTTCGGCAGAGGTACTCCTTTTGCCGCAAGAAATAATATTTTTGCGATAAAAATCCCCTCAAAATTTCAGCCCAAATGGAGTTACGGATCTATGGATATTGAAAACACGATGAAAGGGTCCGAAAACAGTTGTGAAAACATGAGAGAAACAGAGAGAGAGATCCAATCTCGGAGGGGCTGTTGCCCTCCGAGAGCCATGGCGGCCATGGACCGGAGGGGAAATCCTTCTCCCACCGAGGGAGGAGGCCAAGGAAGAAGAAGAAGGAGGGGGGGGGTTCTTTCTCGCTCTCTCTCGAGGGTGCTGGAGCGCCACCGGGGTATCCATCGTGACGGCGATCTACACCAACAACTTTGCCGTCATCATCACCACCACCATCACCTTCTGTCATCTATCTACAACGGTCCACTCTCCCGCATCCTGCTATACCCCCTACTTGAACATGGTGTTTTATGCCACATATTATTATCCAATGATTTGTTGCTATCCTATGATGTTTGAGTAGATCCCTTTTGTCCTATGGATTGATTGATGATCTTTATTGATTTGAGTGTTTTATATTAGTGATGTCCTAAGGTGCTTTCCGTGAGGCGCACACGTGAAAGATTCATGCTGGACGGTGTTGCAATATGTTCATGATTCTCTTATAGTGGGTGGCTAGAGTGACAAAAGCTTACACCCGAGTAAGGGGGTTGTTTGCGTATGGGAGTAAAGGGAACTTGATGTTTAATGCTATGGTTACCTTAATGATCTTTTGTAGTTATAAATGCTTGCTAGAGTTCCAATCATAAGTGCATATGATCCAAGGATGGGAAGTATGTTAGCTCATGCCTCTCCCTCATATAAAACTGCAATAATGATTACCGATCTAGTAATCGATTGCCTAGGACAATCTCGAAAATCCTATCACCACTTTACCACAGTCGCTATATTTACTTTATTGCTCTTTTATTAAAACATCACCTACCATTTTAAAGTTCAAATGATCAAAAATTATTCAAAAAATGGAAGACCTGTGCACATTGTCGTTTTATGTGACATGGTTATGACAAAAATAATAAACCTGGTTTATGGACATTTCCATGAAAACTCTTTCACACAAATGAGCTATCACATATGAGGTTGTATAGAGAGTGAGAACAGAGTGATAGTGGGTTTAGGTTTACGGAAAAAATCACCAAAGCTTCTTTTTAGTGTGAATAAGAAGGATCAGAACATTACTTTTTTCAATTTTCAAAATTTAAACTGTTTTAATAATGATTTTCTATTAAAAATTTATGTTTACCCTAGCTTCGGAGCTCATCACACATGCCATATTTCTCATGACTACACAAATAGATCGAACTGATCATCTAACATGTGTAATAATTCAAAATCATTGCAACATCACATCACACAGCAACGGACTTCAAATGTTGCTTATAATTCAAAGGTTAGTTCAAATTCTAATTTTGCCTCCAATTGTGAATTTGACCCCAAATTTCACATCAAAGTACAAATAACATTATTAAACCTTACAAGTTTTCCCAGTAGTTCGAATTGACGTCAGAAACCTTAGTACAAATCCTTAAAGTTCAAAGTTTACAACTTGCATTCAACTTTCAAAGTTCACGTCTTTGCCTTGCTCATTGTGTTCCAAGACGACTTAGCAGCCTTTATCCTGGTTTCCCTAGTTAGGATATCCACCCTTTTCTTCCTCCTTTGATCTTCAGTTCGGGTGGTGGCTGTCGAGGTGCTGACAGAGAACTTCCACTGGCCAGTTGACAGGGTTCAATGGTATTTAAAGAAACAACATGAAAAATTACTATCTCATCTCTGATAGCTTCAAAACCTTCATTAGCCATGGCTTCAAATTCTGCATCGGATGGTGGTTGAACCAAAGTTTCTTTCTCTCTTGGACTTTTCTCTCCTTTTCCTCTAATTTTCCTAGATCTAGGTCAAACAGAAAACAAATTATAAGCCATCGATAGAAAAGATAAGAAATTCACAAAAAGGGATGGTTGTTGCACGCATACCAAGATGCCGACAATGCTAATTCAGTTGCTTCGCCCTCCTCCGCATTAGCTGCAATCTGCTTTCCTGCTTCATTCTCCTCTACATTAGCTGCAATCTACTCCAATGTTGCATTCTCCTCTGCATTTGTTGATGCCCATTGTTCCTCTTCACGAAATGAAGCATCCTCTGGATGGGTACAACATAGCAATGTGCCCTGGGGTTCCACATTTTTTGCACTTATGTTGTCTTTTTACATGACCCTCTTCACCTCTTCTCTACCTGTTCTTCCTTGGTCTTCCTAGTGGTCTAGTGAGTCAAATAGAATGTAGTTTGAACCCTGGATCTACTATGTTCCATTGGTATTTTCCCAATAGTGCAGGCACATTGAAAGCATAAGCAGCCCTGAATTTTGCTACATAAAAATATTCAAAGGTGTATTGATCAACTTCACCATATTCACCACCGATAATAGTCATCAAATGTAGGGCATGTATGCATGGCTTCCCACGGACCTGCCATTGCCTACAACTTCATTCCCTAGTTGCTAGGTTAATTGGATATCTCCATTCCATGTTTTTACTGTCAGTATATGTTACCTCAGCCTCGTGTGTCGCCACTCGAATGTAGTTCATTCTGTTTAGTCCTCTTGCCTTGGCATGCATTGCCTTAATAACAGATGTGATAATAAGATGGCCAACCTATTCTGTTTCTACAATTCTTTTGCGAAGAGCCATCTTTATCATGACCATCTGCCGAATCTTATCAAATATTTGCCATGTCAGAAGCCCTTCCAGTGGCTTGATCTTTGCATTGAAACACTCTACCAAGTTACTGGTTACATAGTCTAATTTGCAGATTTCATGGAATTTGCTTCTTGACCACAACTTTCCATGATGTGCATCTAGGTACTCCTTCACCAGAGGATTGTGAGCATACAACACTCTCAAATGATGATCATGCTTCCTCTCACTGTATGTGTATGATATTGGCCATAAGTTCTCATCATAAACTTTACCTTTGAATTTGTTTCTGAAATTCTACGCTAGGTGTCGCATACATTCCCTATGATCCACTCCAAGGAATACAATTTCCACTACACTCTCCAAACCCTTGCAAGCATTTGTGTGTATAGCTAAGCCTAGGGCTGTACCTATAAGGCAGTGCAACTATTGCAAAAACCATACCTAACTTTCCTCGGACTCTGCCTCCACCAAACGAAATGCAATTGGGAATAGCCAGTTGTGTCCATCAACTGCAGAAGCTACCACTCGTTGACATCTCCATCTTTCATTCAAAGCAGTTGCATCAACAGCCAAATAGGGCTTGCAACCATCCAGAAACCCCTACCAACAAGCCTTGAAACAAACAAAAGCCCTTCTGAAGCACTCCTTCTCAAATGACTTCCCTTTTATTTTGTATGGAATTGTATGCTTCTCAGTCTCTACAACACTCCCTGCACTAGCACCTTCCACTTTGGCTTTAAATGTGTACAGCAATTGAAAGCTCTCATTCCAAGGACCATTAATCTTGTCAAGAGCTATTTCCTTAGCATATAAAATCCTCATGTAAGGTATATCAATCTTGTACCTCTCAAATAGCTACCCATGGAGTTTTTTTGTACCAAGTGTTGGTGTTTCTATCAACCAATCCAAAATTGCATTTGCCACCCATCTAGTCTTTGCTAGCTTTGTTTTAGCCTCCCCTCTCCCTCCAGGTGAACAAGTGTGCTGGTGCGGGTTCTTTTTTATATGAAACAAAATATAAAAGGAATTATAGTTAAAAAACATTGCACAATTATCTAAAAATAGAATGAATCAATATAAATTGAAATACACAAACCTGAATGAACTTGCTCCTCAACATATATGATGCATGCAACCTCCATATATACCTATCATATGGGAAATGAACAGAGAGCCTTGTTGAGTCACTCCTATAAATCACATATGTATTTTGAGTGAGAATGTAGTGTATAGTCACCGCATTACGGCAGTCCACCATCTACTGGAATATGGTGCCGACAGCGAGCTGAGGATCTTCCCATTCCACTAAATTGTTGGTATGTCCTCACCATCATATTCATCTAAAATCTAGTTGTCGATGTTCTCCTCCCTCTGCTCATCGTCAGTGTCATCAAATCTAGCACGACTGATAGGTTGCTCCTTATATTCATCTTCCATTGCTTGTTTACTGATAGTATCTATAAGATCAGAGGACATATTCTTATCCTCGGCATCATGTCGAGGCACCTCTCCGTCTGGCTCTGCATCTTGTTATACGTCAGCTGCAGCAGCGACATGAGAAGCGACAACAGGCATATTGTGACTTTTAGAACCACTAGCTCTGCTTGGTTTCAACCTATAAGGAGTGCCGGGGTGCTGTGTATTAGCAAAGACAAAAGATTTCTAAACATCCTTCCCCTTGTCACATTCATTGCATGGCTGAAGCACCTCGATATGGATTTTACCGAAGCGCCTTTCAGCATTCAAAGTAAAGAGAAATCTCAGATGCTCATTGCAAGTTAGTGGGAGAAATTTTTGCTCAGTACTGGTGAAAAAATTCAGTTCAACAGCATCGGCAAGGCTCCACCCATATGAAAAATTTCGGAGCGCCACGAGCATATCATTCAACAACATAATGGTTTCTACCAACTTCAGATAGAAAAATCCAGTAATCATATGTGGTTTTCTACCACGCAGCACACTAACTTACATCTGAACCGCCAGTCGAAAAGCAAGCACGGGATCAATCATATTCGATTCAAATAAGGGTTTTAGTTAGGTTGGGAACCATTAAGAAAAATTTGAATGATACACGCAACTAGCGGTCAAATAGGACTGAATTTACGAAACAGCAAATCAATTAGAGGGGAAACGAAGCTTTCCAATGTGTAATCCATGAATTATCCGTCATCGATTCAACCCAATCCTCTCCATGGTCAATGGGCTCGAGAGCCTGCTCCCCCAGCATCTCTACTTAATCCAGATGAAGTTGTGGGGGTAGATCTGGCAGAGGGCACGACGACAGCAGAGGCAAAATGGGGTTAGAGGTTGGAGGGTACAATGGCGGTAAAGGCTGCACGACGGCGGTGACAGGGGAACAATGTTTGTTTGTGAAGGGTACAAAGGCAGCGAAGGCTGCACGATAGAGGAGGAGGGGAATGGGGTTAGAGGGTGGAAGGCACGACAACGGTGGAGGGGGCGAAGCGAAACGGTTATGTAGTGGCTCGAGCTCGAGGTTAATACAAGCCCATCTGACGCGTCTCAATGCGGCCCCACACGTCACAACGGTTAAAGGAGGACCCGTCCCGACATGACCCCACTCGTCGGAGTTAACAGTCAAACCATTAACCTGACGGTATCCTCCATTGTGACCATTTCTAAGGGTTTCACACAAGGGGGTGGGGAAAAGTGAGCAAAAGTCCAGAGCGTGGGGATGAATGAGTACATATAAGGAACTAGGGGCACATATGTACAAAACCTTATTTAAAAACATATTTCCTTTCTACTAATAGCGAATATTTTCCTCTTGAGTAAATAGGGTGGCAATTTTATCCAGTTGAGTAAGATGTGCCAATACGATTTGAGATTCATAACCACGAAAATGATTCGGTTCTACCTAGGTAATAAGTTAAGGATCAATGGGGAATTCATATCCTTATCATCAGCAAAAATAGGAGGTCACAAATTATGGATCATGTTTCATCATTTCGTTCATAGTTTTTTCTTTCAGTTTAATCATTAGTTTCTTAAGAGCATTTCTATCCTTACAAGCAAGAAATTATTTAGCAATATCTCCATCAATAGTTGTAATCTCCAGGTGTATCAAGCATCTTAGTTCTAACAGGAGTGCTAGGTGTAGTAGGTGATTCAACATTTATCAGCAACATGAGCATCAACTAATTCACCAAGTGGCAGAGTAGTATTATCAAGCATAGTAGAAGCATCATCATAAATATCATCCATATCAGAGGCAATGTCTATTACTTGCGGCATATTAGATTGAATAGCAGGTGTTTGTGCCGCAAGCTGACTTAAAACAAAAGGTGAATCAAGTGCAGAGCTAGTTGCCAGTTCCTTACCTCCCCTCGTCTTAGAGACCATAATCTTAGTTCTAGAGCCTTTCAGTTTCTTCATAGTAAATAGAAGATATTTAATTCTCAATTTTACTTAATAAATAAAGATATGCTCCACCGGCAATGGCACCAGAAAAATGTCTTGCTGACCCATAAGTATAGCGGATCGCAACAATCTTCAAGAGAAGTATTCTACCCAAATTTATTGAGTCAACATAAGGGGGGCAAAGAATATTTATAACCCTTAGCAGTTGAGTTGTCAATTCAACCACACCTAGAAGATTAATTCTCTGCAGCAAGCTATTAGTGGCACAGTAGTTTGATAGTTTTGATACTAGTGGTAACAGTAGTAGTAGAAATTGTAACAACAGCCGTAGCAGTAGTAGTAGCTTAGCGAACACTATATGAGAAAGCGTAGGCATGGAGTAGCGATGGATATTTGGACGAAATCAATCATATATATAACAGTCACAACCTAAAGCGACACATAACTAGTTTCAATTCATCAATCATATGTAGGCATGTATTCCATAAATAGTTATGCGTGCGTGTAATAAGAACTTACATAACATATTTTGTCTAACCTTCCCATGGCAGTGGGGTCCTAATGGAAATCTAAGGGTAATGAAGGCCTCCTTTTAGTAGAGAACTGGAGCAAATCATTAACACATCATGAATACATGAACTTCTCATACTACGGTCATCACTCGAGTGAATCCCAATTTTTGTCACCTTGGGGTCTACGGAGCATAACACGTAATAGGTGCATACAACTTACAAGATAGGATCTAAAACACACTTATATCCATAAAACATAATAGGTTCAGATCTGAAATCATAGCACTCTGGCCCTAGTGACAAGCATTAAGCATTGCAAAAACATAGCAAAATCAATCTCAGAACATAATGGATACTAGGGATCAAGCCTAACAAATTGAATCGATTACATGATCAATCTCGTCCATCTCCATCTACCTCCAGTATGCCAACAATGGAATTACTCAGTCCCGATGGTGAGCATCATGAGGTTGTTAATGAAGAGGTGTTCATGATGATGACAACGATGATTTGTCCTCTCCAGAGCCCAAAACAGGTTCCAGATTAGACCTCCCATCTAAGAATAGGAGTTGGTGGCAGCTTTATATCATAAATGCGATGAAAATTCTCTCTTATTTTTCTCTCTGGAAAACAGCACTTATGGAGTTGGATTTAGGTCAAACAGAGCTTTGAGGGCCCCACAAGGGCAGGAGTCGCGCCCTACCCCCTTGTAGATGGCCAATAGGCACCCTTCTCTAGTCTTTCTTCCAGTGTTTTTTATTTATCGAATAAAAAAATTCTTTCCATGTTTTGTACAATTCCAAAAAAAAAATTTGCACGAAAACAACACCATTGCAGTTTTGCTGAAAACAGCGTTTGTCTGGGTTAGTTTAATCAAATCATGCAAATTAGACCCAAAACAAGAGCAAAAGTGTTTGGAAAAGTAGATATGTTTGAGACATATCAACGCGCCAAGAGAATAGTGGTGGATCTGAAGCAAGACGATTACATCTCGGTGCAACTCCTCCTTGCTTATCTTCTTGTTCCAAAAATTTGTATCTTTCACGGTTATATTTAACTCAGATTGTTAGGTTCGATCCTTTTGATGAATAAGGAGAATAACCATGTGGGTGGTCTACGAATAAATTCATGGTGCATCCTTTTCTCAATTTTTATTTTTATAAACCGAGCATAACTCTCACGATACATACAATATACACCTCTAAAGCATCACTGACCTTGACGAGGGCTGTAAATCAAGTCGACCCCACACAAAAGCTGAGTTACTGTAGAAACTCCTCGGCCCCACATTTGTGGTACTTCACATTATATGCATCGATTTTGAGTTGTGTATTTGATCAATAGATGGGTTGTGTGGCTCTTGTGCTTATCCCTTTGCTACTTGTGATGGGAGTTGGGATTTCCTCGAGAGGGAAGGGTGATGTAGTATAGTAGCAGAAAGTATCTCCCTCTGTTAATAACCAAGGTTTATCGAAACAATAGGAGACTCACATAAATGAACAGTTAGCAGTACCTGCACACACACACACACACAAAACAAATACTTGCACCCAACGCGGGAAAGAGGGTTGTCAATCCCCTTGTACTCGTTAATTGCAAGGATTAATTCTGATATTGACAGATAGATAAATTGTGAACCGAAATAAAAGGAAATAAATTACAGCAAGTAATTTAGGGTTTTAGTAATATTAAGTGAATGGACCAGGGGGCATAGATTTCACTAGAGGCATCTATATCATGAGAATAGTAACCATTGGTGAACAAATTACTATTGGGCAATTGATAGAAAAGTGCATAGTTATGAAATTATTCATGGCATTATCAATATATAGGCATTACGTCCGATAGAAGTAGACCAAATTGATTTTGCATCTACTACTATCACTCCACCCCTCAGCCGCTATCCGTCATGCATCTTAAGGTATTAAGTTCATAACGAACATAGTAATGCTTGGAGCATGATGAAATAATGTAGACAAATTAAGGCCCTTAGTAGCAACAACACAAATACGTGCCTCGCTACTCCTCTGTCACAGAGTGAGGACACCACAAGATTGAACCTATTACCAAGCACCACTCCCACTCAAGATAGATCAATATAATTGGCCAAATTAAATGAATATATGGGACAAAAATAAAAGGCTACAAAATCACACATAATAGATCTTAGAAAAAAATCAATTAATTTCAATGAATAATCTGATAATAAACCCACAATTCAAATGGATCCCGACAAACACACATCAAAAGTTACACCGAATAGGTCTACAAAGAGTTTATTGTATTGCAGATCAAACAAGAGAGAGGTGGGAGATACAAAGTTGTCAGAATCACGACTCAAGTCTTAGAATCTTACGATCTTACGATCCAAAATGTTCCCTCCGATTCTATGATTTTCCTCATAGAATCTAAGTTTCTACGATCCTGATAGTTAAGATTCTATGATTCATGATCCTAGCAATGGAGCTCCGATCCGATTCAGAATCGGGATTCTGACAACTTTGGGAGATAGAACCATCTGACTACTGCTATGGACTCGTAGGTCCTATGGTAAATACGCACACGTCATCATGAAGGCAGCAAGGTTGATGAAGATGGCATCCGTGATTGATTCCCCCTCCAGGCTCCGGTGGATACCTCCAGATGGGATCACGAGAACATAGGTTTGTAGCGGCGCTAAAATTGTTTCAGGTCTCGCTCTAATTTTTTTGGAATATTTGAGAATATATAGCATTGGAATTAGGTCAAGTGAACCTCCGAGGGGCCCATAAGCTTAGATGGTGCGTCCTGCCCCTGTAGGCATTGTTTGAGCTTCTGGCGCTCTCATAGCTCTTCTAGCCTCTTGCCAAAGCTTCTACGGTCCCTCCTGGTCCCAAGAAATCATTGTAAAGTTTCATGGTGTTTGGACTTCGTTTGGTATGGTCTTTTTGCGAAACAAGAAAATAGAAAAAACATGAACTAGCACGGGCACTAAGTTAATAGGTTAGTGCCCAAAAATGATATAAAATTGCATCTAAAGCATACAAGATTGAGAATATAATATCTTGAAACAATAAAAAATTATAGATGTGTATGAGATGGATCAACATCCCCAAGCTTAATTCTTGCTCGTCCTTGAGTAGGTAAATGACAAAAATGGATTTATTTATGTTGAATTATACCTAACATGTCTTAATCATGTAATTCTTTTGCCTATGAATGTCGAAAAACGATGAAGTAGTAAATGTAAAAACGATAAATATGAATACTACCAAATAATCATTACTTTTCAAAATAATAATGCTAAAGAACAGTATCCCTACTCATTTAATCGTGTAAGCAATTGCATACTCTGTTTTCCTTGCATATAGTATAAATCATGAACACCCCAGTGCCAAACCAAGCAACTGTATCATAATTTTTCTTGCTTTAGCGTTTTCAACTCCACTCAATACCTGAGCGTGAGCTATGTGGACTTAGCACTTTGGATGGCATAGAGAATGATGGTATGGGTTTATAAGGGAAGACAAAATTTGAGAAAGTGTCGCATCAACTCGGCATATAGTTAGGCAATGGAGAGGCATTTCAATCGATATCGATGTGAGGAGTAGGGATTTCCATGCAATGAATGCACTAGATATATAAGTGTATGAAATCTCACTACTGAAACCAAGTGTGTGTGTGCATCCAACTTACTTTCTCATGAAGACCTCGGGCATTTGAGCAAGCCCGTCATCGGAATATGCAAGTCAAGTTCCAATGATGTAAAAATATCCACTAGCATATAAAAGTTGCTATTTTGAAACACAAGTCTCGTAAATGATAGTAGCATTCCCCTTATCTTGTTTTCTCTCTTTGGCCCATATTCCGATAAAATGGCTAGAGGCCATGAAATCCGAGACATGATCCACGTGTGAAAATCAAGTATGGACTTTGGCGGATTTACCCGATGACCAAAAGGCCATGAGAACAAATGGATCTTTAAGAAGCAGACAAACGTTGGTGGTAATATCATCATCTATAAAGCTCAACTTGTCATAAAAGGTTTTCGACAAGTTCAAGGGGTTGACTATAATGAGATGATCTCACCTTTATCCGATGCTAAAGTCTGTTAGGATTATGTTAGAAGTTGTCACATTTTTCGATTATGAAATCTGCCAGATGGATGACAAAACTGCATTCCTTAATGGTTTCCTTAAGGAAGAGTTGTATTTGATGCAACCCAAAGGTTTTGTCGATCGTAAGGATGCTAAAAAGGTATGCAAGCTTGAGCGATCCATTTGTGGACTGGTGCAAGCATCTCAGAGTTGGAATCTTCTCTTTGATGGGGTAATCAAAGCTTTTGGATTTATCCAAGCTTATGGAGAATCTTGTATTTACGCGAAAGTGAGTGGGATCTCTCTAGAATTTGTAATACTGTATGTGGATGATATGTTGCCGATTGGAAATGATATAGAACTTCTCGAACGCATAAAGGGTTATTTGAACAAGAGTTTTGATGAAAGACCTTGGTGAAGCTGCTTACATATTGGGCATTAAGATCTATAGAGATAGATCAAGATGATTGATAGGAATTTCACAAAGTACATACCTTGACAAAAATTTGAAGAAGCTCAAAATGGATGAGTCAAAGAAGGGGTTCTTGTCTGTGTTGCTAGGTGTGAAGTTGAGTAAGACTCAATGGCCAGCATCAACGGAAGATAGAGAAAAGATGAAAGTCATCCCCTATGCCCCAACCATATATAGGCTCTATCATGTATGCTACTACTTGTAAACTGCGTTGGGTTTTTTCCCAAAGCGGAGGGGTGAAGCATTATAGTAGAGATAAGTATTTACCTCAGCGATAACCAATGTTATCGAACCAATAGGAGACTCAAGTAAACTCCCATCATGAGCACAAACAAAACCAAACACTTGCACCCAATGCAGGCAACAGGGTTGTCAAGACCCTTAAACTCGCTACTTGCAAGTATTAAATCCTGATAGATATAGATGATAAAAATATAAGAATTAAAAACATTAAATAAATTGGATAAAAGTATTTTTAGGGTTTTAGTAAATATGTTTAGGTAGACTCGATGCCATAGGTTTCGCTAGTGGCTTCTCTCTCGAACATAGCATACGGTGGGTAAATAAATGATGGTTGGGCAATTGACAGAATAGCGCATAGGTATGACATGTTATTCACGGCAATGATCATGTATATGGGCATCGCGTCCACAAACAAGTAGACTAAAACGATCATGCATCACTTTGAGAGCGGTTCTATGCTTGCCTCTCTAGTATTAAGTTCATGAAAACCAGAGTAATGCTTGGAGCAAGATAACATGATATTGACAAAGTAAACTCAAGCAATATGAATAGACCCCGTCATTCTATCCTTAATGCAATGCAAATACGTGTCTTGTCCCTTTCTATCACTGGTATATAGAGCACCACAAGATTGAACCCATTACAACGCAACATGCCCACTGAAGACAAATCAATCTAGTTGGCCAAACCAAACCGATAAGGAGAGGAGGCCCAAGGGGGCAGCCCATACCTTCGCCATGGAGGCTGCCCTCCCTCTCTCTCCACTTCTCGTTCCGGTTGCACTTGGAGAAGCCCTGCTGAAGTTTGCTGCCACCATCACCACCATGTCGTCCTGCTGGCCTAGATCCCATGTACCTCTCCACCCTCGCTTGTTGGATCAAGAAGGCGGATACATCACCAAGGAATTCGTGTGCACATACCGCATGTGTCGTTCGTGCAGTGTTGGATCGGATTGGATCTATAATGGAGTACGACTATGCCAACCATGATCATTAGATCGTTAACGCCTTCGGTCTACAAGGGTACGTAGACACTACTCCCTCTCATTGCTAGCATATCATATATCAGATCTCGGATGTTATGTAGGAAAAAATGTTTTCTATGCAAAATTCCCCATCATTAACAATCCTAAGATCATCGTAGAAAGGAGTGTATATATTAGCTCCCACGAAAGGCCCCATGATTTATATTGATTGAGTACATGAAATGCCCTTGTAGTGGCTATACAAAGAGTCACACTAAATATGAGGAAGTAATCAATACATGCCTACATACTTGACGATCATGACTCCAACCATAACTTAAGCGTGCATAATATATGCAACAAACAAAAAGTATTTAATTAGGGATGAAAATTCGTGATCCTCGGGTTTCATTCTATAACCCTCCTTAGCTCTTAATTTTCTCTAAAATTTTAGTTTACTTAGTGGAACTAAAGAGGGTCACAAAATATCTATTAAGGCACACATTTGCATCCCTATAGATAATGCTATCACTCTCCCTTGAATTAAAAGCCCAAAACAACCACATTGTACGAAAAATTTGCATAAAACAACCATGATGCATTTCCTTTGTAGAACGTGCTCCACGGGTAATAACGTTGCAAGGACACCAACAACTCACTTAGCGTGTTTGATGCGCAAACTAACCAGTTGGTTTTTCCAGCTGATTTTTTAGCAAAAACATAACTTTTTTCTCAAATGCAAACACTTATTTCTTAACAAGAACCTTTTTAGAAAATTGCATAATAATAAAACATGAAACATTTACGTTAAAATGCATGAAACTTTAAAAAATTTTATCGTGTATGCCTAAACCGTGAAAACAGGGTTGTGGGGGAGCAATACAAGTGTTGTGCTGCTAGAAGAAGGGGTTGAGTGACGCACCCAAGATGGCTAAAGTACAATAGCCATAAAGATCACTAGCTTATGCTCTGATCCGAGTAGTGAGGGATTCCTGGACGAAGGGGTCCCAACCAAGGTGGACTATTCCATGGGCGAGACATGGGGCCACCCTGGAGAAAGGACTTCAGGGGCCTTGTGATGAGGCATGAGCATCCCAGATTCTACTGAAGACTTGGCATGCGCTCCAAGGAGAGAAGATTTCATTTGGCATGTAATCCACAGATGGTAAGAGAGATTCATGTAGCCCTAGATACCCCCGATGCGCTATATAAACCGTTGGGTTTAGCCCATAGAGGACACATACACACAACATCATAACCCCTAGGGTTTAGCCCACTAATCCACAATCTCGAGGTAGATCAACTCTGTAATCTCTACAACATCAATACAACAAGAGCAGGACGTAGGGTTTTACCTCCATCGAGAGGGCTTGAACCTGGATAAAAGCCTCATGTTCTTTGTCTCCTATTACCATCAATCCGATCTCAACGCTCGGGGCCCCCTACCCGAGGTTTGCCGGTTTTGACACCGACATTGGTGCTTTCATTGAGAGGATGTTGTGTGATCATCAAGATTGATGGCTCGTCTATAGTTTGATAGCAGCATTGGCTGCGGTAGCGCCTTTGTCCCCGACCAGCTTTTAGCCTTTGGTAGTGTTGTACTACGTGCCGATTCTGGCGGCCATCTAGGCCGCATCGACACCTTGGCTCCGAAGCAGGTCATCATGTTTGGAAGTTTGGAATACATTGCCGATGCCCATGGCAATCTAGTCATGTCGGGACAAATCACGATCCAACATGAGGAACCCCTGGTCACAAACACCACGGAACCAGCTTCCGATCTGACCCTTGAATCCGACCCCCTGATGGAAGTGGACCCAGAGATGGATCTGGACACAATCGCGTCCAACCCTATCAATGTCACCTCAAATGACGCCCTGAAGCCGAACTCTTCTTCAAATCTGACGGTTGTCCCTAAGGAGGTTGCTCCGGTCTTCGAACTGGAACTAGCCAACAAGGCTACGGGAGATGGGCCAACCCCGGGCAGACCAAACTAACACTTTCATATCAACCTAGCCTATCGCCAGGCCCTATATGCGAATGAGATCACACAAATAAATGAGGTACTGGACTAGATCCAGAACCTGACAATCTCATCCGCAGCTTATGATCAGATCGGATGTAATGATCAGGAAATTTTCATCCCACCCACCACCCACCTAATCGCTTGGTTCATGATTTAACCGATGCGCTTTACTACGGATGCGACGAGGCCCTCAACATGGATGAGGAAGACCTCGTCAAATACAGACCACACTCACCTATGGCCATGCCTCGAATAGGGAATTGGGCCGCCACATCCACCTATGACGTCTATATGGTCAACACTCTTAGGGAAGACCATGATCAAAAGCCTAGGGGGAGCTCCAAATGTCATCGTTCTAAGAGAAAGCCAAAAGTAAACAACGTAAGTAATAACCAAACCAATACCACGGAAAGATCGATCCCGTATAGCAGAACAGACCTATGCATGCACCAGTTGAGGGACAACCCGAAGAAAAGGAAGGCTCCGATAACGGGATGGATGGTGACTATATGCGAGAATCTGAGGATGATAACACCCTCGGATCCTTTGACTATGAGGTTCCCGAGGACCCATCCGAACAGATAAGCTTCCAGCATCAGCTGGCCGTAACCGCTCGAAGCAGAAGGCGGAAGAAGCATGAGTTGTACTCACACGAATCCACTCTCAACAACAAGTGGGTAAAGTGCTCGTGGCCGAAGCTGATCTCGAAGCATAGTGCATGGCTGGCAACTCGTTTCCATGATGGCGCATGTTACCCGAAATCGAGGACAAGGTGGCTGAGACGTCTCTAACGTATCGATAATTTATGAAGTATCCATGACATGTTTGCCTATGTTTACAATACTTTTATATGGTTTGGTGCACTTTATATGACTTATTTAGAACTAACCGACGTTGTTTTCAGCAGAATTGAGGTGATGTTCTTTTTGTGTAGAAAAACAAGTTCTCAAAGTCGCCCGAAACTTTTTTATGATTTATTCGAGAGAAAATAAGAAATATTGGAGTGAAGAACCACCGGAAGGGAGCTACCTATGGGCCACAAGTCAACAGGGCATGCCCACCCCCCTAATGGCTTGTGGGGGGCCACATGGCTCCGTTTAGAGAGATTACAACGCTAAAAATCCTATATCTATAAACCCTTGGAAATAAACATAGACTTCGCTCTATCGACGCAACTCTCTGTATCAACGAAAAACCCATCTAGAGACTTTCTAGTATCCTGCCGGAGGGGGTAAATCATCTCCGATGACCATCTTCATCATCCCGACGGAAGCCGTGATGAGGAGGGAGAAGTTCACCCTCAGGGCTAAGGGTATGTACCAGTAGCTATGTGTTCAATCTCTCTTACTCCTGTTCTTGAGATGACATGATCTTGATGTATCAGAGGCTTTATTAATATATTTGGATCATATTGTATTCTTTCCTTGCTATCTAGTTGTGATGCTCCTTTAAGGTTTTGTTACGTCAAATTGAATATTGGGTTTGAGAACACTTGATGTATGTCTTGCATGCGGATACCCTGGTGACAATGGGGTGTTATATTGCATCACTTGATATATGTTATGGCATCGACTTGCAGATTCCGGTGACCTTGGGGTTCTATGCATAGGGGTTGATTGCATGTTTTCATACTTCTTTCTCCGATAGAAATGTTGGGGTGCTCCTTCAAGTTCTTTGTGTTGGATTGAATATGATAGATCTGAAATTGTTTGATGCATGTCTCATAATTTAGCCATGGATACTTGAGGTGACATTGGAGTATCTAGGTAACATTAGGGTTGATTGATATGTATCATTTGTGTTATTTTAGTACGGAGTCTAGGGCTGTTTGTGACACTTATGGAAATAGCTCAAAAGATTGATCGGAAAGAATAACTTTGAGGTGGTTCTACTACCTACACCAATTTCATCTTATATTCTCCGCTAGATAGGAACTTTGGAGTGATTCTTTGTTGCACGTTGAGGGATAATCATTTGAGTCAACTATGTTAGCATTGTTCGGAGATTGCACTAGTGAAAGTATGAACTCTAGGCCTTGTTTCCAAGAATTAATATACCATTTGCTCGTTTTTAACCACTTTTCGCCTTGCTTTTTTATATTTCCAAATTACAAAAACCTATTTCTATCATCCATATTGCACTTGTATCACCACCTCCTCGGCAAACTAGTGCACCTATACAATTTACCATTGTATTGGGTGTGTTGGGGACACAGGAGATTTCTTGTATTTGGTTGCAAGGTTGTTGGAGACAGACCATCTTCATCCTACACCTCCCACGGATTGATAAACCTTAAGTCATCCACTTGAGGGAAAATTGCTACTTCCGTACAAAACTCTATGCTTGTTTTGTCGTCTACGGGTTGCGTAGTAGATATCAAGATATTTTCTGGCGCTATTGCCAGGAAGGTGAGTGCTTGAAGGTATATGTTTAGATCTTGCAATTAAATCTTTTAGTTCCTTGTTTATCACTAGTTTGCTTTACAAAAGAAAATTACAAAAAATGGAATTTAGGTTGCCTTTTGTTTCGTTTGTATAATGTCTTTCATGAAAATGATGGTTCGGAAAATTATACTCAATTATTAGAGGAAGAAATTATAAAAAATACTTAATGCAAATTCCTTGAATGATGAGATGATAGTAATATTGTTAGTACAAATTATATGAATATCCATGATGGTAATGATATGGAAAGCCACAAGCTTTGGGGTTGGTACGTTTGCTGAAGATGATATTTTTAGTCCCCCAAATTTTGATGAACAAATTTATTATGATGATGACATGCCTCCTATATATGATGATTATGGCGATGATATGATGCTACAAAGAGTGATAGTAACCATGAAACTTGTCATCGTGATTTTGGTCATGTCAATCAAATGTCTGATGATAGTTATTTTGTTGAGTGTGCTCCCACTATTATGAACGATAAGAAGTTTGCTTATTTGGAGAGTGATACATTTTCTATGCTTGTGAATCATGAAGATAATGATTAGCTGGTAGTTATATTTTGTAATTCCTTCATGATGCTACTAAAAATTATTATGATGGAGGAACATATGCTTGTAGGAATTGCAACAATATCAAGTTTTCTCCCTATGTGTTGAAAATCTTGAAGATATGCTTGTTTTGTCGTCATATGCTAGTTAATTCTTGCTCCCATAAATTGTTTGATCACAAAATACCTATGCATAGGAAGCGAGTTAGACTTAAATGTGCTTGTCATCCTCTATTCTTGAATAGGTACCTCCCACTAACAAACTTTCCTACCCTCCGATGATCCCACATCATTAGCTGATGTCACATTAATATTTTTTCTCCCTGCTTTCCTTTTTCTCTCTCGCACTGCTTCACTATGCCACATAATCCGGTGATCCCATTGTAGAAGCACACGGTTGCCTCTCCTTCTCCTATATCTCGCCTGTCACACCGCCGCTTGCTTCATTTTTCAGCCTGAAAGGCCTATCACCCACGCTCACTTCCTCTTTTCCACACGAGCGTCTTCGATTCCCCGTCATGGCGGCGCTGCTTCAACCCGCTTCACCTTCTCTAGCCTTAGTTAAATCTCACTATTCTTCTTCAACTAAAACAAATGGATTTAATTCTCCCTGCCCAGGTAACCGATGCAATTCCTCTTCCCATTAATCATTGGAGCTGCAATAGAGTCATCGGGTTTTCCCTTTGATAAATCAGCCACACCCACCGCATGACGCTGCTCTCCACGTTGGCTGGACAGATCTTAACCCTTGACGCCACTATCCATACATGCTTCCTTGTAGCCTCCTCATCGTTCCTACAGGTCATACAACAAGTTACTTGCTCAATGGTCAAAACTGTTTGCAAAACTATGCTGAATTGGAATTATATGTATCTCCTGCTTTTCTGCAGTTTGCTCTTGCAAGTTTCAATCATTATCCAAAGGTTGGAAACCGCCACCTACAACCTGCGCCCTCAACCGCGACCTGCAACCTGCACCCTCAATGTTCTCCCTGATTTCTCTACTCCCAATCCCATTCTACCATGTTGTTTCTTTGCTGCTATATTACTACTACCATGCGCTTGACGTGTTGATCATTCTTGCCCTGCTTTCCTTCCGTATATTCAGACCTCCGAAAATATATTAGGCTCTTGCTCTTGGGAGTTCTGACCTGTTGTAGCATTCCTATAAGTAAATATACCTTTGAAAAGATATTGCACTCTTTCTCTTGGGAGTTTAGACATGATGTAGCGTTGCTATATAAATAGATGTCCTGCTCACTTGATTGTGTAATATAGATGCATGTGTAGGTGAGAGTTCAAACTGATTTTTAATATCAGGTTTAGTGGTGCAAATGCACATGGCCAATGATCTCAAATGTGTATGTGTTGTAGCATCATATATATAGTTCTGACAAATTGGTACTAACTAACAAACTCGTAGAAACACAAAAAATACGAAATCACTATGGTCATTCAGGAAAACCGCATTATTAGCTAGATCACTATATAGGCTACTTTGTTATAACATTTTGAAGGTTGATTAGTACGCAGAACACAAAAGGTACGATTACTCCGTTAATTGTTCACAGGTTCATGACATCAATTGTTCTAACAATAAAATCTTGAAGATCATATGCTTGATTATTTCAAATGAACATTGTTTCTGTTGATAGTCACCACTTGCTTCTTATTCACATACATGGGAGCTAAGGTTACATTTTCTTCTTCTATAAAATCATTAAATTTACATCATTTTCTATGTGTTTTCATATCAATATTTAATCAGTACATTTCCATGGGAAGACTACTATTAGCTATTATTATCAAAAATATATCACAATTTTCTCTGGCGGTCTCACTATACATATTTATGCAGCACTACGAACAACAAGAACGAAGGAAACATTTCAGGACATGCAGAGTAATGCTGCTAGGAAAAAATATCAAGGTATTATGCATCACATCACATATTGAACCAGTTCTTTGGGACGAACTAATTCACCATTCTATCCACTAAATTCCTTCCTAACAATTCTAAAAATTGTACACCATGTAGGGCAATGTCTGGCTATGCCACAATGAAGATACATGCTCCAGTGCCTTCCATACCTACATATATAGTATAGTGTTATTAATAATCATTACCTTGATCGCCACCTATTGCAACTAGGAAACATTCTCATACTTCTAGATGTTTCTCAGCAATACAAAACAATACATATATTATGATGTGGGACTACATGTATCTTCGACAATTCTTGACACCATCTGCACCTTTTTGTTTGCAAAATTCCACTTTGACTCCTGTGTTTCCTGTTGACCTTACCCAAATGTGGATAGCCAGCTCTATAGAATTTGAAGTTAGTTGTGTAGTTTTGTCACTTCAGTTTGGATCCTCGTCTTTCACAGAAAATCATGAAAAAATTCCCGCAGCAACGCATAGGGCATTATCTAGTATAATTCATGATGCTCCCAATGTGTTTCAATTCTTTACTTCTTTCTGGGCATCTTTGAAATCATCTTGCCTAGCTAAAAAGGCTTTAAAGAAAAGCGGTTGTTGGGAGACAACCCAACACTTTTACTTTCTATTCTTGTGTGTTCACATGATTAAGCTATTGTAGTAATCATCTTTTGTGTCTTTTATTTCAATAAAGTGACAAGTAAATCCTTTAGGATAGTGTGAATACTTGGTAGTTGGATTCTATGAAAACATAGAAACTTTTACATCAAGTGCAGAATTTCTATGATTTTACTGGATAGTGAAAAACTTCTAACATTTTTACAGAGGTTTTCTACTCAAATTTTCTATGTTTTCCTAATTTTTCGGAATTTTTAGAGAAATGGAAATATGGATTTCATTTAGATTTTCACAGACTGTTCTGTTTTTGAGAAATTCTGTTTTGCATGCATAATTTGCTTATTTTAGTGTTTCCATAGCTTATATTTAGTGATATAAATTATGGGAATGGTAGAATACAGTAGTTATTATGTGATAGCAATTAGGAATCTTCTCTTGACAGTACCTAAGTGAATGATCTATCTTTATTACACTAACCCTTCTCACAAAGTTTCGTTAAGTTTTGTGTGATTGAAGTTTTCATGTTTTGGGTTAGAAATTGATATGAGGTGAATAAAGAGCTGAAAGAACCTAAGCTTGGGGATTCCCAAGGCACCTCCAAGATAATATCCAAGGAGGACTTAGGCGTCTAAGCTTGGGGATGCCCCAGAAGGCATCCCCTCTTTCGTCTCCGACATTATCGGTATATCTTACTTGGAGCTATGTTTTTATTTGTACATGATATGTGTTTTTCTTGGAGAATCATTTTTTTTGTTTTTATCTGTTATATATTTTTAATAATCTTGTTTTTCAATAAAAAGTTCCAAGAATTGCCTTTAGAATGCTTGAATTGCATGTTTTGATGTGTGTCATCTAAAATGAGAAACTTTTGTTGTAGTGTTTGAATTTTCATATTTTACTAGAACGTGTAAAGATTCTGAGATTTTTATTCACTGTTCTCACACAACTTATTCATTGTTTCCCAAATTTTCATAAGTGTTAGATATAGATAAGCGCACTTTGTAAATTAATTGCTATAGACTGTCCTGTTTAGACAGATTGTTGTCATAGTTTTGTTATCTACTTCTGCTATAGTTTTGATGAGTTATATTGGTAGATAAAAATTGTGTAAATGATAGTATGAAGTAGATAATGTTTGGAAATTATTATGCAACTTGTCTTGGCAGTACATAAAGAATTGATTTATTCTTATGTGCACTAACCTATCTCACGAGTTCTTTTCAAGTTTTGTGTGGGCAAAATTTTTGAGACTTAGGTGAAACCGGGACGTGAGAGGATTGAACAAGATACAAAAGCTCAAGCTTGGGGATTCCTAATGCACCCCAAGACAATATTATGAGAATTCTCAAGCATCTAAGCTTGGGGATGCTGTGTGATACGTCTCCAATGTATCTATAATTTTTTATTGTTCCATACTGTTATATTATCAATCTTTGATGTTTTACAATCATTTTATAACTTTATATCATTTTTTGGGACTAACCTATTCACATAGTGCCAAAGTGCCTGTTGTTGTTTTTGCTTGTTTTTTACTTTGCGAAATATCAGTACCAAACGAAGCCCAAACACCGTGAAACTTTTTGGAGATTTTTCTTGCCATGGGAAGAGGTGCTTTGTGATGGGTTCGGTCTTGCGGTGTCCTTTCCCAATGACAGAAGGGGCAGCAAGGCGTGCATGTATCGTTGCCATTAAGGATAACAAGATGGGCTCTATTCCTACAAGAATAGATCTTGTCTACATCATGTCACCGTTCTTATTGCATTACTCCATTTTTCCATGAACTTAATACACTAGATGCATGCTAGATAGCGGCCGATGTGTGCAGTAATAGTAGTAGATGCAAAATCGTTTCAGTCTACTTATCTTGGACGTGATGCCTATATAATGATCATTGCCTTGGATATCGTCATGATTATTCGATCTTGTATCAATTGCCCAACAGTAAATTTGTTCACCCGCTGTGTATTATACTCATGAGAGAAGCCACTAGTCAAACCTACAACCGACGGGTCTACTTTTCCAACATATTGCTTTCCGATCTATCTTTTTGTCTCTTTTGTTTTCAGATCTATAAACCCCAAAACCCCAAAATATCTTGCTGCACTTTTTGTTTACTTATTTTATTTTGTGTTCTTGCGAGATCTATTTTCCCAACCTATTACAACCTAATCTATCTTTTTATTGTGGAGAGCTTGACAACCTCTCTTATGTGTCGGGTTACAAGTAGTTGTTCTGTGTGTGTAGGTGTCGTTTACATAGTTGCTTGGTATTCCTCGATGGATTGATACCTTGGTTTCTTAACTAAGGTAAATACTTACCGTCGCTGTGCTACATCATCCATTCCTATTTGGGGAAATACCGACGCAGTCTCAAGCCACGTCAAAGGAATTTCTAGGGTTGTTGCCGGGGAGGAAGCAATATCTTCAGCGCGCCAATCTCTAGCGCCGGGGAGACATCATCAACATCTATCAGGTTCCTAATCAAAAATCTCATCTCCTTGCAATTTACATTATTTTCCATTTGTGTCTCGTTTTCCTCTCCCCCACTTCACAAAATTTGCCATTTTATTCGCCCTCTTTTCCGTTTGCCTTTTTGCTCATTTGCTATCTTTGCTTGTGTTGCCATGGGCCTTCTATTTGCTTGCATCTTCGCTTGCTAAAAGTCTATATATGTGGATCTTCATCCACTTGATAATCTTTTCAAAAGACCAAATTATGATGAACCAATTGCTAGTGAGTTGAGTGCACTTGATTATCTCTATGAAGTTTTGTTTGAAAATCATGAATCTGGAAATTTTGCTGAAGTGTTGAAAGAAGAAATTTATAAGCTGATCCCCGATAGCTCCTTGATTGAAAAGCATGATTGCAATGATGTTAGTATAAAATCCATTAGTGTTAATTATGTTAATGATATGCAAAACTACAAGCTTGGGGATGATAATTTTGTCATGTCCACTTCTTATTGCAATGATCATGATTGGGGTGATAATGCTTCTTATATATTGAAATTTTATTTAAGCTTCATGTTGAATATGTTATTAATAATAATGTTTGCAATAGTACCGAAAGTGGGTTTGGAAGAGTGTCAACTTTAGGTAAAAATTATCCCACATATTTGGAGAGTGTTCAATCTTATGAATTTTAAGATAAAAATGGGTTGGAGAGGTCATAACTTAGTTGATGATAATCCCACTTTTTTGGAAGATGATAAAAACTTTATGCATGTTGATCATAAAGAGAGTATTGTTTATGATAGCTATATTGTTGAATTTTATTATGATCCTACATGTAATTATTATGAGAGAGGAAATTATGGTTGTAGAAATTTTCATGATACTAAATTACCTATTTTCATGTTGAGATTGTTATTGTCTATTTCTTCTTCCTTCCATATGCTAGTTTATGCTTGCCTTGATAATTTGTTTGCTTATAAAATTCCTATGCATAGGAAGTATGTTAGATTTAAATGTGTTTGTATTATGCTACATGATGCTTTGTTTGTTTTTCAACTACTATCTTTCATATGAGCACCAATAAAATCTCAAGCCTATCTTAATAGTTATAAAGAAAGAGCTTGCTGGGAGGCAACCCCATGTATAAAATTTATTTTTACCTTTTTATTTATGTTCTTGAATGTTTAAACAATTATGCTTATGTTATCATTGTTTTTTATGTTTTATTTAGTGTTTGTGCCAAGTAGAACATTTAGGATGATTCATAAGATGAGTAGAAACAATGCTGAATCTGAAACGAGAACTTTGACTCTAGTGCAATAATATTTTTTTATTGGTGCATGGTAATGAGATGAAATTTGAACAGTCTTTCTATACAAATTATTTACGTTTTCCTAATTTTTCAGAATTTATAGAGTTAAAGAAGTAGGGGTAGAGTACAGATTACTACAGACTATTCTGTTTTAGGCAGATTCTGTTTTCGTTGCATTGTGTGCTTGTTTTGATGAATGTATGGCTTGTATTGAAGGGAATAAATCATGGTAAAGATGTAATACAGAATATATAATGCAATAATAAAATCTTAATGGGTTTGCAACAATACTTAGAGTGGTAATTTGCTTTATTATACTAAAGGTTCTCATGAAGATTTTGTTAAGTTTTGCATGATTGAAGTTTTCAAGTTTTGGGTGAGATCACGATGGATGAAGGAATAAGGAGTAAGAAGAGACTAACATTGGGTATTCCCATGGCACACCAAGATAATATCCAAAGGGGAACAAGCCACTAAGCTTGGGTATGCCCCGAGTGGCATCCCCGATTTCTTCTAACAACCAACGGTATTTTACTTGGAGCTATATTTTTATTCGTCACATATCATGAATTTTGCTTGGAGCGTCTTGTATTATTTGAGTCTTTGCTTGATTTTCTTTTTATCCTTGATGGACACAACTATTTGAGAGAGCCAAAATTATGCTATGATTTGTTAGAATTGCTCTATAGGCTTCACTTAAATGTTTTGAGCCATGGAATTGCTCTACTGCTTCACTTATATCTTTTTGAGCACGGCGTGCTATTACATGTTTGAACAAATCCTCTCATGCTTCACTTATATTAATTTTAGAGTTAGTAATTTTGAAGAAATCCTCTCATGCTTCACTTATACTATTTTGAGAGATAAAACTTTTATGATCATGATCTTCACTTAAATCTTTGCGAGCTTGTCAAAAAGCAATGGCAATATATTAAACTAGTGCCAAAGTGATAGATATTCAAGAGGGGTATAATAAAACTTTCATGAAGAGCATTGGACAAATTAAAATTGATACTTTGTAATAGTTTTCACACATGATGATAGTAATATGTGAGTTATGTTGGTGAGCAATTATGCTTAGTAAGAATATTGTTATTAAGGTTTGTGGTTCCCTATGCAAGGATGAAAGTCAATAGTTATGCTATTGAATTACATCCTACTTATGGTGCATTATTCGGTGTTAATTACGCTTAATGCTTGCTTATGTGATATTTCGTTTATTGGTTGGTTGCTTGCCAATCTATTTGCTAGCCTTCACTTGTACTAAGTAGAAAGACTACTTGTGCATCCAAAATCCGTAAACCCACTTTTTCCATTTGAGTCTGCCATACCTACCTATATGCGGTATTTACATGCCGTTCCAAGAAAATTTGTATGTGCCATCTCTAATTTTAATAAAATTTCCTTTTTGTGCGCTCGTACCGCTCATGAAGCGGAAGGGGGTGACCGATATTTTTGTATGCTATTTGTGTTATTCTCAAGATGAGTGTTTATTCACTTGTCATTGCACGAGAGTATGGCGGTGATAGTGATGCCATGTCCCGAAATAAAAAAATTACTTTATGCTGTCAAATAATAAATTCCTTGGAAGTGATGGTATGTAAGGCAACCATGGATTCGGCTAGAAAGTGAAAGAATGGTAGAAAAAGGAGTAAACTTTATTTTCTGTTTGGGAACCACTTACGATGTATCTAGCATGGAAAGGTATTGAAATCTCTTAGTCGTTTTCATTGACAGGAAATGCATGCCACCAAAACTATTTTTCTCTATCAGTTTAAACCTTGAGCTCTAGCACCTCTACAAATCCCTACTTCCCTCTGTGAAGGGACTATCTATTTACTTTATGCAATTTTTATTTTTACTTGAGTCTCCATCTTCTCTTATAAAGCACCAACTAGGGGGCACTCTGATCGTACTTGAGAATTAGGTGTAGCTAATATTTGAGTGTGTTTCATGAATGGATCAATGATTGAGCATGATAGGCTAGGGATAGCTTTCTTTAGTGTTGATATTTTGAAAGATATGGATGCTTGTTGATATACTTGAGTATTAAAGTCTCTATGTAAAAACTAGATTGTTTCTTTGAACCATCTGAAAGTCCAATTGGCCATGTTACCAAAGAAAAGAATATGTGATGAACATGTTAGGCAACATTCCACATCAAAAAACTTTTTTTATCATTTACCTACTCAAGGACGAGTAGGAATTAAGCTTGGGGATGCTGATACGTCTCCAACGTATCTATAATTTTTCATTGTTCCATGTTGTTATATTATCAATCTTGGATGTTTGACAATCATTTTATAGCAAATTTATATCATTTTTTGGGACTAACCTATTGACACAGTGCCAAAGTGCCAGTTGCTGGTTTTGCTTGTTTTTTACTTTGCAGAATATTAGTACCAAATGGACTCCAATCACGACAAAACTTTTTGGAGATTTTTTTTGGACTAGAAAAAGGCTAGTGGGCCAAATAAGTAACCAGGAGGGATCTGAGTCCGCCCACAACCCACTAGTGCACGCCAGAGGCCCAAGGTGCGCCCTAATGGGTTGTGTCCGACTTGGGGACCCCCTTCACTGACTATCAGCTCTATATATTCCCAAATATTCAGAAAACCCTAGGGGAGTCAACGAAACACAATTCCAGCCGCCGCAAGTTCCAGAACCGTGAGATCCAATCTAACACCATCATGGAGGGGTGCATTGTCTTCATGGGTGCCTCTTCGATGATGTGTGAGTAGTCCACCATAGATCTATGGGTCCATAGGCAGTAGCTAAATGGCTTTCTCTCTCTTTTGATTCTCAATACAATGGTATCTTGGAGATCTGTTTGATGTAATGACTTTTTGTAGTGTGCTTGCTGGGATCCGATGAATTTTGAGTTCATGATCAGTTTCTATCCATGAATATGATTTGAGTCTTCTTTGATCTCTTATTTTCATGAGTACTTATAGCCTCCTATTTCTTCTTCGAATCTTTTGTTTAGTTAGGCCAACTAGATCAGTTTTTATTGCCATGGGAAGAGGTGCTTTGTGATGGGTTTGATCTTGCGGTGTCCTTTCCCAGTGACAGAAGGGGTAGCAAGGCATGCATGTATCATTGCCATTAAGGATAACAAGATGGGGTATATTCCTACATGAATAGATCTTGTCTACATCATGTCACCGTTCTTATTGCATTACTCCGTTTTCCCATGAACTTAATACACTAGATGCATGCTGGATAGCGGTCGATGTGTGGAGTAATAGTAGTAGATGTAGAATCGTGTTGGTCTACTTATCTTGGACGTGATGCCTATATAATGATCATTGCCTTAGATATTGTCCTGATTATTTGATCTTCTATCAATTGCCCAACAGTAATTTGTTCACCCATCGTGTCTTATACTCATGAAAGAAGCCACTAGTGAAACCTACGGCCCTGGCTCTACCTTTCCAACATATTGCTTTCCAGTCTATCTTTTTGCTACTTTTGTTTTCAGATCTATAAACCCAAAAACCCAAAAATACCTTGCTGCACTTTTTGTTTACTTCTTTTATTTTGTGTTCTTGCGAGATCGATTTGCCCAACCTACTACAACCTAATCTATCTTTTTATCATTGAGATCTTGACAACCTCTCTTACACGTCGGGTTGCAAGTATTTGTTATTTGTGTGCAGCTGTCGTTTACATAGTTGCTTGATCTTCCTCTACGGATTGATACCTTGGTTTCTTAACCGAGGGAAATACTTACCATTGTTGTGTTGCATCATTCCTTCCTCTTTGGGGAAATACCGACGCGGTCTCCAGCCACGTCACTACGCATCCAACCTCTCTTCATAAAACAAATATCGGTTAGCCTATGTTGAGCCTAAATTTTTATTTTTCCACAAGATATGTGCTATTCTTGGAGTATATTTTTATTTTATTTGTTGTTTGAATAAAATATCATGTATGGAAATCTTTATTGAGAGAGAGAGTCCTCACATAGCTACTTGATTGTATAACTACTCATTGTTCTTCACTTATATCTTTTGAGAGTAGTTTGGTGTGCTTCACATTTATCCTTAGAGTAAATTGTGAATGAATTGAATATCATAAATCTGAAATTATCCATGTGATTTATGCTTAGTAGTAGTTCCACATTTGGTTTAGAAAGTAATATCTATTTAAGTATGACAATCATAGTATTGGTTATACAAGCACTTCAGGAATGATTAGTATAAGAAAGACAACATTCACATACAAATATATTATCTTGGACAACTTTTATGATTGTGAATACCCTTTAATTAGTTTCAACCTTGATCAAATAGTTGAGGTTGGACAAGGAAGATAACGTAATGTTTATGTTTGGGTACATTTGCATAGAAGTTATATTGTTATGGATCCTCCAACATGTGGTGCTTGTTTAGAACCTTTTGCTAGCCAAAACTTTGTACTAAGTAGAGATACTACTTGTGCATCCAAATCCTTGAGCCATGTTTCTTCCATGAGAGTCCACCATACATCAACCCGGGCGTTCGGTATTTTTGGTTTGTTCGGTTCGGTCTTTTCGGTGTTTCAAAAATTCAGTCTTTAATAATTAAAGACAAAAATAATTTCTATATTTTCAGTTATTCACTATTCGGTCTTCGGTCTTTACTATTCGGTCTTCGGTCCTGACCAAACTGACCAAATTATTTATGTTACTCCAGACTTCCAATACATTTGTATACAAATACTAACTACATAGTATAAAGGTATATGTGTGTACAAAGGTGTGTCTGTGTGTGTACACAGACAACAAATGTCTTATATAGGCGCATGTGTACACAAGAAAAATTCAAACAAGTTGTATACAGGCGCATGAGTACAGACATACAATACACCACATGAGAATCTTAATATAGAAAATCAGCACTACATATAATCACCAGTTCACCACTTCACTAGCAACAAGATTCATGCATTGATATTCAATTATATTTGACAACAGAAAGTAAAATAGACCAAGAAACACAAGTAGCAAACATCATCACCGGTTGTGAGTACTTGACAACATAGCATTAACATGAAATAAATCAAGTTCAATACATGATTTCAATTCAGCAGCAAACAACAAACATTAAGGTATCACACTCTCACTCTCAGTTCTCAATTCTCAAGTCAGAGGTCACAAATCACAAGCACAAGATGATAACCAAAACAATATACATTCTACATGATTTTAGTTCAGCCATGAGTAGACGTGGACGTCACATTGTTGGTCGACTTGCACACTTGTTTGACTTGTCCATGGAAGAAGCAACAATACCACCATTGACCTTGTGCTTTCCCTTCACCTTGTCACCAAATTCTTCAATCAACTCTGACACAAGTCAAGTATTCAATCAGATTTCATAATCCGCTAGAAGTCTAGAACAACGAATATGCTTGATGCTTCTCTTGGACAAGTGTGATATGTTGTAGAATAAGGAATGAGTTTCTATGGAAATGGCAAATTGATGTGCATTCGGTTTAGGAAAAACAATGCTTCTCGACCAAACAGGGCAGGTAAAAAAAGTAACTATGCCATTTTATAAGGTGTCATGCATATTAGTCTCTTCAATAAAAAAAACAAATACATGGACAATTTGGCTCATTGTCATGCATATTATTCTTTGCAATAAAAAAACAAATGTATGGACAAGTTGGCTGATTGTTTTACCTTTTTCTAGCACTTCTAATTCTTCCAAGTTCTCCTTGATGTCGACGGGATCTATTGACCTTCTCAGCTAGTCTTGTGTACAAACTAAAGCTTGTACCATAAACGGAGTTAGAGATGTCCTAAACTCATCAAGTATGCGTCCACTTGTGTTAAAGGCAGACTCAGAATCCACCGTTGTAATGGGGATAGCAAGAATATCACGAGCCATATTTGCCAAGATTGGAAACCTAGATGAATTCTCTTTCCACCATCCTAGGATGTCAATTTTTTTGTCAGGGTCTTCAGAGTCTTCAGCAAGGTATTTTTCAAGCTCAAATTTACTACTTTCACTTCCTCCACTATTATTTTGCCTCAACCTACTTGCAATTAGTTCCTTCACCATACTTTCTCCTCCTCCATCTATTGTTACTTGGGTATTGTTCTGGTGTTGTTGGTTCTGGTGTAGTTAATCTTAGTCGGTATTCTTCAAACAACTCACGGACACATTTGATAACAAAATACCACACATTCTCTCCACACTCAACACCAAATGTTTCCAAAGTAGTCAGTCTAGTGAAATCAGATAGCTTATACCTTGGATCAAGAGCTGCAGCAATAAAAATGACATTGTTGAGGAAATCGTTAACTGGTACCTATTCGGTCAGTTGGCAAGTAGGGGATTATTAGGCTAATCGGTAAGTTAATTGTCCATTTAATCAATTAATCACATGATTTATCAGTTATCAGCTACTTGATGACCCTATGAGTAGGGATTAACCGACAAGTTAACTGGTTAATCGGATGAATTCTTAAACAGGAAAAATGAGCAAGTTGAGATTTTCCTTCTCCTTATCCTCCTTCTCCTTCTTCTTTCCTTTCCCTCTTTCATTCACAATAGGACCCTTCTCTTTCACCTTTTCATTCTCATGACAAGACCCCCAATATTTGTCAAACTTTTCTTTCATCCTCTCTGTCATAGCTTTTTGCAAAGGATCTATACTGCTCATCCAATTTTGAACCAATATGTGTATATTGCCAACCTCAAAAAGAAAGTTGTTGGAAGAGGCATGAAGTGAGGATGACACACAAACGGTAAGATTATAAAAATGACCAAGAAAGGCAGCCATTTTCCTAGCATTTTCCCAATCCATCTCATATGGGTACCCAAATCCTCCTTTTTCTATAGACAAGTCCAATGCATACAATGGGTCATCTTCACAGTACCTTGTAACCACCTTGGCGTAGGTGATGGCAGCCTTCAACATTATGTAAGTCGAGTTCCACGGAGTGCATACATCTAGGTTCAATAATGCCTTGCTCTTAACTTTTTCTTCCAATGCTAGCTCTTTGAATTTTACCAACCGAGAAGTCCCATTCTTGATGTATTCCATAGCAGCTCGAACAAGTTTGATTGAAAGTTCAACTTCTCTCACGACATCTTGTACAATAAGGTTGACAATATGTGCCGCACATCGCATATGCAAAAGTTTCCAGCAGCTATGCTCGTTTTTTGCCTCAATCTAGCACTTTCTCAAGTGAACAATGCAACCATCATTAGCGCTTGCATTCTCCACGGTGACTGCCATAACTCTCTCTCACCCCCATTCCATCAAACATCTCTGCAAGTTCTTCCCAAGATCCTTCCCCTTGTGGCTCTTCACCATGATGAAATTGATAATATTCTTATGATACCTCAAATCTTCATCAATAAAGTGTGCAGTCACTACCATATAGCCATCTTGCTGCTGAGAAGTCCAACAATGAGTGATTACACACACTTCCACAATTCTCTTTGAAAAACCTTTTCAACTTGGACTTCTCATCTAGAAAGATTTTGATAGTGTCCCTGGTACAAGTTCTTCTTGATGGTGGACTGAAGCGGGGGCAAGTGACTAAAATAAACTTTTTGAATCTAGATTTCTCACCAAATGCAAAAGGAAGTTCATCCTCTATAACCATTATAGAAAATGCCTTCCTAACTCTCTCCTCATCGTATCTCCAAGTGTTGATGGCATCTCCTGGTGTTGCTTGCAAAGTGGTCTGATTTGGATCCATTTTCCTATCTGGATTGCGCTTGCATGTACCAAAGTGCCTGCGCATTGCTATTGTCCCATTGATTGATGTAGTAGCTTGAATTGGTCGATCATAATACTTGCATTTTCCTTCCTTCACTAACCCCCTGTCATCAAAAACTTGGGTAAAATGCTCCCAAATTTGTGATGTTTATGCCATTTGCTTTCGTACCATGTCCTCAGGAACAAATGTAACTACTCACAAAGCATGTTCATGTTCAAGATCAAAGGGGTATTAATTATCATAAAGGATCTGAACATATGATCTTCCACCAAGTAAACCAACTAGCATCAACTACAAGGAATAATCAACACTACTAGCAACCCACAGGTACCAATCTGAGGTGTTGAGAGAAAGATCGGATATAAGAGATGAACTAGGGTTTGGAGAGGACATGGTTATGGTGAAGATCTTGATGGAGATTGACCCCCTCTCAGTGAGAGGATCGTTGGTGATGACGATGGCTTCTATTTCCCCCTCCGAGAGGGAAGATTCCCCGACAGGATTGCCCTACCGGAGCTCTAGATTGGTTCTGCCCAAGTTCCGCCTCAAGACGGCAGCGCTTTGTCCCAAAAGGGCTCCTCTAATTTTTTTTCTAGGTCAAAACACTTCATATAGGAGAAGATGGGCGTCAGAGGAGCCACAGGGGCCCCATAAGCCCTCTAGGCACGGCTAGGGAGGTGGTCGCGCCTAGCAGGATTGTGGCCTACTGGTGGCCGCCCTCTGGTTGATTCTTGGGCCATTATTTTTTATTAATTCCAAAAATATTCTCCATAAATTTTCAAGAGGTTTGGAGTTGTGCAGAATAGGCATCTCAGATTTGCTCCTTTTCTAGTCCAGAATTCCAGCTGCTGGCATTCTCCTTCTTCATGTAAACCTTGTAAAATAAGAGAGAAAAGTCATAAGTATTGTACCATAATGTGTAATAACATCCCATAATGCAATAAATATCAATATAAAAGCATGATGCAAAATGGACATATCAACTCCCCCAAGCTTAGACCTCGCTTGCCCTCAAGCGAAAGTCGAGATCGATGAATGTGACCACATGTTTAGAGATAGAGGTGTTGATAAAATAAAATACGTACTTTAGAACAACAATACTCATTGTATGAGATTCTTTATACTAGAGTAATAATTCATTCACAAGATAAAGTATGGATCAAGAACTCTATTGACAACCAATAAACTACGATGTTAGTCATTGAAGCAATTGACAATTTATCATGACATCGGAAAGAGTCAATATAAGAGCTTGTAAGGCAAATCCACATACTCAGTCATCTTTTAGTATTTCACAATTGCTAGCACTCACGTGGTACCCACGAGGTCAAAGCTTAAATCAAACACAAAGAAAGATAGGGGCTTATAGTGGATATATAAGTCTAGATCATTCCCCAACACCTAATGCTTGCCAAGAGAGATGGAATATAGGAAGTTGTGAAGAACACCATGACTCTTGCATAAAGATAAGTACTAGAAAGTAAAAGTAATAGATAGGCCCTTCACAGAGGGAAGCAAAGGTTGTCATGCGCCTTTTGTTTTTGGATACACAAGCTCTTAGTGCAGAGGAACGCCGCCTTGTATTGCCCTTTGTGATAGCAACCTTTATTATGCAGTTTGTCACTTTTATTTCTTCACTATCACAAGTTCGTACAACGCTTATTTCCCTCACAACAAAAGATCACATATATTTAGGAGCAATTTTTTATTGCCTTTTTGCACCGATGAAAACCTACTTGAAGGATCTTATTCAATCCATAGGTAGGTATGGTGGACTCTCATGGCAAAAACTGGGTTGGGGTGTTTGGATGCACAAGTAGTATCTCTACTTGGTGCGTAAGTTTGGCTAATGTGAGGTGTAAGAAAGCACGACATGTTGGAGGATTTAAAACCATATAACTTCTATATGGACGCAAGCAAACATAACCTATTATGTTGTCTTCCTTGTCCAACATCAACTTCTTGCCGTGTAATATTTTAATGAGTGGTCACAATCATAAAAGATGTCCAAGATAATATATTTAAATGTGAATCTCTCTTTATTTATCACTTCCTTTCAATTGCACCAACAATCAATTACTATGTTTGTTAACTCCCAACAAATTTCAATCACCATACTTTTTATATGTGAAGTCATTACTCCCCATAAGATAATTATGTATTCTACTTGCTTTAGTTCTATTATACTTTATTGTTTTCAAGAACATAGCGATCTAGCAAAGCCCTCTTATCAAAACTACTTTTTATTATATAACCCCCGGATTTGCTTGCATAAGGGGAGCAAAAGCAAAAATTAAAGGTAGATCATACTAAAACTTTTAATCTACTAGATCAAAACAAAAACAAAAAGGATCGAACTAGGAAATATTAAAACAAAAGGAAAAAGGAAAAAGGTGTGGTGTGATACGATATCGGGGCACCTCCCCCAAGCTTGGAACTAGCCAAGGGGTGTGCCCATACCCATGTACTCAAGTGTCCTTCTTCGGAGGTAATGGTAGTGGAGTTGTTGATGAGGCTGGAAGCTTATTCAATTTCCTCTTGAGCATGAAATTTTGTTCCCTCAAGTCATCTACTTCCTGCTCGAGCTTCAATATCCTTTGACATAATTCTTCTTTACTCTCCTGTAGAAAATGTGAAGGGATAAATAGAACTTTGGGTTTTCTTCTTGTGTTTGGGAGGCTTGATTTCCTGAACTCCACGTGCATGTCTCCCGGTTGAAGCATATGAGTCTCCTCTTCATCTGAGCTTTCTTCTAGGTACTTGTTTTCTTGTTCCTCGTCCGAGAATAATCCATAAGGATATAGATCCCCATAGAGCTTGTGGTTGGCAAGATAGTGTTATATGTAGCTCTCTCCATCAGACTCTTGGGACGACATCTTGCTCTAAATCTATGGCAGAAACAACTCAAAACAAAAACAAGAGGTATTGTCATGATAAAACCTTCGGGAGATTATATAATTATTTTTTGCCGACACAAAGGGGTGTTCCACAAGAAAACAGAGTCCGGGGAGCGCACTGGGTGGTGACAAGCCCCCTAGGTGCGGCCATGGGGGTGGTCGTGCCTAGCAAGCTTGTCGCCTCCCCGTGCATCTTTCGGAATGCTTTTTATTTTCCTAATTTTTTAAATATTCCAAAACTGAGTAAAATTGCTATTGGGAAAGTTTTGGAGTCGGTTTACATACCGTACCACGTACCTATTCCTTTTCAGAGTCTGAAACATTCTGGTAAGTCTCCCTAATATGCTCTTCGGTAGTTATGGTATTGATTACATTGGTTTCGACATTAATGGGAGTACCAAAAATATAGTGTTTGATTCTTTGCCCATTTACCACCTTTGGATTTCTGCCTTCAGCGTTGTTGATCATGATGGCACCGGAACGATATACCTCCTCGGCGATATAGGGCCCTTCCCATTTGGAGAGGAGTTTACCTGCAAAAAATCTTAACCGAGAATTTTATGGCAAGACATGATCACCTACATTAAATTCACGCTTTTGTATCCTTTTATCATGTTATCTCTTAACTTTTTCTTTGAACAACTTGCCATTCTCATAGGCCTTGGTTCTCCATCATAAAGTGAGCTAATGTCAAAGAACCTCTTGTCACCAGCAAGTTTGAAATCATAGTTGAGATCTTTGAATACCCAATAAGCTTTATGCTCTAGCTCTAGAGGTAAGTGACATGCTTTACCATAAACCATTTTATACGGAGACATGCCCATAGGATTCTTGTAAGCAGTTCTATAAGCCCATAATGCATCGTCAAGTCTCTTAGATCAATTCTTCCTAGATCTATTAACTATCTTTTGCAAGATCAATTTATTTTGTCTATTTATTAATTCTACTTGACCACTAGACTAAGGATGATAAGGAGATGCAGTTCTATGATTAACATCATACTTAGCAAGCAATTTACGGATAGCACCATGAATAAAATGTGAACCACCATCGGTCATTAAATATCCGGGGACTCCAAATATAGGGAAAATAACTTCTTTAAGCATCTTAATAGAGGTGTTGTGATAAGAACTACTAGTTGGAATAGCTTCTACCCACTTAGTAAAATAATCAACGACAACTAATATATGAGTATACCCGTTGGACGTTGGAAAAGGTCCCATATAATCAAAACCCCAAACATCAAATGGTTGAGTAATTCATAGGAATTTCCTGACATCTACTAATATTGCTAATTCTTTGACATTCATCACATGATAAGACAAACTTACGAGCATCCTTGAAGAGAGTAGTCCAATAAAAACCAGATTGTAATACCTTATGTGCAGTTCTATCTCCAGTGTGGTGTCCTCCGTAGGCCTCGGAATGGCACTTTCGTAGGATCTGTTCCTGTTCATGCTCAGGTACACTACGTCTAATAACACCATCTACTCCTTATTTAATGTCTTAAATCAGAGAAAAACTTTTTCTTTTGTTGGTATGTGAAACTAGGCGGTATAAATTTAGCAACAATGTAATTAGCATAATCAACATACCAAGGAGCATTATGAGAAGCATTTATGACAACTAATTGTTCATCAAGAAAGCTATCATCAATAGGTAGTGGGTCATCAAGAACATTCTCTAACCTAGACAAGTTATTTGCTACGGGGTTATCAGCACCCTTTCTATCAACAATATGCAAATCAAATTCTTGTAGCAGAAGAACCCACCAGATAAGTCTAGGTTTAGCATCTTTATTTTCCATGAGATATTTAATAGCAGCATGATTAGTGTGAACCGTTACTTTAGAATCAATAATATAGGGTCTAAACTTATCACAAGCGAACATAACTGCTAAAAATTCGTTTTTAGTGGTAGCATAGTTTCTTTGAGCACTGTCCAGAGTTTTGCTCGCATAATGAATAACATTAAATTTCTTATCAACTCTTTGGCCTAGAACAACACCAACATCATAGTCACTAGCATCACACATAATATCAAAAGGTAGGTTCCAATCAGGTGGTTGAACAACAGGTGTAGAAATCAAAGCATTCTTGAGAATTTCAAAATCTTCTACACAATCATCATAAAACACGAATGGAACATCTTTTTGCAAAAGATTAGTGAGAGGCCAAGAAATCTTAGAGAAATCTTTAATAAATCTCTTATAGAAACCAGCATGAGCAAGGAAACTTCTTATACCTCTGATATCTGTAGGACACGGAATTTTTTCAATAGCATCAACTTTAGCCTTGTCAACTTCAATACCTCTTTCAGAAATTTTATGTCTCAAGACAACGCCTTCATTCACCATAAAGTGGCACTTCTCCCAATTGAAGACCAGATTAGTTTCTTCACATCTCTGCAAAACTCGATCAAGGTTGCTCAAGCAATCATCAAAATAAGTTTCGTAAACGGAAAAATCATCCATGAAAACCTCAACAATCCTTTCATAGAAATCAGAGAATATAGCAGTCATGCATCTTTGAAAGGTAGCAGGTGCATTGCATAAACCAAAAGGCATATGTCTATAAGCAAAGGTACCAAAAGGGCAGGTAAAGGTGGTATTTTCTTGGTCCTCAGTTGACACAGGTATTTGAGAGAAACCAGAATAACCATCTAGAAAGCAGAAATGTGTGTGTTTAGATAATCTTTCTACCATTTGATCATTAAAAGGTAGAGGGTAATGATCTTTCCTAGTAGCTTGATTCAATTTCCTAAAATAAATCACCATTCTATATCCTGTAACAATTCTTTGCGGGACCAATTCATTTTTATCATTAGGAACTATAATAATACCTCCTTTCTTAGGGACACAATGAACGGGACTAACCCATCTACTATCAGCAATAGGGTAAATGATACCCGCCTCCAGAAGCTTTAATATTTCATTTCTTACCACTTCCTTCATTTTAGGATTCAACTATCTTTGCTGATCAACAACTGGTTTAGCACCGCACTCCATTTTAATTTTATGATGACATAGAGTGTGACTAATGCCCTTAATATCATCAAGAGTATATCCAATAGCAGCATGGTGCTTCTTCAGTGTTTTCACCAATCTCTGTTCGTCATGCTCTTAAAGGTTAGCACTAATAATAACATGATATATCTTCTTTTCATCAAGATAAGCATATTTCAAAGTATCTGGTAATTGTTTAACTCATACACGGGATCACCTTGGGTGGATGAGGATCCCACAGTATTTCAACAGGCAAGTTGTGTTTCACAATAGGATGATGATCAAAGAAAATCCGATCTATTTCATTCCTTTCATTCATATGCATGTCATTTTCATGGTCTAGCAAATATTTCTCTAAAGTATCAGTAGGAGGCACAACAATAGAGGCAAGACCAATAATTTCATCCTTACTAGAGAGTTCTTTATCATGGGGTTGTCTATGAAATTTAGAGAAATTAAACTCATGAGACATATCCCCAAAACTTACGGTAACCGTTTCCTTCTCACAATCTATCTTGGCGTTAACGGTGTTCAAGAAGGGTCTTCCAAATATAATGGGACAAAAATTATCTTGTGGGGAACCAAGAACAAGAAAATTAGTAGGATACTTTATTTTCCCACACAAGACTTCAACATCTCTAATAATACCAACTAGTGATATAGTATCTCTATTAGCAAGTTTAATTGTAACATCAATTTCCTCTAACTCAGCTGGTGCAATATCATTCATAATCTCCTTATATAAGGAAAAGGGAATTGCACTCACACTATCACCCATATCACATAAGCAATGATAACAATGATCTCCTACTTTAACAGAAACGACAGGCATGCCAACAACGGGTCTATGTTTATCTTTAGCATCAGGTTTAGCAATTCTAGCAGCTTCATCACAAAATTGAATAACATGCCCATCAATATTATCAACCAAGATATCCTTAACCATAGCAATACTAGGATCAACTTTAATTTTGTTAGAGGGTGTAGGCGTTCTAGCATAGCTTTTATGAACCACAGTTGAAGCTTTAGCATGATCCTTTATTCTAACAGGGAAATGTGGTTTCTCAATATAAGTAGTGGGAATAACAGGATCAACATTATAAGTAATAGTTTTATCCTCAACTTTAATAGTTTTAACTACTTTCACTTCAATGGGAGGAGGATATTTAAACCACTTCTCCTTAGGGAGATCAACATGAGCAGCAAAAGATTCACAAAAAGAAGCTACTATCTCAGAGTCAAGACCTTATTCAGTGCTAAATTCACGAAAAGCATCAGTGTCTACGAATGATTAAACACAATCAAACTTAAGGTTCCTACTTGAACCCTTACCTTCGTCGAGTTCCCAATCTTCAGAGTGGTGCTTAATTCTTTCCAATAAATCCCATTTCAAGTCAATATCCTTCTTCCTATTGGAACCAACACAAGAAGTATCGAGCATGGATTGGTCATTACAAGAAAGCCGAGCATAAAAATTTGGAATAATAATTTCTCTCGAGAGCTCATGATTGGGGCATCAATATAACATTGACCTAAGCCTCCCCCAAGCTTTAGCGATTCTTTTTCCTTCACGAGGCCAAAAATTATAAATATAATTCCGATCACGATGAACTAGATGCATAGTGTAGAACTTCTGATGAAATTCCATCTTCAATCGGTTGTAGATCCATGATCCAATATCATGACATAGCCTATACCATGTCAATGCCTTTTACTTCAAAGATAAAGGAAAACCCTTCTTCTTAACATGATCATCGGGCAAACCTGCAAGCTTAAATAATCCACACACTTCATCCACATAGATTAGATGTAAATCAGGATGTAGTGTTCCATCTCATGTGTAAGGATTAGCCAGCAGTTTCTCTATCATACTCGAAGGAATTTCATAATAAATATTTTCAGTAGGTTCAGTAGGTTGAGGGACAACTCTTTGTGTTTCCGATCGAGGTGAAGATACCCCGAACAAGCCCCTCAAAGGATTAATTTCCATAGTGACAAGTGACAATAAACTTCAGCACATTGTATAAATTTTTCCTTACCAAAGGCGCTTCACTCCCTGGCAACAGCGCTAGAAAAGATTCTTCATCACCCACAAGTATAAGGGATCTATCGTAGTTGCTACTTCTCGAGCATGCATTGGTTTTCGTGAAGAGGAATGGGTGATGCAGCAAAGTAGATAAGTATTTCCCTCAGTTGTTGAGAACCAAGGTATCAATCTAGTAGGAGATACAAGCAAGTCCCCAATAGATTTACCTATGCAAAGAATCAAACACTTGCACCCAACGCTATAAAGGGGTTGTCAATCCCTTCATGGTTACTTGCAAGGATGAGATCTGATAGAGATAGATAGAATAGATTGCTTGAACAGAAAGTAAAACAAAAGGTAAAAATAATGCAGCAAGGTATTTTTGGTATTTTTGGTTTTAGATATGAAAGTATAAGATGGAAAATAGACCCGGGGGCCATAGGTTTCACTAGAGGCTTCTCCCATGATGGCAAGTATTACGGTGGGTGGACAAATTACTGTTGAGCAATTGATAGAAAAGAGAATAATTATGAAGATATCCAAGGCAATTATTATGCATATAGGCATCATATCCGTGTCAAGTATACCGAAACGATTCTCCATCTACTACTATTACTCCACAAATCGACCGACCCTTGCCTGCATCTAGAGTATTAAGTTCATGAAGAACAGAGTAACACATTAGGTAAGATGACATGATGTAGAGGGATAATATCAAGCAATATGATGAAAACCCCATCTTTTGATCCTTGATGGAAACAATACATTACGTGCCTCGCTACTCCTACTTTGTCACCGGGTCAGGACACTGCAAGATTGAACCCAAAACTAAGCACTTCTCTTATTGCAAGAATTACCAATATAGTTGGCCAAACCAAACCAATAACTCAAATAGACTTGCAAAGATATGAAATCATACATATAAGAATTCAGAAAAGACTCAAATAATATTCATAGATAATCTGAACATAAACCCACAATTCATTGGATCTCGACAAACACACCGCAAAAGAGTACTTCATTGGATAGATCTCCATGAAGATCAAGAAGAACATGGTATTGAAGAGAAAAGAGAGATAAGAAGCCAACTAGCTACTAGCTATGGACCCAAAGGTCAATGATGAACTACTCACGCATCATCGAAGGGGAAATGGAGTTGATGTAGATGCCCTCCGTGATCGAATCCCCCTCCGATAGATTACCGTAAAAGGCTCCAAGATTGGATCTCACGGGAACCGAGGCTCCTGGCGACGGAAAAGTGTTTTTGTGGCTCCCTTTGGTATATAGGGAATATTTGTGAATTTATAAGCCAAGAAATATGGTTAGGGAGCTACAGTGGGCCCACAAGCCAGGGGGCGCCCCCCTAGGGCGTGCCCCTATGGCTTGTGGCCACACAGCTGCTCTCCTGACTTCATCTTCAAGTCTTCTGGGTTGCTTCTGGTCCAAGAAAAAATATTCCGAAGATTTTATTCCATTTGGACACCGTTTAATATTCCTTATCTGTAATACTCAAAAACAAGGAAAAACAGAAACTGGCACTAGGCTCTAGATTAATAGGTTAGTCCTAAAAGTAATATAAAATGGCATATTAATGCATATAAAACATCCAAAAGAGATAATATAATAGCATGGAACAATCAAAAATTATAGATACGTTGGAGATGTATCAAGCATCCCCAAGCTTAATTCTTGTTCGTCCTCGTGTAGGTAAATGATAAAAACAGAATTTTTGATGTGGAATGCTACCTAACATATTTATCCATGTAATATTATTTATTGTGGCATGCATATTCAGATCCGTAAGATTCAAAACAATAGTCTAATATAGATATAAAAATAGTAATACTTCGAGCACACCAACAAGGCAATCGTGTCCTTTCGAAATAATATGGCCTTGGAAAGTTATCCCTACAAAATCATATGGTATGGTTATGCCCCATCTTCCCCACACAAAATACCTAAATCATGCACAACCCTGATGAACAAGTGAAGCAATTATTTCACACTTTTGGTGTTCTCAACATTTTCAACTCTCACACAATACATGAGCATGAGCCATGGATATAGTAGTATAGGTGGAATAGAATATGCTGGAGGTTGCAAGGAAAAAGGGAGAAGATAGTCTCACATCAACTAGGCGTATCAACGAGCTATGGAGATGCCTATCGATAGATATGAATGTGAGTGAGTAGGGTTTGCCATGCAACAAATGCACTTAGAGCTATAAGTGTATGAATGCTCAAAAAGAAAACTAAGTGATCGTGCAAGATGAAATTTCACTAGTTATATGAAAGTGAAAAAATAGGAGACTCTCTATCATGAAGATCATGGTGCAACTTTGAAGCACAAGTGTGGAAAAGATAGTAGCAATTGTCCCTTCTCTCTTTCTTTCATTTTTTTTATTTTGGTTGGCATCTTTGGCCTCTTTTTTTATTTGGGCTTCGCTGGCCTCTTTTATTTTTTGTAAAGTCTGGATACTCATCCCAACTTGTGAGGGAGTCATGGATTCCTTCATCCTTTTCTCACAAGGGACAATGCTCTATTAATGAAAATCATCACACTTTTATTTACTTACAACTCGATACCTAAAACAAAATATGACTCTATATGCAAGATGAAGTGATGGTGCATGTCATGAAAAAATGAATGGTGCAAGTTGCATGGCAATATATCTCAGAATGGCTATGGAAATGCCATAATAGGTAGATATGGTGTCTGTTTTGAGGAAAGTATATGGTGGCTGTTTTGAGGAAGGAGGGTTTGATGTACCAGCAAAAGTTGCGTGGTACTAGAGAGGCTAGCAAAGGTGGAAGGGTGAGAGTGCCTATAATCCATGGACTCAACATTAGTCATACAGAACTCACATTCTTACTGCAAAAGTATATTAGTTATCAAACAAAAGCATTAGAGGCATGCTCCTAGGGGAGAGGTTAGTAGGAGTTAACCATCGCGCGCTGCCGACCTTCAAACAAAGGTTGACAATCATTAAACAAATCATGCTCCGACTTCGTTACATAACGGTTCACCATATGTGCATGCTACGGGAATGTTGACACACGAACATATCACCGAGTACCCTCGACGCTGGGGGTCATGCACTGCACCTCACATCGAAGGAGGTCCGTCCGGCAGCGCGATACGCAAGACAGCCGGCGGGCGCTTTTGAGGACCCGAAACCCCACATGCCCGAGAGGGACCCTGTTAGGGCACGCGGTAGCTATGGGCTGCCCTAGGTCGACCTGATTGCCCATAGGGCCTCGTGGATCGCTGCCCTCCAAGAAGAAGAACGAACGAAGAACAAGAAGAAAGATACAAGGATATGGATAAAAGTAGATGAACACGAAAAAGTAGTAGATTGATTTGTTTGATTGTGTTGTTCAATCGGCCATCACCTCTAACATATATATGAGGCGAGGTGGCTGGATTTCACATACAAGAAAAGGAATAAAGATTCGGTCCAAAACATCAAAAACCCTAACCTAACTCGGGTAGGAAACTTTGGCAATTTTCCGGACCAACTCGGAGCCACCAAGTGGGTTTTTTTGTCTCACCGAGTCAACGTTGCCAACTTTCTGTAATATTCTGCATCTCACTTGGAATTTCCGAGTGTTTTTTCCCAGAATTACCGAGTAAACTCGGTGTCACCGAGACAAAAACCTTGGTGGAACCGAAATGACTCTGCACCTTGTGTAGCTCATCTTGTTTTGGCTTCACAGGTTGCATACGACCTCCGATTGAGATGATCCTTATATCAGAATCGATCGTTTCGACGAGACCAAGACAACTTGTGTTGAGAATTTTCTCATAAGAGGTAGTCTTGGGGGATTAATCAGCCAAACAGTACTCTGAATATGAAATCTCGGTACTTTGAGCATAGTTTCAGTCTTCGAGATGAAATCGGACAGCGATAGTCCAAACTTTAAAGATGTTCGTGTCGAAACTATGGAAAATTTTCATGTAGAGCACTTATTCATTTAAATCCATCTTAATAATGTTTTCTTCCGGGTCAAACTCTTGTGTCAACACATGCCCCCCTGTTTTTCGGCAAAGCTAGCGTGCCGAAAAATAACTTGTACCATGTTGGTTCTAAGGATGATGTCAACACTCCATCGGCCATTTTGCATGTGCTTAGGACGATAAGTATATATCGGGCATTACTTGTTTGAATCCTTGATGCAAACTTGGGTGAAGCCCTCTCAATTTCATTAACAATCTGGTGACAAAGTTCCATATATATGTATCTCAAAGCCAGTCTCCGAACCATATTGTTCACCCTTCTGCTAGGTTCATGCAGGTAATCAACAATGAGTTTTCTCGAATCCTTGATTTCGCCTTCATGAAAATTCCATTAGTGGCCGAAGCGGTGGGCTCCAGTTCGGCCTTACTTATGTTGACAGGACTAAGCATCGGCTATTGATAAATATGCAATACACTATGATCAACATGGTAGCCGGATGCTTGTAGTGCAAAGTTTCTCCAATTGTCATGTTTAGATATATGAAAATTTGAAAGTAACACAAGGAGAATATTACATCTAGACATGCGTCAAGATAAATTATAAGTGATTCATCAAAACATTGATAACTTTTTGATACTCATTGCACTACTAATAACGAATCACCGAAACCCTCAATATGTGTAGCACCTATAGCAAGTAAAAGATTTAATCCGAATAACAATGCATATTCGGCTTTGACTAATTGTGCAAAAATTATTCTAAGGGGCATGAGGCTTCAAAAATAGTACTATAAGGATATATATAAACAACACCAACACCTTGGCCATTGCTACGAATTGAATCATCAAAATATAATCTCCATAGTACTAGAGAGACAAGGCTATTATCAATACTATGCATGTCATCAATCCGATGTTCAGTAATAAAATAAGCTATGATTTGGCCTCTTATAGATTTCAAAGATGCATAAGCCAAATCATATCCAAACAAAGTATAAGCCCACTAACCAATTCTGCAACTATGAATTGGTCTATGCAACATATATTCAATGACATTGGTTCGACGAATTATCGTACAAGCATGTAATAAGTAATGTATCAATTCCATGCAAGCATGATACATGCATACATATAAATTTCCATGAGCATGAACCTTGTCTCACCCTCCAATCGAACTAAGAATGATGTTAGAATACTACACTGGCCATGCATTGACATACTGTTAGGACGATAGATAAATATCGGCCATTACCATAAGGTCCATGTAAACTTCATCCAACAAAGCACGTATAGCCGAAATAAACAAATGAAATGGCAAATCAAGAATTTCGGCCCTTTAGGTCAGCAAAAAACTTGTAACTAATCAAATGTATAGTGATTTGGTAATACTCTTTCGTGATGTACAAAATTATATTGCAACCCTGGATCAAAATAAGCCCATGGAGGGTAACCAATCATACCTAAGGATGAGTTCCATGGCATAGGAATCAATGGCATGTTTGATGAATATGGTTGATGTGATAACCGAAGATTTTGATGGGGTGATGGAAACCTTTGCCTGAATTGTTTACTGATTTCATTCTTCTCCTTCTGCACTTGTATTGTACTTGTTGCAATAGAATCTTGCACATCATTTTTGATTTGATTGCCACCCTTGGGAACCCATGCGATGTTCTTCTTTCTCAATTCTTGTGCACTAAGTTTTTGCAACTTCTTCTTTTGCTAATAAGATAAGACAAGTGAGAACCCCGGTTGTGATTTTGTTTTAAGAAATGGCAATTCTTGTTTTACCTTATGCACCCTCAACTTCTTTTCTTCAGATTTGGCACTTTGATTTTTAACAATCGATTGCTTCACTTCTTTTCCTTTCATAGCCAATGTCAACACCTTCATTGGCTCTTTTTCATTTGAGATCAAATTTGAAATAGCACTCTTACGACCATCTTTCTTGACCCGGTATACTTGCTTGGCCACCTCTTGCTTTCTCCATAGGGCCCGGACCGATTCTTTATGATTGAAACATTCTTTAAAATCTTATTTTTCAAATATTGATCTTCTCGGAGCTGCATAATATTGGTGAGATGATCTAAAATAAGATGGATAATGTGCCCTTGTATCATATCTGTCCCATGATGGATATGTATCTACATGAGCACAGGGAGGCATCCATGACATTGGCATTGGCGGCCCAAAATATGGATATGAATATACTGCATTAGAATTCTCATTTTACCAATACCGATCCTCGGGTTTGCGCCTAGGGGGTAGTATTGATGTTCTTGAATTACTTGGCCAATAAGCAATGTTCTCCTCACTTATTTTGTGATATTTTTCCAATAGTTGCGCGAAAGTGACTTTTGGCCTTTTACCTTTGTGCTTACCTCGGCCTTTGTTTTCTTTGGTTGTGCTTGCACCAATCTTTGGATTTTCTTGCTGCCCCCCAATCCTTGGAGTCTTCATTTTAGCTTTGACATAATTCCTACCCTCAAGATTATGTGCATTATGCTCTTCAATAATTTCTCTTCTTGAAAGCTTGATCCCGTCACCTGCAGTATTTACCTTCTCTTTAAATGGATCGGCTTGAAGCAGCCGCTGCATAAACATTTTGCCATCCGGATCAATTGGAATGGACTGGTCATCTCTTGGTGTTTCAACAAACTTCAATCGCCCTTTTTCAATGGACGATTTAACTATTTGACGAAACATGTTGCAATCCTCAAAATTATGCTTGGACGAATCATGCAACTTACAATACATTCGTCCTTGGATTGATGGCTTGACATAATGATCAGGAATTCTAATATAATTATTTCTCAAAAATATCAAATATTTGATCACACGTGTTTGAATTGAAGGTATACCTTTTATCCTTTAGCCGATATTGTTGTGAGAACAACTTTGGAAGTAAGCAAACAAATGGTTCGAGATTTGGCATGCCCCCATTCGGCTATGATTTTTCTTTTGCATTCTTTTTTGGATGTCATTTGATAAGATAATATATTAGCATCAATTTTCTCAACATATTTTAACCTTAGCTTTAAATTTCTGAAACGGAAATAGTTAGAACATACATGACCCAATTGAGACCAAGTGTAAGCCAAGTAAGAGATAAGCAAAGCTGCCGAATTATATATGAACTTTAGATAAAGCAATGGGGAAAGCCTTGGCTGCAACAATAAGTCACTATCGGTCTTTCTCAATGGCACAATGGCTTGACTAATATGCTCTATAACATGATTTCATTGCTAACAAGTAAATTACCCTTCTTCATTGGTCTTTCAAAATTTCTTATGATGATTTTTCTAATAGATGCATCCACAATAAAGTTGTGACCAAATCTGAAAATAGGTCAATTACTTGCTAGACATACCTCTTCAAATATGTTGGGCGAGCATGATGGATGTATGGCTTGAACAATATCTCGCTCGATATTTGAATGGCTCCCCAAAGCTTTTTCATTATCTTTTTCTTGATTCCATGCATCATTAATTTGAATATCCTTGTCAACTGAACTTTGTTCGGCTACTATTTCTTGTCCTTGAGGCTTGTCAATTGATGTGGCCCGGAACTCATAGGGTAGGAAGTAGGTTCCATTAACTTTAGAAAAATCAAGTATGGCTATTTTGCTATACTTTCCATGCCCTTTCTCAACAATGCTTGCCTCTTTAGATTTGATGGATTCAGAATGTATACTACTTGATTCAGCTTTTTCAACCGAGGCACTTTCATGTTTCGAATTATCCTTCTTTTCATTGATACTACCAATTGGCAATGCTTCTTTTACTTGATCCAATTCTTTTTATTTTTGTTCCAAGCGGCGAGCTGCAAAATTGGCTTTAAGTTTTTTCTCAATTTCAGCCCACTCCGGATATGATTGCCCCTCAATGCTGTTAGACTCTTTCGGCAATGACACGTGGGTGTTGCCCAAACTTTGCAATTGTGTAGGTGGTGTATAATATGATTTAGTACTAGGTGAAGGCATATGCATTGTTGTCGAACCATATTTTTTCTCGCCAATTCTATCAATTGGCAAAGATTCATCTTCTTGTAAAACTCTAGCTCTTATTGCGTTATAATCTGGAACTAGCCCCTTATCATGTTCTTCGAGGCAAAGAGCACTAATCTTGTTATTTCAGGCTATATCCCTTTTTAATGTAGCCACTTCCGATTCTGTAAGGGGTTGTTCCACAATACTCTTAGACTCTTTCGGAAATGAGGTGTTGTTGAAATTATGCAATTGCGTAGAGGATGTGTTATATGCTACAATATTAGATGGTGGCTTGTGAACTCCTGCAAATTTTTCACTTATTCGGCTATGACCATGAAGGTGCGAAGCCAAATTATGAGCATATACAATTGTATATGGTGCCAAAAAACACTAACATGATGTGTAGCATATGACGGTTGAGAGTAACTGGCCGAATAGCTAGTTGTAGCATGGCCAATTATCCCATCCATCGGCAAGGTTGAACTAGTATATTTCAAATTAGTTACCGATGAATAGAAGGGTGAAACACTTTCTTGCTTGGCATTGGAAATTCTAACATGAGGTGTTTCAAATTTCTTAACGGAACTCACCATGTTTTTCATCGGCATAACGATTTGAGGTGTTGCCGATGCATGAGAGTTGGGATACATATGGTGCATGTTACTAGTATCATAAGAAGTTGAAGCATGTAAATTACTTTGAATCGGCCATTGCACGTAGTTAGATGCATGATTGAAAAAACTAGGGTTGGCCGATAGAGTATACTCATTGAATGATCTAGTAACACCATATGAATTATTTGCATCTACTTTAGGGGACTGGGTATTCATATTACCTTTGTAGATTGCAAACCCTAGATGACGATCTCTTCGTAGCAAGAATGGGCTGGAGACCGTTCAAAGCTTCGGTCCCCAGTGGAGTCGCCAAAAAGTGTGTTGACACATGAACACGTCACGGTGTAACCTCAATGCCAGGGGTGATGCACCGTGGCTCACGTCGTAGGAGGTCCGCCCGGCAGCGCGATACGCAAGACAGCCGGCGGGCGCTTTTGAGGAACCGAAACCCCACACTCCCGAGAGGGACCCCGTCAAGGTGCGAGGTGGCTATGGGCTTCCCTAGGTCGACCTGATCGCCCCTAGGGCCTCGTGGATTGCTGCCCTCCAAGAAGAAGAACGAATGAAGAACGAGAAGAAAGATACAAGGATAGGGATAAAAGTAGATGAACACGAAAAAGAAGTAGATTGATTTTTCGATTGTGTGTTGTTCAATCGGCCGTCACCTCTAACATATATATGATTTGGCTGGACTTCCCATACAAGAAAAGGACAAAAGAGTTGGTCCAAAATGTCGAAAACCCTAACCTAACTCGGATAGGAAACTGTGGCAACTTTCTGGACCAACTCAGAGCCACCAAGTGGTTTTTTTCGGTCTCACCGAGTCAACGTTGCCAACTTTTTGTAATCTTCTGCATCTCACTCGGAATTTCTGAGTGAGTTTTCCTGGAATTACCAAGTAAACTCGGTGTCACCGAGACAAAAAACTCGGTGGAACCAAAATGAGTTTGCACCTTCTATAGCTGATCTTGTTTTGGCTCCATAGGTTGCATGCGACCTCCGATTGAGATGATCTTTATATCAAAATCGACCGTTTTGATGAGGCCAAGACAATATGTGTTGAATATTTTCTCATACGACGTAGTCTTGGGGGATTAATCAGCCAAACAGTACTCTGAATATGAAATTTTAGTACTTTGAGCATAGTTTCAGCCTTCGAGATGAGATCGGACAGCGATAGTCCGAACTTTAAAGATGTTCATGTCCACAATACAGAACTTTTCCATGTAGATCACTTCTTGATTTGAATCCATCTTAATAATGTTTTCTTTCGTGTCAAAATCTGGTGTCAACAGGGAATCACAAACTTTAACACAACTATCTCTTCCAATTCACAACTACTCACTAGCATTACTCTCGTATTACCATCTCTATTATCTCAAAACTATATGCAAGTAATCAAACTTCTCATAGTATTCAATGCACTTCATATGAAAGTTTTTATTATATCCCTCTTGGATGCCCATTATATTAGGACTAAATTCATAACCTAAACAAATTACCATGCTTTTTAAGAAACTCTCAAAATAATATAAGTGAAGTATGAGAGTTCAATAATTTCAATAAAATATAACACCACTATTCTCTAAAAAGATATAGGTGAAGCACTAGAGCAACATTGCCTAGCTCAAAAGATATAAGTGAAGCACATAGAGTATTCTAATAAATTCATGATTCAGCATGTGTCTCTCAAAAGATGTGTGCAGCAAGGATGATTGTGTCAAACTAAAAAGCAAAGATTCATATCATACAAGACGCTCCAAGCAAAACACATATCATGTGGTGAATAAAAATATTGCCTCAAGTAAATTTACTGATGGATTGAAGACGAAAGAGGGGATCCCTTCCGGGGCATCCCCAAGATTAGGCTTTTTGGTATACTTTAATATGGGTTGGGGTGCCTTTTGCATCCCCTAGCTTAGGCTCTTTCCACTTCTTATTCCATAGTCCATGAAATATCACCCAAAACATGAAAACTTCACAACACAAAACTCAACAGAAAACTCATGAGATCCGTTAGTATAAGAAAAATAAATCACCACTTTATGTACTAATGTGAACTCATTATTTATTTATATTTGTGTTATACCTATGGTATTCTCACTTCTCCATGGTTCATACCCCCCGATGCAACCCATAGATACATCAAAATAAGCAAAAAACACAAAGAAAACAGAATCTGTCAAAAACAGAACAGTCTGTAGCAATGTGTAGACTTCGAAGACTTAGGTAACTCTAAAAATTCTGAACAATTAGGAAAATCAGGGAAATTTGTATATAAATCTTTTGTAAATATTTTAGATCAAAATCTCATTCTAGTGAATTGATAAAAATTCTGGACTGAGCACAAAAGTTTCTGTTTTTCAGCAAAATCAAATTGCAAACACCGTAGACCATTGCTAAGGTCTTACTTGGCTCAAACACTAATTTAAACAAGAAAACACAATTATTACAGAAGCAATAATGTGAAAAGCACACCAAAACAGAAACAAAAACAGAAAGCAAAAGTAAAATTGGGTTGCCTCCCAACAGGTGCTATTGTTTAACGCCCCTATCTAGGCAAAACGGAATAGATCTAGGTATTGCCCTCTTTGGTATGCAATCCATAAGTATCTCTCATGATAGATTCAAAAGGTAATTAAATTTTCTTTCTAGGAAAGTGTTCCATGCCTTTCCTTAATGGGAATTGGAATCTAATATTCCCTTCCTTCATATCAATAATTGCACCAATCATTCTAAGGAAAGGTCTACCAAGAATAATAGGACATGTAGGATTGCAATCTATATCAAGAACAATGAAATCTACGGGCACATAATTCCTATTTGCAACAATAGGAACATCATGAATCACATGGCAATTATATTTAAGTCTAACCCACTTCCTATTCATAGGGATTTTGTGAGTAAACAAATTATGGGAACAAAAATCAACTACCATAGGAAGGTAAAACAAGCATAACTTCCAAACTTTGAACACATAGAGAGGAAACTTGATATTATTGCAATATCTAAAAGCATATGTTCCTCTCTCATTGTAATTTTCAGTAACATCATGAAGGAATCTCACAATATAACTATCATACAAAGCATTCTTTTCATGATCAATTATAGCATATGTGTCATCACCAAAACTTGGGAACAAAAAATATCATCTTCATCAAGCATAGCAACCCCAAGCTTGTGGTTTTGCATATCATTAGCATCATGGATATTCAGACAATTCATACTAACAACATGGCAATCATGCTTTTCATTCAAGGAACTATCATGAATCTCCTTACAAATTTCTTGTTTCCACACTTCATCAAGATTTTCAGATTCATGATTTTCAAACAAAACTTCATAGAGAGAATCAAGTGCACTCAACTCACTAGCAATTGGTTAATCAATAGATATCAATGTGAGTGAGTAGGGATTATCATGCAACAAATGCACTTAGAGCTATAAGTGTATCAAATCTCAAAAAGAAAACTAAGTGGTCGTGCAAGATGAATATCCAATAGTTATATGAAAGTGACAAAATAGGAGACTCTCTATCATGAAGATCATGGTGCTACTTTGAAGCACAAGTGTGGAAAAATATAGTAGCAATTTTCCCTTCTCTCTTTCTCTCATTTTTTTGGTGGGCATCTTTGGCCTGTGTTTTTTTGGGGGGGGGGGGGCTTCATTGGCCTCTTTTTTTGTAAAGTAAGGATACTCATCCCAACTTGTGAGGGAGTCATGGCTTCCATCATCTTTTAATCTCACGGGAAAATGCTCTATTAATGAAAATAATCACACTTTTATTTACTTATAACTCAAAAAGAAAATTACAACTCGATACCTAGAACAAAGTATGACTCTATATGCAAGATGAAGTGATGGTTCATGTCATGATAAACTAAATGGTGGAAATTGCATGGCAATGTATCTCGGAATGTCTATGGAATTGTCATAATAGGTAGATATGATGTCTATTTTGAGGAAAATATATGGTGCCTGTTTTGAGGAAGGAGGGTTTGATGTACCGGTTAAAGTTGCACGGTACTAGAGAGGCTAGCAAAGGTGGAAGGGTGAGAGTGCATATAATCCATGGACTCAACATTAGTCATAAAGAACTCACATACTTGTTGCAAAAGTCTATTAGTTCTCAAACAAAGAATTAGACGGATGCTCCTAGGGGAGAGGTTGGTAGGAGTTAACCATCGCATGCTCCCGACCCTCACACAAAGGTTGACAATCATTAAACAAATCATGCTTCGACTTCGTTACATAACGGTTCACCATACGTGCATGCTACGTGAATCACAAACTTTAACACAAGTATCTCTTCCAATTCACAACTACTCACCAGCATGACTCTCATATTACCATCTCCATTATCTCAAAACTATATGCAAGGAATCAAACTTCTCATAGTATTCAATGAACTTAAAATGAAAGTTTTTACTATATCCCTCTTGGATGCCCATTATATTAGGACTAAATTCATAACCTAAACAAATTACCATGGTGTTTCGGGAAACTCTCAAAATAATATAAGTGAGGAACGAGAGTTCAATAATTTTTATAAAATATAACACCACCATGCTCTAAAAAGATATAAGTGAAGCACTAGAGGAACATTGCCTAGCTTAAAAGATATAAGTGAAGCACATAGAGTATTCTAATAAATTCATGATTCAGCGTGTGTCTCTCAAAAGATGTGTGCATCAAGGATGATTGTGGCAAACTAAAAAGAAAAGAATCATATCATACAATAAGCTCCAAGCAAAACACATATCATGTGGTGAATAAAAATATAGTCTCAAGTAAATTTACCGATGGACTGAAGACGAAAGACGGGATGCCTTCCGGGGCATCCCCAAGCTTAGGCTTTTTGGTATCCTTTAATATTTCTTGGGGTTCCTTGGGCATCCCCGAGCTTAGGCTCTTGCCACTCTTTATTCCATAGTCCATCAAATCTTCACCCAAAACTTGAAAACTTCACAACACAAAACTCAACAGAAAACTCATGAGATCTGTTAGTATAAGAAAAATAAATCACCACTTTATGTACTGTTGTGGACACATTCTTTATTTATAGTTTTTTAATACCTACTGTATTCCAACTTCTCCATGGTTCATACCCCCCGATACGACCCATAGATACATAAAAATAAGCAAACAACACAAAGAAAACACAATCTGTCAAAAACAGAACAGTCTTTAGCAATCTGCAGACATCGAATACTTCTGAAACTCTTAGAATTCTGAAAAGTTATGAAAATCATGGAAATTTTTATACCAATCTGGTGTAAAAAAATAGATCAATTCGACGCTGCGAAAAAATTATACAATTCCTGGAGTGAGTGCAAAAGTTTCTGTTTTTTAGCAAGATCAAATCAACAACTACCATAGATCACCCCAAAGGTTTTACTTGGCTCAAACATTAATTAAACGCCAAAAAACAATTACTACAGAAGTAATAATGTGCAAAACGCACAAAAACAGAATAAAAAAACAGAAAGCAAAAAAAAATTGGGTTGCCTCCCAACAAGCGCTATTGTTTAACGCCCCTAGCTAGGCATAACGCAATAGATCTAGGTATTGTCATCTTTGGTATGCAATCCATAAGTAGCTCTCATAATAGATTCATAAGGAAATCTTATTTTCTTTCTAGTAAAGAGTTCCATGCCTTTCCTTAATAGAGATTGGAATCTAATACTTCCTTCTTTCATGTCAATAATTGCACCAATCGTTATAAGAAAGGTCTACCAAGAATAATAGGACATGTAGGATTGCAATATATATCAAGAACAATGAAATCTACAGGCACATAATTCCTATTTGCAACAATAGTATCATCATGAATCACATGGTAGGTATATTTAAGTCTAATACACTTCCTATGCATAGGGATTTTGTGAGCGAACAAATTATGGAAACAAAAATCAACTACCATCGGAAGGCAAAACAAGCATAACTTCCAAATTTTGAACACATGGAGGGGAAACTTGAGATTATTGCAATATGTAAAATCATATGTTCCTCTCTCATATTAATTTTCAGTAACATCATGAAGGAATCTCACAATATAAATATCACACAAAGCATTATTTTCATGAGCAATTATAGCATACGTGTCATTACCAAAACTTGGGGAACAAAAATATCATCTTCATGAAGCATAGCATCCCCAAGCTTGTGGTTTTGCATATCATTAGCATCATGGACATTCAGAGAATTAATATGAACAACATGGCACTCATGCTTTTCATTCGAGGAACTATCATGAATCTCCTCACAAATTTCTTGTTTCCAAACTTCATCAAGATTTTCAAACAAAACTTCATAGAGAGAATCAAGTGCACTCAACTCACTAGAATTTGGTTAATCATAATTTGGTATTTTGAAAAGATTAGCAAGTGGATGAGGATCCATATCAATAGATATTTAGCAATCTAATATGCAAGCAAATAGAAGGCACATGGCAACACAAGCAAATAGAGAAACGAAAAGGAGAACGGACAAAGGGATAATAAAAGGCAAATCTTTTTAGTATTTTTTGAAAATCGTTTTAGAAGTGGGGGAGAGGAAAATGGCAAATAAAGTAAATGCAATATATGAGTTTGTTATGGGTACTTGGTAGGCTTGATATGTATCCTCCCCGGCAACGGCGCCAGAAATTGGCAAGTTGGTGGGAGAGTTCTTATCCTGACTTGCTATGCATCTCCCCGGCAACGGTGCCAGAAACCCTTCTTGCTACTTCTCGAGCATGTGTTGATTTCCGTGAAGAGGAATGGGTGATGCAACAAAGTAGATAAGTATTTCCCTTAGTTGTTGAGAACCAAGGTATCAATCAAGTAGGAGATACAAGCAAGTCCCCAATAGATGTACCTACACAAAGAATCAAACACTTGCACCCAACGCTATAAAGGGGTTGTCAATCCCTTCACGATTACTTGCAAGGATGAGATCTGATAGAGATATATAGAATAGATTGCTTGAACGGAAAGTAAAACAAAAGGTAAAAATAATGCAGCAGGGTATTTTTGGTTTTAGATCTGAAAGTATACGATGGAAAATACACCCAGGGGCCATAGGTTTCACTAGAGGATTCTCTCATGATGGCAAGTATTACGGTGGGTGGACAAATTACTGTCGAGAAATTGATAGAAAAACGAATAATTATGAAGTCCAAGGCAATGGTTATGCATATAGGCATCACGTTCATGTCAAGTAGTCCAAACGATTCTGCATCTACTACTATTACTCCACACATGGACCGACTCTTGCCTCCATCTAGAGTATTACGTTCATGAAGAATAGAGTAACACATTAGGTAATATGACATTATGTAGAGGGATAAAATCAAGCAATATGATGAAAACCCCAGCTTTTTATCCTTGATGGCAACAATACAATACGTGCCTCGCTACCCCTACTTTGTCACTAGGTGGGACACCGCAAGATTGAACCCAAAACTAAGAACTTCTCCTATTGCAAGAATTACCAATCTAGTTGGCTAAACCAAACCAATAACTCAAATAGACTTGCAAAGATATGAAATCGTGCATATAAGAATTCAGAAAAGACTCAAATAATATTCATAGATAATCTGAACATAAACCCACAATTGATCGGATCTCGACAAACGTGTCGCAAAAGAGTATTACATCGGATAGATCTCCATGAAGATCATTAAAAACATGGTATTGAAGATTAAAGAGAGAGAAGAAGCCATCTAGAAACTAGCTATGGACCCGATGGTCTATGGTGAACTACTCACGCATCATCGGAGGGGCAATGGAGTTGATGTAGATGCCCTCCGTGATCGAATCCCCGTCCGGCAGATTACCGGAAAAGAGTCCAAGATTGGATCTCACGGGAACCGAGGCTCCTGGTGGCGGAAAAGTGTTTTCGTGGCTCCCTCTGGTATACAAGGAATATTTGTGAATTTATAGGCCAAGAAATAAGGTTATGGGAGCTGTCATGGGCCCACAAGCCAAGGGGCGCCCCCCTAGGGCACGCCCCTATGGCTTGTGGCCACACGACTGCTCTCCTGACATCATCTCCAAGTCTTCTGGGTTGCTTCTGGTCCAACAAAAATTATTCCGAAGATTTTATTCCGTTTGGACTCCATTTAATATTCCTTATCTACAATACTCAAAAACAAGGAAAAAACAGAAACTGGCACTAGGCTATAGATTAATAGGTTAGTCCCAAAAATAATATAAAAAATATTAATGCATATAAAACAACCAAAACAGATAATATAATAGCTGGAACAATCAAAAATTATAGATACATTGGAGACTAATATGTCTCCAATGTATCTACTTTTCCAAACTCTTTTGCCCTTGTTTTGGACTCTAATTTGCATGATTTGAATGGAACTAACCCGGACTGACGCTGTTCTAAGCAGAATTGCCTTGGTCTTATTTTTGTGCAGAAATAAAAGTTCTCGGATCGTCCTAAAAATTTACGGAGAATATTTTTGGAATTAAGAAAAAATAGTGGCACAAGAATTAACCAGAGGGGCCACCTGCAGGCCACTAGCCTGCTAGCCGCGGCTACCCCCTTGACCATGCTGAGCAGGCTTGTGGGGCCCTCATGGCTTCTCCCACCTCCTCTCCATCTCCATATAACCCTATTTGTCGAGAAAAAATCAGAGAGAAGAGTTCACCGTGTTTCATGATACGGAGCCGCCGCCATCGCCTGTTCTTCCTTAGGAGACCAGATCTAGAGTCCGTTTTGGGCTCTAGAGAGGGGAAATCGACGCCTTCGTCATCACCAACCATCCTTCATCACCAATTCCATGATGCTCCCCACCATTTGTGAGTAATCTCATCGTAGGATTGCTGGACGGTGATGGGTTGGATGAGATTTATCATGTAATCGAGTTAGTTTGGTTAGGGTTTGATAACCAGTATCCACTATGTTCTGAGATTGATGTTGCTATGACTTTGCTATGCTTAATGCTTGTCACTAGGGCCCGAGTGCCATGATTTCAGATATGAACCTATTATGTTTTCATAAATATATGTGTGTTCTTGATCCTATCTTGCAAGTTGTATTGTAGACACCTATTACGAGTTATGATCCACATCCCCCAGGGTAACAATAACTCGGATTCTTTCCGGTGATTACCGTAGTTTGAGGAGTTCATGTATTCACTAAGTTCTAATACTTGGTCCAGTTCTCTATTAAAAGGAGGCCTTAATATCCCTTAGTTTCCAATAGGACCCCGCTGCCACAGGAGGGTAGGACAAAAGATGTCATGCAAGTTCTTTTCCATCAGCATGTATGACTACATATGGAATACATGCCTACATTACATTGATGAATTGGAGCTAGTTCCGTGTCACCCTATGTGATAACTGTTGCATGGTGAATGCCATTCGACATAATTATACATCACTGATCCATTGCCTACGAGATTTTCATATATTGATCTACCCTCAGTTACGTTTCTATTGCTACTGTTACAAACACTACAAACTGCTACAATCACTTTCCACCGTTACCGTTACTACCATATTACTTTGCTACTGAATACTTTGCTGCAGATATAGTCTTTCAAGTTTGGTTGAATTGACAACTCAGCTGCTAATACTCGAGAATATTCTTTGGCTCCCCTTGTGTCGAATCAATAAATTTGGGTTGAATACTCTACCCTCGAAAACTGTTGTGATCCCCTATACTTGTGGGTTATCAAGACCTTTTTCTAGTGCCATTGCCGGGGAGCGTAGCTTTATTCTCTAAGTCACTTGGAATATATATCTGTTGATCACTATGAAGAATCTGCATGATCCAAAAACCAAGATCTATCCCTCTACTATGAGGGGAGGTAAGGAAGCGCCATCTAGCTCTGCACTTGATTCACCTTCTGTTATGAGGAAGTTTGCGACACCACCACCTGCTAGTAATTCGGATATGTCGCAAGTAATTGATGATGCTACTTCTGATATGCACGATGCTTATGATAATACTTTTCTTGATGATATTGTGCCACTGGGTGAATTTCTTGATGAACAAATTGCTAGAGCTAATGCTAAAACTGATAATGTCGGGGATATACCCCGCGGTACGACCCGGCCTGGTGACTCACAGGAGACCCAAAAAGGACATGACATTTTATTAATGACTCGGCAGGCGGATCACAGGACGACCAGGCCCAAGACCCGGCGTGTAAGCCGACGCCAAGCGGCTCACAAGAGAAGGCTCAAAGAGAGAAAGACTCCCTGCCGAAGGTTACAAGACCCGGAATAGGATTCTAGAGAGACTAGTCCTAATCCTACTCCTAGTAGGACTCTATTTGTAAACCTACCCTCTCCACTTATATAAGGAGGGGTAAGGCGCCCCAAGAGAGAGAGAGACAAGTCCACAAGTTTAGACAGATTAGAGGGTCTCGGGATTAGAGGTAGAAAACAACACCCTTGTATCCGAGAGATCTTCTTCATTATCAATACCAGACAAGCAGGACGTAGGCTTTTACCTCCATCAGAGGGGCCGAACCTGGGTAAACTCCGTGTCTCCCGATTCTGATCAACCCCTTCAAGCCGCCATGTAGTTGCGTCTTCGCCCCGAACCTAAGTCCGTTCACCCAGACATCTGCCGTGACAAATCCACGACAGTTGGCGCCCACCATGGGGCTGCGCACGGTGGTTTGTGTTCTTGAAGGGATCTCTCTCGAGGATCGAGAAGCACACAATTTTTTGGATAAAGAAGAGTCGGGCGACTCCTTTGTCTCTATGGCGGGTCGGCGTTGCCGAGCCGCCCCAGCCGATGAGCCGCCGTGACCTCCGCCTCCGTTGTGGGCCGGTGCCGCTGAGTTGCCCCGGCCTATGAGCCGCCGCAAGCTCCACCTTCGTTGCGGGCCGGCGCCGCTGAGCTGTCCTGGATGATGAGCCGCCGCGAGCTCCGCCTCCGTTGCGGGCCGGCGCTGCTGAGCTGCCCCAGATGATGAGACGCCGCGAGCTCCGCCTCCGTTGCGGGCCGGCGCCGCTGAGCTGCCCCGGATGATGAGCCGCCGCGACCTCCACCTCCGCTGCGGGCCGGCGCCACCGATTTCCCCCGGCCGAGCCGCCGCCGCCGATTTCCCCCATCCGAGCCACCGCCGCATGCTCCGCCTCCACGTCGTGGCTCCCGGCCGGCCACCGCACCACGCCAGGCCCGCCGGCTTCTGCCGCTTCGCTAGCTTCGTCCCGCTCGTCGCCGTATCCACCCAGATGCTGCCTTTGCGGGAGGCTACATGGAGGCTTCATGCTTGTTTTTTTCCTGAATTACTACATCCTCCCAAGAATACCAGGTGCTATCCACCCAATTTATCTTATCTATACATTTTGATTCCTTCGAAGAACAATTACTTCATCTTTGTAATATTTTTTACACAGGACAAATTATTCATTATCAAAGTGGCATCGTATCGCGGAGATGGAGGCGCCCCAGCGTCGTTTGGCACCGGCGTCCGTACCGGCTTACAGCGGCACAGCCGTCTCTCGCGGCCGCGCCGGCTCGCAACATCCGCGGCTAAGTCATCTATCCATGCTGGCTTACAATACCCGTGGCCGAGTCACCCGTTTGCGCCACCTTACAATGCCCATGGCTGATTCTCCCGTCCGCGCTTACAACAACACCGGCGACTCGCACGTCCGTGCTGGCCTACAACGCCGTGGCCGTCTCTCGTGGCCGAACCGGCTTACAACGCCATGGCCGTCTCTCGCCATCGCGTCGGCTTACAACGCCATGGCCGTCTCTCGTGGCCAAACCGGCTTACAACGCCGTGTCCGTCTCTCGCCACCGCTCCGGCTTACAATGTCATGGCCATCTCTCGCTATCCACGCTGGCTTACAATGTCGTGGCGTCTTCCACAACAACACCAGCTTACAATGCTACGGCTATTTTCTACCTCTACATCAACCCGCCGGTACCACTCATGCTAACCCGGAATTATGAGCCGCCACATGGACGCGGTAAGCCGCCGCATTCGTGATATGGTCTTCACCAACAATCCCGCAACTCACCGACTGCCCGGCTCGCAACGCCGTGGCCATCTCTCGCGACCGCGCCGACTTACAGTGTCGTGGCCGTCTCTCGCGATCATGTCACAACTAACTTTGATGTCTACATCAAACACGCCAGCGGCCGCATGTACCAGTACGAGCCGCCCAATTGACGTGCGCAAGCCGCCGCCCACAGTTTGATCTACATCAACATATTGGTGCAGTACTCGTTGATACAAGCCGCCCAACGGACAAGAGTGCAAGTCACCGCCATTACACTTTGGTTCACTTCAACAACCAGCTGGGACAAACCATCGACCGGATCATTCAAACAATTCATACGGTATCATCTATAACCCACCACGGTCAACCTCAACCATCAGTGGGGACTCTTGTAACATCCCAAAATTTCATTTTGGAATGTTATGAAATATAGCTATGCATCATCATCACATTGTTTGAATGAAATGAATTGTTGAAGTCCTTCTTTTGGATTTCTAAAAGGCCCCTTTCTTTTTCTCCATTTACTTGTTTCATTTATTTGAAAATCTCTGGAATTATTCAAAAACAGAGAGGAGTAACATGACACTCCACACCAGGAGCATCTTGGGAATTATTTGTACAATAAAACCAGAGGTTTATTTGAAAGTTTATCTCAAAAGAATTTAAAATCATTTAGGCATTTTCTAAAAATGATTATTTTAAGTATTCATTTTGATAGAGGAAAAATGTTCATTAAAGGATTGGAAATGATTTGAATGCATTAAAGGATTTTAAACGTTCTGGAAAATAGAAAAGGAAATGTATTTAAACGATTTAATTAGCAAACCGGCCGGCCCACAGCCTTCAAGTCCCGAGATTCCTCTGGATCGGCCATCGATGCGCAAACATCGCCCTCTCTCTCACTGACCCGTGGGACCCACCGTCCGACAGCTTCATCAGCATGCTCATCCCCTTCCTCTCGCCCCCGACCTCGCCGACGATCCCTCCCACGTGGATCTCTCTCCTCTCTTCCTCTCCCGACCCCGCACCTGGCCTATAAGTAGCCACTGCTTCTCCGCTCTCCGTTCCACCCCGAGCCCCCCTCTACCCTCGCCAGAACGCCACCGCACCACCTCACCGGAGTTCGGACTCCAACCGAACCCCCAGAGCTCCTAGCCGTAGTCTCCATCGTCCCCAGCCCCGTCTGACGCCATCATTCGACATCGGATCTTCGTCGCCGTCTTATAAGCTCTTCGGACGCCGCCCCCGACCACCGCTCGACCACCTCCGATGTTCGGCCGCCGTCGACCTCGCCGGAAACCTCGACATCCCCTCTGTAAGCCACCGCACGCCCCCTGGACCGTTCGATTCATATCCGACGCGTTAGATTATATCACTTAAAACCACGAAACGGTATCCTCTAACGTTCGGTCGTTCGCCGCAAACACCCGCACGCGCGCGCTTTTGACCAATAGGAAGTCGCCACGTAGCCTCTGTCCGTTAGCTAATTTTTTCTTTTTCTGTTTCTGTTTTAGAAAACAAAATGTGTTCTGATTTTATTTTTGTTATATCTTTTACAATAATTAGTGTTTTAAACTGATTCTTTTTGCATTAGGTCACAAATTTCATGTAGTTTCATCCTGTAGTCTTAGATTTCAAATTTGAACTGTTAATTTGAATCTAAGCAAATTTACTTAAATTACTAAAATCTGTATAACTAGAGTTTAAAAAATTATTTTTGAGCGAATCTTTTTGCCACTGTTTTGTATTAGTTAGACCCATCGTCCTACATCGTTTGAGAATTTTTAGGATGAATTTGGTTAGGGTTTTTAACAAAAACAGAATCTGTCTAGTTCTTAATAGTTTAGTTAGTTTGATTTTAGTTTTAGTTTGAATCTGAATTAGTTTAACTTTCGTTTTTAGATTTCATTAGGTTCTGTTGTTTCAACATTAGGTGTATTATTTTCTGTTAATAAAAATATTTTTTAATTTTTTTTGTGCTCTAGTTTGAATAGGTAAATCTTATTTTCACCTTTAGTATTGTTTACAAAAAAGTTTTGTAGTAACTCTTTTTGCACATTTTGTTTATAATGAAATACTTTATGTTTTCAAATAAAATTTTGTATTTACTTTTCTGTTATCTAAATGGCTAGTTGTTCAAAACAATTTTTTTTGACTTGTTATGTCTTAGTAGAGATTTGACAGCAAATATTTTAGAGTCTAATTCGTTGAGTGATTCTTCCTTTTGATTGTGCTATTTGTTTGTTGAAGTATTTGCTTACCTTGCTGTTGTAGGAGTTGTATTGTGGTTATGCTTACTGTGTGCTTTGTTTGATTCGTTAGATCATCCGGAGTGCGAAGCTTGTTATCTAGAGTCACTTGAGTACGAGGATCGTCAGCAAGGCAAGTCACTTTGACCATGTATACCTATGTTTTTGTTGCATTAGTTCTACCGTCTCCCCAATTGCATGCAAAGTAGGTAATTTGGAAACTTGGTTACTTAATGTAGTATCATGTGGTAGGCACCCCTCAACCCTTTGACACATTGGCCCCGGGAAACATTGATTTAATTTTGCTATGCTATTAGTAGACGGGGTTGATTGTGTGATTCATGAGAGTTGTGAGATAATAATTTCAAGACCTACAAGATGATCAAGACTTCAAGACTCTGAGTTCTCAACATACCTCTGGGTGGATGATGGTTGAACGGCGCCCTGGAGAAACCAGTGGTTAGCCAAGATGTTGCTGGAGAAGTGCCAGTATTCATGCGGAAAGGTCCACCTAGGCACAAAGAGATGGATGGATGCTTCAAGACCCAAGGCTTACCTGCACAGCCACAAGCCATTATGGGCTTTGGCTTGGTTGGATATCGTGGTGACCCTGGACAGGCGGTGCTACGAGATGTAGAAGAACGGTAGGAAAGGATGGGCACCGACAGAGTCTCGGGGAAACCCTTTAGAAGACCATGTTTTGGTCATCCGTTTCTCAAACACCCTGAAGTGCGAGAAATCCAACGGAGACGATAAAATCTTGTGGGGAACGTGTGCAAAACTCTGTAGAGTACCCAAACCTAATCGATTAGCCGTGTCCACGGTCATGGATAGTTTGAGCTAAAGGAACTGAAACTATCTGGAATTCTCAACACAAATAATTACATTGATGTGGGTATTAATGACAACTTGGGTATGAGAATTGGTTGGTGGAACCATCTCATTTAATCAACCAACATTGTAGTAATAACTTTTGCTCTCTCTTGTTGTAGGAAAAAATTGGCTTTATGCAAAAACTTACTACCCCACCTGCCATATTTGCATATAGAATAGATGATGCAAAAACTTACTACCCCACCTGCCATATTTGCATATAGAATAGATGATTACTTTACACCCTGAAGACCCCGGAACCTCCAAAGTTCAGTAACAACAAAAATAAGCGTCGGCATAGCAATAGTGATGCCGACGACACGGTCGATAATGCCAGTTTCCGCAACCCTCGATCCAAGCAACGGAAGAAGCCTCCTAAAGGCAATCATGATGGACCTACCCCACTAGACAAAATCATGGAGAGGCCTTGCCAGGTTCATGGCACTCAAGAAAAGCCCGCGACCCACAGCAACTGTAATTGTTAGGTGTTCGAACAAGCCGGCAAACTCGCAATCGAGGAGCAAGGCAAGGGCCCATGCAGCAAGGATGATGAGCCCCGCGGTCCGATCAATGGTGGACAAAAGTAGTTCCCTCCAGAGGTAAAGACTATGAATATGATATATGCCACTCACATACCCAAAAAGGAGAGGAAGCACACCCTTGGAGAGGTCTATGCCGTAGAGACTGTAGCCCTGAAGTATAACCCATGGTCGGTGTACCCGATAACCTTTGATCGGCGAGACCATATGACCATTATCCATCATGGGGGTTTAGTTGTCCTGGTCCTAGACCCCATTATCAATGGGTATCACCTCACTAAAGTCCTAATGGATGGATGAAGTAGCCTCAATCTGCTTTACTCAGACATGGTGAAAAAGATGGGTATAGGTCCATCAAGGATAAAACCCAGCAACACTACCTTTAAAGGAGTGATCCCAGGCATAGAATCCCGGTGCACGGGCTTGGTAAGCCTGGAAGTAGTGTTCGGTTCGCCCGATAACTTCCAAAGCGAGGACTTGATCTTCGACAATGTACCTTTTCGCAGCGGTTATCACGCACTACTAGGTCGTATAGTGTTCGCTCGCTTTAACACCGTCCCACACTACGCGTACCTCAAGCTCAAGATGCCTGGGCCCAAGGGGGTCATTACTGTCAAAGGCAACACGGAGTATTCCCTCTGAACTGAGGAACATGCATTGGCCCTGGCGACCGAATTCCATTACGATGACGATCGGCAAACGCCAAAATCTGCCATAAAGGCACATAATGTAGAGAAATGACCTCGGTTTCAGTCCAAACTCTCAAAACCTTATTCTCCCCAGAAATAGGGATACGCTCCCTATTGCACAGCCCTAATGCCCATCAAAGACGTGCCGAGAAGGCACAACTTTGCACTCAAGATTCCATGGGCAGCAATAGGCAACAACTATCAAAAGGAAAGTGTTCGACTGGACCGAACTACTACCAGTACATGTCCTCGGACAAACATCAGGTACCATCAGGACCTGCTAAAGCATAAAGCTCATCCATACTTCGATGAATTCTCAAGACCTTCTTTCCAAGGCCCACTCACCGACACCAATTACCCTTAAAGGAATGCAACTCCCTAGGAGGCATAGGAGCGGACGGGCGATAGGGAACATCGAGGATGTCAGGCCACCCATCGAAGACCCCTGGTACAACCTCTCCTACAAACTTTATATTTCATCTTCAAGTACTTGTAAATAGTTGCTTCAGCAAATTGAGTTATAAGAGTTATTGAGAAAATACAAGACGGTTATACATGGTCACTCCGATGTATTTTATGATACATACTGTGTTTCTTCCCTCCTCAATGATTCTTGCAAAAATGTTCGGTACACATTATGATGCAACCGGGTAATAGACCGGGGGATTGAATTTAAAATATCACCCTAAGCATCACTCTGACACAACTGATTGCGTGTTCGACATCTTGGATTTTGCTTTATATGCATCGGATCCAAACGATGTCTTGGGTCAATAGTTGGGTTGCCCGGCTCCTGTGTTTGCCCTCTTACGTTCTGCTTGTTCGGCTAAAAGGGAAAAGGGAGAACCACTGCGATTGCGTTTCCAGCTCGCCTGGTCAAGCACCTCAGGGGAGAAAGCCGAAAATTGACCGTCATAGTAAGCAAGAACCGGTCTGCAAATCCGAGCATAAGTGTCATACTAAAAAATCGTTAGAGGTTATTCCGTGTCATACGATGGGTTTTGTACTCGTACAAACCATGTGATGCTGGCTTTAGCCGTAGTTCATCCTAACATCACAAACCACTAGGGGCTAGTCATCAGCCCCAACGTTCCTTTTTTACGCTCCTATGGCTAAGTGAAAGTGATAAAGCATCATAGTCTGATTGCCTTGTCCCCCTTGCACTACCGCCTTCGGGCATCGATACCTCGGCTAAGGGTCACAATGCGGAGGTAGGGACACCTCGCGTAGTATCTACGTGGGGGCCGAAGCCGACGACTCACAACTTTCAGATTAAACGGGCACACGAGAGTCAGAATGAACGCAAAACTCAAAAGACATGATAAACCATGCAACATCATCATAAAGCGTTAACAGTCTTCGCACATATTACAACGCACTCATTCATAAAAAATATCCTTCGTGCATTGAGCCTCTATCGCCCGAGCACACTCCATCACTGGGGAGAAGAATCGCTCGGGGCACCTATACTCCTTTCTAGGGGCGAAGGTGTGGTGGCCATCTCGATCGGATCGAGCCTCAGCCAATGCATCATGGTCCTTGCAAAGGCCATCCGAGCTCCATCGATGCATGTAGAACGCTTTAGCATGTCAATCCGAGGTGGAGCATCGCTTAGCCTCCGCACCAGGCTAAAGTAGATGCTCGGCAAAGGCTCTTCAGGCCATAGACAGATGTAGAGATCCTTCATGGACGGATCTGCCATCTTGTGTAGCTCCATTAGTTGCTTCATATGCTCGATGAGAAGTGGAGAGCACTCGGGGCTTCAAACTGTGCCCAAAATAGTCGGGCTTCATCGCCTTCTTCTCGCAAAGCATAATAGAACTAGTTCGCGTCTGCTACACTCTTGTGGAGGTCCAAACAGGCGCCTGAGGAACGCCACACCCGGGTGAGTAATACAAACATGCTATCACCAAGGGCACACTATAGTAAATATAGCTTGCCATCTGTGATAGCTTTGGTCTGGCGGATCTGTTCTTCAAAGAACCGCCTATCCACCCGCTCCTTTTGGATCTCGGATTTCAGCGTGGTTAGCTCGGTGGCTTGCTCGTTGCTTTTCTTCTCAAGGGCCTCGCACTTTGTGCTAGCATCCTTGTAATATCCCAAAATTTCATTTTGGAATGTTATGAAATATAGCTATGCATCATCATCACTTTGTTTGAATGAAATGAATTGTTGAAGTTCTTCTTTTGGATTTCTAAAAGGCCCCTTTCCTTTTCTCCATTTACTTGTTTCACTTATTTGAAAATCTATGGAATTATTCAAAAAAAGAGGAGTAACATGACACTCCACACCAGGAGCACCTTGGTGAATTATTTGAACAATAAAACCAGGGGTTTATTTGAAAGTTTATCTCAAAAGAATTTAAAATCAATTAGGCATTTCCTGAAAAATATTCTTTTAAGTATTCATTTTGATAGAGGAAAAATGTTCGTTAAATAGCATTTATTCCCCTGATCATTTTGATATATATATTACTTATGTTTGGAAATGATTTGAATGCATTAAAGGATTTTAAACCTTCTGGAAAATAGAAAAGGAAACGTATTTAAACGTTTTAATTAGCAAACCGGCTGGCCCACACCCTTTAAGCCCCGAGATCCCTCCGGATCGGTCACCGACGCACTGATTCGGCCCCCTCTCTCACTGACCCACGGGACCCACCATCCGACAGCTTCATCAGCGCGCTCATCCCCTTCCCCTCGCCCCCGACCTCGCCGGTGATCCCTCCCCCGCGGATCTCTCTCCTCTCTCCCTCTCCCGACCCCGCACCTGGCCTATAATTAGCCACTACCTCACCACGCTCCGTTCCACCTCGAGCCCCCTCTACCCTCGCCAGAACGCCACCGCACCACCTTGCCGGAGTTCTGACTCCAACCGAACCCCCTAGAGCTCCGGGTCGTCGTCTCCGTCGTCCCCAGCCCCGTCTGACGCCACCATTCGACGTCGTATCTTCGTCGCCATCGTCTGAGCTCTTTGGACGCTGCCCCCGACCACCGCACGACCATCTCCGACCACCTCCGACGTCCAGCCGCCGTCGACCTCGCCGAAAACCTCGACACCCCCTTTGTAAGCCACCGCACCCCCTGGACCGTTCGATCCAGATCCGATGCGTTAGATTAGATCACTTAAAATCCCGAACCGGTATCCTCTAACGTTCGGTCGTCAGCCCGGAAACACCCGCACGCGCACTCCTTCGACCAATAGGAAGTCGCCACGTAGCCTCTGTCCGTTAGCTAAATTTTTTTCTTTTTCTGTTTCTGTTTTAGAAAACAGAATGTGTTCTGATTTTATTTTTGTTATATCTTTTAAACTAATTAGTGTTTTGAATTAATTCTTTTTGCACTAGGTCAAAAATTTCATGTAGTTTCATCCTGTAGTCTTAGATTTCAAATTTGAACTATAAATTTGAATCTAACCAAATTTGTTTAAATTACTAAAATCTGTATAAGTAGAGTTTAAAAATATATTTTTGTATGAATCTTTTTGCCACTAGTTTGTATTAGTTAGACCTACCATCCTATATAGTTTGAGAAATTTTAGGATGAGTTTGGTTAGGGTTTTTAACAAAAATAGAATCTATTTAGTTCTTAATAGAGTTTAGTTAGTTTGATTTTAGTTTTAGTTTGAATTAGTTTAACTTTTGTTTTTAGATTTCATTAGGTTCTGTTGTTTCAACATTAGGTGTATTTTTTCCTGTTAGAAAAATATATTTTTAATTTTTTTTTGCTCCAGTTTGAAGAGGTAAATCTTGTTTTCACCTTTAATATTGTTTAGAAAAATGCTTTGTAGTAACTCTTTTTGCACAAAAAATTTTATAATGAAATACTTTCTGTTTTCTAATAAAAAATGTGTACTTACTTTCTGTTATCTAAATGGCTAGTTGTCCAAAACAAATTTTTGACTTGTTATGTCTTAGTAGAGTTTTGACACCAAAAATTTTAGAGTCTTATACTTTGAGTGATTCTTCCTTTTGATTGTGCTATTTATTTGTTAAAGTATTTGTTTACCTTGCTGTTGTATGAATTGTATTGTGGTTATGCTTACTGTGTGCTTTTTTGATTCGTTAGATCATCCGGAGTGCGAAGCTTGTTATCTAGAGTCACTTGAGTACGAGGATCGTCAGCAAGGCAAGTCACTTTGACCATGTATACCTATGTTTTTGTTGCATTAGTTCTACCGTCTCCCCAATTGCATGCAAAGTAGGTAATTTGGAAACTTGGTTACTTAATGTAGTATCATGTGGTAGGCACCCCTCAACCCTTTGACACATTGGCCCCGGGAAACATTGATTTAATTTTGCTATGCTATTAGTAGACGGGGTTGATTGTGTGATTCATGAGAGTTGTGAGATAATAATTTCAAGACCTACAAGATGATCAAGACTTCAAGACTCTGAGTTCTCAACATACCTCTGGGTGGATGATGGTTGAACGGCGCCCTGGAGAAACCAGTGGTTAGCCAAGATGTTGCTGGAGAAGTGCCAGTATTCATGCGGAAAGGTCCACCTAGGCACAAAGAGATGGATGGATGCTTCAAGACCCAAGGCTTACCTGCACAGCCACAAGCCATTATGGGCTTTGGCTTGGTTGGATATCGTGGTGACCCTGGACAGGCGGTGCTACGAGATGTAGAAGAACGGTAGGAAAGGATGGGCACCGACAGAGTCTCGGGGAAACCCTTTAGAAGACCATGTTTTGGTCATCCGTTTCTCAAACACCCTGAAGTGCGAGAAATCCAACGGAGACGATAAAATCTTGTGGGGAACGTGTGCAAAACTCTGTAGAGTACCCAAACCTAATCGATTAGCCGTGTCCACGGTCATGGATAGTTTGAGCTAAAGGAACTGAAACTATCTGGAATTCTCAACACAAATAATTACATTGATGTGGGTATTAATGACAACTTGGGTATGAGAATTGGTTGGTGGAACCATCTCATTTAATCAACCAACATTGTAGTAATAACTTTTGCTCTCTCTTGTTGTAGGAAAAAATTGGCTTTATGCAAAAACTTACTACCCCACCTGCCATATTTGCATATAGAATAGATGATGCAAAAACTTACTACCCCACCTGCCATATTTGCATATAGAATAGATGATTAATTTACACCCCCTCTTTTGTGACATTGCCGGCATATTCAATATGCTGACCTACACGGCTGCAACGTATCATGTTGCAGATTACTTTTCCGACCAGGAGTGAGGATACGCTCTACGCTCGGTGAGATGCCCTTGGAGTCAGATTTACTCAACTACCTTTGAAGCTTCCGCAAGATTAGTTATTCTCATGAGTTGGCCTTCAGCCACTTTATTGTAATTCTTATTGTAATAAAGAACTCGATATGAGATTTTCGATTAATAAAGTTGTGTGATTTCACTTTCATATATACATTGATGTACTGTGTGTGTACCAGCATGATCTTGGGATGGTACAGAAACACCGGAGATTCGACCTTTCAGGTCGGGTCACTACAATCCTTGAGCTCCTGATGAACCTCCTCCACCCAGGCTTCATGCTTAGCGCTCGCAGTTTTTAATGCGGAGAGCACCGCTGCTGCTTGTTTGGCTATTGCCTTCTCGTCCACGACCTCTTGCTTCATCTTTCGCGGCTTGGCCTTGAGTTTCTCGACCTCCTTAGCCGAGGCTGTGTAAGCAATAAACATATAATTACACTAGGTCACCAGTGTGGATAGCTAATGATAGAAAGCTCGGATATTACAATTCAGCTTACCTTGTGCCTCATCGAACCTCTTGTTCACGGCATCAAGCTCCTCTTCAGAGCTCTTGAGCTTCCGATTTAGCTCGGTAAGCTCCACAACATTAACGGCCACCGCCGATGACGAGGCCTGCAAACAATAAATATATATCAGTTTATGTGTGTTCAAACCCCCGAACTGTCAAGATTATGACCCTGTGCTCGGTTCTCTTAATGGCTGTTAGAACATTATGGGACGAATAATGTCTTGTGCAACGTTGGCTACTCTTGAGTATTTGACCCCTGCGTGAGTTTTTTCCATAGACACCCAGGGCTCGGGGCTGCTATATATATGACGATAGCACAAACATAATAAAATTAAAATTTTATGAAAAGGGTATTACGTGGCTCACCTTGAAGCCCGTCAAGAGACCATTGAAGGCCTCTTTCAGTCTGCTATCAACGGACTGAATGCCTTGCAAAACCGCACCCATCAGAGTGTTGTGATCCTTGGAGATGAAGGCGCTTGATAGAGCCTCCTCCATGACCGACCACCTAGTCATCGGTGGCACCGGTGGTGACCAACCAGCCCGATCTCTAATCGAGGATGGAACTGGTAGCTCCAGAGGCATAATGTGCTCCGGAGATGACCTCAGAGGGGACTAGACATTCCTCTGTTCTTCCTCCTCAGCGGCCAAGAGTTTCTCCTCCCCTGGTCTTCGATGGCTAAGGCATTAACCTCGTTCGTGACATCATCACCCCCACCGCATGTGTTCGGCTCCAAAGGAGCATGGCGGGATGACACCTCCGCAGCATCCTTCACGGCCACTGGAGGTGTGGGGTGTGACGCAGTCCCACTCTTCGTCAGCTCGGTCGGTGGAGACTACCCATCCGATATTTGGTCAGTGGGGAGAACGCATGGTGGGCTGCAGATCAAAAAGGCATTCTTACACATTAAAAACTTTGCATAAATGACTCAGTGAGTCTTCGTATTCATACCTTCGAGCTGGAGGCTTGACCCTTAGGTTCCTTCGGGGAACCTTCTCAACATCCTCGGACTCAGCATCAGAGTCCAAGCTGTCGTTGGCAAGGATCAACCTCGGCCGACATGCCCTCTTTGGGGCGGGAGGAGGTACATCCTCCATGGCATCCGACGACGCCACCCTCTTTCTTGTAAGGAGGGAATCGCCTTGTCCCCATCATCATGCTCTTCCTCATGAGTAGAGGAGGCATGGGTTTCCTCGGACATGGCATCCGGCTGGTCCCTTATGCAGAGACCTTGTCTAGCTTTCTTCTTTTGCTGCTTCTTCTCTGGCGCCGTGTAAGGCTCGACGAGCATCACCGTCAACAATTCCGACCTGGGTCCTTTGGGCTGTGGGATCGGGCAGTCCATTTTGACAGCCTTACTTAGCCACTTCTGTAAAGATAAGGGAAAGTTTGTTTAGCTCTTTGTTAAACAACGGGGTCAGAGTGTCAAAACAATATTGTACCTGGGTAGGAGGGTTATCGGCGCTTAGGCCCGAGTCCTCCTCCTTGGATGGCCAGCTCTTTTGGGGTTTGAATAAGGCCTTCCATAGTTTCTCGGAAGTAGTGCGGAAGAATTGGCGCATGGTAGGCTCATCCTCAAGCTGATAATTCCACATGGGGAGGCCTGGTGCTGGAAGGGAAGAAGACGGCGGTGGAGCATGACCTAGACCACATTGACCAACTTGATCTTGGCCTTGATCATCGAGGAGATACGCTTTTGCAGCGATTCTAGCTCTGCATCCGATCCCCAATCGAGGCCCTTCCTAAGCCATTAGGTTAATCTCGTGAGGGTCCAGATCTGAACTCGGCAAGTGCCTTCCAGCCATAGTCCCGTGGCTCGGTGATGTAGAACCATTCCTTTTGCCAGATCTTGATCGTGTCGATGAAGGTGCCAGTCGACCACTCGTCACGGGGGAGCTTGCTGATTACCGCCCCTCCGCAGTCCGCGTGCTCGCCTGCAATGGTCTTCGGTTTGGTGTTGAAGACCTTAAGCCACAGGCCAAAGTGCGGTTCAACCCACAGGAAGGCTTCGCAAACAGTAATAAAGGCCGAAATATGCATGAATGAGTTTGGGGGGAGGTCGTGGAAATCCAACCCGTAGAAGAACATGAGTCCCCTGACGAAGGGGTGGAGTGGGAAGCTGAGTCCCCGGATGAAATGGGGGATGAACACCACCCTCTTGCCTGGCTTGGGGGTGGGGACCACCTGGTTAGCCTCTGCGGCGTGGTGGAAGATGTTGGCGGGGAGGTAGCCGGCGAGCTTTAAGTCTCGGATGTCCTTGTCGGTGACCGTGGAGGCCTCCCACTTGCCCATGGAGCCGGAACCCGCCATGGCTAAGCTCGGTGGAGAAGTCGAGGAAGAATTAGTTCTGGGCTCTTGAAGCTTGGGGAGATTGGGGGAGCAGAGGATGTGAATGGGAAGTGTGAATAGGCCTTGGGGTTTTTTCCCTTTTATGAGGTGTGACCCCGATTAGCCTCCTTTTACTGTGCCGCAAATCTCTCTGCTTCCCAAGACATCTGTGTCGTTATACACGCGTATACAAAGCTGAGATGTTAATCATATCCCGTGTGAAACGGAGCAGGATCTATCCATTGATGAGTCGTGCCAGTGTAAAAACGGCCTCGAACCGCAAATCGGGTTTTCATAACTGGTTCAGTGGTCATGGTAGGCCACGACCCTTCGTCGGAAAGGTCGTCAGAAAACACTGTTTACACTTTGACGTTTGGCCTTCGGGACTAAGCAACTCATGGTGTCTGGACGATCATATGATCGGAAAAATTACGCATCACCAGAAGCCGGACTAGTCTCAGCCAATTATTAATGGGAAGGAGAACTCACCCCGCAAGCCGAAGACTCTAATCACCTGGAGCAGCTAGAGCTAAGACCCTTGGCATTGGGGGCTACTGAGGGGGCTACTAGGCCGGCTTGGTGGGCTGCTCTCTAACTATCGCAGGACGGGCCGGATACATCGAGACCCCATGTTCTAGAAGGAAGTCCCGAAGGTGCGTCGTGCACTCCAAGTCAAGATGAGGAAATTGACATCTTCATCCCCGGCAGGAAACCTGTCATATGTAAACCCTAGGTACCCCCCGGTGTCTATATAAACCAGGAGGTTTTTAGATTCTAGGGAAGAGAAACTCATCTAGGGTTTTAGCTATTCGATCTCGTGGTAGATCAACTCTATAACCTCCATACACATCAATATAATCAAGCAGGACGTGGGGTTTTACCTCCATAGGAGGGCCCAAACCTTGGTAAACATCGTCTCCTTCGTCTCTTGTTACCATCAATCCTAGTCTCACAGCTCGGGACCCCCTACCCGAGATCTGCCGGTTTTGACACTGACAATGATACCATGATCTCCATCATTGTGTCATCATGAGGTTGTCATGCCAACTATTGCTTCTACAACTATTGCTAACGCATAGTGATAAAGTAAAAGCAATTACATGGTGTTTAGTGATTGACATGTTTTACTCATGCATGTACCACTGTCGGGGAATGTTGCATGGGAAACAAAAAAAATCCTATGGACACCCAAGATCTACCTATGGAGATCAACAACTACGAGAAGGAGAGTGGATCCACATACCCTTGTAGATCTCTAAGTGGTAAGCATTAAAAAACGTGGGGTATGTAGTCAAACGTCTTCGCGATCCAAATCGCAATACGTCTCGCGATCCAATCACGATCTAGCGCCAAACGGACGACACGTCTCCGTTCAGCACACGTAGAACTCAATGACGTCTCCACCTCCTTGATCCAGCAAGCAAGGGTGGAGAACTTGATGAGTTCTCCAATAGCACAACGGCGTGGTGGCAGTGGTGGTGGAGCTGTTTCGGCAGGGCTTCGTCAAGCACTACCAAAACTGATCTAGAAGAGAAACAGATCTAGAGGGAGCAAGAGGCAGTCTGTGGCTTTTTCAAGTGCAGTTTCCCTCTCTCCCCTACACTATATATAGGGGGAAAGGGGGAGGGGTGGCACCCTAGGGTTTCCCCTAGGGTTGGCCGGCGACCAAGGGGGGGTTGTCCACCTCCCACAAGGGAGGTGGGCGCCTAGGGAGGAGTCCCTCTCCTCTTGGACTCCTCCCACCTAGCACCAAGGGCAGATGGGCCCTTAGTTGGTCGGTTGCCCAGCCCACCAGGGGTTGGTGCGCCATCTCGGGATGGGTGGGGCCCCAAACCCTTTCGGCACTCCCGGTAAAATACCGAAAACACCTGAAACCTTTCCAGAACCCGAATATTACTTTCCTATATATCAATCATTACCTCTGGACCATTCCGGAACTCCTCATGACATTCGGGATCTCATACGGGACACAAAACAACATTTGGTCACCAACATACATAATTCAACAATACCAAACCATCATCGAACGTTAAGTGTGTAGACCCTGCTGGTTCAAAAACTATGTAGACATGACCGAGACAACTCTACCATCAATAACCAATAGCGGGACCTGGATGCCCATATTGGTTCCTACATATTCTACGAAGATCTTTATCGGTTGAACCATGATGTCAAGGATTCAGACAATCCCGTATGCAGTTCCCTTTGTCCATCGGTATGTTACTTGCCCGAGATTCGATTGCTAGTATCTTCATACCTAGTTCAATCTCGTTACCAGCAAGTATCTTTACTCGTTCCATAACACAAGATCCCATGACTAACTCCTTAGTCACATTGCAGCTTCTTGTGATGTTACGTACCGAGTGGGCCCAGAGATACCCCTCCGTCATATGGAGTGACAAATCATGTCTCGATCCACGCCAACCCAACAGACACCCTCGGAGATACCTGTAGAGCACCTTTATAGTGACCCAATTACATTTTGATGTTTGATACACAGAAGGCATTCCTATGGTGTTAGGGAGTTGTGTGATCTCATGGTTGTAGGAATAGATAATTGGCATGGATAAATTAGTAGCAATAAACTAATACGATCATAGGCTATACTTACGGTTGGGTCTTGTCCATCACATCATTCTCCTATTGATGTGATCCCGTTATCAAATGATAAGTCATGTCTATGGTGAGGAAACCTTAACCATCTTTGATTGATGAGCTAGTCTACTAGAGGCTCACTAGGGACATAGTGTTTGTCTATATATCCACACATGTATCTGAGTTTCCCATCAATACAATTATAGCATGGATAATAAATGATCATCATGAACAGGGAAATATAATAATAACAACTTTATTATTTCCACTAGGGCATATTTCCAACAAGAATTAGGAAGACGTAAAGAATTTGTATAGAAATAGTGTGTAAAAATTTCAGATCATTATCACGCTCCGGTAAAAAATGAAAATTCATGTTCTTGAGTCAAAGTTTCCGTTATGTTTCAGCATCGTTTCTACTCATCTTGTAGGTCATCCCAAAGGATTTACATGGCACATAAACTAGTTACAACATAAAAACATAATCATTACAGAGGCAACAATCATGTTATCACAAAATAAAAGAAAGTAAAATCAAAAATTAAGATACATATTGGGTTGCCTCCCAACAAGCGCTATTATTTTATGCCCCTAGCTAGGCATAATGCATAGTTTCAAGTGTTGTCATCTTTGACACTCAACCCATAAGTGGCTCTCACGATTGTTTCATAATGTGGTTTAACTCTCTTCCTAGGGAAGTGTTCCATTCCTTTCTTTAATGGGAATTGAAATATTATGTTTCCCTCTTTCATATCAATAATATCACCTATAGTTTGTAAGAATGGCCTTCCAAGTATTACGGGAAGAAGAATTGCAATCAATATCAAGCACAATGGAATCTACAGGCACATAATTTTTGTTTGCAATAATAAGCACATCATTAATTCTACCCAAAGGTTTCTTGATGGTAGAATCCGCAAGATGCAAGTTTAGGAAACACTCTTCAATATTAGTGAGACGAAGCACGTCACATAAAGTTTTAGGTATGATTGAAACACTAGCACCAAGGTGACACAAAGCATTGCATTCATATTTATTTATCTTTATTTTGATAGTAGGTTCCCACTCATCATGCAATTTTCTATGAATAGAAACTTCAAGCTCAAGTTTCTCATCATAAGCTTTTATCATAGCTTCTACTATATGTTCGATAAAAGCTTTGTTTTCTTCATAAGCATTGGGTGAGCTAATAATGGATTGTCGAAAAGAAATACATTTTACTAAAGACTGTTTATCATAATTAAAGTCCTTGTAATCCAAGATAGTGGGCACATCACTAGTTAAACTTTTGACCTCTCCAAACCCACATTTTAAGTTTTAGCATTAAAATCATCACCCTCTAAGCAAATGGGACACTCCTCAACTAAAGTTGAGTCATATCCAGTACCTTTATCATTAAAATTTAGAGAACCAAACAATGATTCAATAGGATAAACACCAATCATTTTAAGATCTTCATCATGATTCCAGTAAAAAACGGGTGGAAGAGCTTTTCCTAAGAATTCTCGCTTAGCTCTCAACTTGGTGGACCTATCGTTACATTAATTAATATACAATTGGATATATTTAATATCCTCATTAAAATCATGCTTGTGTGGAAAATATTTATTTTTAAGAGTTTCAACATCAAGAGCAATTTTATCTATGTTTTTAGCCAAACTATCAATCATATGCAACTTTTCTTCTACCGTAGTGTTGAAAACCTTTTCAGAATTGATAAATTCCTTAATTGTGCTCTAAATATCAGAAGGTATCCTATTAGGATTTATATAAGGATTTCCATAAGAATTACCATAACACTTCCATAGTTGTTGGAGGAATTACTGGGATACGGTCTAGCATTGAAATTTCCTCTATAAGCATTGTTATTGAAATTATTTCGCTAGATGATGTTTGCATAATTAACATAATTATTTTTCTCAATAAAATTAGACAAAGGCATATCATTTGGATCAACATTAGTATTTTTATTAGCGACCATATTCATAAGAGCATCCACTTTTTCACTCAAAGTAGCGATTTCTTCGACAGAATTTACCTTCTTACCAGTTGGAGCTCTTTCAGTATGCCATTGAGAATAATTTGTCAGAATGTTGTCTAGAAGTTTTGTGGCCTATCCTAAGGTCACATCCATAAAGGTACCACTTGTGGCAGAATCTAGATGATTTCTAGACACAAAGTGTAGTCCAATATAGAAATTTTGGATAATCATCCACAAGTTTAAGCCATGAGTTGGACAATTTCTTATCATCAATTTCATTCTCGCCCAAGATTGTGCAACATGTCCTAGATCTTTCTGTTTAAAATTCAGTATTTGATTTCTAAGGGAGATTATCTTACAGGAGGAAAATACTTGGCAATAAAAGCATCTTTACACTTATCCCATGTTCCGATACTATTACGAGGTAAAGATGAAAACCAAGCTTTAGCTTTATATCTTAGTGAAAAAGGAAATAATTTTAATTTCACAATATCATATTCATATCCTTTTTATTTTGCATATCACATAATTCAACAAAGGTATTAAGATGTGATGCGGGATCCTCATTAAGACTTCCCAAAAATTGATCTTTCATGACAAGATTCAGTAATGCAACATTAATATCAAATGCCTCCGCACTAGTGGTGGGTGGTATAGGAGAACTAATAAAATCATTATTATTAGTATTTGATAAATTACACAACTTAGTAGTATCTTGAGACATGGTGGCCACACAAGCAAAGCATCAAGCAAAACAAGTAAACTAGCAAGTAAAGCAAACTACAAGTAAACTAGTAACTAGCAAAGATAACTATTTTTGTATTTTGTATTTTTAGGAGAAAAACTAAATATAACATCAAATAAAAATAAGCACAAGTGAATGAAAATTTGTGCAAAGTTACTTGATAGTTGGTGATGGTATTCCCCGGCAATGGCGCCACACATCCTTCCTCATACTCGTGATCTGTGTTGGGTTTTCCATGAAGAGGAACATGTTGGGAGACGTAGTAGTAAATCAAAAAAATTCCTATGACCACCAAGATCAATCTATGGAGAAACCAGCAACAAGCAAAGGGGAGAGTGCATCTTCATACCTTTGAAGATTGCAAATCGGAAGCCTTACAAGAATGTGGTTGGTGGAGTCGTACTCGTAGCGATTCAGATCGTCATGGATTCCGATCTAAACGCCGAACAACGGTGCCTCCACGTTCAACACGCGCACAGCCCGATGACGTCTCCTACGCCTTGATCCATCAAGGAGGAAGGAGAGGTTGAGGGAGAGCTCCGGCAGCATGATGGCGTGGTGACAGGGGAGCTGTGTGGTTCTCCAGCAAGGCTTCGCCGAGCTCTACGGAGGACGAGGAGGAGGAAGGGTAGGGCTACGCCGAGAGAGAGAGGAACTTGTGTGTATGGCAGCCCCCAAAATCCCACTATATATAGGAGGAGGAGGAGGGAGGTCACAGCCCTAGGGTTCCACCCTAGGGGCCGGCGGCAGCCCCAGATGGCATCTGGTGCGACGGCCACAGGGGGAGAGGGGAGGGGCGGTGCCCTAGCTGGGCCTTAGGCCCATCTAGGCTAGGGTTTCCCCCCCCCCCCTCTCATCTTGTGTTGTGCCTTGGGCCCTTGTGGGGGCGCACTAGCCCACCTAGGGGCTGGTTCCCTCCCACTTGCGGCCCATGCAGCCCTCTCGTGCCGGTGACCCCACTTGGTGGACCCCGGGAACCCTTCCGGTGGTCCCGATACGTTACTGGTGATGCCCGAAACACTTCCGGTGACAAAAACCTCACTTTGTATATATGAATCTTCACCTCTGGACCATTCCGGAACTCCTCATGACATCCGGGATCTCATCCGGGACTCCGAACAACCTTCGGTAACCACGTACACTATTTCCCTATAACCCTAGCGTCATCGAACCTTAAGTGTGTAGACCCTACGGGTTCGGGAGGCACATAGACATGACCGAGACACCTCTCCAGTCAATAACCAACAGTGGAATCTGGATACCCATGTTGGCTCCCACATCCTCCATGATGATCTCATCGGATGAACCATGATGTCGGTGTTTCAATCAATCCCATATACAATTCCCTTTGTCTACCGGTACGATACTTGCCCGAGATTCAATCGTCGGTATCCCTATACCTTGTTCAATCTCATTACCGGCAAGTCTCTTTAATCCTTCCATAACACATCATCTCGTGGCTAACTCCGTAGTCACATTGAGCTCATTATGATGACATATTACCTAGTGGGCCCAGAGATACCTCTCCATCACACGGAGTGACAAATCCTAGTCTCGATTCGTGCCAACCCAACAGACACTTTCGGAGATACACGTAGTGTAACTTTATAGCCACACAGTTACGTCGTAACGTTTGGCACACCCAAAGTATTCCTACGGTATCCGGGAGTTTCACAATCTCATGGTCTAAGGAAACGATACTTGACATTAGAAAAGCTGTAACAGACGAACTACACAATCTTGTGCTATGCTTAGGATTGGGTCTTGTCCATCACATCATTCTCCTAATGATGTGATTCTGTTATCAACGACATCCAATGGCCATGGTCATGAAACCATGACCATCTATTGATCAACGAGCTAGCCAACTAGAGGCTCACTAGGGACATGTTGTGGTCTATGTACTCACACATGCATTACGTTTTCCGGTTAATACAATTATAGCGTGAACAATAGACAATTATCATGAACAAGCAAATACAGTAATAACCATTTTATTATTTCCTCTAGGGCATATTTCCAATAGTCTCCCACTTACACTAGAGTCAATAATCTAGTTACATTGTGATGTATTGAACACCCATAGAGTTCTGGTATTGATCATGTAGATGTCGCCATGATGCTTTGCTTGCTGCTGCACCAGCTTACCGCCCCTCCTATCAAATAATACACGTATCTAGTTTGTGACTTGGAGTAATACGGATCTGTGTCGAAACTAGCATCAACGTAACCCTTTACGACCGTTGTCCAGTGTTCCGCTCCGGGATCACTTTGGTACCTCCCTACAAAACTTATGGCAAGGTTTACATCAGGTCTGGTACATAGCATGGCATACATAATAGAGCCTATGGTTGAAGCATAGGGGATGACACTCATCTCTTCTCTATCCTTTGTCGTGGTCGGGCATTGAGTCGTACTCAATCTCGCAACCTGTAACACAAGAAAGAACCCCCTCTTGGACTGATCCATATTGAACTTCTTCAATATCTTGTCAAGGTATGTGCTTTGTGAAAGACCTATGAGGCATCTCGATCTATCTCTATAGATCTTGATGCCTAATATGTAAGAATATTCTCCAAGGTCCTTCATTGAAAAACACTTATTCAAGTAGGCCTTTATGCTTTCCAAAAGTTCTATATCATTTCCCATGAACGATATGCATCCACATATAATATGAGGAATGCTACAGAGCTCCCACTCACTTTCTTGTAAATATAGGGTTCTCCATAAACTTGTATAAACCCAAACGCTTTAATCACCTTATTAAAGTAAATGTTCCGACTCCGAGATGCTTGCACCAGCCCATAGATGGACCGCTGGAGCTTGCATACCTTGTTAGCATATTTCGGATCAACAAAACCTTCTAATAGTCTCCCACTTGCACCAGAGTCAATAATCTAGTTACATTGTGATGTATCGAACACCCATAGAGTTCTGGTGTTGATCATGTTTCGCTCGTGAGAGAGGTTTAGTCAACAGATCTGCGAAATTTAAATCCGTATGTACTTTACAAATATTTATATCTCATTCCTGAATGTAATCACGAATGGAGTTGAAGCGGCGTTTGATGTGTCTTGTCTTCATGTGAAACCTGGGCTCCTTGGCAAGAGCAACAGCTACAGTGTTGTCACAAAATAGAGTCATCGGGCCCGACGCATTGGGAATCACTCCTAGGTCGGTGATGAACTCCTTCATCCAGACTCCTTCCTTTGCTGCTTCCGAAGCAGCTATGTACTCCGCATCACATGTACATGCCGCCACGACGCTTTGTTTGCTGCTGCACTAGCTTACCACCCCTGTGTTCAAAATATACACGTATCCGGTTTGTGACTTGGAGTCATCCGGATCTGTGTCGAAACTAGCATCGACGTAACCCTTCACGACGTGCTCTTCGGCATCTCCATATACAAGAAACATGTCCTTGGTCCTTTTCAGGTACTTTAGGATATTCTTGACCGCTGTCTAGTGTTCCACTCCGGGATCACTTTGGTACCTCCCTACCAAACTTATGGCAAGGTTCACATCAGGTCTGGTACACAGCATGGCATACATAATAGAGCATATGGCTGAAGCATAGGGGATGACACCCATCTCTTCTCTATCCTTTGTCGTGGTCGGGCATTGAGTTGTACTCCATCTCACACCCTGTAACACAAGCAAGAACCCCTTCTTGGACTGATCCATATTGAACTTATTCAATATCTTGTCAAGGTATGTGCTTTGTGAAAGACCTGTGAGGCATCTCAATATATCTCTATAGATCTTGATGCCTAATATGTAAGCAGCTTCTCCAAGGTCCTTCATTCAAAAACACTTATTCAAGTAGGCCTTTACGCTTTCCAAAAGTTATATATTATTTCCCATCAACAATATGTCATCCACATATAATACGAGGAATGCTATAGAGCTCCCACTCACTTTCTTGCAAATACAGGGTTCTCCATAAACCTGTATAAACCCAAACGCTTTAATCACCTCATTAAAGCGAATGTTCCAACTCCGAGATGCTTGCACCAGCCCATAGACGGACCGCTGGAGCTTGCATACCTTGTTAGCATATTTAGGATTGACAAAACCTTCCGGATGCATCATATACAGCTCTTCCTTAAGGAAGCCATCAAGGAATGCCATTTTGACGTCCATTTGCCAGATCTCATAATCATAAAATGCAGCAATTGCTAACATGATTCGGACGGACTTCAGCATCGCTATGGGTGAGAAAGTCTTATCGTAGTCAACTCCTTGAACTTGTTGATAACCCTTAGTGACAAGCAAGTCCATTTATTTGCTTAAAGATCCATTTATTTTCTATGGCTTGCTTATCATCAGGCAAGTCCACCAAAGTCCATACTTTGTTCTCATACATGGATCCTATCTCGGATTTCATGGCTTCAAGTCGTTTGTTGGAATCCGGGCCCTCCATCGCTTCTTCCTAATTCGAAGGTTCACCGTTGTCCAACAACATGATCTCCAGGACAGGGTTACCGTAACACTCTGGTGCGGAACTTGTCCTGGTTGACCTTCGAGGTTCAATAGCAACTTGATCTGAAGTTTCATGATCATCATCATTAACTTCCTATCCAGCCGGTGGAGGCTCCACATAAACAACTTCCCGTGCTGTGCTACTCTCCGGTTCGAGTGGAGGTACAATTACCTCATCAAGTTCTATTTTCCTCCCACTTACTTCTTTCGAGAGAAACTCTTTCTCTAGAAAGGATCCATTCTTGGCAACAAAGACTTTGCCTTCGGATCTGAGGTAGAAGGTATACCCAAAAGTTTCTTTGGGGTATCCTATGAACACACACTTTTCCGCTTTGGGTTCGAGCTTCTCAGCTTGAAGTTTCTTCACATAAGCATAGCATCGCCAAAATTTTAGAAACGATAGCTTAGGATTCTTTCCAAACCATAATTCATACAGTGTCGTCTCAACGGACTTAGACGGGACCCTATTTAAAGTGAATGCGGAAGTCTCTAATGCATATCCCCAAAATGATAGCGGTAAGTCGGTAAGAGATATCATAGATCCCACAATATCCAATAGAGTGCGATTAGGACGTTCAGACACACCATTTCGCTGAGGTGTGCCAGGCGGCGTGAGTTGTGAAACAATTCCACATTTCCTTAGGTGCGTGCCAAACTCATGACTCAAATATTCTCCGCCACGATTAGATCGTAGGCACTTTATTTTCCTGTCACATTGATTCTCTACCTCACTCTGAAATTCCTTGAACTTTTCAAAGGTTTCAGACTTGTGTTTCATTAAGTAGACATACCCATATCTGCTTAAGTCATCAGTGAGGGTGAGAACATAACGATAGCCACCGCGAGCCTCAACGCTCATTGGACCGCATACATCGGTACGTATTATCTCCAACAAGTCAGTTGCTCGCTCTGTTGTTCCGGAGAACGGAGTATTGGTCATCTTGCCCATGAGGCATGGTTCGCACGTGTCAAATGATTCAAAATAAAGAGACTCCAAAAGTCCATCAGCATGGAGCTTCTTCATGAGTTTGACACCAATATGACCAAGGCGGCAGTGCCACATGTAAGTGGGACTATCGTTATCAACCTTACATCTTTTGGTACTCACACTATGAATATGTGTAACATCACGTTCAAGATTCATCAAAAAAAACCATTGACCAGTGGAGCATGACCAAAAAATATTTCTCTCATATAAATAGAACAACCATTATTCTCAGATTTAAATGAGTAGCCATCTCGCATCAAACGAGATCCAGATACAATGTTCATGCTCAAAGCTGGTACTAAATAACATTTATTCAAGTTTAAAACTAGTCCCGAAGGTAGATGTAGAGGTAGCGTGCCGACGGCGATCACATCGACCTTGGAACCATTCCCGACGCGCATTGTCACCTCGTCCTTTGCCAGTCTCCGCATATTCCGCAGCTCCTGCTTGGAGTTACAAATGTGAGCAACTGCACTGGTATCAAATACCCAGGAGCTACTACGAGCGCCGGTTAGGTACACATTGATAACAAGTATATCACATATACCTTTAACATCGTCGGCCTTCTTAACCGCTAAGTACTTGGGGCAGTTCCGCTTCCAGTGACCGGTACCCTTGCAATAAAAGCACTCAGTCTCAGGCTTGGGTCCATTCTTGTTCTTCTTCCTAGAAACTTGCTTACCGGGCATGGCAAATGCTTTGCCGTCCTTCTTGAAGTTCTTCTTACCCTTGCCTTCTTGAAACTAGTGGTCTTATTCACCATCAACACGTGATGCTCTTTTTTGATCTCGACCTCCGTTGATTTCAGCATCGAGTACAACTCAGGAATGGACTTCTCCATACCCTGCATGTTGTAGTTCATCACAAAGCTCTTGTAGCTAGGTGGGAGCGACTACAGGATTCTGTCAACAACCGAGTCATCTGGAAGATTAACTCCCAGCTGAGACAAGCGGTTGTGCATCCAAGACATTTTGAGTATGTGCTCACTAACAGAACTATTTTCCTCCCTCTTACAACTGAAGAACTTGACAAAGACATCATATCTCTCGACCTAGGCATGAGCTTGGAAAACCAATTTTCATCTCTTGGAACATCTCATATGCTCCGTGTTGCTCAAAACGCTTTTGGAGCCCCAGTTCTAAGCTGTAAAGCATGCCGCACTAAACCAAGGAGTAATCATCACAGCGTGACTGCCAGGCGTTCATAACGTCTTGATCCACTGGGAAAATGGGTGCTTCACCTAGCGGTGCATCAAGGACATATAATCTCTTGGAAGCTATGAGGATGATCCTCAAGCTATGGACCCAGTCCATATAGTTGCTTCCATCATCTTTCAGCTTGGTTTTCTCTAGGAACGCGTTGAAGTTGAGGGTGACATTAGCGTTGGCCATTGGATCTACAATATAGATTGTAAAGACAATTTTAGACTAAGTTCATGATAATTGAGTTCACGTAATCAAATTATTTAATGAACTCCCACTTAGATAGACATCTCACTAGTCATCCAAGTGACACATGATCCACATCAACTAGCCCGTGTCCGATCATCACATGAGACGGACTAGTCATCAATGGTGAACCTCTCCATGTTAATCATATCTTCTATATGACTCATGTTCGACCTTCCGGTCTCCCGTGTTCCGAGGCCATGTCTGTACATGCTAGGCTCGTCGAGTCAACCTAAGTGTATTGCATGTGTAAATCTGGCTTACACCCGTTGTATGCGAACATTAGAACCTATCACACTTCGGAACAATGATCGTTAGCAATGGTGCACAGTCAGGGTGAACTCATTTCATGAAATTTTAGTGAGAGATCATCTTATTTAGCTACCGCCATTCTAAGAAAATAAGATGTAAACATGATAAACGTCACATGCAATCAATATAGTGACATGATATGTCCAATATCATCTTGCTCCTTTGATCTCCATCTTCGGGGCAGCATGATCATCACTGTCACCGGCACAACACCATGATCTCCATCATCCTGTCTTCATGAAGTTGTCTCGCCAACTATTACTTCTACGACTATGGCTAACGATTAGCAATAAAGTAAAGTAATTACATGGCATTTATGATTGACACACAGGTCATACAATAAAATAAGACAACTTATATGGCTCCTACCGGTTGTCATACTCATCGACATGCAAGTCGTGAATCCTATTACAAGAACATGATCAATCGCATACATCACAATGCATCACATCACATCCTTTGGCCATATCACATCACAAGGCATATGCTGCAAAAACAAGTTAGACGTCCTCTAATTTGTTGTTGCAAGTTTTTACGTGGCTGCTATAGGTTTCTAGCAAGAAAGTTTCTTACCTACACCGAAACCACAACGTGATATGCCAATTGCTATTTACCCTTCATAAGGACCCATTTCATCGAATCCGATCCGACTAGAGTGGGAGAGATAGACACCCGCTAGCCACCTTATGCAACAAGTGCATGTTAGGCGGTGAAACCGGTCTCACGTAGGCGTACGTGTAAAGTTGGTCTGGGCCGCTTCATCCCACAATACCGCCGAATCAAGATAGGACTAGTAACAGCAAGCAAATTAACAAGATCGACGCCCACAACAACTTGTGTTCTACTCATGCATAGATTCTACGCATAGACCTAGCTCATGATGCCACTGTTGGGAGACGTAGTAGTAAATCAAAAAAAATCCTACGACCACCAAGATAAATCTATGGAGAAACCAATAACGAGCAAAGGGGAGACTGCATCTTCATACCTTTGAAGATCGCAAAGCGGAAGCATTACAAGAACACGGTTGGTGGAGTCGTACTCGCAGCGATTCAGATCGCGATGGATTCCGATCTAAGCGCCGAACAACGGCGCCTCCGCATTCAACACACGTGCAGCCCGATGACGTCTCCTACGCCTTGATTCAGCAAGGAGGAAGGAGAGGTTGAGGGAGAGCTCTGGCATCACAACGGCGTGGTGACGATGGAGCTGCGTGGTTCTTCGGCACGGCTTTGCTGAGCTCTACGGAGGACGAGGAGGAGGAAGGGTAGGGCTGCGCCGAGAGAGAGAGAGGAACTCATGTGCATGGCAGCCCCCAAACCCCCACTATATATAGGAGGAGGAGGAGGGAGGGCACAACCCTAGGGTTCCCACCCTACGGGCCAGCAACAGCCCCAGATGGCACCTGGTGCGGCGGCCAGAGGGAGAGAGGGGAGGGGCGGCGCCCTAGGTGGGCCTTAGGCCCATCTGGGCTAGGGTTTGCCCCCCTCTCCTCTTGTGTTGCGCCTTGGGCCCTTGTGGGGGGCGCACCAGCCCACCTAGGGGTTGGTTCCCTCCCACTTGCGGCCCATGCAGCCCTCTGGTGCCGGTGACCCCACTTGGTGGAACTCCCCCCCCCCCCCGGAACCCTTCCGGTGGTCCCAGTACGTTAACGGTGATGCCCGAAACACTTCCGGTGACCAAAACCTCACTTCCTATATATGAATCTTCACCTCCTAACCATTTCGGAACTCCTCATGACGTCCGGGATCTCATCTGGGACTCCGATCAACTTTTGTTAACCACGTACACTACTTCCCTATAACCCTAGCTTCATCGAACCTTAAGTGTGTAGACCCTATGGGTTCGGGAGGCACGTAGACATGACTGAGACACCTCTCCGGTCGATAACCAACAATGTGATCTGGATACCCATGTTTTCTCCCACATGCTCCATGATGATCTCATCAGATGAACCACGATGTCGAGTATTCAATCAATCATGTATACAATTCCCTTTGTCTACCGGTATGATACTTGCCCGAGATTCGATCGTCGGTATCCCTATACCTTGTTCAATCTCGTTACCGGCAAGTCTCTTTACTTGTTCCATAACACATCATACCATGGCTAACTCCTTAGTCACATTGAGCTCATTATGATGACGTCTTACCAAGTGGGCCCAGAGATACCTCTCCGTCACACGGAGTGATAAATCCCAGTCTCGATTCGTGCCAACCCAACAGACACTTTCAGAGATACCCGTAGTGTACCTTTATAGCCAACCAGTTATGTTGTGACGTTTGGCACACCCAAAGTATTCCTACGGTATTCGGGAGTTGCACAATTTCGTGGTTTAAGGAAACGATGCTTGACATTAGAAAAGATTTAGCAGACGAACTACACGATCTTGTGCTATGCTTAGGATTGGGTCTTGTCCATCACATCATTCTCCTAATTATGTGATCTCGTTATCAATGACATCTAATGTCCATGGTCATGAAACCATGACCATCTATTGATCAATGAGCTAGCCAACTAGAGGCTCACTAGGGACATGTTGTGGTCTATGTATTCACACATGCATTACAGTTTCTTGTTAATACAATTATAGCATGAACAATAGACAATTATCATGAACAAGGAAAACCAATAATAACCATTTTATTATTTCCTCTAGGGCATATTTCCAATAGTCTCCCACTTGCACCAGAGTCAATAATCTAGTTATTGTGATGTATCAAACACCCATAGAGTTCTGGTGTTGATCATCTTTTTCTCGTGAGAGAGGTTTAGTCAACAGATCTGTGAAATTCAGATCCGTATGTACTTTACAAATATCTATATCTCCTTCATGAATGTAATCACGAATGGAGTTGAAGCGGCGTTTGATGTGTCTTGTCTTCTTGTGAAACCTGGGCTCCTTGGCGAGGGCAATAGCTCCAGTGTTGTCAGAAAATAGAGTCATCGGGCCCGACACATTGGGAATCACTCCTAGGTCGGTGATGAACCGCTTCATCCAGACTCCTTCCTTTGCTACTTCCGAAGCAGCTATGTACTCCGCATCACATGTAGATGCCACCACGACGCTTTGCTTGCTGCTGCACCAGCTTACCGCCCCTCCGTTCAAAATATACACGTATCCGGTTTGTGACTTGGAGTCATTCGGATCTGTGTCGAAACTAGCATCGACGTAACCCTTCACGACGAGCTCTTCGGCATCTCCATATACGAAAAACATGTCCTTGGTCCTTTTCAGGTAATTTAGGATATTCTTGACCGTTGTCCAGTGTTCCGCTCCGGGATCACTTTGGTACCTCCCTACCAAACTTATGGCAAGGTTCACATCAGGTCAGGTACACAGCATGGCATACATAATAGAGCATATGGCTGAAGCATAGGGGATGACACCCATATCTTCTCTATCCTTTGTCGTGGTCGGGCATTGAGTTGTACTCCATCTCACACCCTGTAACACAGGAAAGAACCCCTTCTTGGACTGATCCATATTGAACTTATTCAATATCTTGTCAAGTTATGTGCTTTGTGAAAGACCTGTGAGGCATCTCGATCTATCTCTATAGATCTTGATGCCTAATATGTAAGCAGCTTCTCCAAGGTCCTTCATTGAAAAACACTTATTCAAGTAGGCCTTTATGCTTTCCAAAAGTTCTATATTATTTCCCATCAACAATATGGCATCCACTTATAATACGGGGAATGCTACAGAGCTCCCACTCACTTTCTTGCAAATACAAGGTTCTCCATAAACCTGTATAAACCCAAATGCTTTAATCACCTCATTAAAGCGAATGTTCCAACTCCGAGATGCTTGCACCAGCCCATAGATGGACCGCTGTAGCTTGCATACCTTGTTAGCATATTTAGGATTGACAAAACCTTCCGGATGCATCATATACAGTTCTTCCTTAAGGAAGCCATTAAGGAATGCTGTTTGGACGTCCATTTGCAAGATCTCATAATCATAAAATGCTGCAATTACTAACATGATTCGGACGGACTTCAGCATCGCTACGGGTGAGAAAGTCTCACCATAGTTAACTCCTTGAACTTATCGATAACCCTTAGCGACAAGTCGGGCCTTATAGACGGTCACATTACCATCCACGTCAGTCTTCTTCTTAAAGATCCTGTTATTTTCTATGGCTCGCTTATCATCAGGCAAGTCCACCAAAGTCTATACTTTGTTCTCATACATGGATCCTATCTCGGATTTCATGGCTTCAAGCCGTTTGTTGGAATCCGGGCCCTCCATTGCTTCTTCATAGTTCGAAGGTTCACCGTTGTCCAACAACATGATCTCCAGGACAGGGTTATCGTACCACTCTGGTGCGGAACGTGTCCTGGTGGACCTTCGAGGTTCAATAGCAACTCGATCTAATGTTTCATGATCATCATCATTAACTTCCTCTCCAGCCGGTGCGGGCTCCACAAAAACAACTTCCCCCGTTCCGCTACTTACAATGACCTCATCAAGTTCTATTTTCCTCCCACTTACTTCTTTCGAGAGAAACTATTTCTCTAGAAAGGATCCATTCTTGGCAACAAAGACTTTGCCTTCGGATCTGAGGTAGAAGGTATACCTAAATGTTTCTTTGGGGTATCCTATGAAGACACACTTTTCCGCTTTGGGTTCGAGCTTTAGAGGTTGAAATTTCTTCACATAAGCATTGCATCCCCAAACTTTTAGAAATGATAGCCTAGGTTTGTTTCCAAACCATAATTCATACGGTGTCGTCTCAACGGACTTAGACGGGGCCCTATTTAAAGTGAATGCGGCAATCTCTAATGCATATCCCCAAAATGAAAGCGGTAAGTCGATAAGAGACATCATAGATCGCACCATATCCAATAGAGTGCAATTACGAAGTTCAGACGCACCATTTCACTGAGGTGTGCCAGGCGGCATGAGTTGTGAAACAATTCCACATGTCGGACTTCTCCATACCTTGCATGTTGTAGTTCATCACAAAGCTCTTGTAGCTAGGTGGGAGCAACTGGAGGAGTCTGTTAATAACCGAGTCATCCGGAAGATTAACTCCCAGCTAAGACAAGCAGTTGTGCAACCTAGACATTTTGAGTACGTGCTCACTAACAGAACTATTTTCCTCCATCTTACAACTGAAGAACTTGTCGGAGACATCATATCTCTTGACCTGGGCATGAGCTTGGAAAACCAATTTCACCTCTTGGAACATCTCATATGCTCTGTGTTGCTCAAAACGCATTTGGAGCCCCGGTTCTAAGCTGTAAAGCATGCCGCACTGAACCAGGGAGTAATCATCATAGCATGACTGTCAGGCGTTCAAAACATCTTGATCCAATGGGAAAATGGGTGCGTCACCTAGCGGTGCATCAAGGACATATAATCTCTTGGAATCTATGAGGATGATCCTCAAGCTATGGACTCACTCCGTATAGTTGCTTCCATCATCTTTTAGCTTGGTTTTCTCTAGGAACACGTTCAAGTTGAGGGTGACATTAGCGTTGGCCATTGGATCTACAATATAGATTGTAAAGACAATATTTGACTAAGTTCATGATAATTGAGTTCACATAATCAAATTATTTAATGAACTCCCACTTATATAGACATGTCTCTAGTCATCGAAGTGACACATGATCCACGTCAACTAGCCCATGTCCAATCATCACGTGAGACAGACTAGTCATCAATGGTGAACATCTCCATGTTGATCGTATCTTCTATACGAAGCATGTTTGACCTTTCAGTATCTCGTGTTCCGAGTCCATGTATGTACATGCTAGGCTCATCAAGTCAACCTAAGTATATTGCGTGTGTAAATCTGGCTTACACCCGTTGTATGCGAATGTTAGAACCTATCACACCCGATCATCGCATGGTGCTTCGGAACAACGATCCTTAACAACGGTGCACACTTAGGGTGAACACATTTCTTGAAATTTTAGTGAGAGATCATCTTATTTAGCTACCGTCGTTCTAAGCAAATAAGATGCAAACATGATAAACGTCACATGCAATCAATATAGTGGCATGATATGGCCAATATCATCTTGCTCCTTTGATCTCCATCTTCGGGGCACCATGATCATCACTGTCACCGGCACGACACCATGATCTCCATCATCGTGTCTTCATGAAGATGTATTGCCAACTATTACTTCTACTACTATGGCTAACGATTAGCAATAAAGTAAAGTAATTACATGGCGTTTATGATTGACACGTAGGTCATACAATAAAATAAGACAACTCCTATGGCTCTTGCCGATTGTCATACTCATCGACATGCAAGTCGTGAATCCTATTACAAGAAGATGATCAATCTCGTACATCACAATGCATCACATCACATCCTTTGGCCATATCACGTCACAAGGTATATTCTGAAAAAACAAGTTAGACGTCCTCTAATTTGTTGTTGCAAGTTTTTATGTGGCTGCTATAGGTTTCTAGCAAGAACGTTTCTTACCTACGCCAAAACCACAACATGATATGCCAATTGCTATTTACCCTTCATAAGGATCCTTTTCATCGAATTCGATCTGAGTAGAGTGGGAGAGACAGACACCCGCTAGCTACCTTATGCAACAAGTGCATGTCAGGCGGTGGAACCGGTCTCACTTAGGCGTACGTGTAAACTTGGTCCGGGCCGCTTCATCCCACAATACCACTGAATCAAGATAGGACTAGTAACGGCAAGCAAATTAACAAGATCGACGCCCACAACAACTTGTGTTCTACTCGTGCATAGATTCAGCGCATATACCTAGCTCATGATGCCACTATTGGGAGATGTAGTAGTAAATCAAAAAAATTCCTACGACCACCAAGATCAATCTATGGAGAAACCAGCAACAAGCGAAGGGGAGAGTGCATCTTAATACCTTTGAAGATCACAAGGCGGAAGCATTACAAGAACGCGGTTGGTGGAGTCATACTCGCCGCAATTCATATCGCGGTGGATTCCGATCTAAGCGCTGAACAACGGCGCCTCCGCGTTCAACACATGTGCAGCCCGATGATGTCTGCTATGCCTCGATCCAGGAAGGAGGAAGGAGATGTTGAGGGAGAGCTCCGGTAGCACGACGGCGTGGTGACGGTGGAGCTGTGTGGTTCTACGGCACGGCTTCACCGAGCTCTACGGAGGACGAGGAGGAGGAAGGGTAGGGCTGCGCCGAGAGAGAGAGGAACTCATGTGTATGGCAGCCCCCAAAAACCCCACTATATATAGGAGGAGGAGGAGGGAGGGCACAGCTCTAGGGTTCCCACCCTAGGGGCCGGTGGCAGCCCCAGATGGCATCTGGTGCGACGGCCAGAGGGAGAGAGGGGAGGGGCGGCGCCCTAGGTGGGCCTTAGGCCCATCTGGGCTAGGGTTTGCCTCCTTCTCCTCTTGTGTTGTGCCTTGGGCCCTTATGGGGGCACACCAGCCCACCTAGGGGCTGCTTACCTCCCACTTGTGGCCCATGCAGCCCTCTGGTGCCAGTGACCCCACGTGGTGGACCCCCGGAACCCTTCCGGTGGTCCCGGTACGTTACCGGTGATGCCCGAAACACTTCCGATGACCAAAACCTCACTTCCTATATATGAATCTTCACCTACGGACCATTTTGGAACTCCTCGTGATGTCTGGGATCTCATTTGGGACTCCAAACAACCTTCAGTAACCATGTACATGATTTCCCTATAACCCTAGCATCATCAAACCTTAAGTGTGTAGACCCTACGGGTTCGGGAGGCACGTAGACATGACCGAGACACCTCTCCGGTCAATAACCAACAGCGGGTTCTGGATACCCATGTTGGCTCCCAAGTGCTCCACGATGATCTCATCGGATGAACCATGATGTCGGGGATTCAATCAATCATGTATACAATTCCCTTTGTCTACCGGTATGATACTTGCCCGAGATTCGATCGTCCGTATCCCTATACCTTTTTCAATCTCGTTACCGGCAAGTCTCATTACTCGTTCTATAACACATCATCCCATGGCTAACTCCTTAGTCACATTGAGCTCATTATGATGATGTCTAACCGAGTGGGCCCAGAGATACCTCTTCGTCACACGGAGTGACAAATCCCTGTCTCGATTCGTGCCAACCCAACAGACACTTTCGGACATACCCATAGTGTACCTTTATAGCCACCCAGTTACGTTGTGACGTTTGGCACACCCAAAGTATTCTTACGGTATCCGAGAGTTGCACAATCTCATGGTCTAAGGAAACGATACTTGACATTAGAAAAGCTTTAGCAGACGAACTACACGATCTTGTGATATGCTTAGGATTGGGTCTTGTCCATCACATCATTCTCCTAACGATGTGATCCCATTATCAACGACATCCAATGTCCATGGTCATGAAACCGTGACCATCTATTGATCAACGAGCTAGCCATCTAGAGGCTGACTAGGGACATGTTGTGGTCTATGTATTCACACATGCATTACGGTTTCCGGTTAATACAATTATAGCATGAACAATAGACAATTATCATGAACAAGGAAATACAATAATAAACATTTTATTATTGCCTCTAAGGCATATTTCCAATAGAAGCAGCACAAAGTGGGTAAGTATTTCCCTTAGTTACGAAACCAAGGTTTATCGAACCAATAGGAATACCAATCCTCAACCGTGTTCAGTGGATGCACACAAAAGAACGAACAACTGGCACCCAACGCCGGCAAGAGCTTTGTCAATCCCCTTGATCTCGTTATTTGCAAACAAGTGAGTTGTGTTGATAACTGTAAATTGCAAAACAAAAGAAAAGAAAAGAAATAACAACAAGGTAATGAAAGTTTTTGTGAATATATAAGTGAATAGACCTAGGGGCGTAGAGTTAACTAGTGGCATCTCTCATAGAAATAGCATACGGTGGGTAAACAAATTACTGTTGGACAATTGATAGCAAAGCGAATAGTTATGTGATTTTCATGGCAAAGATCATGTGTATATAGGCATCATGTCCATAAGCAAATAGGTCGACTCCTGCCTACAGCTACTACTATTACTCCACTCATCGACCGATATCCAACATGCATCTAGAGTATTAAGTAAAATAGAGTAATGCTTGGAGAACGATGACATGATGTAGACAAAGTAAATTCAATCAATATGAATAAACCCCGTCGTTTTATCCTTAGTAGCAGCAACACAAAGACGTAACTTGTCCCCTTTTGTCACTGGGATATAGAAACTCGCCAGGTTAAACCTCTACAATGTACCACTGCCACCGAAGAAATATCAATCTAGTTGGCCAAACTATCCCAATAGATCGGAGAGCATTCTGAAGCTATGATGATCATGCAAATAAGAACCTTAGTATTCAGGTTTGGATCAAATACTTTTCATGAATAACCTGAACATAAACTTGCAATTCATCGGAACCCAACAAACACACCATGCAAAGGGATTACATCAAATACATCAAGGCAAAGATGAAACGAACATTGTATTGAAGATCGAGAGAGAGAGAGAGATTGCCATCTAGGTATTACCTATGGACCCGTAGGTCTGTGATGAACTACTCACACGTCATGGTGAGGGTAGAAAGGTTGATGAAGAGGCCCTCCATGATCGATCTCCCCTCTGGTAGGGTCCCGAAACGAAGGTGTAGATGGCCTCTCGTCGGAACAGAGACTTGTGGCGGCGGAAAAAGTTATTCGGGAGTGCTTCTAGGGTTTTTGGAATATATGTGAATTTATATGCTAGACAGGGGACTCGAGAGGCGCCCAAGGGAGCCACAAGCCATTAGGGCGCCCCCCTGGTGGTGTGCCCTGTTGACTTGTGGGCCCCTCGTGGATCTCCCGGTCTCCTCTCGAAGCTTCCAAGTTTTCTTTTGGTTCAAAAAAAATTATCAAAAAGTTTCATGGCAAGTGGACTTCATTTGGTACTATAAACCAGAAAAGTAAAAAACATGCAGAAAATAGCAACTGGCACTGGGCACTAGGTCAATAGGTTAGTCCTCAAAAATATTATAAATTGGTAAACAAACGACCAAAAAGTATCCTAGAATGATAATATATTAGTATGGAACAATAAAAAATTATATATACGTTGGAGATGTATCATGAATCAGCTCAGAAATTCTGGAATTGGTTCTTAACTAAAAAGAACCAGATCGTTGACTTCCCGGACGTCGAGGCCATTGCAATAATCAGACACAGCATCCAGAATGAATGGTTAGCCCGACGGCTCGGACAGGACAAGTAGAGTACAATGGCGGATCTCACGACATTAATTACCCATTTTGTGCGGGAGAGGATAGCTAGTTGGCCCGCATCTCTCTGAGGAGCGACCCCGGTGTCGGTGTCAAAACCAGCGGATCTCGGGTAGGGGGTCCCGAACAGTGAGACTAGGATCGACGGTAATAGGAGACGAAGGGGACACGAGTTTACCCAGGTTCGGGCCCTCCTATGGAGGTAATACCCTACGTCCTGCTTGATTGCATTGATGGTGTAAGAGGTTACAGAGTTGATCTACCTCAAGATCGTATGTCTAACCATAGATGAGTTGTTCTGTGTCTACCCCCTAAAACCCTCTGACTTATATAGATGTCGGGGGTGCCCTTAGCTTAAGCATGGTCAGTAACATGACGAAGAGATAACTTGCCTAACTACAGCTAATAACTTGGAGAACACGTCTGGACTCCATGAAGCTTCCATCCTGGCGCAGATGGTCCTTAATCCTCAGATGTCTGCCTTGTGGCCCATACAATCCAGCCCATGAATAATGGTCAGCTATCCGAGGACCCCTTAATCCAGGACTCCCTCGGTAGCTGCCGATATATATACGGTTGATCCCTTCACATCGCTGGTTTCGGCTTGCGAGGCGAGTCCCTCATCCTCCTCTGTTCGACATCCGACCAGTATTCGGCAAGATTCCCAAGCGTCATGGGCATGGGTCATTATAATAACTGCACAAGTTCCTCGACCTTCGTGCATCTTGGGGAGGCGAGTGGTCAGCGATCTTTTACAATCCTACCCCTCTGTGATGGAGGCACCAACCCATTTAACAAAACAAAGACGTGATTCAAACCACATCTTCCTCCTCCCTATCGTCAGAAACTCGCAATGGAAGCTCTACGCACAACATGGCTAACGCTCCCACTTCCTCAAAGCGCCCTTACGGCCAACGCCCAGGCAACTTGACCAACTACTCTGTCACACTTCTGTGGCTCTGTAACTTGGAGACCCAAGGATATCTCCCATCATCAGATCTAGCGACAACCCGTGCTGGTTTGGTCTCTTATGGCGATGAGGTCTTTGACGAGAGCTTCCCCAATCCAAACAAAGGGGAGCGCGTTTGCTTTGTTCCATTCCTCCTCCGAGGCCTTGGATTTCCAATCCACCCATTCTTGAGGGGGTTGTTGGGGTTCTAAGGGATTCCACTCCACCATCTCACCCCGGGGTCGATCCTACACATCTCGAGTTTCGTTGCCCTCTGCGAGATGTTCTTAGGGTGCGAAGCTAACTTCGATCTGTGGAGGAAATGTTTCTGCCTCGTCCCCCGAACTCGGGACAAGGCCATCTTAGAGGTTGGCGGAGCCGAAGTATGCCGCATAGCGGGGACGGGGTAACCGATTGGCATGCCAAAGAAATCCGAAGAATGGATTTCGGAGTGGTTCTATATTGAAGACTTCCCCCTATTCGAGCCAACTCGGGCAGGTCTGCCCAAATACTCCGACCTTCTCCCGAAGAAAAGGTACAACTGGCGACCCAAGGACTCATCCCAGGAGGAGAGCGCCGAAGTGCAATGCCTGGCCGTGCAAGTGCGGATGCTTGCCCATCACCGGCTGACCATAATCGACGTCATGGTCGCCGCTATCTCCCGGTGCGTGTAGCCCCTCCAACAAAGGGTGCACCCCTTATGGCGATACAACGGGACAAGCGATGCCATGCCTTCCCAAAAATTAGGTCTTGCCAATCCGACAGCGTTGGCCGCCGCGCTTGCCGACCTGTACAAAGGAGAGCAAGAAGACTTCATCCAACGGTCAACCAAGGAAGGGTATTCAGCCCACAATCCAATCGAATAGGTAGGCCTTCCCTTTCTAATCATGAAATAGTTTGGGACTTCATTCTGCATTCTTATTTGACCGAGGCCTTGGCATGAATAGGAATGGAGGAGCTTCATCGAGACAGTCAACTGTCCGGCTCCTCAGCCCGAGAATCATTCACGCGACAATGATCCGGGCTTTAATGAGGACCCAGATTTCCTTCTTGACTTCGAGAACTGAGCCTATCATCAGGACAGCATTGTCCCGACCCCGGTGGCAATCATAATCGATTACCCCGAGTCATTCTCCATTCCATCCACGAGCAAGAAGAAAAACTCCTCCCAAAAGAGGCCGGCTACTAAGAGCGCCCCGTACGCGCTGGTCCCAGCCCCCAAGTGTCGTCGATCAGCACGTCTTGTGCCAGCAGCCGAAGCCGCAGATGAGTCACAGGTCGCCCAGGCCCCTACAAAGGAGTCGGACACACAGACGAATCCACATGTCCGCACATCCCATAAGTACACTGTTCAGATATCCATTTTATCGTTATGCTCGGAAAAATCTTATAGCCGCTTGTTCTTTACCTAGGCCAAACACCCAATATTCACCTACCGAGGGGGCTGCTCGGATGTCAGGATAAGCCCGAAGCTCCCGGGCCACCGTCCATGTGGCTTCCACTACGGAAGCCCCCATGGCCGGTCCAATGCCCGCCGAATCTGGCGACGGAGTATCAGTCACCAAATCGGAAGTGGAGAGTGCCATGCATCATCAGCGCCGATGGGAGGCCATGCGGCACCCAGTTTTCTCCGACCAGGAGTTCGGCGCCCTACGTCCGGCGGATGCACACCTCAGGGCCGCTCGAACTGGATTCGAAGAAGCTATGAAGCTGATAACAACCAGTATTCAAGTAAGTGACTGGATTTTGTAGAGTCCGTATACTTGTATAAGCCTTGTATCCCCTGAGCCTTAATTCGATTTGAAAAAACTAATTAAGGATCTCACAACTACTTAACTGCTGACGTAGGCCACAAAGCAACAGTCCGAACAACTGGCCAAGGCCCTCGAGGAGAGCCGCGCGGAGGTGCAGTCCGTGAAGGCCGAACTGGCACAAGTGAAAAGCTTTATACGCGAGGCCCATGGTAAGTGTGCATTTACTGCTAGTTAGTAGAATATATGGATTCCATGCCTGACATATGGATTATGTGTAGCAGCCGAATCAATAGGACATATGGAAAGGCAGCTGGAAGAAGCCCGGGATTCACAAAGGTATGCGGAATCCCAATAGCAAGCCGGCTGTCTTGTTATACAAAAATAGGTCGATGAAATAAAGAGTTTGAAGACTCAATTGGCCCAAGCTCAAGAAGAAAATCAGAATCTACGTGAGGGGCGTATTCAGTAAATACAATTCCGCTATGAGCAAGTATGTCCGATGTATAAAATAATAGTAATCGCGCTTGTTGTCTTGTGGACAGGTCTCCTGACCAGGCATCTTGAAGAGGGGATCGAATCGTTCCAAGGGGACCTGCTGAAGGAGCTGACCACTCTCCACAAGTGCGTGCAAAAGGCGATGAAGGGGATGGTGAAGTCATTATGGCCCACAGAACAGCCACCAGAAGGGCTGGCCGCACTTGTGGATCTATTCAGGGGGGCTTGGTGTAGGTTCGAGCTGTCGAAGACTTTGGCCTACCACGAAGGAGCACGGGAGGCATGGGCGATGATCAAGACCCGTTTCACCGGACTTAGCCCCGTGGTTGGTCCTATGGGGTCGGATGGAAAAGAAGTGTCACTTCACCTGGTATATGACCAGGTGATGCCAGTGCCAGGCTCTTGCAGGCACACTATCCCCTCTCCACAATAATCGATGATCTCGATCAGCAGCCGAATATGTAATTTGCATATTCATGTGTAAAGCAATCTGTGTTGTAAACTTTGTCTTAACCGACCATTGGCTTCTCCCTCCCGAGCAAAGAGCTCAGGAGTGTTCCTTCTTATCATTCCTTCACCGAATAGCGAAATTCTATTCGAGGAACCAGGCAATCCGGCCATGTGATGCGAACAAACAAAAAGCACACAGAAAGGTATGTTATATTACGACGTAGCATAAGAAACATCTTCCGATGAAAATAATACCGCTAACGATACCTTTCGCTAGGATTCTAAGAAGAACATAGATAGCAATCTGCATATTCACAGTATGCGACTAAGTGTTTTTTGGGAATAAGAGTCCCGAATAACAAAACTAGCAACCAAGATTGTATAAGGTGTTTTCGTCCGAGCCAACCAAGATAGCTAGCTTTCGGCTTCACCCGTCTAAGGTACGTGTCCGGATGACCCGGTCGTAACAATCGCAGAGGTGCTCCCTTTACTCTCTAGCCGAAGGAGCGGTAATGTAGAGAGTAACCACAGGAGCGAGGCAACCCAGCTTGGCAAAATCTTAGTTCGAATTGATGCATATGATGGCCAAAACATGACAAAAGAAACGTGCGCACACGACAGGTGCGGGCAACTAATTGCAATAGGAAAGATAGCTACTAGACGAAGCCCCCACGTGTTGTGTTCGGAAGTAACACTCTATGGTGTATCCCAACAACCTTAGTACAGGGTCGGTTTAACCAAACATAGGAAGGAGAAAATTGATCCTATGAAATAGCAAAGTGGGAAGGAAAGAAAAAGAAATGAAAATACAAGAAAAAGAAAAAATGAAAAATGTGTGGGGATTCGGACAAGACCGGTCTATCCGTAGAAACGCTGAAGACGAGACGTGTTCCGTGGGTTTGGTTCAAGGCGATTTTCTGATGAGTTCTGAAGACGATAGGCTCCTCCCGCGAGTACTTCATCGATGATGAAGGGGCCCTCCCATTTGGGGTGGAGTTTATGCTTCTGCTTCTCCGGGATCCGTAGGACGAGTTCACCTACGTTGTATGTTTGTGCCCTGACCTCCCTACTCTGGCAGCATCACACTTGCTGCTGATAAAGCACAGAGCGAGTCAGAGCTATGTCGTGTTCTCCCTCCAAGGCGTCCAGGTCGTCCTACCGATCCAACTCGGCTTCCTTTTCCTCATACATGCGCACTCTTGGTGCGTCGTGAATAATGTCGCAGGGGAGGACTGCCTCTGCGCCATAGACCATGAAGAACTGTGTGAAGCCCGTTGATGTATTTGGGGTGGTATGCGGGCCCCATAGTATGGAGTCGAGCTCCTCAACCCAATGACATTCATACTCGTGAAGAGATCGGACCAATCGTGGCTTAATGCCGCTCATAATGAGACCATTGACGTGTTCGACTTGTCCATTGGTCTATGGATGGTAGACTGATGGGTAATCGAGCTTAATGCCCATTTTCACGCACCAGTCCTTGACCTCTTGGGCCGTAAAATTAGATCCATTATTCGTTATTATGCTATGTGGTATACCGTAGCGGTGTACCATGTCGGATATGAAGTCTATAACTAGTCCGGACTTGGCTGATTTACCAGGCTTTGCCTCTATCCATTTGGTGAATTTGTCAACCATGACCAGTAGATATTTTTTTCTTGGTCCCCCCTTTAAGGGGTCCGACCATGTCAAGCCCCCGGACCGCGAAAGGCCAAGTGATTGGAATCGTCTGAAGAGCTGTTGGAGGCATGTGACTTTGGTTTGCGAAGAGTTGAGACCCCACGCAGTGCTTGACAAGTGATTGTGTGTCCGTCCGAGCTGTGGGCCAGAAGAAACCCACTCGGAAGGCCTTGATAACTAGGGATCTTGCCGCGGCATGATGGCTGCCCATGCCCGAATGTACTTTGGCAAGAAGTTCCCACCCTTCTTCCTTGGATATGCACCGTTGTAGTACACTAGTTGTGCTTTTCTTGTATAACTCACGTCGTGAATCTTGTAGGCTTTAGAGCGCCAAACTATGTGACGTGCCTCTGTCTGGTCATCGGGGAGTTCCTTTTGAAGAAGGTAGGCGAGGAAGGGCTCGGTCCAAGGTGCAATTATTTCCATTACCTCATGAGTCGAAGGCATTTCATTCATTACGGAGCCACCAATTATTTGTTCATATGATTCATTGACAGGGGGACAACCGCGTCCGATGTATCCGGACCAGCGCTATTGTCATCGTCCTGCTACATGACGGAAGGCTTAAATAGTTGTTCCAGAAAAGTGTTCTTTGGGACAGGATCGCGCTTAGCTCCTAGACGAGCCAATATGTCGGCGGCTTGGTTGTTGTCACAAGCGACATGGTGGAATTCCAGCCCCTCAAACCGAGCTGATATCTTGAGGGCAGCGTCTTTATATGCCGCCATCTTTGGATTTTTAGCGTCGAATTTGCCATTCATTTGGGAGATGGCTAGGTTGGAATCTCCCCGCACCTCTAGCTGCCGTATGCCCATTGATACAGCCATCCGAAGACCATGAAGAAAGGCCTCGTATTCGGCTGCATTATTGGAGTCCGCATACATGATTTGCAACATGTATCACACGTTGTCGCCCGTGGGGGTGTGAGGATAACTCCAGTCCCCAGTCTGGCCAGGGTTTTGGAGCCATCAAAGTACATTGTTTAATGGGAGTATGCACTATATTCCTTGGGGAGTTTGGCCTTCGTCCATTCGGAAAAAAAGTCCCCCGGCACCTATGATTTGATGGCACGATGTGGCTTGTAGATTATTTCAAAGGGGAGGAGCTCAATGTCCCACTTGGCAATGCGGTTGGTGGCGTCCCTGTTGTTGATTATGTCATTCAAGGGGACTTCTGATGCTACCGTCACCGCACACTCTTGGAAGTAGTGTCAGACTTTCCTCGATGCCATGAATACTGTGTAGGCAATTTTTTGATAGTGTGGATATCTGGACTTGCACTGTGTTAGCACCTCTGACACATAGTATACCGGCTTCTGAGTCCGGTATGTATACCCCTCTTCATCTTGTTTAACGACGAGCACCGCACTGATGACTTTGTTGGTGGTCGATATGTATAACAACATGGGATCATCGGCGCCTCGTGCTGTGAGTATGGGGTTGGTTGCCAGTACTGCTTTGATTTCTTCCAATGCAGCCACTGCTTCATCGGTCTATTCGAAATTGTCGGTCCATTTCAGCAGTTTGTAGAGTGGCAAAGCCTTTTCTCCGAGGCGGGAGATAAAGCGTCTTAACACCGCTATGCCCCCGGATAGCCTCTGGACATGCTTCAGTTCCGTGGGGATTGCAAGTTCTGATAGAGCACGGATCATAGCTGGATTTGCCTCTATTCCTCTATGGGAGACGATGAATCCAAGCAGCTTACCCGAGGGAACTCCAAATACACATTTTTCCGGATTGAGCCGGATGTCATATCCATGTAAATTAGCAAAAGTTTGGCGTAGGTCATCAATCAGCTGGTCGACATGCTTGGTTTTGATTACCACATTGTCCACATACGCCTCGACGGTCTTGCTGACCTGCATAGAGATTCAGGTTTGGATCATGCGCTAGTAAGTAGCCCCAGTGTTTTTTAGCCCGAAAGGCATCGTGTTGAAGCAGAAAGGCACATAAGGGGTGATGAAAGCCGTGGCCGCTTGATCAGATTCCTTCATTTTAACTTGATGGTATCCGAATTAAGCGTCGAGGAAACACAACAGATCGTATCCGGCTGTGGCATCGATGATCTGGTCAATGCGCGGTAAGGGGAAAGGGTTCTTGGGGCATGCTTTATTAAGGTCTCTAAAATCGACACATAGCCGCCAGGATTTGTCTTTCTTAGGTACCATCACCAGGTTTGCTAGCCACTCGGGGTGTTTAATATCCCGAATAAATCTGGCCTTGCGCAGTTTGGCTAATTCTTCACCCATGGCCTGCCGCTTGGGTTCGGGAAAACAACGCAGTCTGTTTCACGGGTTTGAAGCCCGGAATAATGTTTAGGCTATGTTCGGCCAGTCGACGTGGAATTCCAGGCATATCAGAAGGATGCCAAGAAAAAATGTCCCAGTTCTCGCGGAGGAAATGCCGCAAAGCCTCGACCATAAGGGGATCGAGCTGGGCTCCGATGGACGCTATCTTATTGGGGTCCGTTGGATGCACCTAAAATTTGATGATTTCCGCTGTGGGTTTGAAGGACGTATACTTGGGTCTTTTGCTGAGGATCACATCGTCTCTATTGACTGTCGACCATAAAGCGGTCAACTCTTCGGCGGCAAAAGTTTCTACTAGTGTCTCGAGGGCCAGCGCTACCGTTTTGTTTTCGGCCCGAAGGGATATATTTGGATGGCTGGTGATTGTGATCACTCCATTTGGTCCTGGCATTTTTAGTTTCATGTACTCGTAATGGGGTATAGCCTGGAACTTTGTGAAGGTGTCGTGTCCCAATAGGGAATGATAGACACTTGGGAAAGGGATGATGTGGAAGAGAAGTTCTTTAGATTGATAGTTTTCGAGTGTGCCGAACACCACATCCAGGATGATACATCCGCAACATCATGCCTCCTTTCCTGGGATAATTCCCCGGAATGTTGTGTTGCTACGCTCGATGCGAGATCGGTCGAAGTGCATTTTTTCCAGCATGACTTTGTAAATGAGGTTAAGACCACTATTGTCGTCCATTAGCACTTTATGTAGCCTGTATCCATCAATGATGGGATTCAAGACTAGTGCGGCCGGTGAATGTCCAGAAAGAATGGGTGGACGGTTAGTGTCCTCGAAAGTAATCGGTACATATGCCCATGGGCTAGTGGCTGCCACGTGATAGACTTGCTCGTGCTCTTTAAGAGCTCTCTTGCGTCTGTTCCTTGAGGGGAAGATTTCATAGACAGTCAGGACTTCATCATCGAATTCGGGTGGCAAAGGAGAACGTCTACTCGACAGAGGTGTGTCGAGGATAGCTTCGCCGCTTTTTGCGACCTGCTTGATGACCCAGGAAGTTCGAAGGTTGTGTGTTGGGTTCGCGTTTAGTAATACGGAATGTATGGGATAGAGTTTATCCAAAAGCCCATCGAGGACAGTGCAGGCACCCAAAAGGGGCTTGTTTCTTTTCCTGACAGGTTCATGCCTGGCTGACCGATTAGTAGGTATCCTCTTTTTTCGAGCTCCTCTAGGGTATTTGGGGGATTTTGGTTTTGGGAACAGCCGCTCGGATTGCCAGACACTCTCCATGGCACAGTATTTTTGTACCAATACAGATACCTCCGAGAAATTGCTAATGCGTCGGTGGGATAGGGCATGTTGGGGAACGTTGCATGGGAAACAAAAAATTCATACACACACGCAAGATCTATCCATGGTGATGAGCATCTACGAGAGGGAGAGTGGATCTACATACCCTTGTAGATCGCTAAGCGGGAAGCATTAAGAAACGCGGTTGGTGTAGTCGAACGTCTTCGCGATCCAAATTGACGAGCATCCCGCGATCTCATCACGATCCGTACCGCGATCCAATCATGATCCTTCCCGCGAACTCATCACGATCGGTCCCGTGAACTCATCACGATCCGTCTCGCGATCTTGATCACGGTCCTTCCGATCTAGCGCCGAACGGACGGCACCTCCGTGTTCAGCACACGTACAGCTCGATGACGATCTCTGGCTTCTTGATCCAGCAAGAGGGAGCGGAGAGGTAGATGAGTTCTCCGGCTGCGCGACGGCGTTGCGGACGATGGTGGTGGAGCTATTCCAGCAGGGCTTCACCTAAGCACCACTGAAAACCGATCTAGAAGAGAAACTGTGATCTAGAGGAGAGGTAGCATGTGGCTATTAGGGTTAGCTTTTTCCACTAAATCCTCTAGTATATATAGGAGGGAGGGAGGGGAGGAGGCAGCCTCAAACCCTCAAGGTTTGGTAGAAATTGGAGGTGGAGGAGTCCTACTCCAATCCTATTAGGAGTAGGATTCCTCCTTTTCACTTGGAAACTCTTTCCACCTCTCCACCTTTGGATTTTTTTCCTTCTCAAACCACTCCAGACACATGGGCACTTAGAGGCTTCGGCCAGCCCACCAGGGGCAGGTTTACCTCCTCCCACAGCCCATGTAGCCTCTTGGGTCGAAATACTTCTCCCGACGGTCCCCGAGTACACTACCGGCACTCCCGGTACACTACCGATGAGCCCTAAACTCTTCCGCGACCAAAACAGGACTTCCTATATATCAATATTTACCTCCGGACCATTCCGGAGCTCCTCGTGACGTCTGGGATCTCATCCGGGACTCCGAAAAACCTTCGGTCACCACCATAACTAACTCTATACTACCGAAACGTCACCGAACCTTAAGTGTGCAGACCCTAGTTCAACCTCATTACCGGCAAGTCTCTTTACTCGTTCCATAATACAAGATCCCATGACTAACACTTAGTCACATTGCTTGCAAGACTTATTGTGATGTTGTATTACCGAGTGGGCCCTGAGATACCTCTCCCTCACACGGAGTAACAAATCCCAATCTTGATCCATGCCAACCTAATAGACACCCTCGGAGATACCTGTAGAGCACCTTTATAGTCACCCAGTTACGTTGCGGCATTTGATACACACAAGGTACTCCTCCGGTGTCAGTGAGTTGCATGATCTCGTGGTCATAGGAACAAATACTTGACATGTAGAAAACAGTAGCAATAAACTGACATGATCATATGCTACATTTGTAGTTTGGGTCTTGTCCATCACATCATTCTCCTATTGACATGATCCCGTTATCTAATGACATCTCATGTCCATGACTAGGAAACCATAGCCATCTTTGATCAACGAGCTAGTCTATTAGAGGCATATTAGGGACATGGTGTTGTCTACGTATCCACACATGTATCTGAGTTTCCGATCAATACAATTATAGCATGGATAATAAAGATTATCATGAACAAGGAAATATGATAATAAACAATTTATTATTTCCTCTAGGGCATATTTCCAACAGTCCCCCACTTGCACTAGAGTCAATAATCTAGTTCACATCACCATGTGATTCGCATTGTTATGAATCTAACACCCAATGAGTTCTGGGGCTTGATCATGCTTTGCATGTGAGAGAGAGGTCGTTTAGTCAATGGGTCTGCGACATTCAGATCCGTGTGTACTTTGTAAATCTCTATGTCATACTGTAAATACTACTGCCACACTCCACTTGGAACTATTCCAAATGGCTGCTCCACTATACGTATCTGGATTGCTACTAAGAGCCATCCGGATCAGTGTTAAAGCTTGCATCGATGTAACTCTTTATGACGAACTCTTCGTCACCTCCATAATCGAGAAACATTTCCTTAGTACTTTAGTTATTAAGGATAATCTTGACCGCTGTCCAGTGATCAACACCTAGATCACTCTTGTACCCCTAGACAAACTCATGGCAAGGCACACACAGGTGCGGTACATAGCATGGCATAATATATAGAGCCTATGGCCAAGACATAGGGGACGACGTTCATCCTTTCTCTTTCTTCTGCCATGGTCGAGCTTTGAGTCTCACTCAACTTCACACCTGACAAATCAGGAAAGAACTCTTTCTTTAACTGATCCATTTTGAACTATTTCAAAATCTTGTCAAGGTATGTACTCATTGAAAGTCTTATATGACGTCTTTATCTATCTCTATAGATCGCGATGCCCAACAATTAAGTATCTTTATCCAGGTCTTCCTTTGAAAAACTCTTTCCCTTTATGCTTTCCAGAGATTCTACATCATTTCCGATCAACAATATGTCATCCACATATGCTTATCAGAAACTCTATAGTGCTCACACTCACTTTATTGTAAATACAAGTTTCTCATAAACTTTGTATAGACTTGAAAACTTTGATCACCTCATTAAAGTGTACATTCCAACTCTGAGATGCTTGCTCCAGTGCATAGCCGGATCACTGGAGCTTCCACACCTTTTAGCATCCTTAGGACTGACAAAACCTTCTGGTTGCATCTCATACAACCTTTCCTCAAGGAAGGAAATGATGTTTTTGACATCCATCTGCCAGATTTCATAATTGAAAAACGCAGCAACTGCTAACATAATTCCAACAAACTTTAGCATCGCTACGAGTGAGAAAGTCTCACTGTAGTCAACTCCTTGAACTTGGCGGAAACTTCTTTGCGACAAGTTGAGCTTTATAAATGGTGACATTCACCATCAGCGTCTGTCTTCATCTTAAAGGTCCATTTGTACTCAACGACTTGTCGTCCAACGAGCAAGTCTACCAAAGTCTATATTTGGTTTTCATACATGGATCCTTTCAAGAATCTCATGGTCTCTAACCATTTGTCGGAATCCAGGCCCATCATCACTTCTCCATAGCTCGCAGGTTCATCGTTGTCCAACAACATGACCTCCAAGACAGGGTTGTCGTACCACTCAGGAGCAGTACGCGTCCTTGTCGACCTACGAGGTTCAATAATAACTTGATCCGAAGTTTCATGATCATCATCATTAACTTCCTCTTCAACTGACATAGGCTCCACAGAAACATCTTTCTACTCTACGCTACTCTCTAGTTGAACAAAGGTTCAACAACCTCATCAAGTTCTATCTTCCTCCCACTCAATTCTTTCGAGAGAAACTCTTTCTCGAGAAAGGACCCAGTTTTAGCAACAAATACTTTGTACTAGGATCTGAGATAGAAGGTATACCCCAACTGTTCTTAGGGTATTCCATGAAGATGCATTTGTCCGCTTTGGGTTCAAGCTCATTAGGTGAAAACCTTTTTCACATAAGCGTTGCAGCCCCAAACATTAAGAAATGACAACTTAGGTTTCTATTAAACCATAATTCATATGGTGTCATCTCAACGGATTTAGATGGTGCCCTATTTAAAGTGAGTGTAGTAGTCTCTAATGCATAACCCCAAAACGATAGTGGCAAAACGATAAGAGACGTCATAGTATGCACCATATCCAATATAGCACGACTATGACGTTCCAACACACCATCACACTATGGTGTTCCAGGTGGAGTGAGTTGTGAAACAACTTTCACATTGTCTAAAGTTGTATGCCAAATTCGTAACTCGGATATTCACCTCCACGATCATATCATAGATATTTTTATATTCTTGTCACGATGATCTTAAACTTCACTCTAAATTTGTTTGAACTTTTCAAACTTTTCAGACTTGTGTTTCATTAAGCAAACATACTCATATATACTCAAATCATCAGTGAAGGTAAGGAAAATAACGATATCCACTGCATGCTACAACACTCATTGGATCGCATACATCAACATGTATTATTTCCAATAAGTTACTAGCCTGCTCATCATACTGAAAACGGGGTCTGTAGCCATCTTGCCCAAGAGGCATGGTCTGCATGTCTCAACCGATTCGAAACCGAATGAGTCCAAAGATCTATCAACATGGAGTTTCTTCAGAAGATTTATACCGATATGACATTTAGCGGCGGTGCCACAAGTATGTTGTACTATCATTATTAACTTTGTATCTTTTGGCATCAATGTTATGAACATGTGTATTACTACGATCAAGATTCAACAAACCATTCTCACTGGGTGCATGACCATTGAAGGTATTATTCATGTAAACAGAATAACTATTATTCTCTAACTTAAATGAATAACCATGTTGCAATAAACATGATCCAATCATGTTCATGCTTAACGCAAACACCAAATAACATTTATTTAGGTTTGTCACTAATCCCGAAGGTAGAGAGAGCGTGCTATGTTGATCACATCAACCTTGGAAACATTTCCAACACACATCATCACCTCACACTTAGCTAGTCTCCATTTATTCCGTAGCTTTTATTTCGAGTTACTAACATTTAGCAACCGAACCGGTATCCAATACCCATGTGCTACTAGGAATACTAGTAAGGTACACATTAATAACACGTATATCAAATATACTTCTGTCGGTGTTGCTAGCCTTCTTATCTACCAAGTATCTAGGGTTGTTCCGCTTCAGCGACCGCTCTCCTCATAATAGAAGCACTTAGTCTTGGGTTTGGGTTCAACTTTTGGTTGCTTCACTGGAGCAGCAACTGACTTGCCATCCATGATGTTCCCTTCTTGCCCTTGCCCTTATCGAAACTAGTGGTTTTACTAACCACCAACACTTGATGCTCCTTTTGATTTCTACCTTCGTGGTGTCAAACATCGCGAACAGCTCATGGATCATTATTTCCATCCCTGGCATTTTATAGTTCATCACCAAGTTCTAGTAGCTTAGTGACAGTGACTTGGAGAACTATATCAATCACTATCTTATCTGGAAGATCAACTCCCACTCGATTCAAGCGATTGTAGCCCCCAGACAATCTGAGCACATGCTCAACGATTGAGCTATTCTCCTTCATCTTGCAGGCAAAGAATCTTGTTGGAGATCTCATATCTCACAACACGGGCACAAGCCTGAGATCCCAATTTCAGCTCTTAGAACATCTCATATGTTCCATGACGTTCAAAACGTTTTGGAGCCTCAATTCTAAGTCGTAATGCATGACGCACTAAACTATCAAGTAGTCATCGGAACGTGTCTGTCAGATGTTCACAACATCTACACACGACGCTAGAGGGGGGGTGCACCGAGCGGTGCATTAAGGACATAAGCCTTCTGTGCAGCAATGAGGACAATCCTCAGATCACGAACCCAGTCCGCAATATTGCTACCATCATCTTTCAACTCTATTTCTCTAGGAACATGTAAAAATTCAAGGGAGCTACAACGTGAGCTATAACATAATTTGCAAAGACACTACTGACTATGTTCATGATAATGAGTTCAACTAATCATATTACTTAAGAACTCCCACTCAAATTGACATCCCTCTGGTCATTCGAGTGATACATGATCCAAATTCACCAACTCAAGTCCGATCATCACGTGAGTTGAGGTGGTTACAATGGTGAACATCATCATGTTGATCATATGTAGCAACCCGACTCAAAACGAGTCAAGCCTCTGTGTTTTCTGTGCCATCCCTGGATCAGTATGCTGGCACACACAATACATCAATGTATATATCAAAGTGCAATCACATGTAAACAATGTAAAACTGATATATACCTTAAAATAGCAGCGGATACAGTCAACGGGAGTGGAGTCCCAATAACACCAATGGCAAGTTGAGTGCAGACCGTAACCCTGAATCGTACTCTTACCCATCGTAGAAGAGTATCTGCAACATAAGACGTTGCAGCCGTGTAGGTCAGTACATTGAATGTACTGGCAAGATCACCATAGTAGAACAGAAAAATAAAGACTATTCTATATGCAAAGGCTTTGTGGCTCTGTGTCTGAGTTTTTGCGTAAAAGCTGATTTTATTTTCCTACAACAAAGGAATATCAGAAATTTCACTATGGAGTTACCTATCATGACATGGTTCCGCCAACCAATGTCTCAATGCCCATAAGTATCATAAGTTGCCCACAATTAGTTATCAGTCCAGTGTTGAGAGTTCAGAGATAGATCCAAGTGTAGAAGCTCAAATTGTCCGTAACCATGGACACAGCTAATCGATTAGGTTTAACTCTGCTGAGTGTTGTGTACTTTACCCACAAGATTCTTTCCCTCCTGGTAAGTCCTCGCACTGCCTGGTGTTTGAGAACAGGATGAAAGAAACATGGTCTTTCAGAGTGTTTCCCTGACTGTCCGACAGTGCCCATCCAATCTTAACGTCGACTACATCTCGTAGCACTGCCCAGCAGAGTCACAACAAAGATCAACCAAGCCAGAGCCCATAATGACTTGTGGCTACACAGGTAAGCTTCCGGGCATGAAGTATTCATCCTTCTCTTTGAGTCTGGGTGAGGCTTTCCGCGTGAATACTGGCCATCTCCAGCAACACCTAGGCAAATCCACTGGTTTCTCCAGGGTACCGTTCCAACCATCCCTCACCCAGTAGTGTGTATTGAAAAAACTTGTTTCTCGAGTCTCGAAGTCTTGAGGTCTTGAATATGCAGGTCTTGAAGAAGCCTTCATGAAGTCGTCGTTTTGACGTGGAGTCCTCCTTCTCACACCACTCACGAACACTCATACCAGACCCCATCTACTTTAGCATAGCATTGCACTAACTAGCATTCCCGGGGCTTTAGTAACAAGTGGTGGGTTCCTACCTCATGCATTCTACTCAATTACAAGAATTTCAATAACACTACGGGAGGGATTTGTTGAATGATGTCACTACATGCAATAAAACATAGGTATGAAAAGATGGTCAAAGTGAACTTGGTTGTACTGTTGATGAAGATAAAGATCGCTCTCAGAAATAACTTGATAGACTATTCGTTACTCTCCGATGAAAATCTATAACAAACATTGCATTCATAAGCAAACACTTCTAACAAGCAATACTAACAATCAAAAGGTAACACAAGGAACAAAAACAACAAGGTTGATGAAGGAAATACTTAAGACAAAAGTTAAAATCAAGAAAACTACATCAACACAACTAAGGTGATGATGAAGGAAATACTTAAGACAAAATCAACAAAGTTTTTCATAAAAGCAACTAAGGTAATTTCCCACTACAAGCAACTATTTTCAACAACACTAAACCAGAAACAAAGTAAAATATAACAAAAAGGATTTTAGTAAATATTTTACTAGCAAAAAGAATTACTTTTGAAGAATAAGTAAAACTATGAAAACAACATTCTAACAACATGAGTGTGAACTTAACTACAAGCACAACCATAAACTAAAAGAAAAACAAATATGAAACAACTAAGTTAACAGAAAATAAACAATGAAAATCTTTATTATAAAACAAAATTAAATCATCTAAAATTTTGTGAAAAGAGTTTCTATGAAAAAGTAAATTGTTTTATAACATGTTACCTAATGAAAAAAAAATATCTAGTTTCCTATCATAATAGAGCAAAATTAAATTATTTTTATTAACAAAATATTTCTTAACAGAAAAGAATTAATACAAATTTTATTTGAAAACAGAATCTAATTACTTAAAACTTTAGTTAAAAGAATTGTTACTAACAAATTTGCTTTTAAAACAACTATACCTATTTGAAAGAGGGTATAGATCCCTACAACAAAATTTATAAACTAAACAAATTAACTTTTGTTAACATCAAGTAAATTACTAAGGTTTGAAACAACAAAACTAAATGAAATCTGAGACTTAATATAAATCATATTCAGATTTTCAAAATAAAACAAATAAATCAATTTAATTAAACTATACAGATTCTGTTTCTAGTTAAAACCCTATTAAATTATTATTTAAAAAATTCTCAAACTTAGCATGAAGATAGTCCTAAGTAATATCAAGCAGTAGCAAAAAGATTCATATAAAAATATATTTTTAAACTCAAGTTATTCAGAAAACAAAATTTAAATCAAATCTGTTCAAATTCAAATTTAAATATTCTAACATAGTCAAATTTGGTATTCACAGAAACTAGATGAAATTTGTGATCTAATGCAAAAGAAATCAATTAAAAACATTAAGTTTTTTAAAAGATATAAAGAAAATAAAATCAGAACCTATTCTGGAAACAGAAATTAAAACAGAAAAGAAAAAATGTGTTTCTAACGGTCAGGGGGTACACGTGGCGCTTCCTGATTGGTCTGGTGTGCGTGTACTAGGGAGTTTTCGGGCGGACGACCGAGACATAACAGAAAACGGTTCGGTCTATAATTTCAAAAGAAAAACCGGCCGGTTCTTTCTAAAAGAACCGAAGGGGTACGGGGATTCTAATCTACGCCGTTGAGACGAGATTGGACGGGGGAGAGTGCTCACCATGGTGGAAAGAGCTCCGGCGAGGTCGACGTCGACGGCAGGGACAGCGAGGTCATCGGGGACGCGCCTCCGGTGGTCCTCTGGTGACGGAGAAGGCTCCATTTGACGCAGGCGAAGACGGCGATGAGGATGGTGGTGTCGGAGGGACTCAGGGACGAAGGTGGCGACGACGGCGAGCTCAGAGGCGGTGGTGGTGTTTCGGGTGCCGACGGAGAAGGGGCTTCGGTGGGTCTCCAGAGAAGGCGAGGAGATGGGGAGATGCGGGCGAGCGAGAGAGGGAGGTTGGTGGGCTCCGGGAGGGTGCGGGGAAGGCAGGGGAAGCAGCACGTCGAAAATGGCGCGGCGGCTACCGGTATCTCCGGCGAGAGATTCCGGTGAGGGTGATGCACGGGAGAAGGGGAAAACAGGAGGAATGGAGAGAGGAGGGTGAGGGCTATTTATAGGACCAGGTGCGGGGTAGGGGAGTAAAGGAGGGAGGGGGTCCGCGGCGAAGGGAACCGACGACGGCGTCGGGCGCGTGGGAGGAGGAAGGCGACCGCGCGGGAGAAGGGAGCAGGCGATGGTCCCACACGTCAGCGAGAGGAGAGGATGGGGTCTGCGTCGGTTGACCGGCTCGTAACGGTATCGGCATTTAAGGCTGGTGGGCTGGCCGTTTTATTATAAAACCGTTACCGTTTTTCTATTTATGATTTTTCCAGAGCCATAAAACCTATTTAAAGCATTCGACTAAATTCCAAATATAGTCAAAGTTTATATCAAAATTAACAGAATAATAAATTCCATTTAATGGACATTTTTATTCTGGCAGTTGAATACTTTAAAAAAATCATTTTTTTCAGAAAATGCCTTAATTGGTTTTATTTACTTTTGCAAATATTTTTCAAATAACTTTTTGGGTTTGAGGATTCAAAAACTTCACAAATTACCCCTGGTTTTGGAGTGTCATATTACTCCTCTCAAAATATTTGACAAGGGGTTTGAATACTTGCAAATTCAAATAGGAAATTCAAATGAAACTAAAACTCAAATAGATTTCAAATTCCCTTTTCCAAATCCTTGGTTTAACTTCCAACTCATATTTCATATATTTGAAGAAGTCATGTCATATTCTCTCATGAAAATCATTGAGTTGCATAAAGTTGTTAGATTTGAAATATTATCAAATGGAATTTCAAATTATTTTCAAATCCCTTTTCATTTCTTTAAATGGAAAGAAGTCATATCCTCTTCACTCTGGGGTTTTGTGATGAAATGAATTTGAATTCCTGGTGATCAAAATGCAAAGTGAAAGTTTGGGAAAGTCATTTCATTCCCTCTCATTCAACTTTCAAAAAAATTACAAAAAAATTCAAATTTCACTCACTTTCAATCACTCAAGCAAACAAACAATCATTCTAATATTTATTATAACATTCCAAAATTTTGGGATGTTACATCATATCTACTATATGACTCATGTTCGACCTTTCGGTCTCTTGTGTTCCAAGGCCATGTCAGTACATGCTAGGCTCATCAAGTTTAACCCGAGTGTTCCGCATGTGCAACACTGGCTTGCACCCGTTGTATGTGAACGTAGAGTTTATCACACCCGATCATCACGTGGTGTATCGACATGATGAATTTTCGCAACAGTGCACACTCGGGGAGAACACAATTTATCTTGAAATTTAATTGAGGGATCACCTTATAATGCTACCGTCGTCCCAAGCAAAACAAGGTGCATGAAAGGATTAACATCACATGCAAATCATAAGTGACATGATATGGCCATGAACTTGTGCTTTTGATCTCCATCCTTAAAGCACTGGCATGATCTCCATCATCACCAACATAACACCATGATCTCCATCATCATGATCTCCATCATTGTGTCGCCATCGGGGTTGTCGCACCCACCATGCTCATACTACTATAGCTACCGTTTAGCAATAAAGTAAAGCATCACATAGCGCTTAATGATTGACACGCAGGTCATACAATAATTAAAGACAACCCTATGGCTCCTGCCGGTTGCCGTACTCATCAACATGCAAGTCATGATATTCTATACAACACATGATCATCTCATACATCACATATATCTCATCATGTAATTGGCCATATCACATCACAACATGCCTTGCAAAAAAAAGTTAGACGTCCTCTAATTGTTGTTGCAAGTTTTTACGTGGCTGCTACGGGTATCTAGCAAGAACAATTCTCACCTATGCAAAAACCACAACGGTGATACATAAATTGCTTTTCAACCTTCTCAAGGACCGCCTTTGTCTAATCTGATCCAACTAAAGTAGGAGAAACAGACACCCGCCAGCCATCTTTGTGCAACGAAGTTACACGTCAGTTGATGGAACCGGTCTCTCGTAAGCGTACGAGTAAGGTTGGTCCGGGCCGCTTCATCCCACAATACCGTTGAACTAAAACACGACCAAGGGAGGAAGCAATCTAAGCATCAATGCCCACAAACTCTTTGTGTTCTACTCAAGATCTCATCTACACATAGACCTAGCTCATGATGCCACTGTTGGGGAACGTTGCACGGGAAAAAAATCCTACACACATGCAAGATCTATCCATGGTGATGAGCATCTACGAGAGGGAGAGTGGATCTACATACCCTTGTAGATCGCTAAGCGGGAAGCGTTAAGAAACGCGGTTGGTGTAGTCGAACGTCTACGCAATCCAAATCGCCGAGCATCCCGCAATCTCATCAAGATCCGTCCCGCGATTCAATCACGATCCGTCCGCGAACTCATCATGATCCGTCCCGCAATATCATCACGATCCGTCTCGCGATCTTGATCACGGTCCTTTCGATCTAGCGCCGAATGGACGGCACCTCCACGTTCAGCACACGTACAGCTCGATGACGATCTCTGGCTTCTTGATCCAGCAAGAGGGAGCGGAGAGGTAGATGAGTTCTCCGGCTGCACGACGGCGTTCCAGTGATGGTGGTGGAGCTATTCCAGCAAGGCTTTGCCTAAGCACCGCTGAAAACCGATCTAGAAGAGAAACTGCGATCTAGAGGAGAGGTAGCACGTGGCTATTAGGGTTAGCTTTTTCCTCTAAATCCTCTAGTATATATAGGAGGGAGGGAGGGGAGGAGGTCGCCTCAAACCCTCAAGGTTTGCTCGAAATTGGAGGTGGAGGAGTCCTACTCCAATCCTATTAGGAATAGGATTCCTCCTTTTCACTTGGAAACTCTTTCCACCTCTCCACCTTTGGATTTTTTCCTTCTCAAACCACTCCAGCCGCATGGGCCCTTAGAGGAGGCTTCGGCCAGCCCACCAGGGGATGGTTTACCTCCTGCCACAGCCCATGTAGCCTCTTGGGTCGAAATACCTCTCCCGATGGTCCCCCAGTACACTACCGGCACTCCCGGTACACTACCGATGAGCCCGAAACTTTTCTGGTGACCAAAACAGGACTTCCTATATATCAATCTTTACCTCCGGAGCATTACGGAGCTCCTCGTGACGTACGGGATCTCATCCGGGACTCCAAACAACCTTCGGTCACCACCATACATAACTCTATACTACCGAAACGTCACCGAACCTTATGTGTGCACACCCTGCGGGTTCGAGAACTATGTAGACATGACCGAGACACCTCTATGGTCAATAACCAATAGCGGGACCTAGATGCACATATTGGTTCCTACATATTCTACAAGATCTTTATCGGTCGAACCTCTATGTCAAGGATTCAGTTGGTGATCAGAGACTGGGGTGTAGTTGTTTTCAATTCCGGCTGTCGGGACGAATCCGCAGTCGGACACTCGATAGTAGCAACAAGGTGGGTGAGAGGAGGGACGTGAATCTCCCTATCATCGGGTTTAATCCCGAGCCGATCATAGATCAGAACATGGTCATCCAGTATGCGCATTGCTTTGATCCGATCGAACAATTCGTTTAAGAACGAAGCGATGGCAGGGTGTGTGTCACTGATACAAGTGGATTCGTCAAGTGGTGTGACGGTTCGAGAGTCACGCCAAAGTGGATCTACGTTCCGTTCCCCCACGGGACCTGATGACTCGGACGTCAAAGTGTCCGGACTTGTAGGTCTTTCTTCGAAGGTTGAGGGTTCCATTGGAACGAGTGTCCCCCGTAAATCAGCCACGAACTCTAGGGTTCCGAACTTGATACTCTGATGTGGGGGAAACCTTCCGATCTAGCCATGACGGCTGATCGGGTTGGCTTGAGACAAGATGGCATTGCCAGTGAAAATCTGATCGGGGGCGAAAGTCCCCTCGATGCAGATCTTGCCACCTGCGACGAGGCGATCCATCGATGCTTTCGGTGCTCATAGAGGAACTCTCAATGAAAGCACCAATGTCAGTGTCAAAACCGGTGGATCTTAGGTAGGGGGTCCCGAACTGTGAGACTAGGATCGACGGTAACAGGAGACAAAGGGGACACGAGTTTACCCAGGTTCAGGCCCTCCTATGGAGGTAATACCCTATGTCCTGCTTGATTGTATTGATGGCGTAAGAGGTTACAGAGTTGACCTACCTCGAGATCGTACGTCTAACCCTAGATGAGTTGTTCTGTGTCTACCCCCTAAAACCCTCCGACTTATATAGATGTCAGGGGTGCCCTTAGCTTACACATGGTCGGTAACATGCCGAAGAGATAACTTGCCTAACTACAGCTAATAACTTGGAGAACACGTCTGGACTCCATGAAGCTTCCATCTTGGCGCAGATGGTCCTTGATCCTCCGATGCCTGCCTTGCGGCCCATATAGTCCGGCCCATGAATAATGGTCAACTATCCGAGGACCCCTTAATCCAGGACTCCCTCACCTGGTACCTTAGAAGTCCGGGATGGGAACGGCAAGCTCAGGCACAATAAGCACAAGCATCGAAACAAGAATAATAGCAGTGATGCCGAGGACCCGACAGTTCATGCAAGATTCACCAACTTGCGGGTGGAACCAAAAAGAAACCCTTTAAAGGAAGCAAAGACGGTCCAAGTGCTCTGGACAAAATACTTGAAAAAGCCTTGCCAGATCCATGGCACCCCGGATAAACCTGTCACCTACACCAATCGAAACTGTTGAGTGTTCCAGCAGCCGGCAAGGCTCTGGCCAAGGACTCAGGCAAAGGCCAGTCTAGGAGCAATGACGATGAGGATGAACCTCGGAGGCCAAGCAATAGCGGTCAAAAATAGTTTCCCTCTGAGGTAAAGGAAGTGAACATGATTTATGATGCACACATTCCTAAAAAGGAGAGAAAACATGCACTTAGGGACGTCTACGCCATAGAGCCTGTAGCCCCGAGGCACACCCCCTGGATGGCATGTCTGATTACCTTTGATAAGGAAGACCATCCGACCAGCATCTGCCATGGTGGGTCAGCTGTCCTAGTTCTAGACCCCCATTGTCGATGGGTTTCACCTTACCCGCGTCCTTATGGATGGCAGCATCAGTCTAAACCTGATATATGCGGATACGGTAAGGAAGATGGGAATTGACCCATCATGGATCCTACCCAACAAAACCACATTCAAGGCAGTAATACCCGGAGTGGAGGCCTGGTGCACAGGCACTATCATACTGCAAGTGGTTTTAGGCTCCCCCGACAACTTCCGTTGTGAAAGCTTGGCCTTTGATATAGTCCTTTTCATAGATACCACGCATTGCTTGGTCGTAATGCATATGCCCGCTTAATTGCGGGACCGCACTATGCGTACATTTAGCTCAAGATGCTAGGGCCCAATGGGATCATTACTATCGATGGCAACACGAATCTCTCCCTCCTTACAGAGGAGAAGACAATGCCCTACGTAGTCGATAGCCAGAATGCCAAAGAGGTGGCACGACAAGAAGCTCGGCGAAATTCCCAAGCGCTTCCAAATGCGTTCGCGCGGTAACATAAATAGGGATATGCACTCCCCTACCCCTGTTTCTAGTAGTAGACTATGTACCTCGAGTACAAAACTTTGCTGTTAAAATTCCTTGGGGAATGGGGAAAAAACCTTATCGTACCAGGATCACTACCTCGGATAATCCAAACACACTCGATGCCTCGTAACCTCTTCGGCACATCAAAGCCTAAATAGAGGATCTCTTCAGCAAGATAAATCTATCGCACAATGGCTCCAGACTCCTCGGAGGCCCCATTTTCAGAATGCCTTCAACATCACGAAATATGGCCATATGCTTCAGCCTTGGAATGGACAAGGCCTGGCAGGTCAACAGCTAGGGGGCACAGACGGGCGGCGGGGAAGCAAAGGGTCTCAACACCCCGATTGTCTAAAACCTTGTACTACCCCCCCCCACACACACACACACACGCATTTTCTTTTGCTTTTTCAATGTACTCTCTGTATCTATATTTAACTCGGCCCGATGATTAATAAAACATAGCTTTTGTAGTCCTTGCACGTCTTTCAGTGTGTTTGTTATCTCATAAAATGTCCGAGGTGGTTTCCTCCCATGCACAGTAGGGTTCAGCTTTGGATCGGGGGCTCGGATCTATACACGATCCCATGTTCAAGTCCGACGTGTGGTCGGTGTCTTGGATATTGCATTATGTGCACATGTTTCGAATCGTGATTTTGGTCAAATATTGGGTTGCCCGGCTCCTGTGCTTACCTCTTATGTTCTGCTTTGTTCGGCTAAGAGCGTAAAGGGAGAACCACTACGGTTGCGCTTCCAACCTGGATGGCTAAGCGTCTCAATGGAGAAAGCCAAAAATCAACTGTCATGGTAAGCATAGACAAGTCAAGCTATCTGAAGACAATGTAAAACTAATACGCCATTAGCGGTGACACCATGATAAATGACGGGTCCTTCTTATAAGGACCAAGGTGTTAAGAGGGGACTTCGGCTGGCCCGATTACCAGTACACTGGGGGCTATGAGGGAGTCCTGGATTAAGGGGTCCTCGGGGGGCCGACCTATTTCTATGGGCCGGACTATATGGGCTACTTACCGAACACAGGATCAATTGAGGGACCTATATCCAAGATGGAAGCTTTGGAAAGCACGGCTTGTGCTCCATGTTTAATGTAGCGAATAGGCATGTTTATCTCTTCGGCATGTAACCGACCATGTGTAAACCCTATGTACCCCCAGTGTCTATATAAACCGGAGGGTTCTACGTTGTAGGGACAGAACAACTCATCTAGGGTTAGCTATTCTATCTCGAGGTAGATCAACTCTGTAATCCCCACATCATCAATACAATCAAGCAGGACGTAGGGTATTACCTCCATAGGAGGGACCGAACTTAGGTAAAGCCTTGTCCCCTTCATCTCCTATTACCATTGTTCCCAGTCTCACAGTACGGGACCCCCTACCCGAGATCCACCGGTTTTGACACCGATATTGGTGCTTTCATTGAGAGTTCCGTTGTGAGCGTCGAAGGAATCGATGTCGCCTTGTCATCAACGAAGAGGTCCGCAACATGGACACTTTTGTCCCCGAACTGATCTTCGCCTTCGGCGGCATTGTCTTGCACACCGACCCGACCGGCCATCTAGGCCGTATCGAGAGCTTCACCCCTGATCAAGAGGTCAGTTTCGGGAACCTAGAGTTCTCCATGGATTCTCGAGGTGACTTGTCTCTAAGCGGGCTTGCGGCTTCACTTGCCATGCCCTAAGACTCTAAGGCTTTAACCTCGAGTTCCTTCTCCGATCACGCCAACGGGGTTAACCACGGTGGTGTTCCAATTCCTAGTCTGGATCCGGCCGTAGCATCAGAAGGCCGGACACTCATTCTTGCCGAACATCCCTCTCGTTCGGGCACATCGGAGGTCAATTCCGAAAGTTCCGAACAGTATGATCCGATTGAGCGCTCGGTGTTTGACGAAGCCCTATATTGGATCTCATCAATAAAATTTCCGATGATTCAACCCCGATCGGTGCTCGGATCAGTTACAGAGCGGGTCGGGATGAATTTTTCGACCCACCCACCACCCACTTCATAGCCACAGTCGAAGACTTAACCGACATGTTGGACTATGCCTCCGACGAGGCAGAATACATGGTTGAAGAGCACTATGTTCCCACCCCTGTTAACACCGGGCGATGGGTCGCCACTTCTACATACAATGTCTACATGGTGGACACTCCTGCCACTAATGGCGACAAAATGCCTAATAATGATGGGGACAAGTCGGGCGACGCACCGTCATGGCATCGGAAACCGCATAAGCGATCCAAAGGCAAAAAGGGAAGGAAAGCTATCATTGGCACCGGGGATGGAGATATCCCCGAGGACCGTGGTGATCTTGATATCCCCGCACACCCGTTAGAGGGTCGGGAAGGGCCTGAGGACCAGAGAAACCCCGACGACTTCAACGCCTCCGAGGATGATAAATACCTACCTCCCGTCGAGGAGGGGGACATCCCGGAAGCAAATGACCTAGACATTCCCGATAACTTTGAAGATCAGGAATTGTTCAGACAACAGCTCATAGCAACAGCCCGCAGCCTGAAAGCGAAAGAACGGCAACTTAAAGCCGAACAAGACAACCTCAACGATCGATGGACTAGAGTCCTCTTAACTGAGGAGGGATACAGTACCGGTCTGTCGGACCAACCCAAGATCTATCCACGCAGAAGACTGTTGTCACAATTTGACGACTAGCTTATTGATACCCTGTCTCCCAAACATACCCCATACGACAAGCCAGACCGCCCTCCTCACAGGCATGACAGGACGGCTAACGATACCAGTTACAGACCGGCTATGCCCCGAAGACGGTGAAAGGAGCCGCTAGAGCCCAATGACAGGTTCGACCTGCTAGACGACCTACAGAGAAGGTCGAACAATATCAATCTATGGATTGAGAGGCTACTCACCCGATAGACGGAATGGGTATAGACCATGGCTCAACCTAAGCAATAACAGAGACCGGGAACACAACTGGGCTAGAACAGACGCCGAATACAGGCGCGATATAGCTCGGGTTCGAGGCGCCGCTCACCCTCTGTGTTTCACAGATGAGGTAATGTGGCATCAGTTTCCGAAGGGGTTTAAACACGTGAATATCAAACAGTACGATGGGCCAACTGACCCGACCATATGGATTGAGGATTTACTTATCCACATACACATGGCACGAGGAGATGACCTCCACGCCATTAAATATCCCCCCCCTCAAACTTAAGGGGCCAACTTAGCACTAGCTAAACAGCCTCCCTAAAAACTCCATCGGATGCTGGGAGGACCTAGAGGATGCATTCCGCTCTAACTTCCAGGGAACCTATGTCCGGCCGCCAGATTCCTCCGACCTAAGCAACGTCATATAGAAGCCTCGAGAGTTTGTGCGAAAATTCTAGAATCGGGTTTTGACAAAGAAGAACCATATCGTCGACTGCCCGGATGCTGAGGCAATAGCCTCCTTCCAGCACAATATTCGGGATGAATGGCTGGCCTGCCAGCTTAGCCAAGACAAACCTCAGACCATGTCTGCCCTTACATCCCTGATGACCCGCTTTTGCGCAGGTGAAGATAATTGGCTAGCAGGACGCAGCCACAACTCTGAAGATCCCGAAACCTCCGAAGTTCGGGATGGCAACAGAAAACCCAAGCGCAACAAGAACAAACGCCAGCACAATAAAAATGACGTCGACGATACGGTCGTTAATGCCAGCTTCTGCAATTCCCGACTTGGGCAATGGAAGAAGCCTCCTAAAGGCAATCATGATGGATCAACCCCACTAGAAAAGATCATGGAAAGGCCTTGCCAAATCCACGGGACTCAAGAGAAGCCACCAATCACACACACCGCAATTGTTGGGTGTTTAAATAGGTCGGCAAGCTCCCACCCGAGGATCAAGGCAGAAGCCCCCGCAGCAAGGATGATGATGAGCCTCGGGGCCCGATTGGTGGCGGTCAAAAGAAATTTCCTACGGAAGTCAAGACAGAAAACATGATATACGCCACCCATATACCCAAGAAGGAGAGGAAGCACACCCTTCGAGAGGTTTATGCTGTTAAGCCCGTAGCCCCGAAGTATAACCCATGGTCGGCATATCCGATCACTATTGATCGGCGCAATCACCCGACCGGTATCCGTCACGGGGGTTAGGCCACACTCGTCCTCGACCCCATTATAGATGGGTATCACCTCACAAAGGTCCTAATGGACGGAGGAAGTAGCCTTAACCTGATTTACTCAGATACGGTGAAAAAGATGGGCATAGATCCATCAAGGATCAAACCCAGTAACACTACCTTTAAAGGAGTGATTCCAGGTGTCGACGCCCGATGCACGGGCTCTGTAACCCTGGAAGTTGTGCTCGGCTCGCCCGATAACTTTCAAAGCGAAGACTTGATCTTCGACATTGTAACCTTCCGCAGTGGTTATCATGCCCTGCTCGGCCGGACAGTGTTCGCTCGCTTCAACGTTGTCCCGCATTATGCATACCTCAAGCTCAAGATGCCCGGCCCCAATGGGGTCATCACTGTTAACGGCAACACGAAGCGCTCTTTACGAATCGAGGAACATGTGCTGGCCCTGGCAGCTGAATTTAACTACAAAGATGATCGGCAAGCACCGACATCTGCCGTCAAGGCACACAAAACTAGGAAGCGAGCTCAGCTTCAGTCCGAACTCTCGGAGCCTTCCCCTCCCCTTACATAGGGACTCGCCCCCATCGCACACCCCTAGGACCAGCAAAGTACATGCCAAGGAGGCACAACTTTGCACTTAAAATTCCATGGGTAGCGGTGGGGAAACAAAGGTGGATGTCCGGATGGACCGAACCACTACCACTAACGTATCTTTGGACACAATGCAGGGACCATTCAAAGGCCCGCCAATGGCGTAAAACTCATCCACAATTCGGCAACTTTATAACACCTTGTTTGCAAGATCCGTTCGCTGAACAGTACCATCCATCGAGGTGCACCAAAGAGCAGGAGTAAACTAGCAACAGGGCACATCGAGGACGTAAGGCCACCAATCGAAGACCCCTGGTACAAACACTCCTGTGTAATTTCTTTCTTCACATACCTGTAAGCAGTTTCTTTGGCACTCCGAGTAATAAGAGTTGTTGAAAAAAAATATAGCATCATTTTTCATGTTTGTCTTGTTCTCCTATTTGGCACACATTTTCCTTTTCTCCCTCTCCTCGCGAAATAGTTCGGTATGTTACGACGCAACCGGGTAATACACCGGGGGCTTGAGCTTACAAACAAATCGCCTTACGTACATCTTATTATGTGCTCGGCGTCTTGGAGTTCACTCTATATGCATTGGTTCCGAACTATATCTTGGGTCAATAGTTGGGTTTTCCGGCTCCTGTGCTTGCCCCCTTACATTTCGCTTGTTTGGCTAAAGGGGCAAAGGGAGAACCCCTACGATTGTGTTTCCGGATAGTATGATCAAGCACCTCAGGGGAGAAAGCCGAAAAGTGACTGTCATAGTATGCAAGAGACAGTTTGTGAATCCGAGCCTAAAGTGTTATACTTACATGCTCGTCCGAGGATAATCTGTGTTGTGCGAGGGGTTTGCTCTCCATGCAAACCATGTGATGCTGGCCTTAGCCGCGGTTAATCCGAACATCACAACACTCCGGGGGATAGTCTTTAGCCTCCTGCGGTCCTTTTCACGCCCCTACGGCTAAGTGAAAGAAATAAAACACTATAGTCTGATTGCCTAGTCCGCAGCACTCTACCACCTTCGGGTTCCGATCACTCGGCTAAGGGACATAGTGCATTGGCAGAGACACCCAATGTAGTATCTACATGGGGGCTGAAGCCGATGACTCGCATCTTTCAGTTTCAAACGTCCACACAAGAGTTATAAAGGAATGCAGAAAACATTAAAAGCATAATAACTTATAACATTAAAACTTCGAAATATCTTCGGACGCATTACAACTTATTCAAACACATTATCGCCCGTAAAATGTGACGCTATAGCCCGAGCACCTTCCATTACTCCGGCAAAGTACAGCTCGGGCGTCTATGTTCCTTTCTAGGAGGCGGGGGGCGGTGGCTATCTTCATTGGATCCAGCCCCAGCAAGTGCACCTCGATGCAGGAGGAGTACTTCACCATGTCGAGGTGGGGCGAAGCGGCAATTAACTTCTGCACTAGGCCAAAGTAGCTACCTGACAGCATCTCGTTGGGCCATAGGCGGATGTAGAGGTCCTTCATGGCCGGCTCCGCCATCTGATGCACCTCCATCAGCTGCTTCAGTTGCTCCATGCTACCTCTTGAGCGTGCGTTGGTTTTCCCTTGAAGAGGAAAAGGTGATGCAGCAAAGTAGATAAGTATTTCCCTCAGTTGTTGAGAACCAAGGTATCAATCCAGTAGGAGGAACAAGCAAGTCACCAATGGTTTCACCTACACAAACAATCAAACTCTTGCACCCAACGCTATAAAGGGGTTGTCAATCCCTTCACGATTATTTGCAAGGATTAGATCCGATAGATATAGATGTAAACAAGAACAGAAAGTAAAAGGTAAATAAATTGCAGCAAAGTATTTTTGGTATTTTTGGTTTATAGATCTGAAAGTATATTATGGAAAGTAGACCAGGGGTCATAGGTATCACTAGAGGCTTCTCTCTTGAAGGAAAATATCATGGTGGGTAAACAAATAAATGTCAAGCAATTGATAGAAAAGCGAATAATCATGTAGTTATCCAAGGAAATGATCATGCATGTAGGCATCACATCCGAGTCAAGCAGACCTAAACAATTCTGGATCTACTACTATTACTCCACACATCGATCGACTCATGCCTGCATCTAGAGTATTAAGTTCATGAAGAACAGAGTAACGCATTAATAAAGTTGACATGATGTAGAGGGATAAACTCAAGCAATATGATCAAAACCCCATCTTGTTACCCTTGATGGCAACAATACAATACGTGCCTCGCTACCCGTACTATGTCACTAGGTGAGGACACCGCAAGATTAAACCCAAAACCAAGCACTTCTCCCATTGCAAGAATTACCAATCCAGTTGGCCAAACCAAACCAATAACTCGAAGAGACTTGCAAGGATATGAAATTATGAAAATAATAATTCAGAGGAGATTCAAATAAGATTCATGGATAATCTGAACATAAACTCACAATTCATCGGATCTTGACAAACACACCACAAAAGAGGATTACATCGGATAGATCCCCATGAAGATCATGGAGAACATGGTCTTGAAGATCAAAGAGAGAGAGGAAGCCATCTAGATACTAGCCATGGACCTGTAGGTCTGTGGTGGACTACTCACGCATCATCGGAGGGGCAATGGAGTTGATGTAGATGCCCTCCGTGATCGAAACCCCCTCCGGCAGATTACCCGAAAAGGCTCCAAGATTGGATCTCTCAGGATCGGAGGCTTCTGGCGGCGGAAAAGTATTTGTGTGGCTCATTCTGGTGTTGGGGGAATATTTGGGTATTTATAGGCCAAGAATTAGGGTTAGGAGAACTGTCGTGAGGTGACAAGCCTGCTAGGCGCGGCCAGGGGGGCGCACCTAGTAGGCTTGTGGCTCCCTGGCACCTCCCCTGCCATACATTCCAAGCTTGATCGTTTTTTTCCTTTGAAAAAAATTCCTTCCAAAGGTTTTATTCCATTTGGACTCATTTAATATTCCATATCTGCAAAACTCAAAAACAAGGAAAAAACAAAAACGGGCACTAGGCTCTAGATTAATAGGTTAGTCCCAAAATAATATAAAATAGCATATTAATACATATAAAACATCCAAAACAGATAATATAATAGCATGCCATCATTAAAAATTATAGATACGTTGGAGAGGTATCAGCGTCCCCAAGCTTAATTCTTGCTCGTCCTCGAGTAGGTAAATGATAAAAAACAGAATTTTTTATGTGGAGTGCTACCTAACATATTTATCCATGTAATATTTTTTCTTGTGGCATGAATATTCAGATCTGTAAGACTCAAAACAAAATCTTAATATTGATATAAAAACAGTAACATTTCAAGCATACTAGCAAAGCAATTGTTTCTCTTCAAAATATAATGGCAAAAGAAAGTTATCCCTACAATATCATATGGTCCGGCTATGCTCCATCTTCCCCACACAAAGTATTTATATCATGTGCAACCCCCATGAAAAGTCAAGCAATTGTTTTCACACCTTTATTTTCTCAAACTTTTTCAACTCTCACGCAATACATGAGCGTGAGCCATGGATATAGCACTATAGGTGGAATAGAATATGGTGGAGGTTGTCAAGGAAAGGGAGAAGATAGTCTCACATCAACTAGGCGTATCAACGGGCTATGGAGATTCCCATTAATAGATATCAATGTGAGTGAGTAGGGATTGCCATGCAACGGATACACTAGAACTATAAGTGTATGAAAGCTCAAAAAGAAACTAAGTGGACATGCATCATGAAGAAAAATTCCACTAGCTATATGAAAGTGACAAAATAGGAGACTCTCTATCATGAAGATCATGGTGCTACTTTGAAGCACAAGTGTGGAAAAAGGTTGTAGCAATGTCCCTTCTCTCTTTTCTCTCATTTTTTTGGTGGGCATCTAAGGCCTCTTTTACTCTCTTTTTTATTTGGGCTTCGCTAGCCTCTCTTTTTTTAAGTCCGGAATCTCATCCCCACTTATGAGGGAATCATATCTTCCATCATCCTTTCCTCACATGGGGCATGATCTATTAATGATAATCATCACACTTTTATTTACTTGCAACTCAAAATAAAATTACAACTCGATACCTATGACAAAATATGACTCTATATGCAATATGGAAGTGATGGTGCAAGTCATGAAAGGAAACGGTGGAAGATGCATGGCAATATATCTCGGAATGGCTATGGAAATGCCATAATAGGTAGGTATGGTGGCTGTTTTGAGGAAGGATATATGGTGGCTGTTTTGAGGAAGGTATATGGTGGTCGTTTTGAGGAAGGTGTTTGTTGTGCCGGCGAAAGTTGCGCGGTACTAGAGAGGCTAGCAAAGGTGGAAGGGTCAGAGTGTGTATAATCCATGGACTCAACATTAGTCATAAAGAACTCACATACTTATTGCAAAAGTCTCTTAGTCATCAAAGCAAAGTATTAAACCCATGCTCCTAGGGGGGAGGTTGGTAGGAGTTAACCATCGCGTGCCCCCGACCCTCACAGAAAGGCCAATAATCTATAAACAAGTCATGCTCCTACCTCCTTACATAATGGTTCACCATACGTGCATGCTACGGGAATCACAAACATTTACACAAGTATTTTTACCAAATCACAATTACTTCCTAACATGTCTCTTAATATTACCATCTTTATATCTCAAAACTTTATGCAAGGAATCAAACTTCTCATAAATACCCAATGCACTTAATATGTAAGTTTTAATTATATCCCTCTTGGATGCCTATCATATTAGGACTAAATTCATAACCTAGACCAATTACCATGCTGTTTTAGAAACTCTCAAAATAATATAAGTGAGTTAAGAGAGTTCAAGTATTTCTATAAAATGCAAACACCACCGTGCTCTAAAAGATACTCCCTCCGTACGGAAATAATTTTCATTGAAATGGATGTATCTAGATGTATTTTAGTTCTAGATACATCCATTTTTATACATTTGCGTGACAAGTAATTCCAGGCGAAGGGAGTATAAGTGAAGCACATAGAGCAAAATTGCCTAACTCAAAAGATATAAGTGAAGCACATAGAGCATTCTAATAAATTCACGATTCAGTGTGTCCTTCTCAAAAAATGTGTGCAGCAAGGATGATTGTGACAAACTAACAAGCAAAGACTCATATCATACAAGACGCTCCAAGCAAAACACATATCATGTGGTGAATAAAAATATAGCCTCAAGTAAATTTACCAATGGATTGAAGACGAAAGAGGGGATGCCTTCCAGGGCATCCCCAAGCTTAGGCTATTTGGCATCCTTGAATATGAATTGGGGTGCCTTGGTCATCACCAAGCTTAGGCTCTTGCCACTGCTTATTCCATAGTCCATCAAATCTTTACCCAAAACTTGAAAACTTCACAACACAAAACTTAACAGAAAACTCGTGAGATCCGTTAGTATAAGAAAATAAATCACCACTTTAGGTACTGTTGTGAACTCATTTTCTATTTATATTAGTGTTATACCTACTGTAATCTAACTTCTCCATGGTTCATACCACATGATACAACCCAAAGATTCATCAAAATAGGCAAACAACTCAAAGAAAACAGAATCTGTCAAAAACAGAACAGTCTGTAACAATCTGAAAACTTCGTATACTTATGTAACTCAAACAATTCTGAAAAATTCGGAAAACCTGGGAAATTTATATATAAATCTTTTGTAAAAATTTCAGACTTATTCGAACCACTAGAAAAAAAAATAGAAAATTCCTGGACCGAGCGCAAAAGTTTCTGTTTTTCAGCAAGATCAAATCAACAACTACCATAGATCATCCCAAAGGTTTTACTTGGCTCAAACACTAATTAAAACACCAAAACACAATTACTAAAGAATTAATAATGTGGGAAACACTCAAAAACATAAGCAAAAATAGAACACAAAAATAAAATTGGGTTGCCTCCCAACAAGCGCTATTGTTTAACTCCCCTAGCTAGGCATAATGATTTCAATGATGCTCATATAAAAAGTAGTAATTGAAACATGAAAGAGAGCATCATGAATCTTATGACAATAACATTTAAGTCTAACCCACTTCCTATTCATAGGGGTTTTGTGAGCAAACAATTTATGGGAGCAAGAACCAACTAGCATAGGAAGGCAAAACAAGCATAACTTCAAAACTTTGAACACATAGAGAGGAAACTTGATATCATTGAAATTCCTACAAGCATATGTTCCTCCCTCATAATAATTTTCAGTAGCATCATGAAGGAATTTCACAATATAACTATCAAATAAAGCATTATTTCCATCATTAATTATAGCATACGTGTCATCATCAAAACTTGGGGAACAAAGAATATCATATTCATCAAGCATAGCATCCCCAAGCTTGTGGTTTTGCATATCATTAGCATCATGGATATTCAGAGAATTCATACTAACAACATGGCAGTCATGCTTTTCATTCAAGTAACTATCATGAATCTCCTAACAAATTTCTTCTTTCAACACTTCATCAAAAAAATAGATTCATGATTTTCAAACAAAACTTCATAAAGATAATCAAGTGTACCAAACTCACTAGCAATTGGTTTATCATAATTTGGTATGTTGAAAAGATTAGCAAGTGGATGACGATACATAACAATAGATTTTTAGCAAGCGAAGATGCAAGCAAATAGAAGGCACATGGCAAAACAAGCAAACATAGCAACAAAAAGGCGAACGGAAGAAGGGCGAATAAAAAGGTCAATATTTTTGGTATTTTCTAAAAATCGTTTTAAAAGTGGGGGAGATGAAAGCGAGAGGCAAATGGCAAATAATGTAAATGCAAGAGATGAGTTTGTGATGGGTACTTGGTAGGCTTTATGTGTATCCTCCCCGACAATGCGCCAGAAATTGGCAAGTTGACCGGAGAGATCTTGTCTTGACTTGCTATGCTTCCTCCCTAGCAACGGCACCAGAAATCCTTCTTGCTACCTCTTGAGTGTGCGTTGGTTCTCCCTTGAAGAGGAAAGGGTGCTGCAGAAAAGTAGATAAGTATTTCCCTCGGTTGTCAAGAACCAAGGTATCAATCCAGTAGGAGAAACAAGCAAGTCACCAATGGTTTCACCTACACAAACAATCAAACTCTTGCACTCAACCCTATAAAGGGGTTGTCAATCCCTTCATGATTATTTGCAAGGATTAGATCCGATAGATATAGATGTAAAAAACAACGGAAAGTAAAAGGTAAATAAATTGCAGCAAAGTATTTTTGGTAATTTTGGTTTATAGATCTAAAAGTATATTATGGAAAGTAGACCCGGGGGCCATAGGTTTCACTAGAGGCTTCTCTCTTTAAGGCAAATATCATGGTGGGTAAAAAAATTACTGTCAAGCAATTGATAGAAAAGCGAATAAACATGTAGTTATCCAAGTCAATGATCATGAATATAGGCATCGCGTCCGTGTCAAGTAGACCGAAACAATTATGCATCTACTACTATTACTCCACACATTGACCGACTCCTGCTGCATCTAGAGTATTAAGTTCATGAAGAACAGAGTAATGCATTAAGAAAGATGACATGATGTAGAGGGATAAACTCAAGCAATATGATGAAAAACCCCATCTTGTTACCCTTGATGTCAACAATACAATTTGTGCCTCGCTACCCCTACTATGTCACTAGGTGAGGACACCGCAAGATTGAACCCAAAACCAAGTACTTCTCCCATTGCAAGAATTACCAATCTAGTTGGCCAAACCAAACCAATAAGTCGAAGAGACTTGCAAGGATATGAAATCATGGAAATAAGAATTCATAGGAGATTCAAATAAGATTCATGGATAATCTGAACATAAACGCACAATTCATCAGATCTTGACAAACACACCACAAGAGAGGATTACATTGGATAGATCCCCATGAAGATCATGGAGAACATGGTATTGAAGATCAAGAGAGAGGAAGCCATCTAGCTACTAGCTATGGACCCGTAGGTCTGTGGTGGACTACTCACGCATCATCGGAGGGGCAATGGAGTTGATGTAGATGCCCTCCATGATCGAAACCCCCTCCGACAGATTACCCAAAAAGGCTCCAAGATTGGATCTCTCAAGAACGGAGGCTTCCGGCGGCGGAAAATTATTTGTGTGACTCGTTCTAGTGTTGGGCAAATATTTGGGTATTTATAGGCCAAGAATTTGGGTTAGGAGACCTGCCGGGAGGCGACAGCCTGCTAGGCGCGGTCGGGGGAGGCCGCACCTAGCAGGCTTGTGGCTCCCTGGCACCTCCCCTGCCGTGCACTCCAAGCTTGATTGATTTGTTTCCTTCCAAAAAAATTCCTTCCGAAGGCTTTATTCCATTTGGACTCCATTTAATATTCCATATCTGCAAAACTCAAAAACAAGGAAAAACATAAACTGGCACTAGGCTCTAGATTAATAGGTTAGTCCCAAAAATAATATAAAATAGCATATAAATGCATATAAAACATCCAAAAGAGATAATATGATAGCATGCCATCATCAAAAAATATAGATACATTGGAGATGTATCACTCCACAAGAAGAGGAGAGCGCTCGGGGGCTCCGAACTGCGCCCAAAATAGACGAGCTTTGTCTCCTTCTTCCCTAGATGCAAACAGTTGATTGGCGTCCGCTACGCTCTTCTGGAGATCGAAGGAGGCACCTAAGGAACGTCACACCTGGGTAAGCAATTTGAACTTTCTATCCTCGAAGACACACTTTACTAAGTATGGCTTACCATCTGGTATGTCCTTCGCTTGGCGGACCTGCTCCTCAAAGAACCGCCTCTCCACCCGCTCCTTCTAAGTATCGGACTTTAGAGTGGAAAGTTCGGTCGTGCTCTCCTTGCCCTTCTGCTCAAGGACCTCGCACTTCTGGCTAGCGTCCTTGAGCTCCTGTTGTATCTCCACCACACGAGCCTCATGCTTGTCGTTGGTGGCTTGTAAGGCGGAGAGGGCGGTATTCGCTTCTTTAGCCGCTGCCCTCTCGACGGTTGTTGCATCCTTTGCTTGTTGAAGCTCGGCCTTGAGCCTCTCCACTTCTTTCTCCGAGGCTGTGTCATCATTAACACTATGAATACCTTCATTGACAGTATGTTGGTAAAGGTATTCAGATTTTGTGTAGACTTACCTTGTGCCTCATCGAATCTTTTGTTAAGGGCATCAACCTCATCCTCGGAGTGTTTTAGCTTCTGATTCAGCTCATCCAGCTCGGCGCCATTTACGGCCGCCACTGACGATGAAGCCTGGAAAATACAAATCCTTGTCAGGATGCATTGGATCAAACACTTCCGAACTATCATCAGTCCGATCACATGTCCGGTCCTTTTACGGGTTATTCGAATGTTTCGAACACACTTTTTTGTATGTAGTTCAGAGACGGATCAATGATTGACCCTCAGGTAATTTTTTCAAACTTACCTAGGGGTCGAGGGCTGCCATGTATATAATCATAAAAATAAATAAACATTTTTGCAGATGAGAGTGCCACGTGACTTACTTGAAAGCCCGTCAGAAGACCCTTGAAGGCCTCCTTTGGTCCATTGTCGACAGACTGGATGCTCTGCAATACCGGACCCATAAGGGTGCAGTGCTCTTCGGCGATAGAGGCGCTTGATGAAGACCCCTCCTTGACCGGCCACCCATTGGTCGGTGGCACCGGTGGTGATCGGACAACCCAATCAATAACCGGGGTTTGAACCATTGTATCCGGAGGTGTGGTGCACTCCAGGGATGCCCTTAGAAGGGACTAGCGGCCGCTCGTCCGGCCTCCTTAGTATCCGGGTGGGGTACCGCCCCCCGATCTTTGGTGATCGAGGTGTAAGCCTCGGCCACGATGTCATCTGCCCACCCCCCACCAGTGCCTGGCTCCGAAGCATGCTAGGATGACACCTCCACGGTGTCCTTCGCGGCGCCCGGAGTGGCAGGATGCGACGCATTCCCGCTCTCTGCTAGTTCGGCGGGCGAGGTCTCCCCGTCCGATACTTGGCGGTGGGAAGGATGCGCAAGGGGCTGCAAAGTAAGTAAGTAGTCGTGTGTAATAAACTTTAAACCTGTTAGTGATGAGCAAGGGGATATTCGGATCCTAACCTTCTAGCAGGGGGCTAGACCCTGAGGTTCCTTTGGGGAACCGGCTCGAAGTCATCGGACTCAGTATTTGAGTCCGAGCTGTCGTCGGACAAGATCACCTATGCCCGATGTGTTCTCTTTTGGTGAGGAGGGGGTACCTCCTCCGGGGCACTCGATGATGCCGCCCTCTTTCTTGAGAGGGGGATTGCCTTCCCCCTCGAATTTGTCCTCCTCCTCTTCCCCCTGCTCCTCCTCTTCCTCTTCCTCCTCATGCTCCTCTTGATTCAAGGAGGCATGAGTTTCCCCGAACATAGTCTCTGACTGGTCCTTGATGCAAAGGCCACCCCGGCCTAGTTTCTTCTTCTTCTCCTTCTTCGTGGGGGCCTCGTAAGGCTTCACCACGAGCATTTCCGCTAATAGCCCAGACCTGGCATCTTTGGGCTGAGGTGTCGGACTGCTGATGTTAACGGCTTTCTTTAGCCATGTCTGCAAAGGGATGATCGAAAAAAATGTTATGGATCTTCTCTGTGGAAAATAAAGCCGGTCAAGCAAATTTATACCATACCTCGGAGGCGGGCTTGGCGACTTGAAGAGTTCCTTCCACACCTTCTCCTGCGTAGTGTGGAAGAGGTTTCGGATTATGGGTACATCGTCAAGCTGACGAGCCAACAAGGAAGTATCCCGGTAGTGGCAGGGGAGGATGCATCTCCGGAGCATGACTTGGACCACATTGGTCAGCTTGACTTCCTTCTCGATCATAGAGCCAATGCGCTTCTACGGGTTTCTCACCTCCTTGCTCGGTCCCCAGCTAAGGCCTTTTTTGAGCCATGAAGCTAATCTAGTGGGGGGACCGGATCTGAATTCAGCAGGGGGAATCTGACCTTCTTCCCGTGGCTCGGTGATGTAGAACCACTCCCTCTGCCACACCTTGATGGTGTCGATGAAGGTGCTTGATGGCCATGCGACGCGGGTGAGCTTGCCGATGACAGCCTTGCTGCAGTCTGCGTGCTTGCCTCCGACGCACTTTGGCATGATGTTGAATACTTGGAGCCAAAGCCCGAAGTGTGGCTCGACCCGCAGGAAATCCTCGCAGACGAGGATGAATGTCTATATATGCATGCACGAGTTCGGCGGGAGGTCATGGAAGTCGAGGTCATACAAAAACATCAGCCCCCGACGAAGGGGTGGAGCGGGAAGCTCAACCCTCGGATGAAGTCGGGGAGAAAGACCACCCTTTTGCCCCGCCTAGGAGTGGGGATCACTTGGCCCTCCTCCGGCGCACGGTGAGGGATGTCGGCGGAGAGATAGCCGGCCTTCTTGAGGTCCAGGATATCCCGGTCGGTGACTGTGGAAACCTCCCACTGGTCGTTGGATCCGGAGCCCACCATTGGTGAGCTCTGTGGAGGGGGGTGGAAAACCTAGATCTGTCCTTCGGAGGTTCGAAGGAATGGAAAGCAGAGAAGGTGAATGGGGAGTGTGAATAGGCTTTGGGGATTTTTTTTCCTTTTATGAGACTTCTTGTTTGGACCCCCTTTGCTGTTGGAAATATGCCCTAGAGGCAATAATAAAATGGTTATTATTGTATTTCCTTGTTCATGATAATTGTCTATTGTTCATGCTATAATTGTGTTAACCAGAAACCGTAATGCATGTGTGAATACATAGACCACAATGTGTCCCTAGTGAGCCTCTAGTTGACTAGCTCGTTGATCAATAGATGGTCACGGTTTCATGACCATGGACATTGGATGTCGTTGATAACGAGATCACATCATTAGGAGAATGATGTAATGGACAAGACCCAATCCTAAGCATAGCACAAGATCGTGTAGTTCGTTTGCTAAAGCTTTTCAATGTCAAGTATCGTTTCCTTAGACCATGAGATTGTGCAACTCCCGGATACCGTAGGAATGCTTTGGGTGTGCCAAACGTCACAACTTAACTGGGTGGCTATAAAGGTACACTACGGGTATCTCCGAAAGTGTCTGTTGGGTTGGCACGAATCGAGACTGGGATTTGTCACTCCGTGTGACGGAGAGGTATCTTTGGGCCCATTCGGTAAGACATCATCATAATGAGCTCAATGTGACTAAGGATTTATCCACGTAATGATGTATTATGGAACGAGTAAAGAGACTTGCCAGTAACGAGATTGAACAAGGTATAGAGATACCGACGATCGAATCTCGGGCAAGTATCATACCGATAGACAAAGGGAATTGTATACGGATTGACTGAATCCCTGACATCATGGTTCATCTGATGAGATCATCGTGGAGCATGTGGGAGCCAACATGGGTATCCAGATCCCGCTGTTGGTTATTGACCGGAGAGGTGTCTCGGTCATGTCTACGTGTCTCCCGAACCCGTAGGGTCTACACACTTAAGGTTCGATGACGCTAGGGTTATAGGGAAATGGTATACATGATTACCAAAGATTATTCAGAGTCCCGAATGAGATCCCGGACGTTACGAGGAGCTCCGGAATGGTCCGGAGTTAAAGATTGATATATAGGAAGTCCAGTTTTGGTCACCGGGAAGTTTTCGGGTTCATCGGTAGTGTACCGGGAGTGCCGGGAGGGTGCCGGAGGACCCCGGGAGGGGTGTGAGGACCATAGGACTTTTTGGGCCCTTAGAGGAGGTGTGCCAACCCTTATTGGGCTGGCCAAGACCTTCTAGAAAGGCCCATGCGGCTAGAGATCAAGGGATAAGGCAAAAGGAGTTTGAAAGGAGGGAGATCCACCTCCCTTGTGGGAGGTGGACTCTTCCCTAGCTTTGGCCGAGGCCCTACTCCTTGGAGGAGGGGCCAAGGCAGCCCTCCCTCTCCCTCCTCCTATATATATGCAAGGGTTTGGACTGATTTGAGACACAACTTCTCTCTCTCACGGCGCAGCCCTACCCTTCCTCTTCCTCGTTCTCCTTAGAGGATGGCGAAGCCCTGCCGGAGTCCACGTAGCTCCACCGTCACCATGCCGTCGTGCTGTCGGAGCTCTCCATCAACCTCTCCTTCTTCCTTGCTGGATCAAGGCGTGGGAGACGTCATCGGGTTGCACGTGTGTTGAACGCGGAGGCGCCGTTGTTCGGCACTGAGATCGGAATCCACCGCGATCTGAATCGCTGCGAGTACAACTCCACCAACCGTGTTCTTGTAATGCTTCTGCTTAGCGATCTTCAAAGGTATGAATATGCAATCTCTCCCCACCCATTGCTGGTTTCTCCATGGATAGATCTTGGTGATCGTAGAAACAATTTTGATTTACTACTACGTCTCCCAACAGTGGCATCATGAGCTAGGTCTATGCGTAGAATCTATGCACGAGTAGAACACTAGTTGTTGTGGGCGTCAATTTTGTTAATGTGCTTACCACTACTAGTCTTATCTTGATTCGACGGTATTGTGGGATGAAGCGGTCTGGACCGACTTTACACGTACGCTTACGTGAGACTGGTTCCACCGCCTGACATGCACTTGTTGCATAAGGTGGCCAGCGGGTGTCTGTCTCTCCCACCTTAGTCTGATTGGATTCAATGAAAAGGGTCCTTATGAAGGGTAAATAGCAATTGGCATATCACATTTTGGTTTTGGCATAGGTAAGAAACGTTCTTGCTAGAAACCTATAGCAGCCACGTAAAAACTTGCAACTACAATTTAGAGGATGTCTAACTTGTTTTTGCAGCATATGCCTTGTGATGTGGTATGGCCAAAGAATGTGATGTGATGCATTGTGATGTATGAGATTGATCATGTTCTTGTAATAGGATTCACGACTTGCATGTCGATGAGTATGACAACCGGCAGGAGCCATAGGTGTTGTCTTATTTTATTGTATGACCTGCGTGTCAATCATAAACGCCATGTAATTACTTTACTTTATTGCTAAACGTTAGCCATAGTAGTAGAAGTAACAGTTGGTGAGACAACTTCATGAAGACACAATGATGGAGATCATGGTGTCGTGCCGGTGACAGTGATGATCATGGTGCCCCGAAGATGGAGATCAAAGGAGCAAGATGATATTGGCCATATCATGTCACTATATTGATTGCATGTGATGTTTATCATGTTTACATCTTATTTGCTTAGAACGACGGTAGTAAATAAGATGATCTCTCAATAAAATTTCAAGAGAAGTGTTCACCCTAACTGTGCACCGTTGTAAGGATCGTCGTTCCGAAGCACCACGTAATGGTTGGGTGTGATAGGTTCTAACGTTCGCATACAACGGGTGTAAGCCACATTTACACACGTGGAACACTTAGGTTGACTTGACGAGCCTAGCATGTACAGACATGGCCTCGAAACACGGAAGACCGAAAGGTCGAACATGAGTCGTATAGAAGATACGATCAACATGGAGATGTTCACCATGGATGACTAGTCCGTCTCACGTGATGATCGGACACGGGCTAGTTGACATGGATCATGTGTCACTTGGATGACTAGAGAGATGTCTATCTAAGTGGGAGTTCATTAAATAATTTGATTATGTGAACTTAATTATCATGAACTTAGTCTAAAATTATCTTTACAATCTATATTGTAGATCCAATGGCCAACCTGAATGTCACCCTCAATTTCAACGCGTTCCTAGAGAAAACCAAGCTGAAAGATGATGGAAGCAACTATGCGGACTGGGTCCGTGGCTTGAGGATCATCCTCATAGCTTCCAAGAAATTGTATGTCCTTGATGCACCACTAGGTGACCCATCCCTTCTCCCAGCAGAGCAAGACGTTGCGAACGCTTGGCATTCTCACTGCGATGATTACTCCCTTGTTCAGTGCGGCATGCTTTACAGTTTAGAACCGGGGCTCCAAAAGCGTTTTGAGCAACACGGAGCATATGAGATGTTCCAAGAGCTGAAACTGGTTTTCCATGCTCATGCGCGGGTCGAGAGATATGACGTCTCCGACAAGTTCTTTAGTTGTAATATGGAGGAGAATAGTTCTGTCAGTGAGCACATCCTCAAGATGTCTGGGCTACACAACCGCTTGACTCGGCTAGGAGTTAATCTCCCGGATGACTCAGTCATTGACAGAATCCTCCAGTCGCTTCCACCTAGCTACAAGATCTTTGTGATGAACTACAATATGCAAGGGATGGAGAAGTCCATTCCTGAGTTGTACTCGATGCTGAAATCAGCGTAGGTCAAGATCAAAAAGGAGCATCAAGTGTTGATGGTGAATAAGACCACTAGTTTCAAGAAAGGCAAGGGTAAGAAGAACTTCAAGAAGGACGGCAAAGTTGTTGCCACGCCCGGTAAGCAAGTTGCCGTGATGAAGAAGAAAAATAATAGACCCAAGCCTGAGACTGAGTGTTTTTACTTCAAGGGTACCGGTCACTGGAAGCGGAACTGCCCCCAAGTACTTAGCGGATAAGAAGGACGGCAACGTTAAAGGTATATGTGATATACTTGTTATTTATGTGTACCTAACCAGCGCTCGTAGTAGCTCCTGGGTATTTGATACCGGTGCAGTTGCTCACATTTGTAACTCCAAGCAGGAGCTGCGGAATAAGCGGAGGCTGGCAAAGGACGAGGTGACGATGCGCGTCGGGAATGGTTCCAAGGTTGATGTGATCGCCGTCGGCACACTACCTCTACATCTACCTTCGGGATTAGTGTTAAACCTTAATAATTGTTATTTAGTACCAGCTTTGAGCATGAACATTGTATCCGGATCTCGCTTGATGCGAGATGGCTACTCATTTAAATCTGAGAATAATGATTGTTCTATTTATATGAGAGAAATGTTTTATGGTCATGCCCCGCTGGTCAATGGTTTATTTTTAATGAATCTCGAACGTGATGTTACACATGTCCATAGTGTGAGTACCAAAAAGTGTAAGGTTGATAACGATAGTCCCACTTACATGTGGCACTGCCGCCTTGGTCATATTGGTGTCAAACGCATGAAGAAGCTCCATACTGATGGACTTTTGGAGTCTCTTGATTTCGAATCATTTGACACGTGCGAACCATGCCTCATGGGCAAGATGACCAAGACTCTGTTCTCCGGAACAATGGAGCGAGCAACTGACTTGTTGGAAATAATACATACCAATGTATGCGGTCCAATGAGTGTTGAGGCTCGTGGTGGCTACCGTTATGTTCTCACCCTCACTGATGACTTGAGTAGATATGGGTATGTCTACTTAATGAAACATAAGTCTGAAACTTTTGAAAGTTTCAAGGAATTTCAGAGTGAGGTAGAGAATCAACGTGACAAGAAAATAAAGTACCTACAATCTGATCGTGGCGGAGAATATTTAAGTCATGAGTTTGGCACGCACCTAAGGAAATGTGGAATTGTTTCACAACTCATGCCGCCTGGCACACCTCAGCGAAATGGTGTGTCTGAACATCGTAATCGCACTCTATTAGATATGGTACGATCTATGATGTCTCTTACCGACTTACCGCTATCATTTTGGTGATATGCATTAGAGACTGCCGCATTCACTTTAAACAGGGCACCATCAAAATCCGTTGAGACGACACCGTATTAATTATGGTTTGGAAAGAAACCTAAGCTATTGTTTCTAAAAGTTTGGGGATGCGATGCTTATGTGAAGAAACTTCAACCTGAGAAGCTCGAACCCAAAGCGGAAAAGTGCGTCTTCATAGGATATCCCAAAGAGACTATTGGGTATACCTTCTACCTACGATCCGAGGGCAAAGTCTTTGTTGCCAAGAATGGATCCTTTCTCGAGAAAGAGTTTCTCTCGAAAGAAGTAAGTGGGAGGAAAATAGAACTTGATGAGGTAATTGTACCTCCACTCGAACCGGAGAGTAGCGCAGCACAGGAAGTTGTTTCTGTGGAGCCTGCACCGGCTGGAGAGGAAGTTAATGATGATGATCATGAAACTTCAGATCAAGTTAGTGTTGAATGTCGAAGGTCCACTAGGACACGTTCCACGCCAGAGTGGTACGGCAACCCTGTCCTGGAGATCATGTTGTTAGACAACGGTGAACCTTCGAACTATGAATAAGCGATGGCGGGCCCGGATTCCAACAAATGGCTTGAGGCCATGAAATCTGAGATAGGATCCATGTATGAGAACAAAGTATGGACTTTGGTGGACTTGCCTGATGATAAGCGAGCCATTGAAAATAAATGGATCTTTAAGAGGAAGATTGACGCGGATGGTAATGTGACCGTCTATAAGGCTCGGCTTGTCGCTAAGGGTTATTGACAAGTTCCAGGAGTTGACTATGATGAGACTTTCTCACCCGTAGTGATGCTGAAGTCTGTCCGAATCATGTTAGCAATTGCCGCATTTTATGATTATGAGATCTGGCAAATGGACATCAAAACGGCATTCCTTAATGGCTTCCTCAAGGAAGAACTGTATATGATGCAGCCGGAAGGTTTTGTCGATCCTAAAGATGCTAACAAGGTATGCATGCTCTAGCGCTCCATCTATGGGCTGGTGCAAGCATCTTGGAGTTGGAACATTCGCTTTAATGAAGTGATTAAAGCGTTTGGGTTTGTACAGGTTTATGGAGAAACTTGTATTTACAAGAAAGTGAGTGGGAGCTCTGTAGCATTTCTCATATTATATGTGGATGACATACTGATAATGGGAAATGATATAGAACTCTTGGAAAGTGTAAAGGCTTACTTGAATAAGTGTTTTTCAATGAAGGACCTTGGAGAAGCTGCTTACATATTAGGCATCAAGATCTATAGAGATAGATCGAGACGCCTCATAGGTCTTTCACAAAGCACATACCTTCACAAGATATTGAAGAAGTTCAATATGGATCAGTCCAAGAAGGGGTTCTTGCCTGTGTTACAAGGTGTGAGATTGAGTACGACTCAATGTCCGACCACGGCAAAGGATAGAGAAGAGATGAGTGCCATCCCCTATGCTTCAGCCATAGGCTCTATTATGTATGCCATGCTGTGCACCAGACCTGATGTGAACCTTGCCATAAGTTTGGTAGGGAGGTACCAAAGTAATCCCAGAGCGGAACACTGGACAGCGGTCAAGAATATCCTAAAGTACCTGAAAAGGACAAAGGACATGTTTCTCGTATATGGAGGTGCCGAAAAGCTCGTCGTAAAGGGTTACGTCAATGCTAGCTTTGACACAGATCTGGACGACTCCAAGTCGCAAACCGGAAACGTGTATGTTTTGAACAGAGGGGCAGTCAGCTGGTGCAGCAGCAAGCAAAGCGTCGTGGTGGCATCTACATGTGAAGCGGAGTACATAGCTACTTCGGAAGTAGCACAGGAAGGAGTCTGGATGAAGGAGTTCATCACCGACCTAGGAGTAATTCCAAGTGCATCGGGCCTGATGACTCTATTATGTGACAACACTCGAGCTATTGCCCTTGCGAAGGAGCCCAGGTTTCACAAGAAGACAAGACACATCAAGCGCCGCTTCAACTCCATCCGTGATTACATTCAGGAGGGAGATATAGATATTTGTAAAGTGCATACGGATCTGAATGTCGCAGATCCGTTGACTAAACCTCTCTCACGAGCAAAACATGATCAACACCAGATTGCTATGGGTGTATGATTCATCACAATGTAACTAGATTACTGACTCTAGTGCAAGTGGGAGACTGTTGGAAATACGCCCTAGAGGCAATAATAAAATGGTTATTATTGTATTTCCTTGTTCATGATAATTGTCTATTGTTCATGCTATAATTGTGTTAACCAGAAACCGTAATGCATGTGTGAATACATAGACCACAATGTGTCCCTAGTGAGCCTCTAGTTGACTAGCTCGTTGATCAATAGATGGTCACGGTTTCATGACCATGGACATTGGATGTCGTTGATAACGAGATCACATCATTAGGAGAATGATGTAATGGACAAGACCCAATCCTAAGCATAGCACAAGATCGTGTAGTTCGTTTGCTAAAGCTTTTCAATGTCAAGTATCGTTTCCTTAGACCATGAGATTGTGCAACTCCCGGATACCGTAGGAATGCTTTGGGTGTGCCAAACGTCACAACTTAACTGGGTGGCTATAAAGGTACACTACGGGTATCTCCGAAAGTGTCTGTTGGGTTGGCACGAATCGAGACTGGGATTTGTCACTCCGTGTGACGGAGAGGTATCTTTGGGCCCATTCGGTAAGACATCATCATAATGAGCTCAATGTGACTAAGGATTTATCCACGTAATGATGTATTATGGAACGAGTAAAGAGACTTGCCAGTAACGAGATTGAACAAGGTATAGAGATACCGACGATCGAATCTCGGGCAAGTATCATACCGATAGACAAAGGGAATTGTATACGGATTGACTGAATCCCCGACATCATGGTTCATCTGATGAGATCATCGTGGAGCATGTGGGAGCCAACATGGGTATCCAGATCCCGCTGTTGGTTATTGACCGGAGAGGTGTCTCGGTCATGTCTACGTGTCTCCCGAACCCGTAGGGTCTACACACTTAAGGTTCGATGACGCTAGGGTTATAGGGAAATGGTATACATGATTACCAAAGATTATTCAGAGTCCCGAATGAGATCCCGGACGTTACGAGGAGCTCCGGAATGGTCCGGAGTTAAAGATTGATATATAGGAAGTCCAGTTTTGGTCACCGGGAAGTTTTCGGGTTCATCGGTAGTGTACCGGGAGTGCCGGGAGGGTGCCGGAGGACCCCGGGAGGGGTGTGAGGACCATAGGACTTTTTGGGCCCTTAGAGGAGGTGTGCCAGCCCTTATTGGGCTGGCCAAGACCTTCTAGAAAGGCCCATGTGGTTGGAGATCAAGGGATAAGGCAAAATGAGTTTGAAAGGAGGGAGATCCACCTCCCTTGTGGGAGGTGGACTCTTCCCTAGATTCGATCGAAGCCCTCCTCCTTGGAGGAGGGGCCAAGGCAGCCCTCCCTCTCCCTCCTCCTATATATATTCAAGGGTTTGGGCTGATTTGAGACACAACTTCTCTCTCTCTCACGGCGCAGCCCTACCCTTCCTCTTCCTCGTTCTCCGTAGCGCTTGGCGAAGCCCTGTCGGAGTCCACATAGCTCCACCGTCACCATGCCGTCGTGCTGCCGGAGCTCTCGCTCAACCTCTCCTTCCTCCTTGCTGGATCAAGGCGTAGGAGATGTCATCGGGCTGCACGTGTGTTGAACGTGGAGGCGCCGTTGTTCGGCGCTGAGATCAGAATCCACCGCGATCTGAATCGCTGCGAGTATGACTCCACCAACCGCGTTCTTGTAATGCTTCCGCTTAGCGATCTTCAAATGTATGAAGATGCAATCTCTCCCCACTCGTTGTTGGTTTCTCCATGGATAGATCTTGGTGATCTTAGAAAAAAATTTGATTTACTACTACGTCTCCCAACATTTGCTGCGCCATGAATTCCTCTGCTTCCCGAAACGTGCGTGCCGTTGCACGCGCATGATTAAACATATCGTGTGTAAAACAGGGCACAATCTGCACATTGATAGCTCGTGTTGATTAAAACGGACTCGAACCGCGAATCAAGTTTTTGCAATTGCCCTAAGCGGTCATGGTGGGTCGTGACCTTTCGTTAGAAAGGTCGCCAGGGGACATTATTTTATCCCTTGACGCTTGACCTTCAGGGCCGGCCTATTCATAGTGTTCGGACGCGCCACTATTCGGAAAGCTACTTGTCATCGGAGCCGAACTGAATTTGGCGGGAAGAACTCACCTTGCAAGCCGAAGACCCTTGGAGTTGGGGGCAAGTTCAGGGGCCACTTAGGGAGTCCTGGATTAAGGGGTCCTCGGGAGGCCGGCCTATTTCTATGGGCCAGACTATATGGGCCACTTGCCGAACACAAGATCAATTAAGGGCCCTATCTCCAAGATGGAAGCTTCGGAAAGCATGGCTTGTGCTTCATGTTTGATGTAGCGAATAGGCATGTTTATCTCTTCGGCATGTAACCGACCATGTGTAAACCATAGGTACCCCCGGTGTCTATATAAACCGGAGGGTTCTACGTTGTAGGGACAGAACAACTCATCTAGGGTTAGCTATTCGATCTCGAGGTAGATCAACTTTATAATCCCCACATCATCAATACAATCAAGCAGGAGGTAGGGTATTACCTCCATAGGCGGGCCCAAACCTGGGTAAAGTCTTGTCCCCTTCGTCTCATGTTACCATCGTTCCTAGTCTCACAGTTTGGGACCCCCTACCCGAGATCCGCCGGTTTTGACACCGACAGGCTACTTCAACTACCTCACAATTTAGAGCTCCTAACTAAGTGAAAGGGATAAAGTCATTATGGTCTGATTGCCTCGTTCATCTCAGCATGCAAATCACCACTATGGTTCCGAGACGTCGGCTAAGGATCTACGTGTGCTAAGAGAACACCCCTCGTAGTCTCTATAATGGGGCAGAAGCCGTCGACCGGAAACTTTAAGATAAATAAACAGTCGCAAAGGAGGTGAATATAAACACATCGAATAAGAAACCGAACAAACACTTCATAAATTTGTCTTTACAAACGTCACCCTCGGCATACCAAGGGACCTACTCGAAATACAGCTCGGTTTTGAGCATTGTGCCTCGGTCTGCTTGGCGCCCTCTAGGACCTCGGCCAGTTAGTCCTTGAGCTTCCAGTTATTTCCCACTAGAGGCCTGAACGCGATCTCTAGCGGATTGATCTTCGGATAATGCGTCGTTGCTGACGCATATGCCCGCTAGGCGCCCTCGAGACAGGCTGACTTCTTCCGGTTGAGGACCTGGGGGCTAGCCTTGCGCAACCTACTCAGCAAGCCGAAGAAGCTGCTGGGTATCGGCCTTGACGGCCATAGGTTGATGCATAGGTCCCTCATAACAGGACCCGTCGCCTGGAATAGCTCCGCTTGGAATAGATGGTAACCGACATTCATGTAGCCCTAGATACCCTCGATGCCTATATAAACCATGGGGTTTAGCCCATAGAGGACACATACACACAACATCATAACCCCTAGGGTTTAGCCCACAAATCCACGATTTCGAGGTAGATCAACTATGTAATCTCTACAACATCAATACAACAAGAACAGGACGTAGGGTTTTACCTCCATCGAGAGGGTCCAAACCTGAGTAAAAGCCTCGTGTTCTTTGTCTCCTGTTACCATCAAGCCGATCTCACAGCTTGGGCCTCCCCTATCCGAGGCCTGTCGGTTTTGATACCGACAAGTAACGTGGGGCAAAAAACTCTCACCTTGTCTAGAACCCCTGCATGTGTTTAAAGAATGTTCACCGTTTAAAAAATCACTGTGTGTAGGGAAAATGCCCATCATTTATTATAAAAAATACTCGTTGTGTATTTAAGAAAATATTCAACATGTTTTTTGAGGAGAAATACACACAAAATTATGCTTTATACATCAGAATTAAAAGTTCATCATGTATTCTGAAAAAATATTCACCGGATATTTGTAAAAATGTTCAACATGTTTTTAGAAAGAAAGCCGAAGAAGCAGAGAAATAGAATTAAATAAAATAGAATAAAAATGGTAGGAAAAATAAAGAAAACGAAAGAAAGGTAAAACCCGAAAAGAAACCAAATAAAACCAAGTAGTAAGCTGGAAAAAAAAAGAAACCAAAGAAACAAGACACCGGAAGAAGAAAACCGAAGCGCTCTAGCCCGAATTGCTTGCCCCTGCTGAGTGTGAGCAGGGGACTGCTTCCAGGCCACATGCTCTGTTTTCATAAAAATATTCAGACGACGAGCTTCAGTTTTACAGAACAACTATATGCTTCTCTCAGGCATTAGTAGTACAGTACATAATAGTCATAGAAGATGACAATTGCTGGGTGTCTGGGTGATTTTCATCAAATCACGTATTGCAATTTGCATCGATGAGAAACAAAGGGAAGCAATAACAGAGAACAATCTCGCATCTTCAACAAAAGCTCGACACAGGTGGTAACACAGATGGTATTCATCGATACAGGTAATAGTACAAGATTTGCCAAAGGAATAAACCAATGCATAGCAATTCGAGATTCATACAAAAAGAATCCAATATATTGCTCCTATTACAATTTATTACAGGATGTCAATATGCCGAGGCTCGCTGACGTCCGCCGCGGTTGATCCTGGTGGCGCCGCTCCTCTGGTACGGATGGTGGCGGCGACGCGGCGCAGACGTGGACGACTCGGCGTCAGACACCACCGGGGGGGGGGGGGGGGGGGGACGAAGGCGGCGTACTGGGCGTGTAGTCCGGCGACCCGGCGCGACTTGGAAGGACTTGACGGTGTGTAGTAAGGTGATGAAGCAGCGTGCTCTGACGGCGACAAGGGCGTGTAGTCTGTGGACGCGGCGCGGCGCGGCGGAGACATCATCATGAAAGCGAGCCGAACAGGGCTGGACGGAGTGTACTCCAGCGACGGCGAAGGGCTTGACGGAGTGTAGTCTGGGCTTGCCGGAGTGTAGTATGGGCTCGCCTGGGTGTACTCGGGGCTCCCCGGAGTGTAGTCTGGGCTCGCCGGAGTGTAGTCAGGGCTTGCCGGAGTGTAGTCAGGGCTCGCGGGAGTGTAGTCGGGACTCGCTGGATTGTAGTCCGGGGACGGCAGAGGGCTCGAGAGAGCGTAGTCCGGCGACGGCAGAGGGCTCGAGAGAGCGTAGTCCGGCGACGGCAGATGGCTCTATGGAGTGTAGTAGTCCTTGGAGCTCGCGACCGGCGAAGGGCTCGATGGGGCGTACTCCTCGTAGTCATAGTAGTCGGCAAACCACGGGTTGCAGCAGTACTCGCGGCCGACGCCGAAGCCCGGGAAGAAGGGGCCGCATGGCGGCGAGCAGAACCCGGATGCGAGCGCCATGATCGCCGTCTCGTCTGGAGTTGGCCGGCGGGATCCACAACTAGAACTTGCCCGCGTACGTACGATGTGGAGAGAGGCGGCGGAGGTGGAGGAAGACTGCGATCGAATGAGTCGGGGCGGGGGCACGCATGATATCGCCGTGATTGCGTGGCGGCCACGCGCCTCAGAGCTCGTCCGGAGTCGGATTCGAAATCCCGAGCCTTAGAGATCATCATGGCGTCAATGCAACGCGGCGGTCACGCACGCCTCCGAGTTCGGATCAATTTTGTTGTTACTTCTCTGCTTTCCGCGTCTCCAGAGGATTGCATTTCTCTGTTTGCTATTCTTCGGTTACCCAACTTGGTATGCGACCAGCCTTGCGCTTCTGTTTTGAAACCTCTAGCAAGATGGTGGATTGTCATTTATTTATTTATTTTGAGTTTTTTTTATCAATTTTTTTTCGGGAAGCATGTTGAGCGCTGAAACCTCTAGCAAGATGTACCGTTTCAGATGTTGAGTCCAGTTCAGACTTGCAATTGTTTTAGTTACTTTCTTGGTGCAATATATTTTTTTTCGAGAATGTTCTCGGTGCAATATATCAAGATCTTGTATTCCTATTACCTTATTTCAAAATGAGGAGAGAAAACCCCACCTGAATATGATTTCATTTCATTTCAAAAAAGTGATTGATCGCTGGTCCATGAGGGCCACAAGATAAGGATACGGGAGTTGCGCGACAATGAGGACGCAGGCTCTTGGAATCACCAGTCAATTTGACAATATGCTGCTCCTGGTTCAGCAAAAGCACATCCCAAAACCAAACTACAAAACATGTGAAGCAAATAAGCCGAATAGGATCAGCATCATCCTCAGAGATCTAGTAATAGACATCCTTTCCACGCCAACTATGATTAAAGAAACGGGCTCGGTGATAATCGCACTTTAAATTTACAAGAACCCATTAGGGCTTTCAACATCGCAGGGATTTATATAAGATTACAGCAGTTTACAAGCGCTTTACCCGGCGTTTTTTGTTCATTCCATGAATTGCTTTCAGCACTACATAACACAAGTAAATCAACTGCTGACTAACAAGTAACAACAAAGGGGGGAGGGTCAGTTCGACTCTGGATACGGCTAGCCAATTTGCATCCCATTCCTAAAGGAACAAAAGAACCCAGAGGACAAGGCTCTCGTTATTATTCACCCCTCTAAACTGCCAACAATCTTTCTTCATCATCATGGATAAAAAGATGACAAGTAGCGGAAATTTCCGCTAGCATGTACTAAAGCTAGTAAGCATCGACTTCTCTAACAAATTGTGAAGCTAACACCCCCTTCCTTCATCAGCAAAATGATGCGAGGTCCACGGTTTTTTCCTTCATACTTTCCACAATATACAGGGACCTATACTTCATACAAGGGAGAAATAACAACAGCCCACACTGAGTTTGATCGGCTGGACACATCCCTTGGCATCTCCGTGGCATATGCGACGGTTGAGATTTCCAAACCACCCCTGGATCTGACCGTTCTGTATAAACGCCATGCTTTGCAGGAGAAAAAGGAGCATTGGAAATCACACTTGTAGCCACAGAGGTGATCTGAGGAGAGGTTGAGGAACAATGCAAGAAATCGATGCACTAGAGTGCCAAACAGTGCACCTCTTCGGGAAGATTTCCTGGCACGGAGAAAGACATGACATGTCTATCAGGGAAAATTCTGCGAGAAACCATTTGTGAACCAGACGAAGCCTCCACACCAGCTGCATGGTTCCGGCCATGGAATCTTCCCAGACGATTTACGATTGAAATCCTTTCCAAATCCTGGCACTCCAGATGCACATCTAGCATCGAAGCCCTCTTGCTCAAGCTGCAACAAGAGGGAAAACGGTGTTGAGAGAACTATCATCAATTAAACAGATTTAAGTCAACAACAAAGTAGTAAAATGGAATTGGTGTCATGAGTGAGAATGCACAAAGAATATAGATCAACAAATGCTAGTTAAGATTTTCAGAAATGCGACGCAACTGAAATCTCTGTCAATAGTAAAGTGTGAGTTATTAGATTATTGCCAGGCATATGAAACATGCTGGTTGAAGAACAAACTCTTGAGAAAAATTAAGGAAACAGTGTAACTTTATTTGAGTGATATTCACTGTTCACTTTGTAATGATTCAACGTATCAACATTCATTCCTACCATACGATCAAAATCAAAAAGAAACAGGGCCCTAGAGATATTCAAATATATCATCAACAACCAAGCCCAGGTTAAAAATGTCATGATGAAGTAGCCAAACATTATTATTTTCAGATGAAGACGCGATATAAATGGAAGTTTATCTTTCTTAGCAAAAATAAGTAAAAGAAAGAAAGAACCAAACTGGCTAACATCTCATAAGTCCCTCAAAATTGACTGGAGGCCCAAATGTTTAGCAATCTTTTATCTTTCTAGCACAGTGCATACAATTATTTTTACTACACAACTATTTACATGTACAAATATTCTAACATGCTCAGATGTTCTACCAAATTGTGTTGGATATTTTTGTATGCACGTGCACACCTCCACAGGAGCCCATAAATAAATGAAAAGCAGCAGTGTCGTTTTTTAAACTAGCTAGCCAATAAGCAATGTGTGTGGGGGTGGGGGTGGAGGGATCTCGTACCTCAGATAGTCATTTTCCATTTTCCTGATTCTTCCAACGAAGACTTCCACAACCTTTGATAACTTGTCTTCAATTTGCTTGGCACTTGTTCTTTGTTCAGATGGGCTGATCAATGACAGTGTAATACTCAGGACATGGATATTTCAGTAATGAGGTTATAAAAGAAAATTTTACTTTCATGACCACAAGAGAATAAGCAAAAAATGATCAATTTACAAAGACTTACTTATTTTCATTATCTGCAAGAGCTCGAGAGCTATCTGATGAGATGGTGCATGTATCTCCTAGTGTGACCATTGCAATATTGTATGTAGCACTTTCATAAGCTGATACAGCTTGTGCTCTGAGAACCCTTGCTGGTATAGCAGGGAAAACTTCCTGAATCAACTTTGTGGTCATAATTAGCCTTTTGCGCGGTAAATAATTTACCAGGGCATCTTCCAGACTTTCTGGATCATCCTCAGACTGTTAAGAAATTTAATTGGTGTCAAATAAAAACTCTTTGAACCAATATGCAAGACCTAAAGTAACTGAAATAGTATAGCTGTGCAAACCTTCTTAATTAATCTATTAGCTGCCCAAGCCCAATCCATCTCATTCGTGCTGTCCAGCAATTAAAAATGTTCACAATTGTTAGCAACATCAAGACAACATAAGATAAACAACTCAACAAATAAATAACTGCAAGTCACATAAACTACTCGTGCTGACAGTAACAGTAAGAGGACAGAAAAATATGCTGCAACACTACTGCAAACTACTACCCTGCAAGGGGAGAAAATTCACCTTGTCTTTCTCAACTTTTGAGTGCCTTCACTGATTTTATGCCAAGAAACAAGAGCACGCTCTGTAAATTTGCGCTTCTTTGGCCTTGTCACCAAAGCTGCCTTCATATTGCAAGGCACCAAAGGCCTGGCAGCTTGGCCGGCATCAGCTCTATCCTCGAGAGAGTTATTTTCCATGGACCAAGCTTTTGGAACATTATATGGTGGAGTTGGGTTCTTCTGAGCATTAAACACAGAATGATTCTGACCATTTCTTTGGTTTCCATAATGTTCAAACCAAGAGGGTGCCATTTGAGGGTTTATCCCAGGTCTCTCACTTCTTTCAATCAAATTTGATGATGCATTTGTCCCAAGAGACTGAACTTGACTTTGATGATCATTACGCACGACCATACCATGAGAGGGAACTTCCCTAGAAGTGATCTGAGAAGGTATGCTTGTACTTCTCTCCTCATTGTTCCTTGGAGCAAAGCTTAGCATTTTCATGTCTGAAGGGAATGACCCTTGGACACTAGTACTGCCAATGTTATCTATGGACGACCTGAGTGAGTTATTGGCTCCATGTGCAAACCTTTGAGCAGACTTCCAGTCAACTTGCGACGCGTCAGAACTAATCTCATTTGGTTTAAGCATCTTTCCAGTTTTATTGCCTGGATCAACATCCACATGGCCCATTGCTTGCATTTGATGCAGAAGAGCGAAATTTGTCTGTTGGAGGTTTGAAGGTGTTGGGTTTCCATGTAACCCAATGCCACTCGTATTAGTACCAGTGTTGTGAGAAGTATTCATAACCTGAAAGTTAGCTGCAGGGTTCTCTCCCTGCCTAGGGTTCATGATACCTTGCTGATGCAATTGTGCCAAGGATGAAGCAGGGATGGCAAAGTTCCCGTCTGAAGAATGCTTCTGCAGGGTTTGATTCCCTCTGTGTACAGCAGCTCCAGTCGAATCAAAATTTGCCATCTCAGAAGAGGCTAAACCTGCATCGCTGTCCAGAGCTTGTTTTGTCTCTTGATTATGTGAATTGGCAGAACTTGTGGCCACATCAGGTGGTGGTGAAGCCTTATGTCCTTGGTCGTCTGCCTTTTGTGAACCCCATAAGTTGGAATCTGATGCGTTGTTGGAAAACATCATAGACTGGAGAATATTGGGTGTTATCTTGTTAGATTGGATACCAGCTTGACGTTGCGCTGATATGTTTGTCCATACGTTCTTGAATACTGTTGCTGTGCTGCCTTGCGGAGGCATGGGTACAGAACCTGGTCTTGCATCTGGCACAGGATGCTGCTGCCCGGAACTTAACTGGGGGAAATGTGCAGCTGGCTGTCCAGTACCACCCATTTCCGAAGAATGAAATGGTGTTGGCTGTGAGCTTGGATGAGCAGGTGACGAATACTGGGTGGCAGTGGAAGGTAGCTGGGCCTGGTGTTCTCCCCTTGCTGATTGTTCATGTTGCTTGCCATCAGCATTAGTGTGACTAGACCATAAATGATCTGAAGTTGGATGTCGCTGGGACGGTGGTGCTAGTCTTAATCCAAATCCTTGCAAAGAAGATTGATTAAGTTGTTGCTGAGTATTAGCAACATTAGCGAGAGGACTGTTGGCCATGTCAGTAAGTGCATTGCTATCCGTTGAGTTGTCCACCTTATGAAGAAGTTGCAGCATATGTTGACTACATTAAACATACATACATATTTGTCAGTTATCATAAAGAACCACAATCATAAATTTGCTAATGAAAAAATGTTGCAAGAACTAATTATGACAAAAGATAATATCATGTGGTACAAAAATTGTTGGCTATTACTGTAATAGATTGAAGCATTGTTGGCGTGTCCTGATACGTATCTTAGAATCTTACGATACCCTTATCCTACCAGACCTTTTCAGTACAATTATGATTCTCCGGACCATTTCAATACCATAACGACTCTCCAGACCATTTCAATACATATATGATTCTGCAGTACTGATATTATCCTACAATTCTGGTACTATTTGGATAACCTATACGATATTGTTGGTAGCGTACAAGGATGTGGGCCTTTGAAGCTCACTTCATTAGTAGTACTCATACCTTGCTAAAACTAACCAGTTATTATTCTGACAAGTCGAGAGAGAAAAGCACACAAAATAAATTGCATAGGTAAAGCTTTAACACTTCAACGATGGGATATTTAGGATTTACAAAGAAATAACCAGGTTAGATTAGTTACAAATGAAAAGGAGGAAGTACCTGTTCTGAACTGCCCTATTCTGAGACAGACCGGCATCAGATACTCCAAAGGGTGATGCACTGGAACTGTTACTGACACCATGTCGAGATTTGAAGTGTTCATCCCCCACCAGCATTTTCTAAAAATTAAGAAAGTAGCTTCATAAGTAAGACATATTACAAGAGAACAAAAACGTGTAAATAATAAAGCTTGTTCAAGCAAGAGACACATACCTCATTAACTGAAGCCATGTTAGCAGCAATTTGGGAGTTGGTGACAAATCGTGGTTTCAGGTTATTTTGTCCCTGAAGTGACTGAGGCGGAAAGTGATTGTTCAAAACTGGATTACCCGGAGAATGCCTAATGTTTACCCCTGTGTTGTCCATAGCATGATTCTGCAACATGTAAGATCCCCCTGCTTGCTGACCTGATTGACCCAAATTTTGGGACTCTTTTGCAGCAAAGAAAGGATGCCTCCTAGCAGCATGGTCACTGTTCACATGCTGCCCATGATTTAAAGTGTTTCCTGGCCTTTCCATATGTACTGCATTTTGGTACTCCTGGTTGCAGTCATTTGGTCTTGGCTCAGCACTTCTTCTTAAGGATTCTGAGGTTTCTGAACCCCTACGTCCGATGTTATGGTTTATCCCAACATGCTCACCAGTTCGACCCATAACCATATGATGCTGGTTCGGGTTTATTGTTTGCATGCTTGAGCCCATCACACTAACACCTTTACCATCAGAACTGTCCTTCTGCATTTGCGAAGTGCTTATATCAGGCTTCATCTGCTGAAGCCTGTGGACTGAATTTGCATTACCTCCACTTGACTTCCAAAAGTTTCCATCATTATTAAAGACATTTTGGGTACTGCTGATGTCTTGTCCAAGGGGGCTGTTGCTTTTCCAGTCATTCTGGCTATTGCTCGACTCTTGGTTGATATTATGATCAACAGTGTTTTGTTGTGACATCCAAAATCCATGGTTACTTGATGGTGCACCAGTTGAGGGTGAGTTATTTCTTGGCGTTTCAGATTTCTGCTGAGCCCAATTGCCATTTGACAAGTGCACCTGTTCTTGTCTCCCATATTCATCAGACTGCTTTTGCTTCAGGCTCTGCTGGATATACCCATTACTGGCTTCTGCAGTTGACTGATGATTGGTAACCGTAGCACGAGGAGATTCATGCGGTGTTTTGTCTCTTTGCTCGTACGGACTTCTTGCAGCTTGCTGAAAACTGGTAAAATCTGGATTATTCATTGTTCCATCACCATAGCTAGATGCTGACGAGGGTCGTGCATTCTGTAGTCCACCGCTTAATGCAGCAAGCTTACTCTGTTCACGAGCTGGTAAAGTTGAGTTATTGGCAACTGTCTGTGGTTTCTGCAAACTGAGGCCACTCCATTCTTCCTTGGGATTATCTTTACTGGTTGAAGACTGTAATGTTTCCTGCATAAGGGCACTCCAGCTCCCACTCTGTAGAGATGGCAAAGCACCACCAAAGTTATCATTATCCAAAGAAGTACCATGTTCGTTGTCTCCCTTCAACAAAGCACCCCAGTTGCTATCCTCATCATCCCCAAACAAGAACTTCTCCTCGGTAGGGTCAAGGCTAGCGCCACCACTTGCTGGCGCAACCTGCATTGTTGATTTCTCTTGCAAGCCTGCTTGGAGTTGGTTTGGCCTACCATTAAAATCTTGGAGTTGAAAACCATGTCGTAGATGATTCATTGGAACAGGGCTGCCTGCCTTGTTATTATCACCTTGACTTTGTAAGGGACTATTGCTTAAGAAGCCTCCCTTTCCTCGAAAATTCTGCATAGAACTGGAGGCACCTTTCTCCTGCGGACTATGTTCGTCCATTAACGAGCTAAATGGCCTTGATACCTTTTCAGGCTGATGTGTACCTGCCCTTGCCATTGCATTCTGGAGATCAGCTGGGATCCCTAAGAACTGGGGGTACTGGTTAACAGACCCGCCTCTGCTGGTAGCAGGTATTTGATAGAAGGACTGGTTCATTTGCTGTGTAGCTGACCCCATTGGTCGCATCGGTTGACTTTGAGTATTTGGAAATACCGAACCATTCATGAAATTGCCCATGGCAGGAGCACCCCCATACTGCTCCCAGTTTGTGTTACTACCTGTATTCACCATTTGTGAGTTGCTTGGCAACCTTGGGTCACCACTAGCAAAATTTTGTGGCCACGCATAAGCTGTGGCCTCATTGTTTGGCATTTCATTTGATATCACCGGCAATTGATCAGCAGGCGCTGCTCTTGCTGGAGCTTGAAACTGTCCAAAAGAGGGCTGCATCCTGGCCCCATGATCAATCTGCTGGGAATTTTGCTGTCTCTGAAACTCCTGCAATTGCTTGTACATCATCTGTTGTTGCCACATCTGGAAATCACCATCACCCCCATGCTGTGTGTGGTGAAACTGTGACATTTCCGGAGTCCCTACGGGTCTAATGCCCGTGAAAGCGTGAAGTGTCTGCAATTGGCAAATCCCAAAGTTTCATATCAAATAACAATACGACCAGATACGACTGCCTGCTGGTATGACAAATATGATTCCACTGAACTTACAGCATCCAAAGAAGGCTCACCCTGGACTGACAAGAATTTACTTCAGGCTAAATGAATCTGTAGATGTCCCTTCTATTTATCTGTAGCCTGCCCATGTTGAAGAACGTTTACATAAGAACATTGTTCAATGATTCCACAATAAATGAAGCAGTACCAGTTCAGTGTATTCCACAAGGACACGCATTCTGCATTCATGATTCACGAGGACAACACTTTAAGCCTACTGCGGAAAATTCTTCAGCATCAAAAGCATGCAAAGTAATGGTGGATATGCCAACTACCTTGGCCAACCATATCTATTGTGGGGTTTGGAACTTATTCAAATTAAAGCCATAAACATGTTTGAACAGCGATAAGGAAACTAATCAAGAATCAAGGTTATCCTTTCAAGTCTCTAGCGCTGCAACTAAAACAATCGGGGTACATGCATTAGAATTAAGGGTACTCCCAATGCTTTGTCTCTTAGCACAATATCAGACAAAATGCTGAGGTGGCACTTTACTTAAAGAAGAGAGAGGGAAGTTGTATGTTAGTGGAGATACAGCTCTTTGCTCGTTTCCCTATGCAGTGTACTCAATGCTCTGATCCTGTGTGGCTTATATCCCTAGTTTTTAATCCGGAGGCCAAAAGGCCAGTGGAGCATGATATCAGACACAATTAGGCCACAAGATTGAGCTGCAAACATGATCCTAAACCAATTAAATGTAATATGCAATGCATTGTGGTGATTATCTCTAAAAAGAACTAGCACTACCTATGATAAAGCGTTAAGAGCCAACGAATTGGGAGCGCCCTAAGAAGCATGCTTGGTTAATTAGCGAGGATGGCTTAAATATGGGCACCCACAATCTCAAGTGTGCACCCATGTCAAGAAAGAACGGTCTTGAAATAGACGGAGCTGCAATTTAAGTTTGAACTGTGAACTTGTTGCACTTTGTTAGCTTGTACTCCCTCCGTCCCAAAATAAGTGACTCAAAAGTGACTCAACTTTGTACTAAAGTTAGTACAAAATTGAGCCATTTTTGAGTCACTTATTGAGGGAGGGAGGGAGTAGATGGCAAGTGAAGCCAATTAGCACAATGCAAGAGATAAAGGCTCACACAATTCACGAACAAGTAGCAATTATCCTACTTGAGCTCGTTATTTAGATGGCCTGCCACTAAAGGCAGGGTTAAATCATGAGCGCCTGCCAAGACATACTCTTTGCTAGCACAGCCAAAACCACGTCTTCCATAAACACTACCAATATCTCTCTACCATAGCACTACAATCTCTAATGATAAACACTAGGACAAAGACAACATCATCTTGTTACAATCAACGGACAGCTAAATCTCACGGCAGATACCTCATGTGCCTCATATGGGCAGCAAATCAAGCAAAACTAAGGCAAAATGAAGCTACAATGTTTCGATACTAGCACAAGAATCACTCCCGTCTCCTCGCTAAATCCTAAAAATCACACCTTTCTCCCACATACATCTTCCGAAGAGGGGTACAGCTGAACAAATCTTGAAAGATGCAAAAGAGACAAGAGGGAATCCGCCCGGACGCAGACGCAGCCGCTCGGAGCTCGGAGCCCAGGGGGAGGGAGCCAGGGGTAAGTAGGTCCACGACAAAAAAAAATGAAGGGAACAGCAGAAACCAAGCGTCGCGCATCTGCTGGAGCATCCCCAAATCCCCCCACGTCTCTCTCCCCACTAGCAGACGCCCGAATCCCGGAGCACTGAGCAAAGAGCAGCTCAAGCTAAGCTCCAACCAACGCTCGACCACGAGCACGAGCTGAGCTGAGCTGAGCTCAAGCTCGAATCGACCGAAACCCCCGGGCCGTCACGCGCAAATTACCCAGCACGCACCCCAAAAACCAGCTGCCAATCGAGCGCGGGAGGCAACGCGGCCCCGAGATCGACCGCGGGGGAGCTCCCAATTCGCCCACCCACGCAGATCCCCCGAGAGAGAGGGGAAAAAACCCTAAAACTCCCTCACCCAAAAATAATTCCCCCAACTCCAGCGGCGACAGGGACCCCGCGGGCCGCCCGATTCACGCGCGGCGGACGGGCGAGCAGCCAGCGGAGGTGGGGGGAGGCCCCCGCGAATTCCGGGCCGATTCGTGCGAGACCTACCTCGATCGGCGCGGCGGCCGGGCGCGGGCGGATCGGATCGGCGCGCCTGTCGGCCCCGGGCCGCGGCGCGGGGGGGCTCCGCGGGGGAGCGGCCGGCCGGCTAGGGTTAGGGTTCGGCGCGGCCAAATGGCGAGGGTTTGGAGCTCCGCAGCGCGAGCGGGGGAGCGGGGGGGGAGGGAGGAGGAGAGAGAAGCGGGGAGGGTGGAGGCGGAGCTGGGAGTAGTATCGGGCAGCAGCTCTCTCTCTCTCTAGCTCGCTCGCTCGCGACGGGCGAAGATAAAGCGTGGTATACTGGCCCTGCGAAGTTTTCAACGAAGGAGCCCGGCGGTGGGCCCGGGCCGGGGCGGGGCGGGGTGATCGGGGCCGTCGGTTGCTGGCGGGCGGGGCTGGGAGCCGTCGGATGCGGGACGGGGGCGGGTAACGGCGTTAGGGGAGGAAAAGGACAGCCGCGTGGTGCGGGTGGGAAAAGGAGGAAAGGGCGCTACGGGGATGCGAGCCCCCCCCCCCCCCCGCACAGAAAGGAAAGCGGTGAGTGCGAACGGTGACCCTTTTTTTACCACGGCTCAGAAAGCAAGTGTGGGTTTGCAGGAGGAGTGGGGGCTCATCACGCTGTTTTTAGCTGGGTTTTTTTACCGCTCAAAGTATGTGTGGTTGGCTATTTGCGCAAGGTAGCATAATGTTATCCACCATGATGGCTTTTCCTAAGGATAAATAATTTGTGTTTGGACTGATCACCTTGGTTTTATTAAGATGAGTTAAAAGAGTGTTAGTAGGATAAGCCTATATTTTTGTCATTAAGACTATATAGAATGTGACTATGATGGCCTTTTGTATCGAAGGTTTCATTTCTGCATAGATTAGATGCACCTCAATTCCTGTCAAGATTTCTCATAGGTTGGGAGAATATGATTTAAATCCAAGTCAAATGGATGGGGTCATGAGGGGTTGAATTAGGATTGGAACTAGGTAGATGCAATCGAAGGCATTCCACAAAGTGAGGGAAGGGGTTTGAATCCCCGGTTGGATTGATCCCGTTGATCCAAACCGGGATTAAATTAGTTAAATTGGCCTTCAAATAGGAGGCGGGGTTATCCTCTTACACTCCTCTACACATATTGCATATATTGTAGAAAAACATGACTTTGATAGGATACCGAGCTGTCAATAATAACCTCACGTCCTATATAATATGTATCATCGCACACAAAATTACACTAAAGATATTGCACTATAAAATTTGATGATGAAATGGATGTCCGCGTGAGCTACTTGTTGCACGGCACATGTGCGGTGTCATATTCCCATGGAGCAAGTGTCATGATCCCCTCAAAAGTTTGCAAGAATGGAAAAGCAAGGTGCCCTTCCAACCATAAGAATGGCACCCAAATTGTACCGTTCTTGTACATTCCATTTATTAGGTGCTCGTCATATCCCTTTATAGATTGGCGCGTAGAAGAAAAAATCATCTCTTTCACATTTTTTCTACACGCAAAAACAAAAGTGGATGACCAAAATTATCTCATATGTTGTGTCCCAACACATTAACATGTTTATCCTCTTATTTGTCTATGAGCAAGATTGAAATAAAGGTTATAATACCATGATCTACAACATATGAAGTATTTGCATGCATGAAGAGTACATGAAAGCATCGGTACACCACGGCTTAAATCAAACGGCCATGTCATGAACAAATAAAAAGTTTGCTTTTAGTTCAACAAGTTTTTTTAATAAGTAAATTCACTAAATTCATACAAGTGAAATAGAATGAGCAGATGGATTGGCACAACAAACACAATGTATAACAGAATTGGTTTTACCTAGTTTTTATTGAAGAAAAAGGAAAAGGGGTTAGTTGTTCACGCAAATGATGTTATTCAATCATGGTAATCAGTCATAAAACCAATAAGTTAACTACACAAGAAAGACACCCATGAATTGAAATCTCTACCGCCTAAACAAGCAAGACAACCATCGGTTCATGATACTATAGCTAGGGCATGCCATAGATGTCATAATCCACATTTTTTTTAACAATGCAATCCACGGTTTGAGTGGGCCATATGTACAAATATCTGCACACAACGCTCAATACATATTTTATCCTAATAACAAGGCATCGGGCGTGAAAATCGGCATGAAACTCGTTGCAAAAGAAGGTAAACCAGACACTTTAAGATCACGATATCGGGAGGTCTGCCCTGTTAAGATCAGATAGATCTGGATCTCCACTAAAAAATAGATTTGGATCCCAAGCCCTAAAAAATAGAGATGGATTGTATACCTCAGGGTCGTGAGAAATCCGTTCAAGGAGAAGGACATGGGCTTGTTGCCACAACTCCCAACCCACCTCCTCTTCTCTTCCTTCCCGATTGCTCTAGAGTTACCAAGGACAAGCCCTCTCTCTGTCGCGGATGAGCCGCTTAGCCCTATCTTCTTCGTCGCCTAACCACGCCACCGCAGAACCAGGGTAGAGGGGTACAATACAAGGCAAGACATATCTTGCGCCCTAGCCCTCAATTTATATTGATGTGGATGGGGGAAGGCAGAGACGAGTATTATGTTGAGGGTGGGGTGAGTCGTGAGACGGTGGTTTGATATGTTTTTTTACTTTAAGTGGAGGCGTGGGGTGTATGGCCATGGTGCACACGGTTTTAATGTTTTTTCAAATGCATTTTCCCCATGATCTACCAAGTGTCATGTGAGGTATGCGCTTGTAGTTGGAGTGTGAATCACCATGTAGTGTGTGTCCATAGGTGGTATACTTTTGTATTGTCGTTTTCGTGGAGGTCTGGGCTAGCCATAAATGATGTATTGTCATTCTAGTGGTTGCAAGAGTTGGAGACAGGTGGTGTGTTGTCGTTTTGGTAACACAGATATGGCACGTGTGGTTGCCTTATCATTAGGCGTCATTTTTAGCATTTATTTGGGTGAAATACTCCACTATTTAACCACAAAAGATGGTGTATGTTGTATTTACATTAATCAAAAGAGTATACATGATGTTACCTGCAAAAAACGCATATGCATCATAATGTATCTTACATTTACCTACGAATACCAATGGCTAATCAACTAGGTAAACCACTTGGTATAAGCATAGTAAATAAGTTAGCACTATTTGCAGTTGCAAGATTTAGTTGTATCTCATGAGTTGTGTATATGTGTACTTAAATGTTGAATGTTGAACATGTGCATCAAAGTAAGGAAAGAACAAGTGTTTATCCAAAGAAAATACAGGGAAGACTGTAATTAATGTCATGAGAACACATGGGTTAATTTGGTGGCATGTGGTTGTAGTGCATTTTCAAAGAATTCCGGCATAACCAATCATCATTGAGTTTACATACTCAACATAGGTAAGTGGCATGTTGTCCAGCTTGTCACACGTTAAGAAGAATATCACCCTTACACTAACTTTACACATGGACACAGTATTAGACGGGATATAGTTTTATCAAGTTTTATGCTAGAAGGGACGATAACGAATTACCCCAACTATAACAAGAATATAGACAACTAGATAGTGATCATTCCCCATGGTCTACTACATAGTTAAAAGCAAAACAATGATATATATATATATATATGGACTGTGATATATAATGAATGTTCGTATCTATTGGATAGATCCGAACGATGGCATCCTGCGGCCGAGCGCACATATCGCGCAACGATAGCATGCAGATCACTAATAAAACGCATGCAAGATGGGTTAGCTAATTTTTTATAACCTAATGAATCTGCATGCACCTAAGAACAAAATTGATGACGTAACAAAAGATTCCATTAAAACTTAAAATTCAAAATGTTTTGTATCTCAAACTGTCGCTTCGATTGAAAAACCGTTTTCACGAAAAAGATTCGTCGCGACAAGACCTTCGAAACTAGATCTCATATTGGTATACTTTAATGACTTTTTTTCAGGTCAGAAGTTACCATGTCCGTAGTACTGACTTATCATGTGTTTACACTAAAGTTACCGGAGGTGTTTCAACTATCTTTTTTTTGCCTGGGTCAAAAATTTACCATGATGTTTGTAAGAAAATTATCATGTCTACAATACCGCCTACCATCGGTGACGTGTCTCGGCCGTAGGGTGAGGTCCACATGCCGACATGGCATGACTCGCCTTATAAACAGAACTTTGCGGGTCGTGCCATTTCAGGGCTGTTTAGGTGTGTGTCGGGTTGTGACGTACCCGGGTTGACCTGTTGGCCACCTATAATCAGGTCTATGGCGCGTAAAATATCATGTTATTTACGTAAAAATCACTAGGTGTATGTGAAGATATTTCATCAACCCTCACCCCGTCGCCAAAGTTATCAGGACTGGTGTACATAAGTTATCGAGTATACGATGTGTGAGTTACCATGGTATTCACACAAAAGTTACTGATAGGATATTCAATCAATTCCTCTTGCCCCTGTCACCAAAAGTTACCACGACCGGGATGCATAAGTTATCAGGTCTACGATGTGTGTGTTACCATCTATTCACACAAAAGTTACCGAGGGATATCTTATCAACCCCTTCCCCCATGCTAAAGTTATCATGGCCGAGGTGCATAAGTTATCATGTCTGCGATGTGTCAGTTACCATATTATTCACATAAAAGTTATCATGGGATATTCCATCAACCACCCTTGCCCCCTCTCCCTTAGCGCCAACGTTACATAAGTTATCAGATCTATGATGTGTGAGTTACCATTTATTCACACAAAAGTTACCGGGGGTTATTCCATCATCCCCTGCGCCGCTCGCAAAAATTACCTAGGGTGTACGATGTGTGAGTTATCATGCTATTAATATTAAAGTTAACATGGCTATATTTCATCACCCCACGCCCCGCGCGCGAAAATTATCCAGGGGTGTACATAAGGTATCATGTCTTAAGGATATAAAAAACCATGTTATTTGCACAGAAGTTATTATGGTGTATTTCAACAACTCCCCCATCTCCATCCCGTCGCCAAACTTATCAGGACTAGGGTACATAGGTTATCTGGTTTGTAGTGTGTGACTTATCATGCTATTCACGCAAAAGTTATCATGACCAGGATACATAAGTTATCAGGCTGCGAAGTGTAAGTTACCGTGCTATTAACATTAAAGTTACCGCGGGTATATTTCACCATCCCCTCGCCAAAGTTATCAGGACCGAGGCACATAAGTTATCTGGTCTGTGATGTGTGAGTTACCATGCTATTCGTATAAAAATTATCCCCCTCATGCCAAAGTTATCACCGTGTTTGTGGGTAAGTTATCGTGTATCCAGTGCGCAAATTACCGTGCCAGTGCATAGAAATCAGATCATTGATTGAACACTATTTTTCTTAATCTAAGATTATTTTCTAAGAACCCTCACCATCGTGTGCTTACAAAAAGATAAAAAACGATCGAAAGAACTAGGGGGGACATGATGGAGGTTCCTTAAAGAAAATAGAAAAAGAAAACATCAAGGAAAATGGTCAAAATATTGCGATGTGTATGTTTTTACACAACAATTAGTCTAGCTGGGCTGGTTAGTATATTTATACAGAAGTTATCGGGTATGTTTTCCAGTAATTCTTATCCCAATGTAAAAAAATACCACAATGTTAATACGTGAGCTATTAGCTATGTTGTATAAATCTTCATGAAAAAAATCTCATCGAAAACACACCGTACAAGCTAAAAGTTGTCTAGAAAACAGTCATCATTAGGTGTGGACATAAATACAACACGATGCTTAAAACCAACATGAAACGATGTATGGTCTAGATGGTTTGCTTCCCCGGTGGCTGTCAGATGCGGATCAAACGATTACCAGATCGTTCGGATCTATTGTTGAGATACGAACGTTCGAAATTTACAAATTCCATATATATATATATATGATGTGGCCATCACTGACCATCAAAATCAAAACGAGACATAAAAGACACAGCGATAGAATATGAAAGAGAATGTTACAGCTCATAAGGCAAGCATGTGTCAACTGACAAACTTTCTAAGAGGACTGTGAGAGTCGAGCAAACCACCTTAACACTTTTGAATGCTTCATGCCATAATCATCAACTTCACTATTCTTTCGTAGTCTTCCACAACGTCCACGGTCTCCGTTCGGGAAGCACGCTCTTATTCAAGATTTCAGCCACAGCCTGCAACAATTCCTTCGCGTTGGATTTTTTTCGCACATCCACACACCATTTCAGAAAAGGCGCAAGCCTAACATGTCAACTCAATTGGCGATCGAATCCACTTGGTCGTGTATATGCATCGTTTCTAATCGTCCATATTGCCATGGGCGTGGCCAGGTCCCAGGGCACACATGCCATGGCTTCAGGCATGACAACCACTCCCTTTGTTGATTGTAGCTATTGCAGCCACCGTTCACTATCGTAGCTCGAAATTGGTCCGAGACATTGGTAATTTCTGGCTACGCAACATCATTACCACCCAACGTAGGATACCCACAAGAGTATATTTTTTTCCAATGCTTTCATTGGTTTCAGACTAGTGCGCATAGTGACCCAACGAAAGCATAGAGAAAAACAACCAGGACAATTCAATGCTCCACTCGCCACCACCAAAACCCTACGGTGCATATAACAACAACACACCCCAAAAACAAACTAGCAATGCTCCCATGGTGTTAGAAGGGAGCCACAACCTTACATGTTTGATAAGTTTCATTTAGTAGGAACAAATATCAAACATGCGTACCACCCTAGGACACCATGGGCATCGCTCGCCTCATTGCAGCCTAGCGAGTCCCCTACCTTTGCCCAAAGTTGAAAGTTGCCGATCGATGCCTGCCTTAACAGAAGGACGTGAGGCCGTCCGTGTACGTACACGGTCTGTTAAAGAAGGTGCCAACGGGAGGAGTTATTATGATGACACGATCATCATCCGTTCCTCCTGCCACGCATGCTGTTCCCGGTGGGCGCCCCTTGCTACTGCTAGTAGTATAAAGTACATCCCTTTCCATCTCGTCATCAAATACTCTATCACACGCACGCACGCACGCACGTACATTGGGGGCTGCTGGGGACTATGCTATCCTGTCCTAGTGGAGCAGTGGACAGCGGTAGTACCCAGCCGTTGGGGCCTTCTTTGGAACATTCCCTGCCACTGCCATTGTTAGATAGTCCACGTATGCCAAAGCAGCAGCAGAAGCAGGCAGTGTACCCCTCCACACACGTTGGGTCAGTTGCTACAGGACATGGGTGGTGATGCATGCGTGCAGGGCATGGCAGGTTCTGCTTGCTTAATTGCGACCGGAGCAAGGCCACAAAAAGGGTAGGAGCAGGAGCAGCACAGGACAAGCGGCCGTTGCAGTCACGAGCACAGGGTCACAGTCTCACAGTCTCACAGCTGCACTGCACACATTGGATGGAAGAAGGTGGCACCGATCGATCTCCTCCTCCTCGGTCGGTCCACAGACCGTGACTCGTTGGTTGGTTGCCCTGTCCGGCCCACTGGTGTCGGCTGCCTGCCTGCAGCCAGCAGCATCAGGAAGGTCGGGTCAGACTGGTGGCAACGTCACATGCATGCACGGGCTGGGCTGGATCAGCTATAGCTGCACGCCCAATCACAGGCTTGGTCGCTCCAAGCTTCTTGGGACGGACAAGATAAAGCGACCGAACAATCTTTCCGTCCATGTGGAGATCCAGAGCCGCCACGCTACTGGTCAGCACTGCCGCCGAATGCTGATGCTTCCCTTTCTGCGTGCGTGCGTGCGTTATATAAATGCAAGCAAAAGTGGGCCATTAATCTGATCTGGTCACATCATGAGCACGCCCCTTTTGTACTTTGCGTCACTCGCTCACTCACTCGCTCGCTCGGATCGAGCTTGAGGGTGAGAGGATCAAATAATCCGAGCCTTTTGTTGGATGGGGAACCTCCTTTCTGGCCTCTCTTTCTCCCATGGAATTAAAACGAAACGCACGGCAGGGTAAGCCTGAGGTTGACTTGAGTTAGCCGGGCTGACATGGACACCCCCGCAGCAGCTGTGTCTTTCCCCCATAAACAAGGGCCGGATTCTCGTCCCCCGTACGTGTCCGTGCGTGCGTGCGTGCGTGCCGCACTTTCCGATGATGACGACGACCAGGACCAGGACAGACATACATGGCACCTGGACAATGACACGCCAGGCATAGGCAGGGCCAAGTGCCGGTGCACTCGTGGCTGGCTGGACCTGATGCGATATCGAGTGGACTATATATACTAGTAGTAGTTATATATAAGTACGACAACAACTTGGTCGTCCTCGAAAAGAACATCGGACAGATCCCCAAGTGGAGACAAGGGAACCAGCAGCGACATTCTCTTTCTTTCTCACGGTCACAGGGCATTGATTGATTTAGTACTTATACGCGGCCCGATTGACCAGCTCGTGACACGGATCGCACGCACGACGCTGCAGCCGCTGGCCGCCGCGTCCGTCCGGCATGGCATCATTCTCCCCACGGCGGCACCACGGAGCAGAATAATGTGTCCCCCCCACCCCTGCATCTGCATCTGACGTGGCTGGTCATGTGATCCTTCTCTGCGGAAAAGAAACGGAGAGAGAAATCTGACGTAGCAGTAGCAGGAGCAGTAGTCTGTCGCAACCAGGAGAAGGAGCCAAAGCGTCTTGATTTTTATTCTCAAAAAAAAGGCACTGCGCCGCAGGAGCCACATGGTTGACCAGTGTCCCGGGAACAGGGGTGTGATCATGTGGTGGACGTTCAATTTCCTTTTTCCATCTCCCTCTTTAAATGGAAAAAATGGAACAGGGCACGGGCGTGCAGCAGACAAAGCACCTGGAATGTCCCGTTTGTCCATGGCAGCATGGGCACGTACGATAGTACGTACTTCGTTGCCCAAGTTTTTAATACCAGAGCTTTGGGGGTCCTCCTGGCTCCTGTGCTATTCACTCCACCCAATCATCGCTGTGCTAATAATAAGTTGCTAATAAGCTTCCACGATCCCGCAAAAAAGAAGAGAAACATGCAGGTGTGCAGATATGAAGAACTCGGACACCGGTAGAGATCTGACTTGTCTGGAAATAAATTAGCCACGAGCAGATTCTGAGACCAGCAGTTGCCGAGTCTGGAGTGTCAACCAGAGTCGGAGAGGAGGCAAGAGAGTTCTGGATTTTCAGGGATTGGTGGGCTCATGCTCAGCCCTGTTACACAAATTGGTGGGCCTGGGCAACTGTATGCGGCCCAGGGACAGTGCTTACTTGCTTGCTTCACCCTTCAGGCACCAAAAGGCAGGCACCAAACCTGTCATGCTGTCAAACATTATCATACACACATCTTATAAGCAACAGATCTTCATCTACAGCATGTTCTAAAACCAATATATTTCAGTGTAACCTGGAATAAGCCAAGGACGAACACTGTACAGCAACCTACACCGACGTCCCAAGAAATGATGGCCAGAGACAACTTAGAAAATCTTTTTTTCTTTTTGTCGAGGTAAACCTAGAAAATCTTTAATACCACGAGCAGACAATTCAAGCATAACAGTAATACATTTGAGGAATATTAGATGCGCCCTCTTTCTTAGGGCAGATCACATAAGCCAACTAGCCTAAATGACAAAGGGAGATGGGTCATTCCCGAACAGTAATCGCTCAAATTTTATGCATCAAAGTCTTCAGCGCAATTTGATTTGCATGTCTTCCCCAACAAGCTCAAATATTTCGTCAATTCTGAAAATAAAATCGAGAGGTCAGCACCATCACATTTTCCCCAAAACTATACGATACGGCTTAATTTCGAAATTCAAGGTGCAAATTGGGTATCCTTATAGGTTGTAAAATCCAAAAGCTAAAGCAGATGACAGAATTACCTACTCGTCTTGATGTTCACATTAGCAAGCCAGCAGGTTAAATAAACCTGTAAAATCGAAAAGATAGAACCCTTGTTAGAAAGCATGCTGACATGAGCATAACACATTTGATCTAATTCAAAGATGGCACTTTCATCCTTTAATTACATGAACCAGCCTAATGCTATGTCCACCAAGCAAACAATTAAAAGATATAAACATCGGGACAGAGACAGTTGGTTTCTAAGGGAATAAATGCAACACTATTGCAAAAATTGGACCAATACCTGTAAAACCTCATGGGATGGAGCATGGCCAGGTTGCCGTGCCTGCAAGACATCAGCCCTCCAATTCTCAGGCAGTGGGAAGCTGTCTCCAGACCCCAGGCCAATACTCTGAAATTCGTACAATTCCCCGTCATATAGCTCATCTGACCATTCTAATGAAGGATCTGCACCTTCTTTTGAGTTAAGTGATAGGAGGTCCAAGACAATCAGTCTCTACATTAAAAATGATTTACTGTCAGGAATTTTTCAAAAGATCAGGAGAAACAGGGATGTAAAAAAAAAGCGATTTCTAAGTGCACAAGCTAAAACATAGCAGAATTGTGTCACAACATACCTTCAATTGTAGCTCTGAAACAAACATCTCAACAAGTTCTTTGGCAAGGTTCTCTGAGATCAATTCGTGAATAAAAACAAAAAAATATATTAGCTGTATCTTGCTGGATCAGGAAGATCTGATCTTGAGTAGCTATTTCAGAAAGAAATTATGGACAAATCACTTTGAATATAACTAGATATTTATTCAGTCAACTTGATCTAATGCGGCAGTGCTACGCTGAATAACTTGCAAATTATTTACTAGCAAATATATAAAAATCACTTGACTTTCTGACCAAGTTGGAGCTATTTCCCAAACTATAAATAATTGATTCGAATAATACATTTATGTCATGCCAAACACAAATGAAAAGAAAGTTCATCTATCTATCCGAATCCTACTATTTCAGAACAAAACTTTCTGAATCTCTTAAAAGCAAGTAATGCAACGTCTAAAGGAAGGGAAAATAAAGATTATGGAACCTAATCCAGTTTTGCATTAAAAAATGTGAGTAACCCACCAAATTCTAACATGGAGACCCATCTGTATACTGGAGCTCCTCCACCATCCCCTAAATCATTCAAATCATCCTGGCAGTCAGTAAATCGTACTAGCGGGCTGCCAGAAGATACTTTAGAGAAACACCGCATGGCATGAGAAGCTTTAACCAAGTCGGACACGGCACAGACCTATTACCAGGAAATAGGAAGAGCAGCAAAAGTCAAACAACCATTAATGGCTTACAGGGCCCCGACTAAAAGGACATGACCAAGCATGGCCTTTGTACAAAGCATTACCATCTCCTTGTAGGCTGATAGAAGCATCTCGTGGCATTGCACCTGAACCAAGCAAGAAACATGAAAATGAGGGGATCAACAAGAAAATTAAGCCATGCTGCTGAGGAGGATTGGCTGAGTTCCTGGCAACAGCGTAGCTACCTCCTTGTGGGCCAATTTGGCGCTCGCCCTGTCGCGGATCCTGGGCATGTCCTTGAGCACCCCCAAATCCATCCCTGGCATGTAACTGATAAAGTGACAAGCCCAAGGCGTGGTCAGTAACCAGTTACTGAAATCTCAAAAACTCAAGCGTTGCCGAAACACAGAGCTAGAGAGGGGACAACCTGCGGGAGAGGTGGGCGTTGACGAGCGCAGCGGCATGGGAGCAGCCATTGGCGGCGGCAGCCAGCCACCGGGTCTTGGCGGCAAGCAGGCGCGACCACTGGTTGCGCAGGTTGCGCTGCGCCGCTGGGCGCCACTGGCGCAGAGATAAGGGAGACGGGGTTGGGGATGGGGAGGATGGGTCGGCAGGGCGGCCAACTGGGGTGGCTGCACAGCCCTCCATTGTTTTGCCAAATGGAGTAAAGGACTTCTCAGGTACTATTCTGAGGCAGTGGCTGAACCGGAAACAAATAATAGAGTGGGCCACCTACAAAAGAAATCGACATCACACAGTAATACGATATTGACCAATAGAGCAATATGGCTAGCTTAATCAAGTATTACAATATTAGAGTTAACTAAATATGTTTGAAATTTGCAAATATTACAACACAACTAGAGCAGGACAGAAAGCTCAGGGCTCGGCCCGGCTCGAAGATCCAACAAGCCAAGCCCAAGACTCCGGCCAAGCTCGTCAAGCTCGCAAGCCGGCTCAACCGCTCAAGGCTCGGTGCAAGAAAAAGATGGCATGACCTTTGCTAAAGAACTAGCAATACATTACCATATACTCCTACAAGATACTATAGGCATGCACTGATCAACAATTCACAAATTCGAAAAAAAAAAGTCCAGCAAGGTCCAACATCAACGATACAACATTCATATATGCATTTGGTCCATCAAATTGTCTCAAGTCTCTCTCAACAAGGACAATTCAGAAAAAGGACCACCACTGTATTATCTATCCTAATTCTCATTCTTTGTATTATATTTTCACCCATTTCTTTTATGGTGTCAGTAAATCCCAATGAATGTATTTAACTCTGCATCTCAGTTTTTGCAGGTCAAAATAAAAACTGTTTGTTAGCCAATAATCAAATTTTGGTGGTCGAGCAACCTGCAATCCTGCATCGGGTGAAAGCAGAGATATATGCTATCCTAGTAATTTAATCACAGAAGTCAAGTCTCGTACGTTGTCACAGAAACAACTTTGAATAGAGGGGGCCTAACAAGTAAAGGTTATAGCTTCGGAAAATGGTAACAAAAAGAAGTAACAGAGATGAGGATGTAATAGGTCGATACAAGTGATAGCAGCACACCAAATAATGTATCACAATCGCAAATATTGCTATCTACAATAAGTACGAACAAGGTTTCCTGTAGCCTGTAGGTGGAGGAGCACCGAGTCCTCCAACGAACAGTGGCGGATCTAGGATTTTAAAACAGGGTGGTCCATCTAATACTGTATACATTATTTGACCGCAAATATGACATGCCAACATTTTAATTAATTTACCAATCACACATAGAAATAGATCAATATGGTATACAAACATACTGAAATTCTCAATTTTGCATAAGAGAAGCCCTGCATAATACATACCTTGAGAAGTTCAAAAAAGACTATGTGGCATTGTTAGAGTAACTTGTTGACAAACAATCAGACAAATCATTATGATGTCATTCACCAGGTGTTCATGTACCGGATAACAAAAATATGCGTATGTGTTCACAGGACTGTGTGCTCATGTACTGGATAGCAAGTCTGGTTGTTTAGGCCCCGTTCGGATCTCCACTGCTTCCCGAAAAAGCTGGCTTCTCAACTTCTCGCTGGATTCTAACTTTTTGCTGGAGTAGCGATTCGTTCGGCTGGACATGCTGGCTCCTCATGTACGTAGCCCAGTAAATGGGCTTGGCCTGTTCGGCCGAGGGTGTTCGGCCAAGCCTGTTGATATAGTTGGGCTGAAAAGGGGTGCACATATGTGTTGCGGGCTAGACTGGAGTTGAGCACTACTTTTTTTCCTCTTTGTTTGCTACAATTTCTACTTAACAGAGAGCAGTTTTGTGAAACAGAGAGCAGTTTTTTGCTGTACAAGTAACACTCATTATCTTGTTTCACGGTGTTTTCTCTCAAAGTCCCATCCCCCTCCAGTCTCGCGCAACTTGAGCTTCTTGAATGTGTTGTACTCACGTTTTAACTTGTCCCATTTGTTCTTCACTTGCTTTTGTGTGTACTCAAGTCCAGTTCTCATCAAGAATTCCATTCCCACCTCGTCATATACATTGGGTGTCAAATGAGTGCTTGGCATATTTCCAGCCATCACTTGTTTCACAAACAACTCGACGATAATCCGAGTATTCTCATCGGTCCATTCGGCAGACCCATTTGAAATTTCTATACAAAAATGATGTTACTTTACGGATAGACATTTCCTCCAAATATATGCCAAACAATCGGTAGCATCTCGCAAAGAGATACCAAAATCAGTAGCATCATGAACAGTAGCAAACAATCAGTATATAATCATGTGTCCAAATATATGCAAAACAATCAGTAGCAGTATTAACATGTACTAAGAAAATAATGGAATTATTTATCTGACTAGAACTGTAGAAACCTGCATCAGTAGCAGCACATCAGCATAAACATGTACTACCAAAACAATGAAACAATCAGTACCATCTCGCACAGCACTACACATATATGCAAAGAACGTGCACGCATCAGTACAGTATCACAACAAATCCGGGGCTGCCCGCTGCCCACAGACATTGCACGAACTAGGCATGAACTAGGCCGAATCAGAGTGTACAAGAGGGGTGTGGGGGCTGCTCACCTTGAGCTGGGGAACGGCTTTTCTGGCGTGGATCTTGCGGAAGGCACGTCCAGGAATGGTTTGTGCGGCTGCCGGCGGCGATCAACGGAGGGAGTGGCGGCAAATGGGGGAGATGACTGCGCGGGGACTTCGGTCGGCTGCTGCGAGCGCCGATGTCCGGGGACCTGCGGAGATGAGGCGGAGATCCGAGAGGCGGCGTCGGAAGACTCGCGGCGGCGCGGCGGCCGGCTGGCGACGGAGTGGCGGCTAGCTGGGGTTGCGAGAGGAGGAGGTCCGCCTTGTTTCTGTATTGAGCTGCTCCTCGGGCCACCAGCGGGCTTTGACAAGGGAAAGGTTTCTGTAAGAATGTAAGCGATTGACCGAATGATCGATTGTTTACATTGATTCGAGAATCAGATATTTATACAAGACTAGCAAAATGGTTCGTGCATTGCAACACGAGATTTTTTTCTTCATAAAATTAATGGCCATGACTATATTTGGCTGCATCACCGAGATATATTATCACTCTCATTTTTCTAAAATCATGAACAATTTTTGAAAATCATGATTTTTTCAACTCATGAATATTTTTGAAATCGTGATTATATTTCAAATTTGCAAACATTTTGAATTTTTTTTCGAAATTTGTCTGAAATGATTTATACTATTTGCAAACATTTGTTTTTAAATTGTGAACATTTCTTAAACCCTTTTTCTTGAGTCGGCGAATATTTATAGAATTGGCGAACATTTTTTGAAATTCAAGATCATTTTTTGAATTGGTGAAGACTTTATGAATTAATAAACTATTTTGTAAGTCACGAACAGTTTTTGATTTTTTTCCAATTCATGAACATTTCTCGAATTGGGTAAATTTGTTCAATTTCATTAATATTTTTTAATATCTGAACTTTTACTAAAATAATGAACATTTTTGACTTGTTGAATATTTGTTTTCAAAATTGTGAACAATTTTTTAAGATGCGAACATTTGCTAAAAACAGTGAATAGTTTCTGAACCCACAAGCATTTATGAGCTGTTGAACATTTTATTTCAAAATTTCCATTTGTTTTTTATTTTTTCAGAACTTTTTGGAATTATCAAATTATTTAAAGTAGAAAAAACGAAGATGGAAAAAGAAAACAAAAAAGAAAAAGAAAAAATAAAGTCCGCCCGGACATGGGCTGGCCCAAACTTCTTCTCCTGTCTTCTCCTAGCGCACAGTGTGCAGCATAGGACATCTACTGCATGGGCCAGCCCAGGCGGGGATTCTTCGGTGTGAACTGTTTTTTTGCACTTACCGGTGCCATGGTGGGTAATTATCGATAACTGTAGGGGTAATTTGAATGATGGACGACCAAAAGCAATCCGTGCTTTATATTATTATTATTATTATTATTATTATTATTATTATTATTATTATATTACATTATTATTATTGTATTATTATTATTATTATTATTATTATAGGTAAAGATTTTGGGACACATCGAATAAGATTCTATAGAGAGAGGCGCTTGTACACACATATGTGTCCGACGATTGGACACAAATAACTGACTAATGACAGTCCTAATGACGGTTCGCTAACAACCCTTTGGGATAGTCGGTTCGTAACACTCCGCATTGTACATCGTCGATTTCTTGAATAATTCATTATTGAAGGCTTCTTGTATATTCATCATTCGTCTCTTCAGAGTCTCCACTAAAAACCCTATGGAAAAAATATGAGCAAAATGGTATAGATATGTTGTTAAAACTCCTTTAAACTCAATGAAAAAAATAATAAGGAGAAAATGATGCGACATATAGTGATTATTGTTTCTTGATAACTCATATGGAAAAACCTTCGAAGAAGGAGAAAATTATTTGTGAGCTTAGAGAACAATAGGTATGCTTTAGATACTTTCCTTTTAAAACCTTCATAGGAAATATAGAAAGTATATCATATTATATTTATGAATATATTGCATCATTAAAAACATCATGAGAAAGTTTCAAAGAAACTCACAATGAAAAGAGTGCAATGAGATGTGCCATGAAAAATTCCTTTAAAACCTAGTAGGAAAAATACAAGGAGAAATATGATATGGCATGCATCAACGCTTGTATTTAATTGTCTCTTAAAAACCTCTTATGAGAAACCTGTTGGAAAAACTCATAGAAGAAAAAAGAGTACAATATTCATTACCTGATGATAACAAAAGGGTTACATTTTCACGAGATTTCTTCCCTTGAACTTTGCAAATTTCGAAGTCGTCTCATACCAATTCCATGAATATATTTCTGAAATGTTGAATTTGGTAAAGACTTTGTGAACAAATCTGCTAGATTGCCACATGATTTAGTTTGCAAAATATCAATTTCTCCATCTTTTCGTAATGCATGATTAAAGAAGAACTTAGGAGAAATGTGTTTTGTGATATTACTTTTTATATAACCCATTTGCATTTGAGAAACACAAGCTGCATTATCTTCATATATAATAGTTGGCGATCCTAATGAACCCACACCACATGAAGTTTGAATGTGGTTAATCGTCCAGTGAAGCCATACACATTTTTTGATGCTTCAAATAATGCAATAATTTTAGAATGATTAGTGGAAGTTGCTATGAGAGTCTATTTTGTTGACTTCCATGAAAAAGAAGTTCTATCATATATGTTGTGATTTTGTCACGACAGATGTCCTCATCAAAGAACTTAGGAGTGGAGCCATTGCAATGAGGCGGCGACTTGAAGGGGTTGGTTGGGAACGAGAGACAAAGGGTTTACCCAGGTTCGGCCCCTTCGATGGAGGTAAAAACCTACGTCCTGTTTTGCGTATATTGATGAGGATCTCGATTACAAGGGTGCGGAATTGCTAACCTAGCTTTCGGGGGTTTCTTCTTACCTGATACTTCTAACTCAGGGGCTTCCCTTTATATGGAGGTGGAGGCCCGGAGTTTACAACAGAGTCCGGGTCGCAACACAACCCGTGATCTAGCCTAATTTCTACTAATCCTTGTTCCTCAAGGAAAAGAGAATCCTTGTGTCCCCTGTTTACAAGCCGGCCCACCAGATGACGCCACATGAGTCGGCCTTGAGATGAGCCAGCCCGTGGTCCTTGCACTTCCTGCAAGCATCCTCCTCATGGGCCGCATCAGTAAAATCGGGGTCATACCTTGGGCGGGCCATACCCATGGGGTATATCCACAACATTAGCCCCCAGTTTAGTTTGGATTTATCCATGCTAAACTCCATCCTGAAAATGTTAGAAATTCTGAACCAGACGCTTTTGAACCTAGGCCCAATTTATGAGCTCACAATTCTCTTTCATTTATTTGTTGAAAACTTTATTCGGGTCAATATTGTGTCGGGTCATCCTCCTTCTTGTTGGCACTTAGCATTTCTCAACCAATGTTTTCATGACATCATCCTGTTGACCGTTGTCGCCCAAAGTCATCATAACGATTTTTTTAAAACACCAGCAAATACGGTCTGATGCGGAAATCTAGACGTAGTCTCAACCACAATTTTACTGTGCTCGTTTCGTTTCTCGTGGCGCCATTTCAATTTTCACCCCCTTATAAATAGGCCACATGATCCCTTCTTTCACTTTTTACTCTTTCTTCTTTCTCGCGCCTCCACAACACCGTCAAAGCTCACCGGAGCTCGAAGCCTGCGCCAAGTTCTCCGAACCGCTTCGCCTCCATCATCGGACCTCACATGTGGTTGCCAGAGAAGACGCAAACATCCTCATCTCTCTCTCCCGTAAGGATCTAGTAACCCTCCTTTCCCCATTAGGGTTCGGGTTCTTCATTGATGTTCATCATTCTTTCGTTCCATTCGTTGAACAGTCGCTGTAGATCCAAAGGCTCTGTGTTATTTTAGCAAATATAGTTCTAGCTTGATCTCCGCCTTTCGTTTCTTGCAAAATATATCCGAAATAGCCCACCGATGAAACCTTACAAGCACTTCGGTTTCGGTTCCGCCGCAGACTAAAGTATATATTTCTTCTATTTTGCGCATATATTAGATCCGACTGATCCTCCACCTGTTGTAGAAAGGTGTTTGCGAGTAGAAAAATATTACTAAGTCTTTTCAAGTACTCTTACCATCATTCTTTTAGCTTGTACAAATACCGGCTTAACTTTCATCACTTGTCAATCCATTATTTCACCGGCTTGTATACAACACCGGCTCATTAATTAAAAAAACCCAGTCCATCTCATGCTCTCGAATGCCGGCTTACTTAACAGAAATCTGTCTGACTGGTTATACTTTTAAATCCAAATGAGGTGGCATTTTTTTTCTTTAAATGCTAGCTTTTTTAGCCTTCTCTTTCTATTTACTCACGTCCAAAGCCAATTCATTGCTTTGCAGACTGGCTTAAAGTCTGACTCATCACACCTTTCCTTTTTGTATTGTAGTTCGGACTACGAAAATCATGATATTCCCAAGACCAGCAAAGCTTGTGGTTGGGTCAGATCTCACGAATATATGCTCACTCTAGAGAACCTCGTATCTCAGGGCCTTTTACCGGCTCAAAATATAATAAGTTGGCACGCGCCTGAAGAAGAACCCTCCCCACAACCTGACCAAGGGGAGGTAGTTTGTTTCACTGATCATGTGAAAAGAGGCTTCCGACCACCTGGGTCAAAATTCTTTAGGGGTCTGCTTCAATTTTTTAACCTCCGACCACAAGATATCAGTCCCAACTCAATGACCAGTATTTGTCAGTTCCAAGTACTCTGCGGAGTATATCTTTAGATCGATCCATCCTTGATTCTTTTTAGAGAGTTCTTCTATCTTAATCATCAAACTGAAACAAAGGATGGCCCTAGTGTGGAGCTTGGTGGCGTTTCTGTGCAGAAGAGAAAGAATAGTCCTTTTTCTGAGACCAAGTTGGCGAGTCATCCGAAAGGATGGAACATGACTTGGTTTGATTGTAAGAACACTGCCCCCACAGGCCATAACCCACTGTCGGGTTATAGACTAGACCGGCTTGGCGCCATCGACGTTTTGGGTTGGCCAACTGAATAGGAAAGGAAGTTGCTGGCCCCCGCGCTGCCGTAGCTAAGATCCCTCAATGCCAATGGCCTTACTAGGTTCGATCTGATCCGGTGTTGGATAACCTAGAGGATTCAACCCGTCGGCTTAAGGGGCGACTTAACATGCCACTACTCCGGCGAGTCAAAGGATGTGCAATGTTTCAGCAAGAAAAACTTGACTGATGATGCCATCATTAAGCAGATGAAGAAATTCTTTGCCCACTCCAAAGAGAAGTGCAACACAACTGGACTGGCTCCATTCAACTTGAAGAATCCAGTTCCTCCAGTATGTATTATGCAAACTTGATCTTAATTTATTCTTTTAATCTTATTTGGGACATCATACTTATCGATCGACTTATATCTCCGTAGGCTGACGCTGATTTTTGGAAAGCCACTTCCAAGGCTGCTGCTCCTTCTTCAAATTGGATGAAGGAAACAACTCAAGAATTGTCTTCAGGGGAGGAATCTGAGGTAGAACTTGACTCACTTGGTCGCTTGTTTATTGAACTTCCTGATGTGCCTTCTTCTCAGGATAACTCAGAATCTAGTCAAGTCAGCAATGTTGATGTAATTCCAATTTCCTCTACTTCCTCAGAAACATTTATCCCAAGAAAACCAAGGCAAGCCGGCCGAAAAGTTATTTTTTCACACCCAGATGCACTTAGACCCCAACTTTATTTTTAAGAAAACTCAACACGCCGGCCAATCAAAACGCAATACCCGAAGCAATTTGGCGACTTAGATCCTGGCTTGTCGCATGCGTCGGCTGCTCACGAACAACGTGTCAAGGTGCCGCATTGTCCAACCGCTTCTTGTCCTAAAGCTGGTTTTTAAGCAGCCACTTAGTCCCTCAAATCACTTTATCGGGAATCTTCTCCTTCATCTGGCAACTTGACGCTGACACAACTTCCCGCCTTTACCATCAATCGCAGGTAAGCTTGAACTTGTACTGATTTTATAGAATTTGGCTTGGACTTTGTCTTTTCCTTGGTCTAATGTTTTGGTTCAACTGCAGGGCCAAAGCAATCTTAACGAAGCATTCTGCCGGGTCATCTTCCAGTGTTGCAGGCCAAAACATCCTAAACCCCCAAGAAAAAGATATGGTCGCTCATGTCGATCCTTTTGGAGAGAATAATCCGGAGGTTAGAGTTGAGCCGGCTACTGATGTAGAAATGGCCCATCCCGATGATCCAGTCTTCATGGACACGCCGATAGAGACCCAAGGCGTGTAACCTGAGCCATCTTCTCGACCGCCAAGGCTTGCTCATCCTTCCAGCCCTACAACTAATGCGGACGACACTGTTCCATCAGCTGGCAAGGATACCCCAGAGGTTGTTGTTGTGAAGGAAAATTTACAGGCTCCTGGTACCTCTTCCGCCTTGGCCAAAATTATAGCCAAGGATGAGCCTGTGAATTTGGAAAAAGGAAAAGCCAAGTTGGAACTTCCTGGCCTGTCTGCGCTTGATGCTGAAGATGTTTATCAACAATACTTGACACGACTAACTAAGAGCTGGGAAATGAAATGAACTTGGTCAATGCTCTCAAGGAAAAATACGAGGTAAAATTCCACCTTTAATGTCTGATGTTGTATACTTATCTTTATCCCCCAAGAGCCAACTGAATATGAAAATGGTTAGCTGGCTCTTGAATGTATTTATATAAGAAGCATCTGTAGCCCCCAAGGAACGATTCATTATAATAATAATGAGTCGATACTTATGTTGATTGGAATCTAGAACGAGATCTAGCCCCAAAGGGCCGGCTTATCTCGATGAGATAGTCGGGTCTTCAGTTTGTAGGAAGCAAATATGTATCTTGTAATTTCAAAAACCTGTAGTCCCCAAGGGTCGGCTTATTTCTATGAAATACTCGGGTCTTGTTGTTGTGTGATTGAGAAAATGGCACATTAGCCCCCAAGTGTCGTGTGGATTGTTTACAATTGCATGGAACTTTTGTAGGATGAAACCAACTTTGAAGTGTCGTAGCCCCCAAGGATCGAATCGGCTTTATAAGGTGGCTTGAGACTTTGTAGAAATAGATTTTGATGATGTTTGTATGTTTGACAGGGGTCTTTAGATGATGCCGAATCTGTCGCTGTAAAACTATAGAAACATCTCAAATAAGAGCAGAAATTGAAAACCGAGGCGGAACTTATAGCGTCTCGTCTTGAAAGTTTTGCCCATCAAGCGAATGATCTTCTTGATCAGGACAAGAAGACATTTGAAGAAGAAAGACCCGCCCTTATAAAGCGCGATGAAGAGGATAAGAAGCGGCTTGGGAATATGAAGGAGGATCATCGGACTCTTGTGAAGCAAATAAACGAGATCTTGACTGCCATTTTTGGTATGTATCTATAACTTTCTGCTGTTGAAATTCTGGGTTATGATGATACGGCAGATCATTGTTTCACTTGTTTTTGTATGCAGGACGAAAATATCAGAACCTTGTGATGCTGCTAACTGTGAAGTTAAAGGCAATATTCACCTATGTGGAGCAACTTTTCACAAGATTTGTCTTTGCCATTATGGCAGTGAAGAACGCGAAACACCCGCTGAGAAATATTAAAGACATGCTGAAGCAGCTGTCGACTGTGCCGCAATGGGTGACGGAATTCCGGAAATCGTTGGCTTGGGCTGGAGCTAACATGGCTCTTGCTTGTGCGAAATCATATTTGCCTGAGCTAGATCTGGATGCTTTAAAAGATGGATTTCCTGAATTCAAGCTGGACAGGTCAGAGTTCTCACATGAGGATTTCGCCAAGTGTATGAGGGAGACTCAGTCATTGGCAACTCTCCTAGCCGAGGAGATTGATGTGTCGCACTATCAGGCAACAACGAGCGCATCAACCCGCCAAAGGATGAGTCCTTTGAATTGATGCTGCCTCGACATAAGAACACCTTCACTCCTAATGTTGATGCATCGGTTATCGTTCCAGGGCCTTCAAATTTTCAATCTCTGAGAACAATCCGATGGATATAGAAAGATCAGCAGGTTGATGATGATGATGAGCCAGCGGAATCGGACCCTGAGGCGGCTGGCGCAGAAGAGCACTAAAGGCGGGTTACAGCAGAAGATGTATAAGCTGCCAGGCAATAGTAGCCCCCAAGTGTCGGGCCGAAAAACTCTAATACTTTTGTGCATCCTGCTGTGAGCCTGTAATAGGCGTAGCAAAACTTTGAACTGTTCTACCCTGCCATCGTGCACGTTCATGCTTATGTTGTTGTGGCTAAGTTTCCAAACAACTTTGAACTTCCAATGAGTCGCCTTTATAAAAGTTCTTCACTGTCTCCTTGTTGACTCCTGTTTATGCTCAATGAGCCACCGATTATGTGGTAAAAGTCGGTTCATCCAAGCAGCCCAAAATAGAATTATTCTTAACCGTTTGTGTTTTTTTAAAGATGTGTATAAACAAACTAGTCATAATATGACTATAGCTTCGTAACCTGGTCGAATTTTTTTTGAGCTAGTGAAAAACATGATAGTGTTATACTTGTAGATATATAAGAAATAATATATTGTAATAACATAATGTAAAAATTGATAACGACCCGACTTTATAAAACCCGGTATAGAGACTGGCTTTCAAGCCTCAAGTCTTGCTTCAATGAAGCGGGTGTGATAACCCATGGTTTATCCTAGCTCTATGTAAGCTGGCTCTCATGTGACTCAAGTCGGTGTTTTAACCTTGAGAAGTTCAGGGTCCAGATGGATTGGCTTGTTAAGAGTACACGGGATCACCTGTTCGGAGTAGCATCTTGCAAACAGGCATGTTTAACCAAATATTTTTATTGGCTTATAGCCTAGTCGCAAGGGATATTAAAGGCTGACTCGTTGAGTTGGAAGCCAACAAGTGACTTATGTTCAAAGAATAAAGACTCATGCTCAATATGCTAGGCTGAAACGACAAAGACCCCGAGTCTTGGGGGTGCCGGCTTTATTATATTTGAACATAATGAAGTATATACAGAAAAAGGGGGTACAATGGGGGAGAGCCGATGGATCTAAGTATAATAGGGCCGAAGATGAGCAATATTCCAGGGCCAGGTTGTTTCCTCTTCAGAGGTGTATGATCCTTCACGTAAATCAATCAGGTAATATGATCAATTATTGAGGTTCTTGCTGACGACGAAAGGACCTTCTGCTACCTCTTGAGCTTGCATTGGTTTTCCCTTGAAGAGGAAAGGGTGATACAGAAAAGTAGATAAGTATTCCCCTCAGTTGATGAGAACCAAGGCATCAATCCAGTAGGAGGAACAAGCAAGTCACCAATGGTTACACCTACACAAACAATCAACCTCTTGCACCCAACGCTGTAAAGGGGTTGTCAATCCCTTCCCGGTTATTTGCAAGGATGAGATCTGATAGAGATAGATGTAAAGGAGAACGGAAAGTAAATTGCAGCAATGTATTTTTGGTTTATATATCTAAAAATATATCCACCGCAGGGAACCATTGGAGACTTTGCTGCAATTTATTTACCTTTTACTTTCCGTTCTCGTTTACATCTATCTCTATCGGATCTAATCCTTGCAAATAACCGTGAAGGGATTAACAACCCCTTTATAGCGTTGGGTGCAAGAGTTTGATTGTTTGTGTAGGTGCATCCATTGGTAACTTGCTTGTTCCTCCTACTGGATTGATACCTTGGTTCTCAACAACTGAGGGAAATACTTATGTACTTCGCTACATCACCCTTTCCTCTTCAAGGGAAAACGAACGCAAGCTCAAGAGGTAGCGAGAAGGATTTCTGGCGCCGTTGCCGAGGAGGAAACAAAGCAAGTCAAGACAAGATCTACATCAAGCCTACCAAGTACCCATCACAAACTCATCTCTTGCATTTACATTATTTTCCATTTGCCTCTCGTTTTCCTCTCCCCGACTTCTAAAATGATTTTCAGAAAATACCAAAAAGATTTGCCTTTTTATTCGCCCTTCTTCCGTTCGTCTTTTTTGTTTGCTTTTTGTTTGCTTGTGTATTAGATAGCCTAAAACTCATGGCTAGCCACGCTACTATCATTAGTACTCCTAAGTACAAAGTTCTTAATTTTAAGCAAAGGGAGGGAGAAAACTTAAAGGATGCTTGGTATAGAATTTGCAATGCTCAAAATAGATCTACTCGTAAGCATTCTACTACCGTTCTCCTTTGCAATTTTTATGTGGGTGTTTCTCCTTGGAATAGATATGTTTTGGATACCATTACGGGAGGGAATTTCTTGGGAAACAATACCTTTGATTCTTATAATGCTATGGCAAATTTGGTAGGTTCACCCCCGCTCATGGTTAATGAAACAATCTTGACTTTGGAACATGTGATGCGAAGGCTTGATATCATTGAAAATAAAGTTGCTACTATTGATATCATTAAAAACTTGGATAAAAAGATCCACAATCATGTCACTCAATATGGATCTAAGGTAGGAGTTACTCTAAAAAACCTTAGGGAAAAGGAACCCATAGTTAATGAAAAATTGGATCAAGATTCCTCTAGAATTGAAAAGCTAGAGGATATTATTACCAACTTGGGTTCCACTTTTGCCTCTATTCAAGCCACTCCAAAATTTCCTCTTTCTAAGGCTGACAAGTTTGTTTATGTTCCTAAGAATAAGGGTGAATCCTCTAGTAAAGGGGATGAAGATCTTAAGATGATAAGTATTTACCCTAACTTTATTAATATTGTCCGAGAACCTATTGCTACAAGTGAATTTATTGATTTATTGCCTAGGAGTATGATTGTTGATAAAACCAAATAATCTACTAGGGTTCACAAGTGTATAATTGATGGATTGCATACCAAAGATGACAATACCTAGATCTATTGTGTTTTGCCTAGCTAGGGGCGTTAAACAATAGCGCTTGTTGGGAGGCAACCCAATTTTATTTCGCTCTATGTTTTTTTATGATTTGGTGTGTTTTGCACATTATTAATTCTGTAATAATTGTGTTTTGTTGTTTAAATTAGTGTTTGAGCCAAGTAAGACCTTGGGATGGTCTACGGTGTTTGCAATTTAATTTTGCTGAAAAACAGAAACTTTTGCTCTCAGTCCAGGAATTTTGTTAATTCACTGGAACGTGCTTTTGATCTGAAATTTTTACAAAAGATTGATATAACAATTTCCCTGATTTTTCTAGTTTTTTAGAATTTTTAGAGTTTCATAATTATTCGAAGTCTACAGATTGCTACAGACTGTTCTGTTTTTGACAGATTCTGTTTTCTTTGTGTTGTTTGCTTATTTTGATGTATCTATGGGTTGTATCGGGGGGTATGAACCATGGAGAAGTTAGAATACAATATGAATTACACAAATAAAAATAAAGAATGAGTTCACAACAGTAACTAAGTGGTGATTTATTTTTCTTATACTAACGGATCTCATGAGTTTTCTGTTGAGTTTTGTGTTGCGAAGTTTTCAAGTTTTGGGTGAAGATTTGATGGACTATGGAATAAAGAGTGGCAATAGCATAAGCTTGGGGATTCCCCAGGCACCCCAAGACATATTCAAGGATACCAAAAAGCCTAAGCTTGGGGATGCCCCGGAAGGCATCCCCTCTTCCGTCTTCAATCCATCGGTAAATTTACTTGAGGCTATATTTTTATTCACCACATGATATGTGTTTTGCTTGGAGTGTCTTGTATGATATAAGTCTTTGCTTTTTAGTTTTCCACAATCATCCTTGTTGCACGCATCTTTTGAGAGAGACACGCATTAATCGTGAATTTATTAGAATACTCTATGTGCTTCACTTATATCTTTTGAGATAGGCAATTTTGCTCTAGTGCTTCACTTATATCTTTTTAGAGCATGGTGGTGTTATATTTTATAGAAATTGTTGAACTCTCGTATCTCACTTATATTATTTTGAGAGTTTCTTAAAAATAGCATGGTAATTTGTTTAGGTTATGACTTTAGTCCTAATATAATGGGCATCCAAGAGGGATATAATAAAAGCTTTCACATTAAGTGCATGGAATACTATGAGAAGTTTGATTCCTTGCATATAGTTTTGAGATAATAGAGATGATAATATCAGAGTCATGCTAGTGACTAGTTGTGAATTGGAAGAGATACTTGTGTTGAAGTTTGTGATTCCTGTAGCATGCATGTATGGTGAACCGTTATGTAACAAAGTCGGAGCATGATTTGTTTAATGATTGTCAACCTTTGTGTGAGGGTCGGGAGCGCGCGATGGTTAACTCCTACCAACCTATCCCCTAGGAGCATGCGTCTAATGATTTTTTTGATAACTAATAGACTTTTACAATAAGTATGTGATTTATTCATGACTAATGTTGAGTCCATGGATTATATGCACTCTCACCCTTCTATCTTTGCTAGCCTCTCTAGTACCGCGCAACTTTTGCCGGTACATCAAACCCACCTTCCTCAAAACAGACACCATATATTTTCCTCAAAACAGCCACCATACCTACCTATTATGGCATTTCCATAACCATTTCGAGATATATTGCCATGCAACTTCCACCGTCCCATTTTTCATGACATGCACCATCACTTCAATCCTGCATATAGAGTCATATTTTGTTCTAGGTATCGAGTTGTAATTTTCTTTTTGAGTTGTAAGTAAATAAAAGTGTGATGATTTTCATTATTAGAGCATTGTCCCATGTGAGTAAAGGCTGATGGAATCCATGACTCCCTCACAAGTTGGGATGAGTGTCCGGACTTTACAAAAAATAAAAGAGGCCAGCGAAGCCCAAATAAATAAAAAAGGAGGCCAAAGATGCCCACCAAATAATAATAATAAAAAGAAATAATAAATAAATAAATAAAAGAAATGAGAGAAAGAGGGAAGGGACAATTGCTACTATCTTTTTCCACACTTGTGCTTCAAAGTAGCACCATGATCTTCATGATAGAGAGTCTCCTATTTTGTCACTTCCATATAATTAGTGGAATTTCTTCTTGCACGACCACTTAGTTTTATGCTTTCATACACTTATAGCTCTAAGTGCATTTTTTTCATGGCAATCCCTACTCACTCATATTAATATCTATCGATGGGCATCTCCATAGCCCGTTGATACGCCTAGTTGATGTGAGACTATGTTCTCCCTTTTTCCTTGCAACCTCCACCATATTCTATTCCACATATAGTGCTATATCATGGCTCACGCTCATGTATTGCATGAGAGTTGAAAAGGTTTGAGAACACCCAAAGTGTGAAACAATTGCTTGACTTGTTCATCGGGGCTGTGCATGATTTAGATACTTTGTGTGGGGAAGATGGAGCATAGCCGGACCATATGATTTTGTAGGGTTAACTTTCTAAGGCCATGTTATTTCGAAAGGACACGATTGCCTTGTTGGTGTGCTCGAAGTATTACTGTTTTTATGTCAATATTAGACTATTGTTTTGAATCTTATGTATTTGAATATTCATGCCACAATAAAGAATATTACATGGATAAATATGTTAGGTAGCATTCCACATCAAAAATTCTGCTTTTATCATTTACCTACTTGAGGATGAGCAGGAATTAAGCTTGGGTATGCTTGATACATCTCCAATGTATCTATAATTTTTGATTGTTCCATGATATTATATTATCCGTTTTGGATGTTTTATATGCATTAATATGCTATTTTATATTATTTTTGGGACTAACCTATTAATCTAGAGCCTAGTGCTTGTTTATGATTTTTCCTTGTTTTTGAGTATTGCAGATAAGGAATATTAAACGGAGTCCAAACCGAATAAAATCTTTAGAATATTTTTTCTTGGACTAGAAGCAACCCAAAAGACTTGGAGATGAAGTCGGGAGAGCCGCCATGTGGCCACAAGCAACAGGGGCGCGTCCCCTGGCTTGTGGGCCCATGACAGCTCCCCTAACCCTATTTCCCGGCCTATAAATTCACAAATATTCCCTGTATACCAGAGGGAGCCACGAAAACACTTTTCTGCCGCTAGGAGCCTCGGTTCCCATGAGATCCAATCTTGGAGCCTTTTCCGGTAATCTGCTGGAGGGGGATTCGATCACGAAGGGTGTCGGGGATATACCCCGCGGTATAACCCAATCGGAAGTATGACCCGGCCAGGACTTGGCGACTCACTGGAGACTGGTTCAAGACTTGACGATTCATTGGTAACCCGACAGACGGGTCAGACGAGCGACAAGGCCCAAGGCCCAACGTGTAAGTCGGCGCCAGTCGGCTCACAAGAGAAGGCCCAAAGGAGAAAGGATTCCCTAACAAGAGAAACAAGACCCGGATTAGGATTCAAGAGAGACTAGTCCTAATCCTACTCCTAGTAGGACTCTACATGTAAACCTACCCTCTCCACTTATATAAGGAGGGGTAAGGCGCCCTTAGAGAAAAAAAGTTCACAAGTCAAGAAAAACACAAGTCATTAGAGATAGACATATTAGAGGCTCTCGAGATTAGAGATAGCAAGACAACACCCTTGTAACGAGAGATCTTCCTCATCATCAATGCAAGACAAGCAGGACGTAGGCTTTTACCTCCATTGGAGGGGCCGAACCTGGGTAAACTCGCGTCTCTCAATTCCGACCAACCCCTCTCAACCTGCCACATAGTTGCGATTGGCCTCAACCTAAGTCCGTTAACCCGGACATATGCCATGACAAATCCACGACAGTTGGCGCCCACCATGGGGCCAGCGCGCAGTGGTTTTGTGTTCTTAAAGGGATCTCCACAGGGATCGACAAGCACGTGGTTTTTCAAGATGAAGAAGGGTCGGCAAGAAGGATGCGCATCTAATCCGAGTTCATCAGACGAGGTGGAAAAGAAAGCAAAAAATCAGCCGAGGGTCGCCAGAGTTCATCGACTCCGAATTCATCACATGAGTGCACTTCCATGTCATCACACATCAAGCAAACCACCGAGCGTGGCTGAAGGCCGAAGCCTGCACGTCATTGGGAGGTTGCACATGTACACGCTACAGTTCCAACGATAAAAAAGGAGCCATGGCAGAGGAGGATACAAACGATGGGAGTACTAATTTCTTCGCCGTGCACCCTGCGCCTAGCAGCGGCTGCTCCGTGCCAGCCGCCACACAAGCCGACAGAGCTCCCGCTCTGGCTCGCCGCTGCCGCGCCCCGTGGCTGGCTCTCCCACGACCGGCTCCGCTCGTCCCATGACCAAGTCTGCCCGCCAGTGCCGCGCCTCACCTCAAGCTGACCCACCGGCATCACCTTCAAGCCGCCGCGTCCCACGACCTCACCTACCTCCGCCCCATCGCACCCACTGTGTCGCGCCACCGGCGCACCTGCTCGCCATCGCTGTGCCTTGTTCCGGGCCGGATTCGCTTTGCCGTTGCACGTCTGAGCCGTGCTGACTCCGCCCGTCGCGCCGCCCTCGCCCTGCCGCAGCTACCGCGGCTGGCCTTGCTTCTCTTGCTATCGTCGCGCCTCGCTCCGAGCCGAGTTCACGCGGCCACCGAGTGTTCAAGTCGCCTCGGCTCCGCCTCCACCATGGCCTCGCTCCACCCATACAAACCGCCGCTTCAGTGCCCCCGCTGGTTCAGCCCCTCCTTGCCATAAATTTTGCGACTGTAGTCCGGTCGGTCAAACAGACTCGCCAAAAGGAAGACATCATGAGATGATGCACCATAGTTCGACCTGAATAGAGCCGGCCGACGGACAAACTCATATCTGTTCTCCTTGTGCTACGAGCACACGAGGAAAATATCAGGTGCTATCTATTCCATCTATTTTTGTTGGTATACAGTAATTTCTTTAAGAACAATTATTTTTTCTGCAATATTTGTGTGCAGGACAATTGGCATTAAAATGCGGAGGAGGAGTGGGCACTAGCATCATTCCACACTGATGTTCATCTGTGGTGCATTTCTCAATAGACGCGCGCAAGCCGCCGCCGCTACGGCCCGGTTTACATCAACACGTCGGTACCGCGCATGCTCACCCGCCAGTATGAGCCGCCCAATGGACGCGGCCAGCCGCCGCATCTGTGGTATGGTTTTCACCAACAACGCCGCGGTCGTCTCTTGCAACTGCACCGGCTTACAATGCCACGACCGTCTCTCGCGACCGCATCGTCTTCAAATGATGTGGCTGACTTTTGCGTCTACATCAACACGCCAGGGGCCACATACACCAGTACAAGCCGCCCAACGGACGCGCGCAAGACGCCGCCACAGTCTGATATACAACATATCGGTGCGGTGTTCGTCTATACGAGCCACCTGACGGACAGGCGCACAAGTTGCCATCACTTCAGTTTGGTTAACTTCAACAACCAGCTGGGACGAACCATCGACTGAATTATTAAATAAATTCATACGGGATCGCCTATAACCCGCCACGGTCAACCTCAACCTTCAATGGAGATTCTCAAGCCGCCTCTTCGATTCAACTTAAGACTCGGGAGCTACAGACATGGCGAGACACATTTGGTTGTTTTCAAAGAGAACCCCGGTTCTTTGCAACAGAAAGTTAACCCAATTCTGGGTGCCTCGCCTCATTGGCGGGCGGTTAAAGTCGCCCAAGAGGACGAGCCGCCATGATGCGACCATTCAAACTGTTGGGGAACATTGTATGGGAAACAAAAAATTTCCTACGCACACGCAAGATCTATCCATGGTGATGAGCATCTATGAGAGGGAGAGTGGATCTACATACCCTTGTAGATCGCTAAGCGGGAAGCGTTAAGAAACGCGATTGATGTAGTCGAACGTCTTCACGATCCAAATTGCCGAGCGTCCCGCGATCCCATCATGATCCATCTCGCGATCCAATCATGATCTGTCCCGCGATCCCATCATGATCCGTCCCGTGATCCAATCATGAATCGTCTCGCGATCTTGATCACGGTCCTTCCGATCTAGCGCCGAACGGATGACACCTCCGTGTTCAACACACGTACAGCTCGATGGCGATCTCCGCCTTGTTGATCCAGCAAGAGGGAGCGGAGAGCTAGATGGGTTCTCCGGCAGCACAACAGTGTGGTGGCGGTGGTGGTGAACTAATCCTGCAGGGCTTTGCCCGAGCACCGCAAAACTAATCTAGAGGAGAAACAGATCTAGAGGAAGAAGAGGGCAGCACATGGCAATTAGGGTTGGCTTTCCCCTCTAAATCCTCTAGTATATATAGGAGGGAGGGAGGGGAGGAGGCATTCTCAAACCCTCAAGGTTTGGTCGAAATTGGAGGTGGAAGAGTCCTACTCCAATCCTATTAGGAGTAGGATTCCTCCTTTCCACTTGGAAACTCTTTCCACCTCTCCACCTTTTGGGTTTTCCCACCCCTAGACGCATGGGCCTTAGTGGGGGCTTAGAACAACCCACCAGGGGCTGGTTTGAATCCTCCCACAGCCCATGAGGTCCTTTGGGTCGAGACACCCCTCCCGATGGTCCCCCGGCACCCTCCCGGCACTCCCGGTACACTACCGATGAGCCTGAAACTTTTCCGGTGATCAAAACAAGACTTCCTATATATCAATCTTTACCTCCGGACCATTCCGGAGCTCCTCGTAACGTCCGGGATCTCATCCAGGACTCCAAACAACCTTCAGTCACCACCACACATAACTCTATACTACCGAAACGTCACCGAACCTTAAGTGTGCAGACCCCGCGGGTTCGAGAACTATGTAGACATGACCGAGACACCTCTACGGCCAATAAACAATAGCAGGACCTGGATGCCCATATTGGTTCCTACATATTCTACAAACATCTTTATCGATTAACCTCTATGTCAAGGATTCAGTTAATCCTGTATGCTGTTCCCTTTGTTCTTCGGTATGTTACTTGCTCGAGATTCGATCGTCGGTATCTCTATACCTAGTTCGATCTTCGGCAAGTCTCTTTACTCGTTCCGTAATGCAAGATCCCGTGGCTAACACTTAGTCACATTGCTTGCAAGGCTTGTTGTGATGTTGTATTACCGAGTGGGCCCTGAGATACCTCTCCGTCACACGGAGTAACAAATCCCAGTCTTGATCCATGCCAACCCAACAGACACCCTTAGAGATACCTGTAGATCACCTTTATAGTCATGCACTTATGTTGCGACGTTTGGTACACACAACGTACTCCTCTGGTGTCAGTGAGTTACATGATCTCATGGTCATAGGAACAAATACTTGACATGCAGAAAACTGTAGCAATAAACTGACACGATCATATGCTACATTTATAGTTTGGGTCTTGTCCATCACATCATTGTCCTAATGTTGTGATCCCATTATCAAATGACATCTCATGTCCATGGCCAGGAAACCCTAACCATCTTTGATCAACGAGCTAGTACATCAGAGGCATACTAGGGACATGGTATTGTCTATGTATCCACACATGTATCTGGGTTTCCAATCAATACAATTCTAGCATGGATAATAAACGATTACCATGAACAATGAAATATGATAATAACTAATTTATTATTGCCTCTAGGGAATATTTCCAATAGTCTCCCACTTGCACTAGAGTCAATAATCTAGTTCACCTCACCATGTGATTTGCATTGTTATGAATCTAACACCCAATGAGTTCTGGGGCTCGATCATGCTTTTCATGTGAGACAGGTCTTTTAGTCAACGGGTCTGCGATATTCAGATTCGTGTGTACTTTGCAAATCTTTATGTCATACTGTAAATACTGCTACCACACTCCACTTGGAACTATTCCAAATGGCTTCTCCACTATACGAATCCGGATTGCTACTAAGAGCCATGCAGATCAGTGTTAAAGCTTGCATCGACGTAACTCTTTACGACGAACTCTTTATCACCTCCATAATCGAGAAAAATTTCCTTAGTACTTTAGTTACTAAGGATAATCTTGACTGTTGTCCAGTGATCCACTCCTGGATCACTCTTGTACCCCTTGACAGACTCATGGCAAGGCACACACAGGTGCGGTAGACAACATGGCATATTATATAAAGCCTATGGCTAAGACATAGGGAATGACGTTCGTCCTTTCTCTTTCTTCTGCCGTGGTCGATCTTTGAGTCTCACTCAACTTCACACCTTACTAATCAGGCAAGAACTCTTTATTTGACTGATCCATTTTGAACTCTTTCAAAATCTTGTCAAGGTATGTACTCATTGAAAGTCTTATCAGACGTCTTGATCTATCTCTATAGATCTCGATGCCCAACAATTAAGTGGCTTTATCCAGGCCTTCCTTTGAAAAACTCTTTTCAAACAAGCCTTTATGATTTACAGATATTCTACATCATTTCCGATCAACAATGTGTCAAACACATATACATATCAGAAATTCTATAGTGCTCCCACTCACTTTATTGTAAATACAAGTTTCTCGTAAACTTTGTATAAACTCAAAAACTTTGATCACCTCATCAAAGTGTATATTCCAACTCCGAGATGCTTGCTCCAGACCTTATATTGATTGCTGGAGCTTGCATACTTTTTAGCATCCTTAGGAGTGACAAAACCTTCCGGTTGTATCACATACAACCTTTCCTCACGGAAACCGTTAAGGAAACTATGTTTTGACATCCATCTGCCAGATTTCATATTTGAAAAACCACAACAACTGCTAACATAATTCCAACAGACTTTAGCATTGCTATGAGTGAGAAAGTCTCATCGCAGTCAACTCCTTGAACTTGTCAGAAACTTCTTTGCGACAAGTCGAGCTAAATGGTGACATTTACCATCAGCGTTTGTCTTCATCTTAAAGGTCCATTTGTACTCAACGACCTACCATACAATGGGCAAGTCTACCAAAGTCTATACTTGGTTCTCATACATGGATCCTTTCTCGGATTTCATGGCCTCTAACCATTTGCCGGAATCTGGTCCCATCATCGCTTCTCCATAGCTCGTAGGTCAATCGTTGTCCGACAACATGACCTCTAAGACAGGGTTGTCGTACCACTCAGGAGCAGTACGCGTCCTTGTCAACCTACGAGGTTCGATAGTAACTTGATCTGAAGTTTCATGATCATCATCATTAACTTCCTCTTCAAATAACGTAGGCTCCACAGAAACATCTTTCTGCGTTGCGCTAATCTCTGGTTGAAACAAAGGTTCAACAACCTCATCAAGTTCTATTTTCCTCCCACTCAATTCTTTCGAGAGAAACTCTTTCTCGAGAAAGGACCCGCTTTAGCAACAAACACTTTGCACTTGGATCTGAGATAGAAGGTATACCCAACTGTTCTTAGGGTATTCTATGAAGATGCATTTGTCCGCTTTGGGTTCGAGCTCATTAGGTGAAAACCTTTTTCACATAAGCATCGCGGCCCCAAACATTAAGAAATGACAGCTTAGGTTTCTGCCAAAGCAAAATTCATACGGTGTCATCTCAACGGACTTAGATGGTGCCCCTTTTAAAGTGAATGTAGTTATCTCTAATGCATAACCTCAAAACTATAGTGGCAAATCAATAAGAGACATCATAGTTTGTACCATATCCAATAGAGCACGACTACGACGTTCAGACACACCATCACACTATGGTGTTATAGGTGGCGTGAGTTGTGAAACAACTTTCACATTGTCTAAAGTTGTATGTCAAACTCGTAACTCAGATATTCACCTCCACGTCATATCATAGACATTTTTATCTTCTTGTCACGATGATCTTAAACTTCACTCTAAATTTGTTTGAACTTTTCAAACATTTCAGACTTGTGTTTCATTAAGTAAATATACTCATATATACTCAAATCATTAGTGAAGGTAAGAAAATAACGATATCCACTACACGCTACAAAACTCATTGGACCGCATACATCAACATGCATTATTTCCAATAAGTTACTAGCCCGCTCCGTAATACCGAAAACGGGGTTTTTAGTCATCATGCCCAGGAGGCATGGTCCGCATGTCTCAACCGATTCAAAATCGACTGAGTCCAAAGATCCATCAGCATGGAGTTTCTTCATGCGATTTATACCAATATGACATTTAGCGGCAGTGCCACAAGTATGCAGTACTACCGTTATTAACTTTGTATCTTTTGGCATCAATGTTATGAACATGTGTATTACTATGATCAAGATTCAACAAACCATTCTCATTGGGTGCATGACCATTGAAGGTATTATTCATGTAAACAGAATAACCATTATTCTCTAACTTAAATGAATAACTGTGTTGCAATAAACATGATCTAATCATGTTCATGCTTAAGGCAAACACCAAATAACATTTATTTAGGTTTGTCACTAATCCCGAAGGTAGAGAGAGCGTGCAATGTTGATCACATCAACCTTGGAGACATTTCCAACACACATCATCACCTCACCCATAGCTAGTCTCTGTTTCCATAGCTTTTATTTCAAGTTACTAACATTTAGCAACTGAACCGGTATCCAATACCCAGGTGCTACTAGGATTACTAGCAAGGTACACATCAATAACACATATATCAAATATACTTCTGTCGACGTTGCCAGACTTCTTATTTACCAAGTATCTAGGGTTGCTCCGCTTCAGCGACTGCTCTCCTCATAATAGAAGCACTTAATCTTAGGTTTGGGTTCAACTTTGGGTTGCTTCACTAGAGCAGTAACTGACTTGCCATCCATTAAGTTTCCCTCCTTGCCCTTGCCCTTCTCGAAACTAGTGGTTTTACTAACCATCAACACTTGATGCTCCTTCTTGATTTCTACCTTCGCGGTGTCAAACATCACAAACAGCTCGGGGATCATCATTTCCATCCCTGGAATTTTATAGTTCCTCACGAAGCTCTAGTAGCTTAGTGACAGAGTCTTGGAAAACTATATAAATCACATTCTTATCTGGAAGATCAACTCCCACTCGATTCAAACGATTGTAGCACCTAGACAATCTGAGGACATGCTCAAGGATTGAGCTATTCTCCTTCATCTTGCAGGCAAAGAATCTTGTTGGAGATCTCATATCTCACAACACGGGCACGAGTGAGATCCCAATTTCAGTTCTTAGAACATCTGATATGTTCCATGACGTTCAAAACGTTTTGGAGCCTCAATTCTAAGCCGTAATGCATGACACACTAAACTATCAAGTAGTCATCAGAATGTGCTTGTTAGATGTTCACAACATCTACAGACGACGCTAGAGGGGGTGGCGCACCGAGCAGTGCATTAAGGACATAAGCCTTCTATACAGCAATGAGGACAATCCTCAGATCACGGATCCAGTCCGCAATATTGCTACCATCATCTTTCAACTCTATTTCTCTAGGAACATATAAATTCAAGGGAGCTACATCGTGAGCTAGTAATCTACAACATAATTTGCAAAGACACTACTGACTATGTTCATGATAATGAGTTCAATTAATCATATTACTTAAGAACTCCCACTCAAATTGACACCCCTCTGGTCATTCGAGTGATACATGATCCAAATTCACCAACTTGGGGAGAACACAATTTATCTTGAAATTTTAGTGAGGGATCACCTTATAATGCTACCATCGTCCTAAGCAAAACAAGGTGCATAAAAGGATTAACATCACATGCAAATCATAAGTGACATGATATGACCATGAACTTGTGCTTTTGATCTCCATCCTTGAAGCACCAGCATGATCTCCATCGTCACCGGCATGACACCATGATCTCCATCAACGTGTCGCAATCGGGGTTGTCACGCCCACCATGCTTCTACTACTATTGCTACCGCTTAGCGATAAAGTAAAGCATTAAATAGCGCTTAATGATTGACACACAGGTCATACAATAATTAAAGACAACCCTATGGCTCCTGCCGGTTGCCGTACTCATCGACGTGCAAGTCGTGATATTCTATACAATACATGATCATCTCATACATCACATATATCTCATCATGTAATTGGCCATATCACATTACAACATACCCTGCAAAAACAAGTTAGACGTCCTCTAATTGTTGTTGCAAGTTTTACGTGGCTGCTACAGGTATCTAGCAAGAACAATTCTCACCTATGCAAAAACCACAACGGTGATACATAAGTTGCTTTTCAACCTTCTCAAGGATTGCCTTTGTCAAATCCGATCCAACTAAAGTAGGAGAAACAGACACCCGCCAGCCATCTTTGTGCAACAAAGTTACACGTCAGTCGATGGAACCGGTCTCTCGTAAGCGTACGAGTAAGGTTGGTCCGGGCCTCTTCATCCCACAATACCTCTGAACCAAAACACGACCAAGGGAGGAAGAAATCTAAGCATCAACGCCCACAAACTCCTTTGTGTTCTACTCGAGATCTCATCTACACATAGACCTAGCTCATGATGCCACTGTTGGGGAGCATTGCATGGGAAACAAAAAATTTCCTATGCACACGCAAGATCTATCCATGGTGATGAGCATCTATGAGAGGGAGAGTGGATCTACATACCCTTGTAGATCGCTAAGCGGGAAGCATCAAGAAACGCGGTTGATGTAGTCGAACGACTTCGCAATCCAAATCGCCGAGCGTCCCGCGATACCATCACGATCCATCTCACGATCCAATCACGATCCGTCCCGTGATCCCATCACGATCCATCCCACGATCCAATCACGAATCGTCTCGTGATCTTGATCACGGCCCTTCCGATCTAGCGCCGAACGGACGACACCTCCGCGTTCAACACACGTACAACTCGATGGCGATCTCCGCCTTCTTGATCCAGCAAGAGGGAGCATAGAGCTAGATGAGTTCTCCGGCAGCACAATGGCGTGGTGGCAGTGGTGGTGAACTAATCCTGCAGGGCTTTGCCTGACCACCGCAGAACTAATCTAGAGGAGAAATAGATCTAGAGGAAGAAGAGGACAACACGTGGCAATTAGGGTTGGATTTGCCCTCTAAATCCTATAGTATATATAGGAGGGAGGGAGGGGAGGAGGCATCCTCAAACCCTCAAGGTTTGGTCGAAATTGGAGGTGGAAGAGTCCTACTCCAATCCTATTAGGAGTAGGATTCCTCCTTTCCACTTGGAAACTCTTTCCACCTCTCCACCTTTTGGGTTTTTCCCACCCCTAGCCGCATGGGCCTTAGTGGGGGCTTAGAGCAGCCCACCAGGGGCTGGTTTGACTCCTCCCACAGCCCATGAGGTCCTTTGGATCGAGACACCCCTCCCGATGGTCCCCCGGTACCCTCCCGACACTCCCGGTACACTATCGATGAGCCTGAAACTTTCCCGGTGACCAAAACAAGACTTCCTATAGATCAATATTTACCTCTGGACCATTTCGGAGCTCCTCGTAACGTCCGAGATCTCATCCAGGACTTCAAACAATCTTCAGTCACCACCATACATAACTCTATACTACCGAAACATCACCGAACCTTAAGTGTGCAGACCCTGCGGGTTCGAGAACTATGTAGACATGACCGAGACACCTCTACAGCTAATAACCAATAGCGGGACCTGGATACCCATATTGGTTCCTACATATTCTATGAAGATCTTTATCGATTGAACCTCTATGTCAAGGATTCAGTTAATCCCGTATGCTGTTCCCTTTGTTCTTTGGTATGTTACTTGCTCGAGATTCGATCGTCGGTATCTCTATACCCAGTTCAATCTCGTTACCGGCAAGTCTCTTTACTCGTTCCGTAATGCAAGATCCCGTGGCTAACACTTAGTCACATTTCTTGCAAGGCTTGTTGTGATGTTGTATTACCGAGTGGGCCCTGAGATACCTCTCCGTCACACGGAGTAACAAATCCCAGTCTTGATCCATGCCAACCCAACAAACACCCTTATTGGTGCATTACCTTATTGGTGAAAGATCTAAAGTCGCCCAAGAGGACGAGCCGCCACGTTGCGAGCCGTTCAAACATGGGTCAGGGTCAGGAGGGGGTGAAGGTCGCCCTCCTCTTGATCAGCTTTTCAGCCACCGTAAGGCGGGTCGCGGACCCAGAGTAAGTTCAAGAGTGGGTGAAGGTCGCCCCCCACTCTTGGTTGGATTTTCAGCCGCTGTAAGGCCGAGTTATACCTATTATAAATATTCCCTAGAGGCAATGAATAAAGTGTTTATTATCATATTTCCTTGTTCATGATAATCATTTATTGTCCATGCTATAATTGTGTTGATCGGAAACCCAGATACATGTGTGGATACATAAACAATACCATGTCCCTAGTATGCCTCTGATGTACTAGCTCGTTGATTAAAGATGGTTAGGGTTTCCTGGCCATGGACATGAGATGTCATTTGATATCGGGATCACATCATTGGGAGAATGATGTGATGGACAAGACCCAAACTATGAACGTAGCATATGATCGCCTCAGTTTATTGCTAATGTTTTCTGCATGTCAAGTATATGTTCCTATGACCATGAGATCATGCAACTCACTAACACCGGAGGAGTGCCTTGTGTGTATCAAATGCCGCAACGTAACTGGGTGACTATAAAGGTGCTTTACAGGTATCTCCGAGGGTGTCTGTTGAGTTGGCATGGATCGATACTGAGATTTGTTACTCCGTGTGACGGAGAGGTATCTCGGGGACCACTCGGTAATACAACATCACAACAAGCCTTGCAAGCAATGTGACTAAGTGTTAGTCACGGGATCTTGTATTACGGAACGAGTAAAGAGACTTGCCGGTAACGAGATTGAACTAGGTATAAAGATACCGACGATCGAATCTCAGGCAAGTAACATACCGAAGAACAAAGGGAACAACATACGGGATTGTCTGAATCCTTGACATAGAGGTTCGATCGATAAAGATCTTCGTAGAACATGTAGGAGCCAATATGGGCATACAGGTCCCGCTATTGGTTATTGACCGTAGAGGTGTCTCGGTCATGTCTACATGGTTCTCGAACCCACAGGGTCTGCACACTTAAGGTTTGGTGACGTTTCGGTATAGATGAGTTATGTGTGTTGGTGACCTAAGGTTGTTTGGATCCCGGATAAGATCCTGGACATCACGAGGAGTTCCAGAATGGTCCGGTGGTAAAGATTAATATATGGGAAGTTGGTGTTTGAGTTCCGGAGAAGTTTCGTGACCTGCAAGTGGTGTGACGGAGTGCCGGAAGTGTTCCTGGGGGTCCACTGGGTGGACCCATCTACTCCAAAGGGCCACATGGGCTGTGAGAGGGTACGAGCGAGCCCCTGGTGGTCTGGATGCACCTCCCAACTCAAGGCCCATGCGGCTAGAGGCTTGGGCCAGGCCAAAAGGGTGGGATAGCCACCAAACTTGGTGGCCAAGCCACCCTGGCCGCCGCCCCACCTCCTTGGCTGTTGCACCAAACCCTAGGGTGGCCAAACTCCTCCTCTTCCCCTATATATATGTGAGAGGGAGGAGGACAGCCGCACCCTAAGTCACGACGCAACCCTTCCTCCCTCTCCGACAGCCTCTCATCTACATCGATTCGGCGACGCTTAGCGAAGCTCTGCCGGATCAGCTCCACCACCACCACCGTCACACCGTCGTGCTATCGGCGAACCCATCTACCTCTCCGCTCCCTCTTGCTGGATCAAGAAGGTGGAGATCTTCATCGAGTTGCACGTGTGCTGAATGCGGAGGTGCCGTCCGTTCGGCACTTGATCGGGAGTTCGTGGGATGGCTTGCGATTTGGATCGCGGAGACGTACCACTACATCATCCGCGTTCTTTAACACTTCCGCTTAGCGATCTAAAAGGGTACGTAGATCCAATCTCTCCTCTCATAGATGCTCATCTCCTAGATTGATCTTGGCGAAGCATAGAATTTTTTTGTTTCCCATGCAACGTTCCCTAACAGTGGCATCATGAGCTAGGTCTATGCATAGATGAGATCTTGAGTAGAACACAAAGAGTTTGTGGTCCAACGCTTCTTTCCTTAGTCTTTTCTTGGTTCAGCGGTATTGTGGGATGAAGCGGCTTGGACCGACTTTACTTGTACGCTTACGAGAGATCGTGTTCCATTGACTGACATGTGACTTCATCGCATACAGATGGATGGCGGGTGTCTGTCTCTCCCACTTCAGTTGGATCAGATTTGATTAAGGCGGTCCTTGTAGAAGGTTGGAAAGCAATCTTCATATCACCGTTGTGGTTTTGTGTAGGTAAGAATCGTTCTTGGTAGATACCCATAGCAACCACGTAAAACATGCAACAACAATTAGAGGACGTCTAACTTGTTTTTGTAGGGTATGTTGTGATGTGATATGGCCAATTACATGATGTGATATATGTGATGTATGAGCTGATCATGTTTTTGTATAGAATATCTCGACTTGCATGTCGATGAGTACGACAACCGATAGGAGCCATAGGGCTGTCTTTGATTATTGTATGACCTGTGTGTCAATCTTTAAGCGCTATGTAATGCTTTACTTTATCGCTAAGCGATAGCAATAGTAGTATGAGCACGGTGGGTGCGACAACCCCAATGACGACACAATGATGGATATCATGATGATGGAGATCATGGTGTCATGCCGGTGACGATGGAGATCATGCCGGTGCTTTGGAGATGGAGATCAAAAGCACAAGTTCATGGCCATATCATGTCACTTGTGATTTGCATGTGATGTTAATCTTTTTATGCACCTTGTTTTGCTTAGGACGACGGTAGCATTATAAGGTGATCCCTCACTTAAATTTCAAGATGAGCTGTGTTCTCCCCGAGTGTGCACCGTTGCAAAAGTTCGTCGTGTCGAGACACCACGTGATGATCGGGTGTGATAGACTCTACGTTCGCATACAACGAGTGTAAGCCAGTGTTGCACATGCAGAACACTTGGGTTAAACTTGACAAGCCTAGCATGTACAGACATGGCCTCGGAACATAAGAGACCGAAAGGTCAAACATGAGTCATATAGTAGATATGATCAACATGATGATGTTCACCATTGAAACCACCTTAACTCACGTGATGATCGGACTTGAGTTGGTGAATATGGATCATGTCTCACTCACATGACCTGAGGGATGTCAATTTGAGTGGGAGCTTTAGTAATTTGATTAACTAAACTCGTTATCTTGAACAATAGTCTTAGTAACCTTTGTTTATTTATGTTGTAGATCAATGGCTCACGTAGTAGCACCCCTGAATTTTAATGCGTTCCTAGAGAAAGCTAAGTTGAAAGATGATGGAAGTAACTTTGTTGACTGGGCCCGTAATCTGAGGATTATCCTCACGGCTTCCCAGAAGGATTATGTCCTTGATGCACCGCTTGGTGACCCACCCGCTCCCGTGTCATCCGAAGACGTTAAGAACACTTGGGAGGCACATTCTGGAGATTACTCAATAGTTCAATGTGCAATGTTGTATGGCTTAGAACCGGGACTTCAAAGACGTTTTGAACGTCATGGAGCATATGAGATGTTCCAAGAGTTTGAGTTTATCTTTAAGAAGAATGCCTGGATCGAGAGGTATGAGACGTCCGACAAGTTCTATGCTTGCAAGATGGAGGAGAACGGGTCTATCAATGAACATATACTCAGAATGTTTGGGTATTCGACCCATCTGGCGGAGTTAGGGATGCCCCTTCCGCTGGAGGCGATCACTAACATAGTTCTTCAATCATTGCCACCTAGCTACAAGAGCTTCGTGTTGAACTATAACATGCACAAGATGAACAAGTTAGTCACCGAGCTGTTTGCAATGCTAAAAGTCGCTGAGTCTGAAATCCAGAAAGAACATCAAGTTTTGATGGTCAATAAAACCACTAGTTTCAAGAAGCAGGGCAAGGGCAAGAAGGGTAACTCCAAGAAGGGTGGCAAACCAGTTGCTCTTCCCGTGAAGAAACCCAAGGCTGGACCCAAGCCAGAAACTGAGTGCTTTCATTGCAAGGGAACTGGTCACTGGAAGCGGAACTGCCCCAAGTACCTGGCCGACAAGAAGGCGGCCAACACCAAACAAAGTATATATGATATACATGTTACTGATGTGTACCTTAATAGCTCTCATTGTAGTGCCTGGGTTTTTGATACCGGTTCGGTTGCTCACATTTGCAACTCAAAGCAGGACCTACGGAATAGATGGAGGCTGGCTAAGGATGAAGTGACGATGCGAGTGGGAAATGGTTCCAAGAATGATGTGATCGCCATCGGCATGCTTGCTCTTCGACTACCATTGGGATTAGTGATGAACCTGAATAATTGTTATTTAGTGCCTGCATTAAGCATGAACATTATATCTAGATCTTGTTTATTGCGAGACGATTACTCATTTAAATCAGAGAATAATGGTTGTTCTATTTATATGAGTAATATCTTTTATGCTCATGCACCCAATGTGAGGGGTTTATTCTTATTGAATCTCGATAGTGATGATACACATGTTCATAACATTCATGCCAAGAGATGTAGAGTTGATAATGATAGTACCACTTTCTTGTGGCACTGCCATTTGGGTCATATTGGTGTAAAACGCATGAGGAAGCTCCATGCTGATGGACTTTTGGAGTCACTTGATTTTGAATCACTTGACACATGTGAACCATGCCTAATGGGCAAGATGACTAAAACGACATTCTCCGGAACAATGGAACGGGCGAGTGATTTGTTGGAAATCATACATACTGATGTGTGCGGTCCGATGAACATTGAGGCGCACAGTGGATATCATTATTTTCTCACCTTCACTAATGACTTAAGTAGATATGAGTATATTTACTTAATGAAACATAAGTCTGAAACATTTGAAAAGTTCAAGAAATTTCAGAGTGAAGTTAAGAATCATCGTAACAAGAAGATTAAATTCCTGTGATCTGATCGAGGAGCATAGTACCTGAGTTATGAGTTTGGCAGTAACTTAAGACAATGTGGAATTGTTTCACAATTGACACCGCCTGGAACACCACAGCGTAATGGTGTGTCCGAACGTCGTAATCGAACCTTATTAGATATGGTGCATTCTATGATTTCTCTTACCGATTTGCCACTATCGTTTTGGGGTTATGCATTAGAGACAGTTGCATTCACTTTAAATAGGGCACCATCGAAATCCATTGAGACGATGCCATATGAACCGTGGTTTGGCAAGAAGCCAAAGTTGTCGTTTCTTAAAGTTTGGGGATGTGATGCTTATGTCAAAAAGCTTCATCCTGAAAAGCTAGAACCCAAAGCGGAGAAATGCGTCTTCATAGGATACCCAAAAGAGACAGTTGGGTATACCTTCTATCTCAGATCCGAAGGCAAAGTGTTTGTCACTAAGAACGGAACATTTCTTGAGAAAGAGTTTCTCTTGAATTGAGTGGGAGGAAAGTAGAACTTGATGACGTTACTGAACCTTCACTTCAACCAGAGAGTAGCGCAGCATGGAAAGATGTTTATGTGGAGCTAACAACGGTCGAAGAGGAAGTTAATGATGATGATCATGAAACTTCGGATCAAGTTGCTATTGAACCTCGTAGGTCGACAAGGGCATGTACTGCTCCTGAGTGGTATGACAACCCTGTCTTGGAGGTCATGTTGTTGGACAACAATGAACCTACGAGCTATGAAGGAGCGATGATGGGCCCGGATTCCGAGAAATGGTTAGAGGCCATGAAATCCAAGATGGGATCCTTGTATGAAAACAAAGTATGGACTTTGGAAGTATTACCTAAAGGGCGAAAGGTCATTCAGAATAAATGGATCTTTAAGAAGAAGACGGACGCGGACGGTAATGTCGCCGTCTATAAAGCTCGACTTATGGCAAAGGGTTTTTCACAAGTTCAAGGAGTTGACTACGATCAGACCTTCTCACCCGTAGCGATGCTTAAGTCCGTTAGAATCATGTTAGCAATAGCTGCATATTTCGACTATGAAATTTGGCAGATGGATGTCAAAACAGCGTTCCTTAACGGTTTCCTTGAGGAAGAGTTGTATATGATGCAACCGGAAGGTTTTGTCGATCCAGAGAATGCTGGCAAAGTTTACAAACTCCAGCGATCCATTTATGGACTGGTGCAAGCATGTCGGAGTTGGAATAAGCGCTTTGATGAGGTGATCAAAGCGTTTGGGTTTATACAAGTTTACGGAGAAGCTTCTATTTACAAGAAAGTGAGTGGGAGCTCTGTAGCGTTTCTAATATTACATGTGGATGACATATTGCTGATTGGAAACAATATAGAAATACTGGAAAGCGTGAAGGAATATTTGAACAAGAATTTTTCAATGAAGGACCTAGGAGAAGCTCCTTTCATATTAGGCATTAAGATCTATAGAGATAGATCAAGACGCTTGATATCACTTTCACAAAGCACATAACTTGATAAAGTTTTGAAGAAGTTCAAAATGGATCAGTCCAAGAAGGGGTTCTTGCCTGTGTTACAAGGTGTGAAGTTGAGTAAGACTCAATGCCTAGTGACTGCAGAAGATAGAGAGAAGATGAGTGTCATCCCCTATGCTTCAGCCATAGGCTCTATCATGTATGCGATGCTATGCACAAGACCCGATGTCAGCCTTGCCATAAGTATGGCCAGAAGGTTACAAAGTGATCCTAGAATGGAGCACTGACTGGGGTCAAGAATATCCTTAAGTACCTGAAAAGGACCAAGGTCATGTTTCTCATTTATGGAGGTGATCAAGAGCTCGTCATAAAGGGTTACATCGACGCAAGCTTTGACACTGATCCGGATGACTCTAAGTCGCAAACCAGATACATATTTATTCTCAATGGGGGAGCGGTAAGCTAGTGCAGTTCCAAGCAAAGCGTGGTAGCCGATTCTACATGCGAAGCGGAATACATTCAGTAAAGTTTGTTGAGAAAAACTTTAGTAAAGTTTTTTTTAAAGTTTTGATAAACACTATATGAAACAACTATAGTTTTACTAACAAAAGGGCAAAACAAAACTTATTACTTAATAGCAAAACATGTTCTTAACAGAAAAGAATTTACAAATAAACTTGTTTTAGAAAACAAAATTAAATTATATAAAACTTTGTTGAAAGAAAACTATTACTAACTAGTTGTTTTAATCAAAATAAACCTATTTGAAAAGAAATTGTGATTCCTATATTAACAAAGAAATAAACTAAACAATTTTATATTTTTATTAACAATAAGTAAAACACTAAATGTTTAAATCAACAGAACCTACTAAACAAATTAAACTAAATCTAAGTTAAACAAACTAAAACTAAGTAAATAAAACTATACTATAAAACTAGGCAGATTCTATTTATACCTAAAACACTAACAATGATCATCCTAAAAATCCTCAAACTAAACATGATGATAGTCCTAACTAATACCAAACAGTAGCAAAAAGATTCATATCAAAATCTATTTTCAAACTCTAGTTATTCAGATTTGAAAGTTTTAAGAAAATTTGATTCAATTCAAATTTTAGAGTTCAAATTTAAAATTTAAAAGTACAGGGTGAAACTACATGAAAAATGTGAGCTATTGCAAAAAGAATCAACTCAAAACATTTAATAGATTAAAAGTTATAAGCAAAACAAAATTTGGATTCACTCTGTTAACTAAAACAAAAACAGAAAAGGGAAAAATCTACCGGACGGCCAGGGGGCTACGTGGCACGATCCTATTGGTTGGGGGCGTGTGCGCGCGAGAGCTTACGGGCGGGCGACCGATCGGTAGGGGATACCGGTTCGTATATTAATCCGTTCTAATCTCGGCCGTGGATTTTAGATCCGAGGGTCCAGGGATCTTACGGAGGAAAGGTCGCCGGCGTTGGAGGTCTCCGGTGGATCCGAAGGCGGCGAAGACGACGGCGAGGAGCTCCGGTGGTCGAGGAAGGCAGCGAAGTGGTCCGGGCGGTTGCGGTGGACGTCCTGCGTCGAATGGTGAGGTCGGAGGGGCGAGGGGATGTCCGAGGCGACGAGCACGTGCAATGGAAGCTCCGGTGGTCGGAGTTACTCCGGCGAGGAATTGCGGCAGCCTTCCGGCGAGATAGGAGAGGGGTTTGGGGGGAAATGGATGCAGAGGGTGTCCGGCTTATATAGGGGCGCTGGGGAGTGCGGGGAAGGAGAGAGGAGAGAGATCCGGGAGGGGGAAAGAAACGGCCGGCGAGGTCCGGCGCGTGCGGGGGAGGAAGGTGATGATCGAGCGAGCTAACGGTCGGTCGGGGGTGGGGCCCGGTGGCAGCGAGAGAGAACGCAGTTACTGCGCGTCGGTCGGCCGACCGGTAACGGTCTCGGCTTTTAAAGCCCTTAGGCCGGCCTGTTTTAATTCTAAAACCGTTACCGTTTTTTTCCTTTAATGATTTTCCAGCGACATTCAAAAGCTTTTAAAACATTCAAACCGTTTATAAATATAGGGGTATTATATATCAAAATTAGCAGAATAATAAATGCTATTTAATGAACATTTTTATTCTGTCATTTGAACACTTTAAAAAAAATAATATTTTCAGAAATTGCCTAATTGTTTTTAAATCCTTTTTGCAAATATTTTCAAAACAACTCCTGGTTACTTTTGTTCAAATAGATCACCAAAATGACCCTGGTGTGGAGTGTCATGTTACTCCCCTCTTATTTTGAACATTTTACCAAGATTTCAAATAGGTGAAAGCAACTTAGGGAAAGTAGAAAGGGCTTTCAGAATTTTAGAAAGAACATTTCAACAATACAGGTATTCAAGCAATGATGATGATGGATGCATAGCTATATTTCATAACATTCCAAAATGAAATTTTGGGATGTTACAAACCTACCCACCTTAAGATGAATCTCGCCCTCGAGATTCGGGTTGGCTAGAAAATAGGTGCGGGTGGTCTCTACGAAGATCTTCTTCGCGTTCCCAGGTGGCTTCTTCCTCGGTGTGATGACTCCACAAAACCTTACAGAACTTGATGATCATGCTGCGGGTAACTCTGTTGGCAGTCTCGAGGATTCTGACAGGCTTCTCCTCGTAGGTCAGATCATTGTCAAGTTGTATGGCCTCTAGGGGCACGGTGTCTCGCAAAGGGATATCAGCCATCTCAGCATGGCATTTCTTCAGCTGGGACACATGGAACACATTATGAACTCCGGATAATCCTTCCGGCAATTCCAGTTTGTATGCAACTTCGCCTCTACGTTCAAGAATTTTGTAGGGGCCTATGAATCTGGGTGCTAACTTTCCTTTAACACCAAACCTCTTGATTCCTCGAAGCGGGGACACACGAAGATAAGCTCGGTCTCCCACTTTATACATCACTTCTTTGCATTTGCTGTCAGCATAACTCTTCTGTCGATATTGAGCTATCTTGAGTCTATCACGAATCAACTTGACTTTCTCTTCCGAATCTCGGATAAGATCGGGACCAAAAAGTTGTCGGTCTCCAACACCATCCCACGTCAGTGGCGTTCTGCACCTCCTTCCATATAAAGCTTCGAAAGGGGCCATCTTCAGACTGGTCTGATAACTGTTGTTGTACGAGAATTCTGCGTAAGGTAAGTTGTCATCCCAACTAGATCCATAATCTAGCGCACAAGCTCTCAACATGTCTTCCAGAATCTGGTTGACTCTCTCAGTCTGTCCATCTGTCTGCGGATGGAAAGCTGTACTGAACTCTAGCCTTGTACCCAAAGTTTCATGTAACTGATGCCAAAACTTTGAGGTAAATTGTGTTCCTCTATCTGACACGATACTCCTCGGAACTACATGCAGACATACGATCCTGGTCATATATATCTTGGCTAGCTTAGCACTGGTATAGGTGGTTTTCACTGGAATGAAATGAGCTACCTTGGTCAAGCGATCTACCACTACCCAGATGGAATCATAACCTAAATGGGTCCTGGGTAATCCTGTGATGAAGTCCATACCAAGCTTTTCCCATTTCCACTCGGGTATCGGCAAAGGTTGGAGTAACCCTGCTGGTTTCTGATGTTCCGACTTTACTCGCTGACAAACATCACATATTGCAACGTGTTCCGCAATATCCTTCTTCATACCTGTCCACCAATAACTTTCCTTTAAATCCATATACATCTTGGTATTGCCTGGGTGTATCGAGTAAGGTGAATCGTGGGCTTCCTGAAGTATCAACTTCCTGAGCTCTGGGTCATTGGGCACATAGATTCGGTTCTCAAACCACAAAGTTCAGTGTTCATCCTCACGAAAACCTTTAGCCTTACCATCTTCCATTCTCTGCTTTATCTCAGCTACCTCCTTGTCCGATTTTTGGGCTTCACGAATTCTTTTGGTCAAGGTGGACTGAATCTCCAGTGTGGCAACATATCCTCTTGGAACTATCTCTAGCTTGAGCTCTCTGAGATCATCGGTTAACTCTTGGGGTAATCCTCCCGCTGTGAGTGTGTTTACATAAGTTTTCCGACTCAAGGCATCGGCTACAACATTGGCCTTACCTGGATGGTAATGTAATCTCATGTCATAGTACTTGATTAACTCTAACCATCTCCTCTGTCTGAGGTTCAACTCCTTCTGCGTGAAGATATATTTCAGGCTCTTATGGTCGGTGTAAACATCACAACTATTTCCGATAAGAAAATGTCTCCAGGTCTTGAGTGCATGCACAACGGCTGCTAGTTCCAAATCATGGGTGGCATAATTCAACTCATGAGGTCGTAGTTGTCTGGATGCATAAGCTACAACCTTTCCATCTTGCATGAGTACTCCTCCAAGTCCTTGACGTGAAGCATCACAATAAACCTAGAAGTCCTTCCGAATATTGGGCAAAATCAACACTGGGGCTGTGACCAAACGTTTCTTCAACTCCTGGAAACTGGCTTCACATACCTCAGTCCAAACATACTTGGATTCTTTCTTCAACAACTCTGTCATGGGCTTGGCTATCTTTGAGAAATTCTCAATGAATCTCCGGTAATATCCGGCAAGTCCGAGGAAACTGCTGATCTCCTTAACTGAGGTGGGTGACTTCCACTCGGTGACGGCTTCAACCTTAGCAGGGTCTACGGCTATTCCTTCTCCGGAAATAACATGTCCAAGGAATCCGACTTCCGTCAGCCAAAATTCACATTTGCTGAACTTGGCATATAACTGATGTTCTCTTAGCTTCTCCAGAACTAAACGCAGATGTTCCTTGTGTTCTTCCTCGTTCTTGGAGAATATCAAAATGTCATCGATGAACACCACGACAAACTTGTCCAAATATTCCATATATACTTTGTTCATCAAATTCATGAAGTAGGCAGGAGCATTAGTCAAACCAAAGGACATGACAGTATACTCATACAAGCCATACCTTGTGGTCAAAGCTGTTTTGGGTATATCCTGTTCACGAATCTTCAGTTGGTGATACCCTGATCGAAGATCGATCTTAGAGAATACTTTGGCGCCTACTAGCTGATCAAATAAGTCATTAATCATTGGCAGAGGGTACTTGTTCTTGATAGTCACCTCGTTCAAGGCACGATAATCGACTACCATTCTCAAGGTTTTATCCTTCTTCTCCACCAAAAGAACTGGGGCTCCCCAAGGTGATGAACTTGGGCGAATATATCCCTTGTCCAATAGCTCCTTAATCTGCTTCTTGATTTCCAACAGATCATTTGCGGGCATCCGATAGGGTCTCTTGGAAATTGGGGCTGTCCCTGGTTGTAGCTCTATTAGGAACTCAATCTCCCTATCTGGTGGCATGCCTGGTAATTCTTCCGGGAATACATCCGGAAAGTCTTTTACCACAGGTACTTCCTCCTGAACAACTCCTGTGAGGGAATTTAATCGAGCACTCATCTGGGTGCGTCGGGATACATACTTAATCCTCTTGTTTTCCGGGGTGGTGAGTGAAACAGACTTGCTGGGACAATCAAGATCTCCTTCATACTTGGTCATCCAATCCATGCCTAGGATTACATCCAATCCCTGGGATTCTAAGACGATGAGGTCGGTGGGAAAAACATGGTTTCCTATATTGAGTTTCAGGGCATGGCATCCTATTCCTGCCATCATCATACCTCCTGGGGAACTGACCTTAATGGGCTGTCTAAGGGTTTTGGTGGGCAAACCATACTTATCCACAACTACCCTTGATATGAATGAATGAGTTGCACCGGAATAAAAAAGTACTGTAACTGGACGTGAATGCAATAAAAACTTACCAACCACAGTCTCGGGTTGATCATAAACTTCTTCCACGTCGAGGTGATTCACTTGGGCACGAGGAAAAGGGTTTGGCTTCTTGGCTGCGGAGTTTCCGTTTCCATTTCCCTGCTTGCTCTGGGGACACTCAGTAGCATAGTGCCCTGTCTTCTGGCACTTGAAACAGGTGATGTGGCTCAGATCCTTCTGAGTAGGAGCGTGACGGTGCTGGTTGTTGTTCCCATTCCCATTGTCAGTCTTGAAATTGCCATGGTTGGGACGGGCATTCCCATTTCCTCCATGGTTGTGGCTTCCATGGTTGTGCACGGCATGAGTGTGCCTTCCAAACTTACCGGTCCCTGATCCAGTATTCCCTGAGTACGGGGAGTAGCGGGGCTTCGGATGAGCTCCAGAGTTAGACTTCCCTTGAGTGTACTTCCTCTTGCGGTTCTCAATTTGCTGCTGTTTACCCTCCAAGATGAGGGCCTTGTCCACCAGCTCTTGGTAGTTGTTGAAAGTAGCCACTACCAGCTGTATGCTCAATTCGTCATTGAGTCCTTCCAAAAACTTTTCTTGCTTGGCCGCATCATCGGCCACATCTCCTGGGGCATAACGGGCCAATGTGCTGAAGTCATCCATGTACTGGGCCACAGAGCGATTTCCCTGGCGCAAGTTGCAAAACTCACGCTTCTTCAGACTCATGGCTCCAGCTGAAACATGTGCGGTGCGGAAAGCTTGCTGGAACTGCTCCCAAGTTACATCAGCAATAGGATATGTGGTGGTGTAGTTCTCCCACCATGAAGCTGCTGGTCCATCTAGTTGATGTGCGGCAAAACGCACCTTCTCAGCGTCAGTACATCCAACGGTGACGAGTTCTCTCTCCATCCTACGGAGCTAGTCATCTGCCACAATGGGCTCAGTGCTGCTGGAGAAAGTTGGAGGATTCAACCTCAGAAAACAGGTGAGATTGTCAGTCTGGGGTGGATGTTGGTGGTTGTTGTTGTTCTGGTTGTTGGTCTGATTCTGGATCAATAGCTGCATCAGTGCATTCTGCTGCTGAAGGAGTTGCGTGAGTTCCGGCGGGAAGGTGAAGTCGGACTCACGTCGTGGAGGCATCTTGCTGTTTTCAGAGGGGTGAGAATTAGAATAGAACAAGGGCCTAAAAGGAGAAATTCACTACCCATATGCAATGCAACAAACATATCACACCAAACACTCATTCATTTATTCAATCAATGTCAAACATCGGGAATACAAGTCTTAATCAAACTACACATCGACCTACGCTCTTAACGTTGAAAATAAAAGATACATGGAGGGCATAACTAAAGTTTTCCTCAGAAGTACATGGTGACTGAGTCTCCTCTAGTGGTGCTCTCCTCATAGTCATCATCGTCGCTAATGAAAGGAGCCAAGTCTCCCTCAGGATGAAGATTTTTACCCATGTCCCTCTGTTCCTCCAAAGTGGCGATACAAATGTTCAGCTTGTCGATCCTCTCTAAGAAATCCTTCACCTCATACTCATGCTCGTACTCGGCTTCCCGTAAGTCAGCTTCAAGGTCAATCTCACGGTTCATCAGATTCTTGATTATCTTTGTATCAGTACGAACTCGAAGCTCCAGAGTCCTGATGTGAGTCTCCAGGGTCTGGATATAGGAAATAGTGGTGTCTGCAGTGGGAGGGGTTGCGATGTTTCCATTGACATCTCTGCGACAAACCACGCTGAGTCCTGGTGAAATGGTTCCACCTCTGTATTCCTCCTGAATACGTCCAAGAGCACGATGAATGGCCATGTCTCTTCCAAGTATCCAGCTGGGTGCCACAAACTTGAAGTCGATGGGTTCCTTCCGATTCCCAAAGGTCTTCCCTGGGATGTGCACCTCGATCCTGTAGCGTCCATCTTGTGGAAATGACATGATAGGAGTCCCGGTGATGCTCGACAAAGCAATCCTCACGTCCTTGACGATCCTCATCAGCTCCTTACCAAAAGGCATCATTGCGTTAGGCTGGCAAAACTCCGTGATCAACACTGGGATGAAGGTGGCCATCTATAAATTTTGAAATAATCGGAGAGGAGTCAGAAACGAATAGATGAGAGTATAAGAATTTTAAAGACAAAGAGAAACAATCCTAAGGATTTCCAGTCCTAGAGGTTACGTCCTACGGTTAGCGTGTGCTCTGATACCATTTCTGTAGCGACCCGACCTGAAAGGTCGAATCTCCGTGTTTCCGTACCATCCCAAGATCATGCTGGTACACACACGGTACATCAATGTATATATCAAAGGGAAATCACACAACATTATATTAATCGAAATCTCATATCGAGTCCTTTATTACAATAAAATTACAATAAAGTGGCTGAAGGCCAACTCATGAGAATATCTAAATCTTGCGGAAGCGACGAAGGTAGACGAGTCCATCTGACTCCAAGGGCATCTCACCGAGCGTAGAACGTGTCCTCACTCCTGGTCGGAAAAATACTCTGCAACATGATACGTTGCAGCCGTGTAGGTCAGCATATGGAATATGCCGGCAAAGTCACAAGAGAGGGGTGAAAAGATAATCATCTAGTCTACATGCTTATATGGCAGGTGGGGTGGTAAGTTTTTGCGTAAAGCCAATTTTTCCTACATCAAGAGAGGGCTAAGCAAAAAATATTACTAAGTTGGTTGATTAATGAGATGGTTCCACCAACCAATTCTCATACCCAATTGTTAAATACCCACATCATCATATTAATTGTGTTGAGAATTCCGAATGTTTCAGTTCCTTTGGCTCAAGTCGTCCATGACCGTGGACACGGCTAATCGATTAGGTTTGAGTACTCTGCAGAGTTTTGCACACGTTCCCCACAAGATTTGGCCGCCTCCGTTTAATTTCTCGCACTTCAGGGTGTTTGAGAAACGGATGACCAAAACATGGTCTTCCAAAGGGTTTCCCTGCGACTCTGTCGGTGCCCATCCTTTCCTACCGTTCTTCTACATCTCGTAGCACCGCCTGTCCAGGGTCACCACGATATCCAACCAAGCCAGAGCCCATAATGACTTGTGGCTGTGCAGGTAAGTCTTGGGTCTTGAAGCAACAATCCATCTCTTTGTGCATGGGTGGACCTTTTCGCATGAATACTGGCCATCTCCAGCATCACCTAGGCAAATCCACTGGTTTCTCCAGGGTGCCGTTCAACTATCATCCACCCAGAGGTATGTTGAAAACTCGGAGTCTTGAAATCTTGATCATTATGTAGGTCTTGAAATTATTAACTCTCTCAACTCTCATGAATCACACAACCAACCCCGTCTACTAATAGCATAGCAAAAAGTAAAAACAACGTTTCCTGGGGCCAATGTGTCAAAGAGTTTGAGGGGGGTACCTACCACATGATACTACGACAAAGTAACCAAGTTTCCAATTAACCTATCTTGCATGCAATTTGGGGAAGATGGTAGAACTAATGCATATAAAACATGGGTAAACATGATCAAAGTGACTTGCCTGATTGATGATCTTCGCACGTGAGTGACTCTAAGTAACAAGCTTCGCACTCCGGATAATCTAACGAAACAAACAAGCACTCAAATAAGCATACAACAAAATATTGTAATTCACAACCATCAACCAAGAACTAGTAAACAATCAAGACAAAACAATGCACAAATCACAAGTAAGAAAAACACACAAAGTTTTGTTTACTAGGAGGTGATTGCTAAAACACTACTATCATAATAAAACTATTTTGCAATAACAAACAATTGTTGACAGCAAAATATTTTATTAATAACAGAATTGAATTCAGTAAAGTTTGTTGAGAAAAACTTTAGTAAAGTTTTTTTTAAAGTTTTGATAAACACTATATGAAACAACTATAGTTTTACTAACAAAAGGGCAAAACAAAACTTATTACTTAATAGCAAAACATGTTTTTAACAGAAAAGAATTTACAAATAAACTTGTTTTAGAAAACAAAATTAAATTATATAAAACTTTGTTGAAAGAAAACTATTACTAACTAGTTGTTTTAATCAAAATAAACCTATTTGAAAAGAAATTGTGATTCCTATATTAACAAAGAAATAAACTAAACAATTTTATATTATTATTAATAATAAGTAAAACACTAAATTTTTAAATCAACAAAACCTACTAAACAAATTAAAACTAAATCTAAGTTAAACTAACTAAAACTAAGTAAATAAAACTATACTATAATACTAGGAAGATTCTATTTATAGATAAAACACTAACAATGATCATCCTAAAAATCCTCAAACTAAACATGTGATAGTCCTAACTAATACCAAACAGTAGCAAAAAGATTCATATCAAAATCTATTTTCAAACTCTAGTTATTCAGATTTGAAAGTTTTAAGCAAATTTGATTAAATTCAAATTTTAGAGTTCAAATTCAAAATTTAAAAGTACAGGGTGAAACTACATGAAAAATGTGAGCTATTGCAAAAAGAATCAACTCAAAACATTTAATATATTAAAAGTTATAAGCAAAAGAAAATTTGGATTCACTCTGTTAACTAAAACAAAAACAGAAAAGGGAAAAATCTACCGGACGGCCAGGGGGCTACGTGGCACGATCCTATTGGTTGGGGGCGTGTGCGCGCGAGAGCTTACGGGCAAGCGATCGGTCGGTAGGGGATACCAGTTCGGATATTAATCCGTTCTAATCTCGGCCGTGGATTTTAGATCCAAGGGTCCAGGAAGCTTACGGAGGAAAGGTCGCCGGCGTTGGAGGTCTCCGGTGGATCCGAAGGCGGCGAAGACGACGGCGAGGAGCTCCGGTGGTCGAGGAAGGCAGCGAAGTGGTCTGGGCGGTTGCGGTGGACGTCCTGGGTCGAATGGTGAGGTCGGAGGGGCGAGGGGACGTCCGAGGCGACGAGCACGTGCAATGGAAGCTCCGGTGGTCGGAGTTACTCCGGCGAGGAATTGCGGCAGCCTTCCGGCGAGATAGGAGAGGGGTTTGGGGGGAAATGGATGCGGAGGGTGGCCGGCTTATATAGGGGCGCTGGGGAGTGCGGGGAAGGAGAGAGGAGAGAGATCCGGGAGGGGGAAAGAAACGGCCGGCGAGGTCCGGCGCGTGCGGGGGAGGAAGGTGATGACCGAGCGAGCTAACGGTCGGTCAGGGGTGGGGCCCGGTGGCAGCGAGAGAGAACGCAGTTACTGCGCGTCGGTCGGCCGACCGGTAACGGTCTCGGCTTTTAAAGCCGTTGGGCCGGCCCGTTTTAATTCTAAAACCATTACCGTTTTTTCCTTTAATGATTTTCCAGCGACATTCAAAAGCTTTTAAAACATTCAAACCGTTTATAAATATAGGGGTATTATATATCAGAATTAACAGAATAATAAATTCTATTTAATGAACATTTTTATTCTGTCATTTGAACACTTTAAAAAAAATAATATTTTCAGAAATTGCCTAATTGTTTTTAAATCCTTTTTGCAAATATTTTCAAAACAACTCCTGATTACTTTTGTTCAAATAGATCACCAAAATGACCCTGGTGTGGAGTGTCATGTTACTCCCCTCTTATTTTGAACATTTTACCAAGATTTCAAATAGGTGAAAGCAACTTAGGGAAAGTAGAAAGGGCTTTCAGAATTTTAGAAAGAACATTTCAACAATACAGGTATTCAAGCAATGATGATGATGGATGCCTAGCTATATTTCATAACATTCCAAAATGAAATTTTGGGATGTTACATCGCAACCTCGAAGGCAGCGAAGGAAGGTGTCTGGATGAAGCAGTTCATGACAGATCTTGGAGTAGTGCCCAGTGCACTGAATCCAATGACTCTATTCTGTGACAACACTATTGCCATTGCTCTGGCCAAGGAACCAAGGTTTCACAAGAGGTCTAGACACATAAAGCGACGCTTCAATTCCATCCGCGATTACGTCAAGGAGAAGGACATAAATATTTGCAAAGTGCACATGGATCTGAATGTTGCAGACCCATTGACTAAACCTGTTCCAAGGGCCAAACATGATCAACACCAGAACCGCATGGGTGTTCGATTCATTACAATGTAAATCACATAGTGATGTGAACTAGATTATTGACTCTAGTGCAAGATGGAGACTGTTGGAAATATGCCCTAGAGGCAATGAATAAAGTGTTTATTATCATATTTCCTTGTTCATGATAACCGTCTATTGTCCATGCTATAATTGTGTTGATTGGAAACTAAATACATGTGTGGGCATATAGACAATCATTGTGTCCCAAGTGTGCCTCTAGCAGCTAGCTCGTTGATCAAAGATGGTTAAGGTTTCCTGGCCATGGACATGAGATGTCATTTGATATCGAGATCACATCACTGGGAGAATGATTTGATGGACAAGACCCAAATTATGAATGTAGCATATGATCGTGTCAGTTTATTGCTACTGTTTTCTGCATGTCACGTATATGTTCCTATGACCATGAGATCATGCAACTCACTAACACCGGTGGAGTGCCTTGTGTGTATCAAACGTCGCAACGTAACTGGGTGACTATAAAGGCGCTTTACAGGTATCTCCAAGGGTGTCTGTTGAGTTGGCATGGATCGATACTGGGATTTGTTACTCCGTGTGACGGAGAGGTATCTCGGGGCCCACTCGGTAATACAACATTACAACAAGCCTTGCAGGCAATGTGACTAAGTGTTAGTCACGGGATCTTGTATTACGGAACGAGTAAAGAGACTTACGGTAACGAGATTTAACTAGGTATAAAGATACCGATGATCGAATCTCGGTCAAGAAACATACCGAAGAACAAAGGGAACAACATACGTGATTGTCTGAATCCTTGACATAGAGGTTCGACCGATAAAGATCTTCGTAGAACATGTAGGAACCAATATGGGCATCTAGGTCCCGCTATTGGTTATTGCCCATAGAGGTTGTTGGAAATATGCCCTAGAGGCAATAATAAATTAGTTATTATCATATTTCCTTGTTCATGATAATTGTTTATTATCCATGCTATAATTGTATTGATCGGAGACTTAGATGCATGTGTGGATACATAGACAAAACCATGTCCCTAGTATGCCTCTAATAGACTAGCTCGTTGATCAAAGATGGTTAAGGTTTCCTAGCCATGGACATGAGATGTCCTTTGATAATAGGATCACATCATTAGGAGAATCGTGTGATGGACAAGACCCAAACTACAAACGTAGCATATGATCGTGTCAGTTTATTGCTACTGTTTTCTGCATGTCAAGTATCTGTTCCTATGACCATGAGATCGTGCAACTCACTAACACCGGAGGAGTGCCTTGTGTGTATCAAACGTTGCAACGTAACTGGGTGACTATAAAGGTACTCTACAGGTATCTCCGAGGGTGTCTGTTGGGTTGGCATGGATCAAGACTGGGATTTGTTACTCTGTGTGATGGAGAGGTATCTCAGGGCCCACTCGGTAATACAACATCACAATAAGCCTTGCAAGCAATGTGACTAAGTGTTGGTCATGGGATCTTGTATTACGGAACGAGTAAAGAGACTTACCGGTAACGAGGTTGAACTAGGTATGGAGATACCGACGATCGAATCTCGGGCAAGTAACATACCAAAAAACAAAGGGAACAACATACGAGATTAATTGAATCCTTGACATAGAGGTTCAACCGATAAAGATGTTCATAGAATATGTAGGAACCAATATGGGCATCCAAGTCCCGCTATTGGTTATTGACCGTAGAGGTGTCTTGGTCATGTCTACATAGTTCTCGAACCCGCAGGGTCTGCACACTTAAGGTTCAGTGACGTTTTGGTAGTATAGAGTTATGTATGGTGGTGACCAAAGGTTGTTTGGAGTCCCGAATGAGATCCCGGACATCACGAGGAGCTCCGAAATGGTCCGGAGGTAAAGAGTGATATATAGGAAGTCCTGTTTTGGTCGCTGGAAAAGTTTCGGGCTCATCGGTAGTGTAGCGGGAGTGCCGGTAGTGTATCGGGGGACCATCGGGAGAGGTATTTCGACCCAAGAGGCTACATGGGGTGTGGGAGGAGGTAAACCAGCCCATGGAGGGCTGGCCAAAGCCTCCTCTAAGGGCCCATGCGGCTGGAGTGGTTTGAGAAGGAAAAAAAATCAAAAGGTGGAGAGGTGGAAAGAGTTTCCAAGTGGAAAGGAGGAATCCTACTCCTAATAGGATTGGAGTAGGACTCCTCCACCTCCAATTTCGACCCAACCTTGAGGGTTTGAGGCTTCCTCCTCCCCTCCCTCCCTCCTATATATATACTAGAGGATTTAGAGGAAAAAGCTAACCCTAATAGCCACGTGCTACCTCTCCTCTAGATCGCAGTTTCTCCTCTAGATCGGTTTTCAGTGGTGCTGAGGCGAAGCCCTGCTGGAATAGCTCCACCATCATCGCCGCAACACCGTTGCGCTGCCAGAGAACTTATCTACCTCTCTGCTTCCTCTTGCTGGATCAAGAAGGTGGAGATCGTCATCGAGCTATACGTGTGCTGAACGTGGAGGTGCCGTCCGTTCGGTGCTAGATCGGAAGGACCGTGATCAAGATCGTGAGACAGATCGTGATGAGATCGCGCGATGGATCCTGATGAGTTTGCGGGATGGATCATGATTGGATCGCGGGACGGATCATGATGAGATCGCGGGATGCTCGGCGATTTGGATCATGAAGACGTTCGACTACACCAACCGCGTTTCTTAACGCTTCCCGCTTAGCGATCTACAAGGGTATGTAGATCCACTCTCCCTCTCGTAGATGCTTATCACCATGGATAGATCTTGCGTGTGCATCGGATTTTTTTAGTTTCCATTCAACGTTCACAACAGTGGCATCATGAGCGAGGTCTATGTGTAGATGAGATATCGAATAGAACACAAAGAGTTTGTGGGTGTTGATGCTTAGATTGCTTCCTCCCTTGGTCGTGTTTTGGTTCCGCGGTATTGTGGGATGAAGCGGCCCAGACCAACCTTACTCGTATGCTTACGAGAGACCGGTTCCATCGACTAACGTGTAACTTTGTTGCACAAAGATGGCTGGCGGGTGTCTGTTTCTCCTACTTTAGTTGGATCGGATTTGACTAAGGCGGTCCTTGAGAAGGTTGAAAAGCAACTTATGTATCACCGTTGTGGTTTATGCGTAGGTGAGAATTGTTCTTGCTAGATACCCGTAGCAGCCACGTAAAACATGCAACAACAATTAGAGGACGTCTAACTTGTTTTTGCAGGGTATGTTGTGAGGTGATATGGCCAATTACATGATGAGATATATGTGATGTATGGGATGATCATGTGTTGTATAGAATATCACGACTTGCATGTCGATGAGTACGGCAACCGACAGGAGCCATAGGGTTTTCTTTAATTATTGTATGACCAGCGTGTCAATCATTAAGCGCTATGTAATGCTTTACTTTATCGCTAAATGGTAGAATTAGTAGTAGAAGCATGGTGGGGGCGACAACCCCGATGGCGACACATTAATGAATATCAAGATGATGGAGATCATGGTGTCATGCCGGTGACGATGGAGATCATGCCGGTGCTTTCAAGATGGAGATCAAAAGCACAAGTTCATAGCCATATCATGTCACTTATGATTTGCATGTGATGTTAATCCTTTTATGCACCTTGTTTTGCTTAGGACGATGGTAGCATTATAAGGTGATCCCTCACTTAATTTCAAGATAAATTGTGTTCTCCCCGAGTGTGCACCATTGTGAAAGTTCGTCGTGTCGAGACACCACGTGATGATCAGGTGTGATAGACTCTACGTTCACATACAACGGGTGCAAGCCAGTGTTGCACATGCAGAACACTCAGGTTAAACTTGACGAGCCTAGCATGTACAGACATGGCCTTGGAACAGAAGAGACCGAAAGGTCGAACATGAGTCATATAGTAGATATGATCAACATGATGATGTTCACCATTGAAACCACCTCAACTCACGTGATGATCGGACTTGAGTTGGTGAATTTGGATCATGTATCACTCAAATGACCGAAGGGATGTCAATTTGAGTGGGAGTTCTTAAGTAATATGATTAATTGAACTCATTATCATGATCATAGTCAATAGTGTCTTTGCAAAATTATGTTGTAGATTACTAGCTCACGCTGTAGATCCATTGAATTTCTATATGTTCCTAGAGAAATAGAGTTGAAAGATGATGGTAGCAATATTGCGGACTGGGGCCGTGATCTCAGGATTGTCCTCATTGCTGCACAGAAGGCTTATGTCCTTAATGCACCGCTCGGTGCGCCACTCCCTCTAGCATCGTCTGTAGATGTTGTGAACATCTGACAGGCACGTTCTGATGACTACTTGATAGTTTAGTGCGTCATGCATTACATCTTAGAATTGAGGCTCCAAAACGTTTTGAACGTCACGGAACATATGAGATGTTCTAAGAGCTGAAATTGGGATCTCAGGCTCGTGCCCATGTTGTGAGATATGAGATCTCCAACAAGATTATTTGCCTGCAAGATGAAGGAGAATAGCTCAATCATTAAGCATGTGCTCAGATTGTCTGGGTGCTACAATCGCTTGAATCGAGTGTGAGTTGATCTTCCAGATAAGATAGTGATTGACATAGTTCTCCAAGTCACTGTTCGCTATGTTTGACACCGTGAAGGTAGAAATCAAGAAGGAGCATCAAGTGTTGATGGTTAGTAAAACCACTAGTTTCGAGAAGGGTAAGGGCAAGGAGGGAAACTTCATGGATGGCAAGTTAGTTGCTCCTCTAGTGAAGGAACCCAAAGTTGAACCCAAACCCGAGACTAAGTGATTCTATTATGAGGTGAGCGGTCACTGAAGCGGAACAACCCTAGATACTTGGTAGATAAGAAGGCTGGCAACGTCGACACAAGTGTATTTGATATACGTGTTATTGATGTGTACATTGCTAGTACTCCTAATAGCACCTGGGTATTGGATACCGGTTCAGTTGCTAAATGTTAGTAACTCAAAGTAGAAGCTACGGAATAAACGGAGACTAGCTAAGGGTGAGGTGATGATGTGTGTTGGAAATGTTTCCAAGGTTGATGTGATCGACATCGCACGCTCTCTCTACCTTCGGGATTAGTGACGAACCTACATAAATGTTATTTGGTGTTTTACGTTGAGCATGAACGTGATTAGATCGTGTTTATTGCAACACGATTATTCATTTAAGTTAGAGAATAATTGTTATTCTGTTTACATGAGTAATACCTTCAATGGCCATGCACCCAATGAGAATGGTTTGTTGAATCTTGATCATAATAATACACATGTTCATAACATTGATGCCAAAAGATGCAAAGTTAATAATGATAGTACCACATACTTGTGGCACTGCCGCTAAATGTCATATTGGTATAAAGCGCATGAAGAAACTCCATGTTGATGGATCTTTGGACTCATTCGATTTCGAATCGATTGAGACATGTGAACCATGCCTCTTGGGCAACATGACTAAGGACCCCGTTTTCCGGATTGATGGAGCGGGCAAGTGATTTATTGGAAATGATACATGTTGATGTATGCAATCCAATGAGTCTTGTAGCGTGCGGTGGATATCGTCATTTTCTTACCTTCACTGATGATTTGAGTAGATATAGTGTATGTTTACTTAATGAAACACAAGTCTTAATCGTTTGAAAAGTTCAAGCAAATTCAGAGTGAAGTTTAAGATCATCGTGACAAGAAGATAAAAATGTCTGCGATATGATCGTGCAGGTGAATATCTAAGTTACGAGTTTGGCATACAACTTTAGACAATGTGAAAGTCGTTTCACAACTCACGCCACCTGGAACACCATAGTGTGATGGTGTATCCGAACGTCATAGTTGTGCTCTGTTGGATATGGTGCGGGCTATGATGTCTCTTATCGTTTTGCTACTATAGTTTTGGGGTTATGCATTAGAGACAACTACATTCACTTTAAATTGGGCACCATCTAAATCCGTTGAGATGACACCGTGTGAATTATGGTTTGATAGAAACCTAAGCTGTCATTTCTTAATGTTTGGGGCTGCGACGCTTGTGTGGAAAAATGTTTTCACCTAATGAGCTCGAACCCAAAGCGGACAAATGCATCTTCATAGATTACCCTAAGAACAGTTGGGTGAACCTTCTATCTCAGATCCAAGCATAAAGTGTTTGTTGCTACAATGGGTCCTTTCCCGAGAAAAAGTTTCTCTCGAAAGAATTGAGTGGGAGGAAGATAGAACTTGATGAGGTTGTTGAACCTTTGTTTCAACGAGAGAGTAGCACAACGCAGGAAGATGTTTCTGTGAAGCCTACATTAGTTGAAAAGGAAGTTAATGATGATGATCATGAAGCTTCGGATCAAGTTACTATCGAACCTCGTAGGTCGACAAGGATGCGTACTGCTCCTGAGTGGTACGACAACCCTATCTTGGAGGTCATGTTGTTGGACAATGATGAACCGACAAGATATGAGGAGAGCGGTCGCTGAAGCGGAACAACCCTAGATACTTGGTAGATAAGAAGGCTGGCAACGTCGACAAAAGTATATTTGATATACGTGTTATTTATGTGTACCTTGCTAGTACTCCTAGTAGCACCTGGGTATTGGATACCGGTTCGGTTGCTAAATGTTAGTAACTCGAAATAAAAGCTACGGAATAAACGGAGCACTAGCTAAGGGTGAGGTGACGATGTGTGTTGGAAATGTTTCCAAGGTTGATGTGATCAACATCGCACGCTCTCTCTACCTTTGAGATTAGTGATGAACCTAAATAAATGTTATTTGGTGTTTTGCGTTGTGCATGAACATGATTAGATCGTGTTTATTGCAACACGATTATTCATTTAAGCTAGAGAATAATGGTTATTCGGTTTGGATGAATGATACCTTCAATGGTCATGCACCCAGTGAGAATGGTTTGTTGAATCTTGATTGTAGTAATACACATGTTCATAACATTAATGCCAAAAGATACAAAGTTAATAATGATAGTACCACATACTTGTGGCACTACCGCTAAATGTCATATTGGTATAAAGCGCATGAAGAAACTCCATGCTGATGGATCTTTGGACTCATTCGATTTCGAATCGGTTGAGACATGCGAACCATGCCTCTTGGGCAAGATGACTAAGGACCCCGTTTTCCGCATTGATGGAGTGGGTAAGTGATTTATTGGAAATGATACATGTCGATGTATGCAATCCAATGAGTCTTGTAGCATGCGGTGGATGTCATTATTTTCTTACCTTCACTGATGATTTGAGTAGATATAGTGTATATTTACTTAATGAAACACAAGTCTGAATCATTTGAAAGGTTCAATCAAATTCAGAGTGAAGTTTAAGATCATCATGACAACAAGATAAAAATGTCTGCGATATGATCGTGGAGGCGAATATCTGAGTTACGAGTTTGGTATACAACTTAAGATAATGTGAAAGTTGTTTCACAACTCAGGCCACCTGGAACACCATAGTGTGATGGTGTGTCCGAACGTCATAGTCGTGCTCTATTGGATATGGTGCGAATTATGATGTCTCTTATCCTTTTATCACTATTGTTTTGGGGTTATGCATTAGAGATAACTACATTCACTTTAAAATAGGGCACCATCTAAATCCGTTGAGATGACACCATGTGAATTATGGTTTGATAGAAACCTAAGCTGTCATTTCTTAATGTTTGGGGCTGCAACACTTATGTGAAAAAGGGTTTGCACCTAATGAGCTCGAACCCAAAGCGGACAAATGCATCTTCATAGAATACCCTAAAGACAGTTGGGTAAACCTTCTATCTCAGATCCAAGCATAAAATGTTTGTTGCTAAAACTGGGTCCTTTCTCGAGAAAGAGTTTCTCTCGAAAGAATTGAGTGGGAGGAAGATAGAACTTGATGAGGTTGTTGAACCTTTGTTCAACCAGAGAGTAGCGCAACGTAGGAAGATGTTTCTGTGATGCCTACGTTTGTTGAAGAGGAAGTTAATGATGATGATCATGAAGCTTCGGATCAAGTTACTATCAAACCTAGTAGGTCGACAAGGATGTGTACTACTCCTGAGCGGTACGACAACCCTGTCTTGGAGGTCATGTTGTTGGACAAACGATGAACCTACAAGCTATGGAGAAGCGATGATGGGCCCGGATTTCGACAAATGGTTAGAGGCCATGAAATCCGAGAAAGGATCCATGTATGAAAACCAAGTATAGACTTTGGTAGACTTGCCCGTTGGACGGCAGGTCGTCGAGTACAAATGGACCTTTGAGATGAAGACAAATGCTGATGGTAAATGTCACCATTTATAAAGCTCGACTTGTCACAAAGAAGTTTCCGACAAGTTCAAAGAGTTGACTGCGATGAGACTTTCTCACTCATAGCGATGCTAAAGTATGTTGGAATTATGTTAGTAGTTGCTGCATTTTTAAATTATGAAATCTGGCAGATGGATGACAAAACATCGTTTCCTTAACAGTTTACTTGAGGAAAGGTTCTATGTGATACAACGAGAAGGTTTTGTCAGCCCTAAGGATGCTAAAAGGAGTGCGAGCTCCAGCAATCCATCTAAGGGCTGGAGCAAGCATCTCGGAGTTGGAATATACACTTTGATGAGGTGATCAAAGTTTTGTAGTTTATACAAAGTTTACGAGAAACTTGTATTTACAATAAAGTGAGTGAGAGCACTATAGAGTTTCTGATAAGCATATGTGGTTGACATATTGTTGATCGAAAATGATGTAGAATTTCTAGAAAGCATAAATGGTTGTTTGAAAAGTGATTTTCAAAGGAAGACCTGGATAAAGCTACCCAATTGTTGAGCATCAAGATCTATAGAGATAGATCAAGATGCTTGATGAGACTTTCAATGAGTACATACCTTGACAAGATTTTGAAAGAGTTCAAAATGGATCAATCAAAGAAAGAGTTCTCGCCTGACTTGTAAGGTGTGAAGTTGAATGAGACTTAAAACTCGACAATGGCAGAAGAAAGAGAAAGGACGAACGTCGTCCCCTATGCCTTAGCCGTAGGCTCTATATAGTATGCCATGCTGTGTACCGCACCTGTGTGTGCCTTGCCATGAGTGCGTCAAGGGGTACAAGAGTGATCCAGGAGTGGATCACTGGATAGCGGTCAATATTATCCCTTGTAACTAAAAGACTAAGGAGATGTTTCTCGATTATGGAGGTGATAAAGAGTTCATCGCAAAGAGTTACGTCGACGCAAAGCTTTAACACCAATCTGGATGACTCATAGTAGCAATCTTGATACGTATAGTGGAGCAGCCATTTGGAATAGTACCAAGTGGAGTGTGGTAGCAGTGTTTACAGTTTGACATAGAGATTTGCAAAGTACACACGGATCTGAATGATCGAGCCCTAGAACTCATTGGGTGTTAGATTCATAACAATGCAAATCACATGGTGATGTGAACTAGATTATTGACTCTAGTGTAAGTGGGAGACTGTTGGAAATATGCCCTAGCGGAAATAATAAATTAGTTATTATCCTATTTCCTTGTTCATGATAATCGTTTATTATCCATGCTATAATTGTAATGATAGGAGACTTAGATGCATGTGTGGGTACATAGACAAAACCATGTCCCTAGTATGCCTCTAATAGACTAGCTCGTTGATCAAAGATGGTTAAGGTTTCCTAGCCATGGACATGAGATGTCATTTGATAACGGGATCACATCATTAGGATAATGGTGTGATGGATAAGACCCAAACTACAAACGTGGCATATGATCGTGTCAGTTTATTGCTACTGTTTTCTGCATGTCAAGTATCTGTTCCTATGACCATGAGATCTTGCAACTCACTAACACCGGAGGAGTGCCTTGTGAGTATGAAATGTCGCAACGTAACTGGGTGACTATAAAGGTACTTTACAGGTATCTTTGAGGGTGTCTGTTGGGTTGGCATGGATCAAGACTGGGATTTGTTACTCCGTGTGACGGAGAGGTATCTCAGGGCCCACTCGGTAATACAACATCACAATAAGCCTTGCAAGCAATGTGACTAAGTGTTGGTCACGAGATCTTGTATTACAGAATGAGTAAAGAGACTTACCTGTAACAAGGTTGAACTAGGTATGGAGATACCGACGATCGAATCTCGGGCAAGTAACATACCGAAAAACAAAGGGAACAACATATGAGATTAATTGAATCCTTGACATAGAGGTTTGACCAATAAAGATCTTCGTGGAATATGTAGGAACCAATATGGACATCCAGGTCCCGTTATTGGTTATTGACCATAGAGGTGTCTCGGTCATGTCTACATAGTTCTCGAACCAGCAGGGTCTGGACACTTAAGGTTCGGTGACGTTTCGGTAGTATAGACTTATGTATGGTGGTGACCGAAGGTCTTTTGGAGTCCCAGATGAGATCTCGTACATCACGAGGAGCTCCGGAATGGTTCGGAGGTAAAGGTTGATATATAGGAAGTCCTATATTGGTCGCCGGAAAAGTTTGGGCTCATTGGTAGTGTACCGGGAGTGCCGGTAGTGTACCGGGGGACCATCGGGAGAGGTATTTTGACCCAAGAGGCTACATGGGATGTGGGAGGAGTTAAACCAGCCCCTGGTGGGCTGGCCGAAGCCTCCTCTAAGGGCCCATGCGGCTGGAGTGGTTTGAGAAGGAAAAAATCCAAAGGTGGAGAGGTGGAAAGAGTTTCCAAGTGGAAAGGAGGAATCCTACTCCTAATAGGATTGGAGTAGGACTCCTCCACCTCCAATTTCGACCAAACCTTGAGGGTTTGAGGCTGCCTCCTCCCCTCCCTCCCTCCTATATATATACTAGAGGATTTAGAGGAAAAATCTAACCCTAATAGCCACGTGCTACCTCTCCTCTAGATCGCAGTTTCTCCTCTAGATTGGTTTTTAGCGGTGCTTAGGCGAAGCCCCGCTGGAATAGCTCCACCATCATCGCCGCAACGCCACCGCGCTGCCAAAGAACTCATCTATCTCTCCGCTTCCTCTTGCTGGATCAAGAAGGCAGAGATCGTCATCGAGCTGTACGTGTGCTGAACGCGGAGGTGCCATCCGTTCGGCACTAGATCGGAAGGACCATGATCAAGATCGCGAGACGGATCGTGATGAGATCGCGGGACGGATCGTGATGAGTTCGCGGGATGGATTGTGATTGGATCGCGGTACGGATTGTGATGAGATCGCAGGATGCTCGGCGATTTGGATCGCGAAGACGTTCGACTACACCAACCGCGTTTCTTAACGCTTCCCGCTTAGTGATCTACAAGGGTATGTAGATCCACTCTCCCTCTCGTAGATGCTCATCACCATGAATAGATTTGCGTATGCGTAGGAATTTTTTTGTTTCCCATGCAACATTCCCAATAGAGGTGTGTTGGTCATGTCTACATGGTTCTCGAACCCGCAGGGTTTGCACACTTAAGGTTCGGTGACGTTTTGGTATAGATGAGTTATGTGTGTTGGTGACCAAAGGTTGTTCGGAGTCCCGGATAAGATCCTGGACGTCTCGAGGAGTTCCGGAATGGTCCCTAGGTAAAGATTCATCTATGGGAAGTTGGTGTTTGAGTTCCGGAAAAGTTCCGTGACCTTCAAGTGGTGTGACAGAGTGTCGGAAGTGTTCCTAGGGGTCCACCGGGTGAGCCCATCCACTCCAAAGGGCCACATGGGCTGTGATAGGGTGCGAGCCAGCCCCCGATGGGCTGGCCGCACCTCCCACCTCAAGGCCCATGCGGCTAGAGGCTTGGGCTGGGCCAAAAGGGTGGGGGTAGTCACCAAACTTGGTGCCCAAGCCACCCTGGCCGCCGCCCCACCTCCTTGGCCGCTGCACCAAACCCTAGGGGAAACCCTAGGGCGGCTTGCCTCCTCCTCTTCCCCTATATATATGTGAGAGGGAGGAGGGCAGACGCACCCTAAGTCACGGCGCAGCCCTTCCTCCCTCTCTGATAGCCTCTCCTCTAGATGATTCGGCGACGCTTAGCGAAGTTCTGTCGGATCAGCTCCACCCTCACCACCGTCACGCCATCGTGCTGTCGGCGAACCCATCTACCTCTCCGCTCCCTCTTGATGGATCAAGAACGCGGAGATCGTCATCGAGCTGCACATGTGCTGAACGCGGAGGTGCCGTCCGTTTGGCACTTGATCGGGAGTTCGTGGGACGGCTTGCGATTTGGATCGTGGAGACGTACCACTACATCATCCACGTTCTTTAATGCTTCCGCTTAGCGATCTACAAGGTTACGTAGATCCAATCCCTCCTCTCATAGATGCTCATCTCCTAGATTGATCTTGGTGAAGCGTAGAATTTTTTTGTTTCCCATGCAACGTTCCCCAACAATACCTGCCTGTATGCTGCTGCCGCTCGGCCAGGGGTGCAGTGAGCTGTCAACTCACCCCCTGCTAGGGCCTCATACAGCAGTGAGGGAAACTCTCTCATATGCTACACACTCTCCGCCAAGTGGCCCGTCGTACTCTGAAGTAAGTGACACCCTTAAGGTTCAAACGACAGATTAATGTCACGTGAGAAGTAGCTTATGAGCCTGGGGCACTCACCCCACTGCAAATTCTAGTCTGTTGTGCCCTTAACAGTTAATCTCGCCTAGAGACCCTAAGCTGTGCAAGATTGGTGATCACTCTCGTTAGAGACCCTGTACTGTTAGGCAGTTCAAAGCAACAGGTCCCCCAGAAGGGCCAACAATGAGTTTTCAAAAAAAGGGGAAGGAAAAGCAAGAACATCATACATTGCATCATACATAGCATCGTGCATTGCATCATATTCACATGTCATGCTGGCTTATCAAGCCGTGTCAGAGCAAGATCATGAAAGAACAATGCAGAATATATTCTGTCTTGTTTATTTTTGTAGGTCTTGTCTCTTAAGATGAGCCGCCGTTAAGTATGATGAAAGAACTTCCGCATGAACAAATAGATCTTTGATAGAAAAAATGGCTGGATCTTCATCATGGTTTATCATAACCAATATTAAGTGATTGGGTTTTTTTCAAGCCAGATTGGAAAGTTGATTATTCTTGAAGAGCCGCCCTATCAGATATAATGCCATGTCATTTAATTGACTGGCTATTGGATTTCTTCAACCCGTGCTCTATGGTATACTACAACACTCTTGGATTTCTCAAAATATATATTTGTCGGGTTGCACCGCAACCACGAGCAGAGATTTCATGTCAAAGACAAAGGAATTATTCCAGGATATTCATTCCAGGTTATATTACAACCACGGTCAAGGATTCATTCAACAAGTTATGATGAGTCATATTATTCTCACACAATCCCGAGTCGCCGCAGGCAGACGACCCGACACTTGGGGGCTACATTATTCAAGTCCAGTTTATATCAAGTATGCAAGTCCCATGTCGCTGCAAGCATGCACGACGACACTTGGGGGCTAATGCAAGTTGCTTTTCAAATCATTACATGGTCAACAGATCCTGTTGTCTCAAGGAGATGAGCCAGCCTTTCTATATTTTTCTAAGTCCCAGCCCAGTACTTCTTACTGACCCGACACTTGGGGGCAACACCGCTCAGATCAAATTTTCTAAAGTCCCAAGTCGCTGTAGGCATGCGACCCGGCACTTGGGGGCTACAGTATTCAATTGTTTAAATAGATTATTAGGTTCAAATTGAAGACCCGACCCATCACATACTAATGATCTGGCCCTTGCGGGCTACACCAGCTGAAGCTTTATAAGGTATAAGACAGTTACAAGTCCCAGACTGCTGCAGGCAAGACAACCTAGTACTTGGGGGCTACACAATCACAGATATTATTGCAAAGCGCCAAGTCATCATGGATAAACTTGGAGCTTGGGGGCTACAGGTAATATGGATATATCAAAAAATTGAAGAGAACTTTCAAGATGTCAATTGTGAGTGAGACCGGCTCAGCAAATTTTTATTTTAGCCGAATCATTGAAAGACCAGTTCTACATCAGATGGATTTTCATCTCAATATGTTTATCAAGTGAGCTGGAGTCTAGTTATTTGACCCGGCGTCACCAACAATCATGACCCGGGGTTATCAAAAGATCATAACCCGTCAGAGTTTATATAAGCCGCCCTGCTTCACAACAATGGAAGTCCGGATCAACGTCATGAGGATTTCTTATTTACAAGATTTTTTATCAAGCCAAAGTTTTGGAGGCCAACTCAATGGCATATGGATGTTTTATTCCCAATATTTTTTTACTTCAAACGACACTAACAAGCAAGATGATTGAGAAGACGGTTCATTCATAGGAAGAAACCCGAATTTTCAAGGAGATACTTCATTAAGCCGACCAGTGGAGTGAGCTAGTCAATTAACATATTTATTATTCTTATTTCAGGAGCTGAGCACGAATAAATTCAAGCTAACCTGGGGGCTAATGTCGGGGATATACCCCATGGTATAACCCGGCCGGAAGTATGACCCGGCCAGGACTTGGCGACTCACTGGAGACCCAGTCGAGACTTGACGATTCATTGGTAACCCGGCAGGCGGGTCAGACGAGCGACAAGGCCCAAGGCCCAGCGTGTAAGTCAACGCCAGGCGGCTCACAAGAGAAGGCCCAAAGGAGAAAGGATTCCCTAGCAAGAGAAACAAGACCCGGATTAGGATTCAAGAGAGACTAGTCCTAATCCTACTCCTAGTAGGACTCTACATGTAAACCTACCCTCTCCACTTATAAGGGTAAGGCGCCCTTAGAGAAAAAAAGTTCACAAGTTAAGACAGACACAAGTCATTAGAGATAGACAGATTAGAGGCTCTCGAGATTCGAGATAGCAAGATAGCCCCCTTATAACCGAGAGATCTTCCTCATCATCAATGCAAGACAAGCAGGACGTAGGCTTTTACCTCCATCGGAGGGGCCGAACCTGGGTAAACTCGCGTCTGTCTATTCCGACCAACCCCTCTCAAGCCGCCACATATTTACGAATGGACTCACACCTAAGTCCGTTAACCCAGACATCTGCCATGACAAATCCACGACAGAGGGCATCTACATCAACTCCATTGCCCCTCCGATGATGCGTGAGTAGTTCACCACAGGCCTTTGGGTCCATAGCTAGTAGCTAGATGGCTTCTTCTCTCTCTTTGCTCTTCAATACCATGTTGTTCATGATCTTCATGGAGATCTATCCGATGTAATACTCTTGTGCGCTGTGTTTGTCAAGATCTGATGAATTGTGGGTTTATGTTCAGATTATTTATGAATATTATTTGAGTCTTTTCTGAATTCTTATATGCATGATTTCATATCTTTGCAAGTCTCTTCAAGTTATTGGTTTGGTTTGGCCAACTAGATTGGTAATTCTTGCAATGGGAGAAGTGCTTAGTTTTGGGTTCAATCTTGCGGTGTCCTCACCCAGTGACATAGTAGGGGTAGCGAGGCACGCATTGTATTGTTGCCATCAAGGATAAAAAGATGGTGTTTTCATCATATTGCTTGAGTTTATCCCTCTACATCATGTCACCTTACCTAATGCATTACTCTGTTCTTCATGAACTTAATACTCTAGATGTAGGCAGGAGTCGGTCGATGTGTGGAGTAATAGTAGTAGATGCACAATCGTTTCGGTCTACTTGACACGGACATGATGCCTATATGCATAATCATTTCCTTGGATATCTCCATAATTATTCGCTTTTCTATCAATTGCTCGAGAGTAATTTGTTCACCCACCGTAATACTTGCCATCATGAGAGAAGCCTCTAGTGAAACCTATGCCCCCCAGTCTACTTTCCATAATATATTTTCAGATCTATAAACCAAAAATACCAAAAATACTTTGCTGCAATTTATTTACCTTTTACTTTTCGTTCTCGTTTACATCTATCTCTATCGGATCTAATCCTTGCAAATAACCGTGAAGGGATTGACAACCCCTTTATAGCGTTGGGTGCAAGAGTTTGATTGTTTGTGTAGGTGCATCCATTGGTAACTTGCTTGTTCCTCCTACTGGATTTATACCTTGGTTCTCAACAACTAAGGGAAATACTTATCTACTTCACTGCATCACCCTTTCCTCTTCAAGAGAAAACCAACGCAAGCTCAAGAGATAGCAAGCTCCTTTTGGTGTTGGGGGAATATTTGGGTATTTATAGGTCGAAGAATACGGTTAGGAGACCTGCCAGGCGCGGCCAGGGGGTGGCCACGCCTACTAGGCTTGTGATCTCCTGGTAGATCCCCTGACATGCACTCCAAGTATGGTAGATCTCTTTCCTTCCAGAAAAAATCATTCCGAAGATTTTATTCCGTTTGGACCCTGTTTAATATTCCATATCCGCAGAACTTAAAAACAAGGAAAAAATAGAAACTGGCACTAGGCTCTAGATTAATAGGTTAGTCCCAAAACTAATATAAAATAGCATATTAATGCATATAAAACATCCAAAATAGATAATATAATAGCATGAAATCATAAAAAATTATAGATACGTTGGAGATGTATCACCTTGCCAAGGTGGGGAAAGCTTATGCATCCCCGTTTGATCTTGAATCAGACAGAGCACTAAGTCACCCTCTTGGAAAGTATGGCTTTGGACCCTATGACTGTGAAGCGACGTAGGTCTTGCTGATATATGGCAGATCTGGCTGTTAAGTCGCATTCCTCTTCTAAGGCATCCAAAGAATCTTGACATGCCTCCTCGTTGTTTGCTTCAACATAGGCAGTAACCTAAGGAGAATCATGATGAATATCGCTTGGTAATACCGCCTCAACACCATAAACCAGAAAGAATGGTGTATATCCAGTGGATCTGTTTGGAGTTGTCCGATGCTCCAAAGTACTACAAGGAGTTCTTCGACCCAACATCCTAGAGTGCACTGGAGTGGAACCATAAGCCGGGGTTTGATCCCTCTTAAAATCTCTTGTTTAGCTCGTTCGGCCTGTCCATTGGACTATGGATGTGCAACTTCCGCCAAATCAAGCCGGATATGCTCACGCTGACAAAACTGCTCCATAGATCCTTTAGATAAATTAGTGTCGTTGTCAGTATTGATGCTACGAGGATAGCCAAAACGGAAGATCAACTTTTTCAAAAATTTGGCTGATGGCTTCGCGTCACAATTACTGATAGGTTCCGCCTCAACCCACTTGGTGAATTTATCGACCGCTACCAGCAGGTGAGTTTTCTTGTTAGAAGACGATAGTAACAGGCCGATAATGTCGAGACCCTAGACCGCACACGACCAGGTAATTGGGATCATGCGCAATTCCTGAGCCCGCACATGAGCTTGTCAATCGAACTTTTGACATCCATCGCACTTGCGCACAATGTCCTCTGCATATGCATGAGCTGTTAACCAATAAAACCCGCGATGAAAAGCTTTCGCAACCAGAGACCATGATCCGGCGTGATGTCCACAATCGCCAGCATGAATTTCATTGAGAATCTCCTAGCCTTCCTTAGGGGAAACACAACGCTGGGTAACACCGATACTACTTCGATGGTGTAACTCACCATTAACAATAGTCATGACCTTGGATTGTCGAATTATCCGTCGAGCGATGATTTCCTCAGCTGGAAGCTCGCCTCGAGTTAGATAAGCCAAGTATCGCACCGTCTAGTCAGGAATAGCATGAAGAGCCGCCACCGACTATGCCTCTGGGTCAGGAATATCTATGTCCTCCTCAGACGACAACTTGATCAAAGGGTGGTGAAGCACATCGAGAAACACATTGGGAGGAACCGGCTTGCGTTGAGAACCAAGACGTGACAAAGTGTCTGCCGCCTCATTGAGCCGGCTATCAATGCAATCCAGTTGATAACCTTGAAACTGACCTGCGATATCCGTGACAACTCGTCAATAAGCCTCCATTAGAGGATATTTAGAATCCCAAGTCCGCGAGACTTGTTGAGCCACCAGATTCGAGTCGCCTAAACATCTGACCCGGCTCAAATTCATCTCCTTAGCCATGCAGAGCCCATGTAGGAGAGCTTCGTACTAAGCTGCTGTCACATCCGTAGTTTTAGCTTTACTTGTCATTGCATACTCATGCATGCATCTTAAAATTCTAATGAATTTAAATTGGGGAATTGTCAAGCCTCAAAAATAATTTTGTCAAAACAAGCAATATAAAAATTGCTTCAAACTAGTCGAGAAAATGTACCTATAATCCTGTGGAAATATTGGCAAGAGGTAAAATTTAAAACAATATTTTTGAGCTCACAAGATTATTTAGATTCGTCATTTAATTTAATCGAATAACAAATTGCATTGGATTTATATTTAATATATATATGATATATGTCCAATAATTCTGAAAATTATGATGTGGCTTTGGAAAAGTCCATCCAACCCACATATTAATTACCAGGAGTTTTAAAAAATGGTTTGGTATTTTAAACAAAACTAGAACAAATTGAATAAATTAGAAAACAAAAACTTAAATTAATAAGGAAAGGGAGAATATGAACTTACCTATTCAGCCTGTCCGGCCCAGCTCTCTAGCTGAAGCCCAGCCCAGCTAGCGGTCGACGCCAGTCGTCGTCGTCCTCGTGCCAGAAGGACGCACACGCATGGTCGCCGCGCGCGGGCACGCACTCCGGCTAACTCTTGCCTGCTAGCCTATGTGGAGGCCATGGATAAGCTCGTAGCTTCTGTCCCGATCGAGCCGGCCCATCCATTCTCCCCCTTACCCCTTTCTCGCTCGCATCTCGCTATGGCTGAAGGCCACCATGGCCGATGTTCTCTGCTAGCACAGCCACCACCACTCCCTCGCTCAAACGGCGTGCCTAAACGGTCCGCCTAGATGCCATGAAGGTCCACAATGAGTTCCACATCGCCGGATGCCCTGGAGCCTTGCCATTGACCTCGTCTTCAAGCTTCGACTCCGGCGCCCATCTCCGACAATTCGCCGCCATCCGGTTGTCCCCGAGCTCTCTGACTAGCTCATCGACTCCGCTGTGAGGTTTTACATGTTTCCCCTACCCCTTTGCTTGATTTCTCCCGGTAGCCACTAGCCCCGCCATGCCCGAGAACACCACACCGACGGTGTCGGGACCCCGATCCTAAGCCATAAGAATCCAGCATGTAACACATCACATCACTTTGCGGCCTCACGCACGGTTATCCCCACGGCTGCCACCTTACCTGGGCCAGGACCGTTTGCATATTTTGGCTCACGTATGTGAATATGTCCCTAGCATTCAAATGTCAAAGAACCCGGGTCGACATGACTAGTCGTAGAACCCAAGTGTCACATCCGTACAGGGACATGCATACGTAACCCAGCAATGCAGGTGTCGGTCTCTAGCATGTGTAGATGAGTCATAACAAGCTACAAGTACTCCATTACGCCATGGGACATAAATGTCATCACTGCACGTAGACGAGTCGTAGCAGGCTACAGGGACTCCATTACACTGCAAGACATTTCCCCGAAGGGATAGACACAGCAGCAAAGAAGGATACATGCCGGTCGATCAATTTGTCCGGAGCAGTAGCAAGCTGCCAGGGCTCAACGGAAGCACAAATAGGCATTTCCCCATAAAGAGTACACAACTAGGTCTCGAATCCCACACATACCAATGCATTTCAAACATACACACAATATGCACGATATGTGTAGATACAACATGGCATCACAACACAACTCTATGACTCAAGTATTTATTAAAGACTCATAGGAGCCAACATAGTGTGGTATTACAAACAGGGGTCACATGACCCAACACTCAAGTCATACAAGCAACAAGCGGAAGAAAAACATGTATGGGTACAAACATCTACTAAAAATGGTTGGAGGACCCTGAAAAGCTACAATGACCCTACCAAAGGAACCACACCTCTGTTTGGGATTCCAAAGCTAATCTGGTCAACATCGAACTTCATGTCATAAGAATCGCTAATGATACTAACGTCTCTTCTGCAAAAACATAAATTAAGCAACCGTGAGTACAAAGGTACTCAACAAGACTTACATCAGAACTATCTACATATGCATCCATATCAATGAAGGGGGTTGTGGAGTTTATAGCAGCAAGCTAGCTTTGACTCTTGGCTAACCTGTACTACGACTACAAGTACTTTATTTAAGGTGGTATAACACACACAAGTCCACATATTCACCAAATCAATAGACCACTATGGATCCACTCCCGTCTCCCTACGAGAAAGCCATCCATAACACGCACACTTGTCTAGCGTATTTTAGAGTATCCATTTCACCTGTCTATGAACCACATAAGTTCTCCAAGTAGTCCATTTCCGAGGACACGACTATTCAAACAGATTCATTACCCTATAGGTGTGTACTTCTTCACACACACTCTCACCACTTATCGCCATGTGCACATAAAAAGGCACCTCGGCAACCTTCAAGCGGAAGCCCAGCGAGGGAGTCGGCCACGATCGTCAATCACACAAGACCCTAGTCCAGGTTTATCGCCTATTTGAGACTGAACCCACATGGAAGTCCGGCCGAAGTTTCCGCTACGGCCTCAGACGATGTGCGCAGGGTTCCCAAGCGAACCTTCGGGTGCCACTTGGTACACCGTGCCACTTTGCATCTACCGCATTGAAGCCCACCCCGTCGGGCAGCACTACGCACGGTCACCGACACTTTTCCTACAAACACCAGAAACTAGTTGCAACTCCTGGACAGAGATCTAGGCGACCAATAAGTCGAGAGGGTGAATTAAGTATTCCAATGTACGGTAGTATATTGTCTTGGATAACATACACATAACTCAGTTCTTAAGGACGGTCCCAATGAGACAACCCGCCATGTACTCCTACATGGCCTCTCATTGCTACCTTTACCAAATCGTGTTCACACACTTAGCTCTCACACTATAGGACATGAATACTGCCATTCCGATACATCGCCTAGATGGATCAGACCCGACACAACACGACTCTAAGCATAGCAGGCACAGTAAGCAAACATGGATGAGTAAGCGCAACAAGGCTCAAGCAGTTGCTACTCATGCTAAGTGGTTTCAACTATTTACTATGGCAAGGACATGTCATGTAAAGGAATAGGTTCAACTACCGATAACATGTAACAATGGAATCATTATTGCCCTAATGTAGTAAAAGAGAGGGGAGAAAGAGAGTGGTTGGTATCAGTATGCTCAAGGGATTTTCATGTGAGACTGTTCTGAAGATAATACTTCTCTTCATGAGTGTCAACGATCACAACGTCAGAACCATCGTCTACCGAGAAGGAATAAACACTAGCAAACAAGAAGGAACATTATTCAATTCATGCAATGCACAATCATGATGTATGATATGACAATTAAGGTACTGAATTGACCTAGAGGAATAATTAGCCAAGTTAATTTAAGTGGAATTCAAACAAGTTTGAATTCCAACTCCAAATGATATTTCATATATTGCCCTAATGATAAAATGTCATAGTTGGTGATTTTAACTTGTTCAAACATGCATGATCATGGCATAAATAGATTCATTGGATTTTTCTGATCATTTTTCATATATAAATTATTTTCATCTAAGTTACATATTATTTTCTATGATTTTTGGAAGTTTTAAGCATTTTTTGAAATAAATAAATCATTTATAATTTATTTTAATTCCATAAAGTATATATTGCATCAGCATTACCCAAGGGTGATGTCATCAGGTCAACAGGGCCGACTAGGGTCAAACCTGACCAATGGGACCCACTTGTCAATGTCTCACCTAATTAACAAGGTTAATTAGCATTAAGTTAATCCTAACTAAACCAATCAACAGGCCTGGGCCCACTATGAGTGATCCATTTAACTAATATAGATTAATTAACATAATTAGGTAATTAACATAATTAAGCCAGGGGCTGGCCCCACCTGTCGGTGACCCAGGGGGTCAAATCCTGTCCACCGGGGTCAAAACCACCGAAGTTGACCCGCGGCTCGTCGCCGGCATAGCCAGAGACGGAGGAGGTTGTCGGCATTCCTCCTTCGATGACCATTCGGGTGGCGGAGCAACACTACAGAACACACATAGTCGCGCGCATCCAAAGCAACAAGCGGCCGTAGCTGGGGGGCACTGCATCGATGGCGGCGACGGCGTCCGTGCCGATCGGAGCTCCGGCTCGGGCAGGTCCGGGGCTACAGGGCATGGGGAGGCTCACCATTGGGCTCTACGGCGTCCTGGTGTTGCCAGGAGCACAACTATGCAACGATTTCGAGCGGAGGTGCTCGCGAGCACGGGGCTCGTCAGCCATGGCGGAAAGAGACTCCGGGTGCTCATGGGGCGTAGACTACAAAACGAAAACAGAGGGGAAGCACAGGGGGAGGAGAAGGAGCTCACCGGGAGGCAGACATGCTAGTCGGTGGGCTCGGGGACGGGCGTGTTGGGAGACGTAGTAGTAAATCAAATTTTTTCCTACGTGTCACCAAGATCAATCTATGGAGAAACCAGCAAGGATCAAAGGGGGAGTGCATCTTCATACCTTTGAAGATCGCAAAGCGGAAGCATTACTAGAATGCGGTTGGTGGAGTCGTACTCGCAGCGATTCAAATCGCGGTGGATTCCGATCTAAGCGCCGAACAACGGCACCTCCGCATTCAACACACGTGCAGCCCGGTGACATCTCCTACGCCTTGATCCAGCGAGGAGGAAGGAGAGGTTGAGGGAGAGCTCCGGCAGTACGATGGCGTGGTGACGGTGGAGCTGCGTGGTACTTCGGCAGGGCTTCGCCAAGCACTACGGAGGGCGAGGAGGACAAGGGGTAGGGCTACACCGAGAGAGAAAGAGATCTGTATGTTGCAGCCCCCCAAAACCCCACATATATATAGGGGGAGGGGAGGAGGGTGCGCAGCCCCTAAGGTCCACACCCTAGGGCCGGCGGCCAACCCTAGATGGCCTTGTGGCCGGCAGCCAAGAGGGGAGAGGAGGGGCGATGCCCTAGGTGGGCCTAGGGCCCATCTGCCCCTAGGGTTTGCCCCCTCCCACCTAGTGCTGCGCCTTGGGCCCTTGTGGGAGGCGCACCAGCCCACCTAGGGGCTGGTTCCCTCCCACCTGCGGCCCATGCAGCCCTTTGGTGCCGATGGCCCCACACGGTGGACCCCCGCAACCCTTCTGGTGGTCCTGGTATGTTACAAGTGATTCCCGAAACACTGTCGGTGACCAAAACCTCACTTCATATATATATCAATCTTTACCTCCGAACCATTCCGGAACTCCTCGTGACGTCCGGGATCTCATTCGGGACTCTGAACAACCTTCGGTAACCACATACACTATTTCCCTATGACCCTAGCGTCATCGAACCTTAAGTGTGTAGACCCTACGGGCTCGGGAGGCACATAGACATGACCGAGACACCTCTCCGATCAATAACCAACAGCGGATCTGGATACCCATGTTGGCTCCCACATTCTCCTCGATGATCTCATCGGATGAACCACGATGTTGGGGATTTAATCAATCCCGTATACTATTCCCTTTGTCTAACGGTATGACACTTGCCCGAGATTCGATCGTCGGTATCCCTATACCTTGTTCAATCTCGTTGCCGGCAAGTCTCTTTACTTGTTCCGTAACACGTCATCCCGTGGCTAACTCCTTAGTCACATTGAGCTCATTATGATGATGTCTTACCGAGTGGGCCCAACGATACCTCTCCGTCACAGGAAGTGACAAATCCCAGTCTCGATTCGTGCCAACCCAACAGATACTTTCGGGGATACCCGTAGTATACCTTTATAGCCACCCAGTTACATTGTTACGTTTGGCACACCCAAAGTATTCCTACGGTATCTGGGAGTTGCACAATCTCATGGTCTCAGGAAACAATACTTGACATTAGAAAAGCTTTAGCAGACGAACTACACGATCTTGTGCTATGCTTAGGATTGGGTCTTGTCCATCACATCATTCTCCTAATGATGTGATCCCGTTATCAACGACATCCAATGTCCATGGTCATGAAACCGTGACCATCTATTGATCAACGAGCTAGCCAAGTATAGGCTCACTAGGGACTTGTTGTGGTCTATGTATTCACACATGCATTACGATTTCCGCTTAATACAATTATAGCATGAACAATAGACAATTATCATGAACTAGGAAATATAATAATAACCATTTTATTATTTCCTCTAGGGCATATTTCCAACAGTCTCCCACTTGCACTAGAGTCAATAATCTAGTTACATTGTGATGTATCGAACACCCATAGAGTTCTGGTGTTGATCATGTTTTGCTCGTGAGAGTGGTTTAGTCAACAGATCTGCGACATTCAGATCCGTATGTACTTTACAAATATCTATATCTACTTCCTGAATGTAATCACGAATGGAGTTGAATCAGAGCTTGATGTGTCTTGTCATCTTGTGAAACCTGGGCTCCTTGGCAAGGGCAATAGCTCCAGTGTTGTCACAGAACAGAGTCATCGGGCCCGACGCATTGGGAATCACTCCTAGGTCGATGATGAACTCCTTCATCCAGACTCCTTCCTTTGCTGCTTCCGAAGCAGCTATGTACTCAGCTTCACATGTAGATGCCGCCACGACGCTTTGCTTGCTGCTGCACCAGCTGACTGCCCCTTCGTTCAAAATATACACGTATCCGGTTTGTGACTTGGAGTCATCCGGATCTGTGTCGAAGCTAGCATCGACACAACCCTTTACGACGAGCTCTTCGGCACCTCCATATATGAGAAACATGCCCTTGGTCCTTTTCAGGTACTTCAAGATATTCTTGACCGCTATCTAGTGTTTCGCTCCGGTATAACTTGGATACCTCCCTACCAAACTTATGGCAAGGTTCACATCAGGTCTGGTACACAGCATGGCATACATAATAGAGCCTATGGCTGAAGCATAGGGGATGACACTCATCTTTTCTCTATCCTCTGCTATGGTCGGGCATTGAGTCGTACTCAATCTCACAGCCTGCAACATAGGCAAGAACCCCTTCTTGGACTGATCCATACTGAACTTCTTCAATATATCTTGTCAAGGTATGTGCTTTGTGAAAGACCTATGAGGCATCTCGATCTATCTCTATAGATCTTGATGCCTAATATGTAAGCAGCTTCTCCAAGGTCCTTCACTGAAAAACACTTATTCAAGTAGGCCTTTATGCTTTCCAAGAGTTCTATATCATTTCCCATCAACAATATGTCATGCCCATATAATATGAGAAATGCTACGGAGCTCCCACTCACTTTCTTGTAAATACAGGGTTCTCCATAAACCTGTATAAATCCAAACGCTTTAATCACCTCATTAAAGCGAATGACCCAACTCCGAGATGCTTGCACCAGCCCATAGATGGAGCGCTGAAGCTTGCATACTTTGTTAGCATCTCTACGATCGACAAAACCTTCCGGCTACATCATATACAGTTCTTCCTTAAGGAAACCATTAAGGAATGCCGTTTTGACATCCATTTGCTAGATCTTATAATCATAAAATGCAGCAAATTGCTAACATGATTTAGACGGACTTCAACATTGCTACGGGTGAGAAAGTCTCATCGTAGTCAACTCCTTGAACTTGTCTATAACCCCTAGCGACAAGTCGAGCCTTATAGACGGTCACATTACCATCCGCGTCAGTCTTCTTCTTAAAGATCCATTTATTTTCTATGGCTCGCTTATCATCGACAGTCCACCAAAGTCCATACTTTGTTCTCATACATGGATCCTATCTCGGATTTCATGGCTTCAAGCCATGTTGGAATCTGGGCCCGCCATCGCTTCTTCATAGTTCGAAGGTTCACTGTTGTCCAACAACATGATCTCCAGGACAGGGTCGCCGTACCACTCTGGTGCGGAACGTGTCCTAGTGGACCTTCAAATAGCAACTTGATCTGAAGTTTCATGATCATCATCATTAACTTCCTCTCCAGCCGGTGCAGGCTCCACAAAAACAACTTCCTATGCTGCGCTACTCTTCGGTTCAAGTGGAGGTACAATTACGTCATCAAGTTCGATTTTCCTCCCACTTACTTCTTTCGAGAGAAACTCTTTCTCTAGAAATGATCCATTCTTGGCAACAAAGACTTTGCCTTCGGATCTGAGGTAGAAGGTATACCCAACAGTTTCTTTGGGGTATCCTATGAAGATGCACTTTTCCGCTTTGGGTTCGAGCTTCTCAGGTTGAAGTTTCTTCACATAAGCATCGCATCCCCAAACTTTTAGAAACAACAGCTTAGGTTTCTTTCCAAACCATAATTCATATGGTGTCGTCTCAACGGACATAGACGGTGCCCTATTTAAAGTGAATGTGGTAGTCTCTAATGCATATCCCCAAAATGATAGCGGTAAATCGGTAAGAGACATCATAGATCACACCATATCCAATAAAGTGCGATTATGATGTTCAGACACACCATTCTGCTGAGGTGTGCCAGGCGGCATGGGTTGTGAAATAGTTCCACATTTCCTTAGGTGCGTGCCAAACTCGTGACTTAAATATTCTTCGCCATGATCAGATCGTAGGCACTTTATTTTCCTGTCATGTTGATTCTCTACCTCACTCTGAAATTCCTTGAACTTATGAAAGGTTTCAGACTTGTGTTTCATTAAGTAGACATACCCATATCTTCTTATGTCATCAGTGAGGGTGAGAACATAACAGTAGCCACCGCGAGCCTCAACGCTCATTGGATTGCATACATCGGTATGTATTATCTCCAACAAGTCAGTTGCTCACTCCATTGTTCCGAAGAACGGAGTCTTAGTCATCTTGCCCATGAGGCATGGTTCGCACGTGTCAAATGATTCAAAATCAAGAGACTCCAAAAGTCCATCAACATGGAGTTTCTTCATGCGTTCGACACCAATATGACCAAGGCGGCAGTGCCACATGTAAGTGGGACTATCATTATCAACCTTAAATCTTTTGGTACTCACACTATGAACATGTGTAACATCACGTTCGAGATTCATCAAAAATAAACCATTGACCAACGGGGCATGACCATAAAACATTTCTCTCATATAAATAGAACAACCATTATTCTCAGATTTAAATGAGTATCCATCTCGCATCAAACGAGATCTAGATACAATGTTCATGCTCAAAGCTGGTACTAAATAACAATTATTAAGGTTTAAAACTAATCCAGAAGGTAGATGTAGAGGTAGCGTGCCGACGACGATCACATTCTTGTTCTTCCTCCCGACAACTTGCTTACCGGGCGCGGCAACTGCTTTGCTGTCCTTCTTGAAGTTCTTCTTACCCTTGCCTTTCTTGAAACTAGTGGTCTTATTGACCATCAACACTTGATTCTCCTTTTTGATCTCGACCTCCGCTGATTTCAGCATCAAGTACAACTCAGGAATGGACTTCTCCATCCCCTGCATGTTGTAGTTCATCACAAAGCTCTTGTAGCTAGGTGGGAGCGACTGGAGGATTCTGTCAATAACCGAGTCATCCGGAAGATTAACTCTCAACTGAGACAAGCGGCTGGGCAACCCAGACATTTTTGAGTATGTGCTCGCTGACAGAACTATTCTCCTCCAACTTGCAACTGAAGAACTTGTTGGAGACATCATATCTCTCGACGCAGGCATGAGCTTGGAAAACCATTTTCAGCTCTTGGAACATCTCATATGCTCCGTGTTGCTCAAAACGCTTTTGGAGCCCTGGTTCTAAACTGTAAAGCATGCCGCACTGAACCATGGAGTAATCATCACAACGCGACTGCCAGACATTCATAACGTCTTGAGGATGATCCTAGCGGTGCATCAAGGACATACAATTTCTTGGAAGCTATGAGGATGATCCTCAAGCTACGGACCTAGTCCGTATAGTTGCTTCCATCGTCTTTCAGCTTGGTTTTCTCTAGGAACATGTTGAAGTTGAGGGCAACATTAGCGTGGGCCATTGGATCTGCAATATAGATTGTAAAGACAATTTTAGACTAAGTTAATGATAATTAAGTTCACATAATCAAATTATTTAATGAACTCCCACTTAGATAGACATCTCTCTAGTCATCCAAGTGACACATGATCCACATCAACTAGCCCGTGTCCGATCATCACGTGAGACGGACTAGTCATCAATGGTGAACATCTCCATGTTGATCTATCTTCTATACGACTCATGTTCGACCTTTCGGTCTCCCGTGTTCTGAGGCCATGTCTGTACATGCTAGGCTCGTCAAGTCAACCTAAGTGTATTGCGTGTGTAAATCTAGCTTACACCCGTTGTATGCGAACGTTAGAACCTATCATACCCGATCATCACGTGGTGCTTCGGAACAACGAACCTTAGCAACGGTGCACAGTTAGGGTGAACACATTTCTTGAAATTTTAGTGAGAGATCATCTTATTAAGCTACCATAGTTCTAAAAAAAAGATGTAAACATGATAAACATCACATGCAATCAATATAGTGACATGATATGGCCAATATCATCTTTCTCCTTTGATCTCCATATTCGGGGCACCATGATCATCATTGTCACTGGCACGATACCATGATCTCCATCATCATGATCTCCATCATTGTGTCTTCATGAAGTTGTCTCACCAACTGTTACTTCTACTACTATGGCTAACGGTTAGCAATAAAGTAAAGTAATTACATGGCGTTTATGATTGACACGCAGGTCATACAATAAATTAAGACAACTCCTATGGCTCCTGCCGGTTGTCATACTCATCAACATGCAAGTCGTGAATCCTATTACAAGAACATGATCAATCTCATACATCACACATATCACATCACATTCTTTGGCCATATCACATCACACAACATATGCTGCAAAAACAAGTTAGACGTCCTCTAATTTGTTGTTGCAAGTTTTTTACGTGGCTGCTATAGGTTTCTAGCAAAAACGTTTCTTGCCTATGCCAAAACCACAACGTGATATCCCAATTTCTATTTACCCTTCAAAAGGACCCTTTTCATCGAATCCGATCCGACTAGAGTGGGAGAGACAGACACCCGCTATCCACCTTATGCAACAAGTGCATGTCGGGCGGTGGAACCAGTCTCACGTAAGCGTACGTGTAAGGTCGGTCTGGGCCGCTTCATCCCACAATACCGCCAAATCAAGATAAGACTAGTAACAGCAAGACAATTGACAAAATCGACGCCCACAACACCTTGTTTTCTACTTGTGCATAGATTCTACGCATAGACCTAGCTCATGATGCCACTATTGGGAGATGTAGTAGTAAATCAAATTCTTTCCTAGGTGTCACCAAGATCAATCTATGGAGAAACCAGCAACAAGCAAAGGGGGAGTGCATCTTCATACCTTTGACGATCGCAAAGCGGAAGCGTTACTAGAACGCAGTTAGTGGAGTCGTACTCATAGTGATTCAGTTCACGATGGATTTTGATCTAAGCGCCAAACAATGACGCCTCCACGTTCAACACTCGTGCAGCTTGGTGACGTCTCCTACGCCTTGATCCAGCAAGGAGAAAGGAGAGGTTGAGGGAGAGCTCCGGCAGCACGATGGCGTGGTGATGGTGGAGCTGCATGGTAATCCAGCAGGGCTTCGCCAAGCACTATGGAGGACGACGAGGAGGAGGGGTAGGGCTACGCCGAGAGAGAAAGAGATCTGTATGTTGTGGCCCCCCAAAACCCCACATATATATAGGGGGAGGGGAGGAGGGTGCGCAACCCCTAGGGTTCCCACCCTAGGGCCGGTGGCCAACCCTAGGGTTCCCACCTAGGGCCGATGGCCAACCCTAGATGGCCTTGTGGCCGGTGGCCAAGAGGGGAGAGGAGGGGCGGCGCCCTAGGTGGGCCTAGGGCCCTTCTGCCCCTAGGGTTTGCCCCCCTCCCACCTAGTGCTGCGCCTTGGGGCCTTGTGGGAGGCGCACCAGCCCACCTAGGGGCTAGTTCCCTCCCACCTGCGGCCCATGGAGCCCTCTGGTGCCGGTGGCCCCACACGATGGACCCCCAGAACCCTTCCGGTGGTCCCGATACGTTACAAGTGATGCCCGAAACACTTCCGATGACCAAAACCTCACTTCATATATATAAATCTTTACCTCCGGACCATTCCGGAAATCCTCGTGACATCCGGGATCTCATCCGGGACTCTGAAAAACCTTTGGTAACCACATACACTATTTTTCTATAACCCTAGCATCATCGAACCTTAAGTGTGTAGACCCTACGGGTTCAGGAGGCACGTAGACATGACCGAGACACCTCTCCGGTCAATAACCAACAGTGGGATCTGGATACCCATGTTGGCTCCCACATGCTCCTCGATGATCTCATCGGATGAACCATGATGTCGGGGATTCAATCAATCCCGTATACTATTCCCTTTGTCTACCGGTATGACACTTGCTCGAGATTTGATTGTCGGTATCCCTATACCTTGTTCAATCTCGTTAACGGCAAGTCTCTTTACTCATTCCGTAACATGTCATCCCGTGGCTAACTCCTTAGTCACATTGAGCTCATTATGATGATGTCTTACCGAGTGGGCCCAGAGATACCTCTCCGTCACACGGAGTGACAAATCCCAGTCTCCATTCGTGCCAACCCAACAGATACTTTCAGGGATACCTGTAGTATACCTTTGTAGACACCCAGTTACGTTGTGACGTTTGGCACACCCAAAGTATTCCTACGGTATCCGGGAGTTGCACAATCTCATGGTCTAAGGAAACGATACTTGACATTATAAAAGCTTTAGCAGACGAACTACATGATCTTGTGCTATGCTTAGGATTGGGTCTTATCCATCACATCATTCTCCTAATGATATGATCCCATTATCAACGACATCTAATGTCCATGGTCATGAAACCGTGACCATCTATTTATCAACGAGCTAGCTAACTAGAGGCTCACTAGGGACTTGTTGTGGTCTATGTATTCACACATGCATTACGGTTTCCGGTTAATACAATTATAGCATGGACAATAGACAATTATCATGAACAAGGAAATATAATAATAACCATTTTATTATTGCCTCTAGGGCATATTTCCAAAAGGGCAGAGCGCGGCGAATCAATGGTGATGTTTCATCGGTCGGAGCGGCAAGGAAGACAATGATGGCGACGATGGAGGCCGTCCGAGCTTGCGAGAGTCGACAGAGAGCTTTAGGATGACGTTACGGACCTGGTGGACACTACAGCGGGGCAAGGGGTGGCCGGTGGCTGCGGTAACAGAGAGCAACGACAATGACGGGGCTCGGCCATGGCGATGAGAAGGCGAGAGAGCGAGGGAGAGGGGAAAATGGAGGGGGTCGGCAGGATCTAGACGGCACCGGGGATCTATCCACAGTGCCGACGTGGAGAGGGGAAGCAGGAGGTGGCCTGGGCGCATGTGCATGCATACTGACCATGCGCTCGTCCTCCTGGCGCGAGCTAGGAGACGACTAGCAAGGGGGTTGGTGGGCTGGGCCACCAACTGGGCCGGCCAGGTAAGTCCTTCTCCCCTCTGCTTTTCCTTTTATTTTTGTTTTTTATTAATTTAAACTCTGTTTGATTTGATCCATAACAATTCGTTTTTGAAGATTCTGAAAACTTGCTCCTGTGGTTGAGTGGCTTATTCCACATACATACAACTTTTTTATTATTATTTTGGGCAACTTTATTTATTTATGAAAACCAGGAGTAACTAAAATAATTCCAACAATATTTTCTCTGGTTTCAAATATTTCTTTTGAAACCTAAATTTTGTTGGTTTGGACCAGTTATTTGATTTGAGGTAAATCCCTTTTGGTAGGGTTTTATGAAGGCCATTAGAATTCATTGACTCAAATTTGTTTTGAATTTGGTTTAATCCATTCGGGGTTGAGTTAGGTCACTCCCATTTCATGTTAAAGGGAAAAATTAACATGATGACATGATGCACATGCAATAACAAGCAGAGCCTAAGCTAGGGCTGTGACAAGTCACCCCCACTAAACAAGAATCTCGTCCTGAGATTTAGGCGTAGGGTAAGAGAATAGAGGGTACACTAACTACCACAATCTTCATGATCCAAGTGCCCTCCTCGTGATTGTTGATTCATTGCATCATGCTGATATTGACATCTTTGCTCTCGAGGTCTTCGTCTAAACACAATGATGATGAAATAGGAAAACCCTACAAGAATCGATCTTCACGAAGATCAAGCGACTCACGATCAACTCATGGAATGGGACGTGATAACGTCTCTTGAGCTGAGACTCAAAACACACATCAAGAAGAATGGAATGAGGCAGATAACAGAGATTCAATTGGTAGGCAACAATTCCACGTTTAGCTAGGACGGAGCATGGGTTTCAAAGTAGCGAGGAGTTAGTTTCCCTTCATACCATAACGGGCACCTTAGGGAAGGTGACTCGTAGGATTATCCCTTATGTGGCAAAAAGGATTACTTTTGATACAAGGATCATTGAAATTCTTCATACCAGCCTAAGGCAATTCACAAGGATCGTTTGAAGGAGTTCGACAGAATAACATACTCAGATAGGGAAGGAAACTAGAGTTATAGAACAACTCGGTAAATAGAAGGCACATTGTTGGTGTCAAAACCGGCGGATCTCGGGTAGGGGGTCCCGAACTGTGAGACTAGAACCGATGGTAACAGGAGACGAAGGGGACACAGATTTACCCAGGTTCGGGCCCTTCTATGGAGGTAATACCCTACATCCTTCTTGGTTGTATTGATGGTATGGGTGGCTACAGAGTTGATCTACCTCCAGATCGAATAGCTAACCCTAGATGAGTTGTTATGTGCCTATAACCTAAAATCCTCCCGCTTATATAGACACCGATGGTACCTAGGGTTTACACATGGTCGGTTACACGCCAAAGAGATAAACATGCCTATTTGCTACATCAAACATGGAGCCCAAGCCGTACTTACCAAAGCTTCCATCTTGGAGATAAGGTCTTCAATGAAGTGTTCGGTAAGTGGCCCATATAGTCCGGCCCATAGAGATAGGTCGGCCTCCCAAGGACCTGTTAATCCAGGACTCCCTTAGTATCGCCCGAACTTGCCTCCAACGCCAAGGCTCCTAGATTCGATTGCTTCACACGATCAGAGTCTTCAGCTTGCGAGGTCAGTTCTTCCCACCGAACCTAGTTCGACTTCCGATGATAAGTAGCTTTCCGCATAGTGGCACGTCCGGACACTGTAAATAGGCCGGCCTTGAAGGCCAAACATCAGGGGGTAAATAATATTCCTCTGACGACCTCTCTAACGAAAGATCACGACCCATCATGACTGCCAAGCCAGTTACAAAATCTCGATTCGTGGTTCGAGGCCATTTCAATCAACATGATCTATCAATGTGCCGATCGTGCCCCGCTTTACTTGAGATATGTTTAATTATGCGAATGCAATGGCTCGCACGTCTTGGGAAGCGGAGGTATTCATGGCACAGCAAGGGGAGAGCAAATCGAAAAGCCTCAAAAAAGGGGAAGAAAACCCCAAAGCCTATTAGAGCTTCCCTTTCGCCTTCTCTGTCTTCTATTCCTCTGCGCCTCCGAAGCACAGATCTAGGTCTTACACCTCCCCCACCTCCGAGCTCATCAATGGCGGGCTCCAACGACTAGTGGGAGGCCTCCATGGTCACCGACCGGGACATCCTTGACCTCAAGAAGGCCAGCTACCTCTCCGCTGACATCCCTCATCGCGCACCAGAGGAGGGCCAAGTGATCCCCACTCCCCGGCCGGGCGAAAGGGTGGTCTTCCTCCCCCACTTCATCAGGGGGTTAAGATTCCCGCTCCACCCCTTTGTCAGGGGGTTGATGTTTTTCTACGGCCTCGACTTCCACGCCCTCCTGCCGAACTCTTTTAAGCACATCTCGGCGTTCATCCTCGTCTACGAGGCTTTCCTTCGAGTCGAGCCGCACTTTGGGCTATGGCTCAAAGTGTTCAACATCAAGCCGAAGTGCGTCGGCGAGAAGCACGCAGACTGCAGCGGAGCTATCATCGGCAAGCTCACCTGCATCATGTGGCCATCGGGCACCTTCATCGACACCAGCAAGGCACAGGCGAAGGAGTGATTCTACATCATAGAACCATGAGAAGAAGGTCAGATTGCTCCTGCCGAATTCAGATCCGGTCCCCCCACCAGACTAGCTTCATGGCTCAAAAAGGGCCTTAGCTGGGGACCGAGCAAGGAGGTGAGTGACCTGCAGAAGCACATCGGATCCATGGTCTAGAAGGACATCAAGCTGACCAACGTGGTCCAGGTGATGCTCCGGAGACACATCCTCCCCTGCCAGCGCCGGGACACTCCCTTGTGGGCTCGTCAGCTTGACGATGCTCCCACAATCCGGAACCTCTTCTGCACTATGAGGGAGAAGCTATGGAAGGCGCTCTTCAAGTCACAGGAGAGCTGGCCATCCAAGGAGAAAGACAGGGGCCTGCATGCCCCAAGCTCACCACCGAGGTACGATACACTTCTGCTTGATCGGCTTTTACTTTTCCCAAAGAGGATCCATAATGTTTTCTTCCAATCATTCCCTTGCAGAAATGGCTAAGGAAAGCCGTTAACATCAGTAGTCCGACACCTCAGCCCGAAGACGCCAGGTCCGGGCTGTTGGCGGAAATGCTCGTGGCGAAGCCTTACGAGGCCCCCACGAAGATAAGGAGAAGAAGAAACAAGGCTGGAGTGGCCTTTGCATCAGGGACCAGTCAGAGACTATGTCCGGGGAGACTCATGCCTCCTTGAATCAAGAGGAGCATGAGGAGGAAGAGGAAGAGGAAGAGCAGGAGGAAGAAGAGGAGGACAAAGCCGAGTGGGAAGGCAATTCCCCCTCACAAGAAAGTGGGCGGCGTCATCGGATGCCCCGGAGGAGGTACCCCCTCCTGCGTAGAAGAGGACACGTCGGGCATAGGTGATCCTGTCTGATGATAGCTAGGACTCAGATACTGAGTCCGATGAACTCAAGGTGGTTCCATGAAGGAACCTCAGGGTCAAGCCCCCGACCCGAAGGTTAGGATCCGAAGACCCCTTGTTCGTCCTTTAACAGGTTTGGAGTTTATTAACACACATGTGCTTATTGAATTGGCAGCCCCCTACGCGTCCTTCCCACCGATCCGATATCATACGGGGAGACCCGCCCACTAAACTAGCGGAGAGCGGGAATACCTCGCATCCCGCCCCTCCAAGCGTCGGAAGGATACCGCGGAGGTGTCATCCCAACATGATCCTATGGAGCCGGGCACCAGTGGTGGGGGATATGACGTAACGGCCAAGGCTAACACCTCGGTCACTGAAGACCGAGGGGAGATACCCCTCCCGGACACTGAGGTGGCCGGACAAGCGGCCGCTCAGTCCCCTCTGAGGGCATCTCCGGAGCCCACCGTGCCTCCGGAGGTACTGGTTCAAACCCCAGTCGGTGATCGGGTTATGCGATCACCTCCGGCGCCACCGACCAATGGGTGGCTTGTCATGGACGAGGCTCTATCGAGCGCCTCCATCTCCAAGGATCACCGCACCCTTATGGGTGCGGTATTACTGAGCATTCAGTCCGTCGGCAATAGACTGAAGGAGGCCTTCAAAGGTCTCCTGATGGGTTTTCAAGTAAGTCACATGAAACTCTTATTTGCAAAGTATTTACTTATTATTATTATGTACATGGCAGCCACCGAGCCCTAGGTGAGTTCGAAAAACTTACCTAGGGGTCAATCATGGATCCGATTCTGGACTAGGTACAAATTATGTGTCCAGAATGTTAGATTAGCCCCTACTAAGGTCGAACGTATGATCGGATTGACTATAGTTCGGGAGCATGGAATCATGTAACATGTCAACTGTATGTGTGATACAGGCTTCGTCATCGACGGCGGCCATAAATGGCGTCAAACTGGATGAACTGAATTGGAATTTTAAACGCTCCGAGGATGAAGTTGATGCCCTCAACATAAGATTCGACGAGGCACAAGGTAGGTCAAACAAAATCCGAATACCTTTGCCCGAACACCTTTACCCGAACACTGTCCATGCAGTTTTTCATAGTGTTGTAATGTTTACAATAGCTTTGGTGAAAAGAGGTGGAGAGGCTCAAGGCCGAGCTCGAATAGGCGAAAGACCAAGCGTCCATTGAGAGGGCGGCGGCCAAAGAAGCGGCGACCGCCCTCTCCGCCCTGCGAGACACCAGCGGTAAGTACGAGGGTCGTGTGGCGGAGGTCTAGCAGGAGCTCAAGGACGCCAGCCAGAAGTGCGAGGCCCTTGAGCATAAGGGCAAGGAGAGCGCGGCCAAACTGTCTGCCCTGAAGAACGATCTTCAGAAGGAGCGGGTGGACAAGCGGTTCTATGAGGAGCAGGTCCGCCAAGAGAATGACATAATGGATGATAAGCCATACTTACTACAATGCATCTTCAGGGATAGCAAATTGAAATTGCTTACCCAGGTGTGGCGTTCTTCAGGCGCCTCCTCCAATCTCCAAAAGAGCGTGGCATATGCCAATCGGCTGTTGGCCTCAAGGGAAGAAGGAGATGAAGCTCGTCTGTTCTGGGCACAATTCGGATCCCCCGAGCGCTCTCCTCTTCTCGTGGATGAGCTAAAATAGCTGATGGAGCTACACCATATGGCAGAGGCAGCCATGAAGGACCTCTGCATTCGCATATGGCCCGGCGAGCCGCTGCTAGGTAGCTACTTTGGCCTGGTGCAGAAGTTAGTTGCTGCTTTGCCCCGCCTCGACACCGTGAAGCACTCGTCCTGCATCGAGGCAGTCTGGATGGCCCTTGCCAAGGCCAAGGTGCACTAGCCAGGGCTGGATCCGATGAAGGGTAGCCACTGCCCCATCGCCTCCCGGGAAAGAGCATAGACACCCCGAGCTATACATTGCCAGAGTAATGGAATGTGCTCGGGCGATAGTTTCTCAGTGTTCGGGCGAGAATGTATTCGAATGAATTGTAATGCGTCCGAAGACTTTTTCAAAGTTTTTAATGTTATAAGATATTTATTCAGCTTTGATGTTTTTGCATTCCTTTATAACTCTTGTGTGGCCATTTGAAACTGAAAGATGCGAGTCGTTGACTTCAGCCCCCATGTAGATACTACATGGGGTGTCTCTGCCAATGCACAATATTCCTTAGCCGAGTTCTCGGAACCCAAAGGCGATAGAGTGCGGCGGACTAGGCAATTAGACTATAGTGCCTTATTTTTTTCACTTAGCTGTAGGTGCACAAAAAGGACTACGGGGGGCGAAGGACTAGCCCCCGAAGTGTTGTGATGTTTGGAACCGCGGCTAAGGCCAGCATCACATGGTTCACATGGATAGCAAACCCTTTGCACAATGCGGAATATCCTCTGACGAGGATGGAAGTATAATACTTCAGGCTCGGATTCACAGATCGGATCTTGCATACTATGACGGTCAGTTTTCGGCTTTCTCCCCTGAGGTGCTTGACCGGACTAATCGGAAACACAATCGCAGGGGTTCTCCCTTTGCCCTTTTAGCCAAATGAGCGGAACGTAAAGGGGCAAGCACAAGAGCCAGGCAACCCAACTATTGACCCAAGACATAGTTCAGAACCGATGCATATAAAGTGAACTCCAAGATGCCGAACACATAATAAACATACGTAAGGCGATTTGTTTGTAAGCTCGAGCCCCGGGTATATGATCTGGTTGCATCGTAACATATCGAACTGTGTCGTGAGAAGAGGAAGAAAAGGAAAAATATGTGCCAAAAAGGATAACCAGACAAACATGTAAAATGATGCTATATTTTTTTCTCCATAGCTCTTATTACTCGGAGTGCTGAAGCAACTGCTTACAGGTATGTGGAAAAAAGAGATTACAAGAGTGGTTGTACCAGGGATCTTCGATTGATGGCCTTACGTCCTCGATGTGCCCTGTTGGTAGTTGACTCCTGATATTTGGTTGTTCGGTGAACGGATCTTGCAAACAAGGTCTTGAAAAGTTGTCGAATTATGAATAAGCTTTACGCCCTTGGTGGGCCATTCAATGGTCCCTGTATTGTGTCCAAAGACATATTGAATGGTAGTAGTCCGGTCCAGTCGGACTCCCATCCATGTTTCCCCACCGCTGCCCATGGACTTTTAAGGGCGAAGTTGTGCCTTGTTGGCATGTACTTCGGTGGTCCTGGGGGCGTGCGATGGGGAACGTGTCCCTATTTGAGGGGAAAGGAAAGCTCTAGGAGTTCGGCCTGCAGCGAGCTCGCTTCCCGACCTTGCGTGTATTTATGGCAGATGTCGGAACTTGCCAATCATCTTTGTAACTAAATTCGACCGCCAGGGCCAATGCATGTTCCTCAGTTTGTAACGATCGCTTTGTATTGCCGTTAATAGTGATAACCCCTTTGGGGCCAAGCGTCTTGAGCTTGAGGTATGCGTAATGCGGGATGGCGTTGAAACGGGCGAATGCTGTCCGGCCGAGTAGGGCATGGTAGCCGCTGCAGAAGGGCACAATGTCGAAGATCAAGTCTTCGTTGCGAAAGTTATCGGGCGATCCGAAAACAACTTATGGGGTAGTGGAGCCCTTGCATCGGGCTTTGACACCTGGAATCACCCCTTTAAAGGTAGTGTTACTGAGTTTGATTCGTGACGGGTCTATGCCCATCTTTTTCACCGTGTCTGAATATATCAGGTTGAGGCTACTTCCTCCATCCATTAGGACTTCTATGAGGTGATACCCATCGATAATGGGGTCGAGGACAAGTGCGGCCGAACCCCCGTGACGGATACTGGTCGGGTGATTGCGTCGATCAAAGGTGATCGGATATGCCGACCATGGGTTGTACTTCAGGGCCACGGGCTCTACAGCATAGACCTCTCGAAGGGCGCGCTTCCTCTCCTTCTTGGGTATATGGGTGGCATATATCATGTTTACTGTCTTGACTTCCGGACGAAAATTCTTTTGATTGCCACCAATCGGACCCTGAGGCTCATCCTCATCCTGGCCGTGAGGGCTCTTGCTTTGATCCTCGGGTGGGAGCTTGCCGACCTGTTTAAACACCCAACAATTGCGGTGTGTGTGTTTGGCGGGACTCGCTTGGGTCCTGTGGATTTGGCAAGGCCTGTCCATGATAATCTCCAGCGGAGTGGGTCCGTCGCGATTGCCGTCCCGAACCTCGGAGGTTCTGGATGCTTCGGAGTTGTGGCTGCGTCTTGCAAGCAAATTGTCTTCATCCGTGCAAAAGCGGGTCATCAGGGAAGTAAGGGCGGACATGGTCTGAGGTTTATCCTGGCCGAGCTGGCGAGCAAGCCATTCGTCCCGAATATTATGCCGAAAATTGGCTATTGCCTCGGCATCCGGATAGTCGACAATCTGGTTCTTCTTGGTCAAGAACCGATTCCAGAATTGTCGGGCAGACTCTCCGGGTTTATGTACGACGTTGCTTAGGTCAGAGGAGTGCGGCGGCTGAACATAAGTTCCCTGGAAGTTAGAGCGGAATGCATCCTCCAGGTCTTCCCATCATCCGATGGATTTTTCAGGGAGGCTGTTTAGCCAGTGCCGAGCTGACCCCTTGAGTTTAAGGGGGAGGTATTTGATGGCGTGGAGATCATCTTCTCTAGCCATGTGGATGTGGAGGAGGAAGTCCTTGATCCATACGGTTGGGTCAGTTGTCCCATTGTACTATTCGATATTCACGGGTTTAAACCCTTCCAGGAACTGATGCCGCATCACCTCATCCAGGAAACACAATGGGTGAGCAGCGCCTCGAACCGAGCTATGTCGCGCTTGTGATCGGCGTTTGTTCTGGCTCGGTTGCATTCCCGATCTCTGTTATTACTTCGGTTGAGACATGGTATGTACCCATCCCGTCTATCGGGTGAGTAGTCTTTGAATCTGTATATAGATATTATACGACCTGCTTTATGATCCAAGTCATCACACAGGTCGAACCTGCCATTGGGCTTTAGTGGCTCCTTTCCCCGTCTTCGGGGTATTGCCGGCCTATAACCGACATCGTCAGCCATCCGATCATGCAGGCGAGGAGGGCGGTCTCACTTGTTGTATGGAGTATGTTTCGAAGACGGAGTATCGATGAGCTCGTCGTCAAATTGTGGCAGCAACCTTCTTCGCGGATAGCTCTTGGGCTGGTCTGACAGCCCAGTACCATGTCCTTCCTCAACTGAGAGGACTATTGTCCATTGATCATTGAGGTCATCCTGTTCGGCTTTAAGCTGTCATTCCTCAGCTCTCAGGCTTTGCGCCGTCGCCATGAGCTTCTGTCTGAACAATTCCTGATCTTCATGGTTATTAGGGATGTCCAAGTCATCGGCTGCCAGGATATCCTCCTCCTCAACAGGGGAGGTAGTTATCATCCTCGGAGTCATTCACATCGTCGGGGTTGCTTTGGTCTTCAGGATTTTCCTGACCCTCTAACGGGTGTTTGGAGATACCAGGGTCACCGCGGTCCTCGGTGGTAACTGCGGCCCCGGTGCCGATGATAGTTTTCCTTCCCTTTTTGCCTTTGGACCGCTTATGCGGCTTCCGGCGCCTTGACGGCGCGTCACCCGACTTGTCGCCGTCATTATTAAGCATTTTGTTTCCATTAGGAGTGTCCACCATGTAGACGTCATATGTAGAAGTGGCGGCCCATAGACTAGTATTAGCAGCGGTGGGGGCGCAATCCTCTTCATCCATGTATTCTGCCTCATCGGAGGCATAGTCCAGCATGTCGGTTAAATCTTTGACGGTGGTTATCAAGTGGGTGGTGGGTGGGTCGAAAAATTCACCCTCACCCGTACTGTAATCAATCTGAGCATAGATCAAGGCTGAATCGTTGGAAATTTCGATCGACGACATCCGATCGAGGGCTTCGTCGAACGCCGAGGGCTCAATTGGATAATACTGTTCGGAACCTTCGGAGTTGACCTCTGATGCATCCGAGCGAGAAGGATGTTCGGCAAGAACGAGTGTCTGGCCTTCCGGCACTATGGCCAGATCCGGACCAGGAGTGGGTAAACCACCGTGGTTGACCCTTCTAGTGTGACCGGAGAAAGAACTCGAGGTTAAACCCTTGGAGTCTTCGGGCATGGCAAGCAAAGTCGCAAGCCCAATTAGTGACAAGTCGCCCCGAGAGTCTACAAAGAACTCTAGGTTCCCGAATCTGACCTCTCGATCAGGGGTGAAGCTCTCGACTTGGCCTAGATGGCCGGTCAGGTCGGTGTGCAGCACAACGCTGCCGAAGGCAAAGATTTGCCCGGGGACAAAAGTGTCCATATTGCAGACCTCTTTGTTGATGACAAGGCGATACATCGATCCCTCGAGTGCTCATAGAGGAACTCTCAATGAAAGCACCAATGTCAGTGTCAAAACCGGCGGATCTCGGGTAGGGGTCCTGAATTGTGAGGCTAGAACCGATGGTAATAGGAGACGAAGGGGACACAGATTTACCCAGGTTCGGGCCCTCCTATGGAGGTAATACCCTACGTCCTGCTTGGTTGTATTGATGGTATGAGGGGTTATGGAGTTGATCTACCTCGATATCGAATAGCTAACCCTAGATGAGTTGTTCTGTGCCTATAACCTAAAACCCTCCGGCTTATATAGACGTCGAGGGTACCTAGGGTTTACACATGGTTGGTTACACGCCGAAGAGATAAACATGCCTATTTCCTACATCAAACATGGAGCGCAAGCTGTACTTCCCGAAGCTTCCATCTTGGAGATAAGGTCTTCAATGAATCCTATGTTCTGTAAGTGGCCCATATAGTCCGGCCCATAGAGATAGGTCGGCCTCCCGAGGACCCCTTAATCCAGGACTCCCTCACACATTCCGGTTGATACCGAAGATATAATCCAGGGTCTGAGCATGCTCTCAAGAACTTGAACATTTCCATATTTATCAAGGTTTTACCAACATCCATGCCAAGGATCTTAGAGATACATCATACTACCATGATGAATAATGATGGTGGATACAGATGCAAAGGAAAACAACACTTTCTCAGATTTGACCTTAGCTATGCCAAGGGAGCGAAATCTGGATGATCGACCAAGAGACATTTAGCACTCCGCTTCTAATGTTCTCCTTGATGAAATAGCGTAACTGAAACATAGAGAACATCTGGTATCAAGACCATCAAATATAAGTAGGACTTCGGGGCCTCAAGGGGTCCATGAGGAACAACTTCTAGGATAAGTCATACAAAATCGTCATGAGAAAGTGGCTAATGTTGATGATACAAGATACTATAAGAATGGCTAGGTGTGTTAGCCACACCATCCACTTCACCAGTTTAGAAAGACCAATATTATAATTCTTGGGAAATGTTCCAACCATTATATTTGCCCGAGATTCATATATGGTTGGTGTTAAGATATTCTTGACTCAGCATGTCTAGAGGAGAAAGGTTGCAACACAATCAAAGAGATGACATTACGGGATTCTCGAAAAATGCACTACAGGAGCCAACTCCAAAACATGAGCTGGATTGCAATACCCACATGAACACGGTGTCCAAGACAGTTGTGATCATATGGAGAGCTTACAACAAAACACTATCGAGTCCTGGATGGAAGCATCATTGGAGGTAGCAAAGTATTGTGCGCATCCGTCTGAGCTCTTCAGGAATAACACTGAACTTGTTTTCCTTAACAAGTCAACCAATGGCTTGGGTGCTAGGTAATGCATATGGGTTGGAGGTTCCAAAGCTATCAAACCATAACATACTTTTCACATGCATGACTAACTTGAGATGATTCCAGAGGAAGCAAATTAACTTTCCTCGAATTCATGGCGGCAACTTGCGTTAGTGCACATGAACTAAGAGGGAGTTACTTCTTACACCAAACACATATTTCTTGTACATGACACAAAGATATTGCCTACAAAGTTTCCAACGCTAGCTAAATGTCCATCATGAATCATGGAATGGACGAGATTGTTGCCGATGAGTGCAGCAACAATTCATTGAGATATCCCTATGGAAGTAATTCCACAAGTATGAGAACAAGGTGATGGCATTGGTCAGACCAAAAGATATAATGGTGTATGGTCTAGGATACGTCCACAAATAAAACAACATTAGGAAGATCTTTGGTTCTGATTTTGATTTGATTATAGCCCACACTCAAACAAAAGGTTGGACAAGACAACAGGTGCAACAATTGATCACCAGGATCAACCGATGAAGGTATCATCTTTCTTCGATACACACACACAAGATATCCCTTTTGGAAAGAACTTAGTCAGGCAAAGCTTTTATCTTCCAACTCTCCAAGTTGTTTTTAGCTTAACCAACTAGTTCAGGGGTATCCAACACAGATTCTTCGAGAAAGGATGGTTTATAGTAAAATTTGGCCACGAGCTCAACATAACTGCCAGAGAACAACCTGGTAATGCTTCCGAGAAGATATTCGGAAAATCACGATCCACTGACATGTTATTGAGCTCCAGAACAATCTCGCTTTTCAAGGCAAGATGATATGATCATAAGAGCGAAGGACTGACACAACCCTAACTCACTGATAAAAAAATGCACCATGGAAGATTGGACTAGGTAGCACGGTCAATCTTAGAGTGTTGATTCAGTAACCAACATGCTAAGAATGAGATTATTGTCCATTAACTACCAAGCACCAAATTTGCTAGGAGTATTGATTTCACACATCACGATTCACTTGTCAGTATTCTGGTTACAACAATACAGAGACAGAGGAATGAACAATGATGGCGAGAAGTATCACTACATCAAGAGTCCATAAGAGCAAGTACATCTTGACATGAAGCGGGTAATACTTCAAGATAGAACATAGCAAAAGCTGGATTTGCATTTTGATATGCGGAATACAACTGCTTTGACCCAATCCAAGAAATGGATGAGGTACTAGAGTTTTCTTCTCCTAGTCATTCCGAAATAGAATGGCTTGACGGACCACAAGAATAATAGGCATTGATGAACACGAGTGCACCAATACTCTTAACTATCCAAGATAGATGAAGGTCAGAATACAATTGAACATGGCAACTCAAGACCACATGATTTTCTAAGTTGTGGATGCATAGATTGAATACGTTGAACAAAGTTCAACATGTTTCTTTGAGATAATCCATGCATAAAGGTAGGATTGGCAGAGTCGCAACTATGGGATAGAGAACTCATCAAGAGCACTCATGTTGTGATATTTCGTTCACGAGGAACTTCTGCCATGATGGTTCATGGTATTGGAAGAATGACATACCACATACCTTGAGGACAAGAACAAGGTTACTAATCATCCTAAAGGAACGAGTAATTAGTATCAACAGGAGAAAGCAGAATGAATCATGGGTTCAAGAACCCAGAGACATAATTCCTACTGACTAAGTAGCATCACAACATGCTTGATAACGATGTCCAGAATTATCACACCGGGAACAAAAGACACAACTAGACTATTGGGTGGTTCACTTGAATAACATGGTTTCCTAAATACATTTATGAAACACGTCGAGGTAATAAAGTACCCCAACACAACAATTAGTGTGCTTTGTATGGCCAAAAGACATTAACTCGAGATGAAAGGATTTGCAATTGCATCAGATAATTTGGAAACCTTGGACAACTCGGACAACATAACAGTTGTACGGGCATGAAATATGAGGCAACCTGCACAAGAGAACTAACAAGATAGCATTGAATTCTTATGGAGACATCGATCCAGGAAGACAACAACTTTCCTATAAGTCTCCAACATAGTAACTCGTCATCCTGATAGATAGATGAGAAAGCCTAGTTCTTAATCCTCTAGAAAAGAAGAGGGTGACTCAGAATTAGAATGACACAAGGAAAGGAGTAAAAAGAATCTTACATTCCCTTCCACAATCAATTCCCTTATATAACTAAAGTAGCTCTAGACTCAACATAGACCAGTTTGGCTTGGTAATCCTACAGGCAGTCAAGCTATGATACCAACGCTGTCGGGACCCTGATCCTAAGCCATAAGAACCCAGCATATAACACATCACATCAGTTTGCGGACTCATGCACGGTTATCCCCACAGCTGCCACCTTACCTGGGCCGGGACCGTTTGCGTCTTTTGGCTCACGTATGTGAATATGTCGCTAGCATTCAAATGTCAAACAACCCGGGTCGACATGACTAGATGTAGAACCCAAGTGGCACATCCGTACAGGGACAGGCATACGTAACCCAACAATGCAGGTGTCGGTCTCTAGCGAGTATAGCCGAGTCATAGCAAGCTACAAGGACTCCATTACGTCGTGGGACATAAATGTCATCACTGCACGTAGACGAGTCGTAGCAGGCTACAGGAACTCCATTACACTACAAGAAATTTCCCTGAAGGGACAGACATAATAGCAAAGAAGGATACATGTCGGTCAATCCATGTGTCTGGAGCAGTAGCAAGTTACCAGGGCTCAATGGAAGCACAAAGAGGCATATCCCCATAAAGATTACTACCAAAGGTACACAACTAGGTGTCGAATCCCACACATACCAATGCATTTCAAACATACACACAATATGCACGGTATGCGTAGATACAACATGGCATCACAACATAACTCTATGACTCAAGTATTTAATAAAGACTCATAAGAGCCAACATAGTGTGGTATTACAAACAGGGGTCACATGACCCAACACTCATGTCATACAAGCAACAAGCGGAAGAAAAACATGTTCGGGTACAGACATATACTAAAAGTGGCTGGAGGACCCTCAAAAGCTACAACGACCCTACCAAAGGAACCAAACCTCTGTCTAGGATTCCCCAGCTAACCCGGTCAACATCAAACTTCATATCGTAAGAATCACTAATGAGACTGACGTCTCTTCTGCAAACACATAAATTAAGCATCCATGAGTACAAAGGTACTCAACAAGACTTACATCAGAACTATCTACATATGCATCAGTATCAATGAAGGGGGTTGTGGAGTTTATAGCAGCAAGCGAACTTTGACTCTTGGCTAACCTGTACTACGACTACAAGTACTTTATTTAAGGTGGTATAACACACACGAGTCCACATATTCACCAAATAAATAGACCAATATGGATCCGCTCCCGTCTCCCTACGAGAAAGACATCCATAACACTCACACTTATCTTGCGTATTTTAGAGTATCCATTTCACCTGTCTATGAACCACATAAGTTCTCCAAGTAGTCCATTTCCAAGGACGCGACTATTCGAACAGATTCATTACCCTGTAGGGGTGTATTTCTTCACACACACTCTCACCACTTATCGCCATGTGCACATAAAAAGGCACCTCAGCAACCTTCAAGCGGAAGCCCAGCAAGGGAGTCGGCCACGACCGTCAATCACATAAGACCCTAGTCTAGTTTATCGCCTATTTGAGACTGAACCCACATGGAAGTCTGGCCGAAGTTTTTGCTATGGCCTTAAACGATGTGTGTAGGGTTCCCAAGCCCACCGTTTGGGTGCCACTTGGTACACCGTCCCATTGTGCATCTATCGCGTCAAAGCCCACACCATCGGGCAGCGCTACGCACGGCCGCCGACACTTTTCCTACAAACACCAAAAACTAGTTGCAACTCCTGGACAGAGATCTAGGCGACCAATAAGTTGAGAGGGTGAATTAAGTATCCCAATGTGCGGTAGTATCTTGTCTTGGATAACATACACAAAACTCATTTCTTAAGGACGATCCCAATGAGACAACCCGCCATGTACTCCTACATGGCCTCTCATCGCTACCTTTACCAAATCGTGTTCACACACTTAGCTCTCACACTGTAGGACATGAACACTGCCATTCATATACATCGCCCAGATGGATCAGACCCGACATGACACGACTGTAAGCATAGTAGGCACAGTAAGCAAACATGGATGAGTAAGCACAACAAGGCTCAAGCAGTTGCTACTCATGCTAAGTGGTTTCAACTATTTACTATGGCAAGGACAGGTCATGAAAAGGAATGGGTTCAACTACCGATAACATGTAACAGTGGAATCATTATTACCCTTATGAAGTAAAAGAGAGCAGGAGCGAGAGAGTGGGTTGATATCAATATGCTCAATGGGTTTTGATTGCCTGACAGTTTTGAAGACAATACTTCTCTTTATGAGTGTCAACGATCACAACGTCATAACCATCGTCTACCGAGAAGGAATAAAAAACCGGCAAACAAGAAGGAACAACATTCAATTCATGCAATGCACAATCATGATGTATGATATGACAATTAAGGTACTGAATTGACCTAGAGGAACACTTAGCTAAGTTAATTTAAGTGGAATTCAAACAAGTTTGAATTCCAACTCAGAATGATATTTCATATATTGCCCTAATCATAAAATGTCCTACTTGGTGATCTTAACTTGTTCAAACATGCATGTTCATAGCATAAACAAATTCATTTGACTTTTATGATCATTTTTCATATATAATTATTTTCATCTGAGTGAAAAATTATTTTCTATGATTTTTAGAAATTTTAAGCATTTTCTGAAATAAATAAATCATTTATAATTTATTTTAATTTCAAAAAGTATATATCGCGTTAGCATTACCCAAGGGTGACGTCATCAGGTGAACAGGGCCGACCAGGGTCAAACCTGACTAGTGGGACCCACTAGTTAGTGTCTCACCTAATTAAGAAGGTTAATTAGCATTTAGTCCTAACTAAACCAATCAGCAGGCCTGGGCCCACTGTTAGTGACCCATTTTACTAATATGGATCAATTAATTTAATTCGGCTCTTAACATAATTAAGTTAGGGGCTGGCCCCACATGTTGGTGACCTGGGGGGGGTCAAATCCTCGCCCACCGAGGTTAAACCCACCAGGGTTGACCCACGGCTCGTCGCCGGCGTAGCCGGAGATAGCGGAGGTTGTCAACATTCCTCCTCCAACAACCATTCGGCCGGCGGAGCAACACTAAGGAACGCACACGCTCGCACACATCCAACACAGCAAGCGGCAGCAGTTGGGGCCCCCTGCATCGACGGCGACGACGACGTCCGCAGCGGCCGGAGCTGGGGCTCGAGCGGGTCCGGGGCTACAGGGCACAGGGAGGCTTGCCGTCGGGCTCTATGGCGTCCTGGGGTCGCCAGGAGCACGACTACACAACAAGTTCGAGCGGAGGTGCTTGCGAGCACGGGGCTCATCGGCCATGGCGGACGGCGGCTTCGGGTGCTCGTGAGGCGTCGATTATAGCACGAAAATGGAGGGGGGAAGCACACGGGGGGAGAAGGAGATCACTAGGAGGCGGACGGGCTGGTCAGCAGGCTCAGGGACGGGCGAAGCGCGTCGAATCAACGATGATGTTCTGGCGGTCGCAGCAGTAAGGAAGATGATGATGGCGATGATGGAGGCTGACCGGGCTTGTGCGAGTCAACAGAGAGCTTCGAGGCAACGTTACGGACCCGATGGACACTACGGCGGGGCAAGGGGTGGCCGGTGGCTATAGCAATAGAGAGCGACAACGACGACGGGGCTTAGCCATGGCGGGGAGAAGGTGAGAGAGCGAGGGGGAGGGGAAAATGGAGGTGGTTGGTAGGATCCAGTTGGCATCGGGGCTCTATCCACGGTGTTGATGTGGAGAGGGGAAGCAGGAGGTGGCCTGGGCGCGTGCGCGCGTGCACTGACCATGCGCTCGTCCTCCTGGCGCGAGCTAGGAGACGACTGGCAAGGGGGTTGGTGGGCTAAGCCACCAACTAGGCCGGCCAGGTAAGTCCTTCTCCCCTCTACTTTTCCTTTTATTTTTCTTTTTATATTAATTTAAACTCTGTTTGATTGGATTCCATAACAATTCATTTTTGAAGATTCTGAAAACTTGTTCGTGTGGTTGAGTGGCTTATTCCACACACAGAGAACATTTTATTTATTATTTTGGGCAACTTTATTTATTTATGAAAACCATGAGTAACTAAAATAATTCCAACAATATTTTCTCCGGTTTCAAATATTTCTTTTGAAACTTAAATTTTGTTGGTTTGGACGAGTTATTTGATTTGAGGTAAATCCCTTTTGGTAGGGTTTTATGAAGGCCATTATAATTCATTGACTCAAATTTGTTTTGAATTTGGTTTAATCCATTTGGGGTTGAGTTAGCTCACCCCCATTTCATGTGTAAGGGAAATATTAACATGATGACATGATGCACATGCAATAACAAGAAGAGCCTAAACTAGGGCTATGACAGATGGCCATGGTGCCGCCATGGACACAGATACCGCAGCTTGCGCCCGAGCATGTCATCGTGCTCGCGTTGCTCCCAGGAGACGAATTCACCCTCTAGCTTGCCTTGTCGTGCCCTATATATTGTAGTCGATTCAGCCCGAGCTTCGTCCGCCGTGGGAGAGGACGCCGCCGTGGAAGTAGGCCTTCCCCGGCGAGGCCAACTGCTCCACTCGATGCGCGGGAGCATCAGCTTTGCTTAGATGCTCTCGGCAGCCCAAATGGTCGCGCCAGGTGGAGTTCTGACCACCTCCACTGTGTCTGGTGACGCCGAAGGCTCAACGCCGGTGAAGCCGCCCCATTTGACCATGGTTTGACCCCCTGGGTCACCTACAAGTGGGGCCTAGCCCCTGGTCAAATTTAGTTAAACCACCAAAATTAATTAACCTAATGACCCGATGTCAGTGGGCCTAGCCTTACTAATTAGGATTAAAATTTACTTTAAGCACTACTTAGTGCCTGTGTCACTGACCAGTGGGAGCCACTGGTCAGGTTTGACCTGAAGCGGCCAGTTGACCTGCTAAGGTCATGCCGACGCAGTGCTGATGCAATAAAGGGATTTTTTTATTTAAAGAATAATTAGGAAATTCCAAAAAATTATTAAAACTTCTAAAAATCATAGAAATTAATCTGTAACTCAGATGAAAATAATTTATATATGAAAAATTATCACAAAAATCCAATGAATCTGTTTGTGCCATGATCATACTAGTTTGAACAAGTTAACATCACCAAGTAGGACATTTTATGATTAGGAAAATATATGAAATATCATTTGGAGTTGGAATTCAAACTTGTTTGAATTCCACTTCAGTTAACTTGGTTAATTATTTCTCTAGGTCAATCCAGTACCTTAACATGCCATGTAATACATCATGTTTGATGCATTGCATTGAATGTGTTCCTTTCTTGTTTGTCGGTGGTTTTCCTTCTCGGCAAATAATGGTTCCGACGTTGTGATCGTTGTCATTGATGAAGACTCGTTGTTATCTTCAACACTTCCAGACAAGCACCCCCGTTGAGCATACTGATATTGACCCACTCTCTTGCTCTTGCTCTCTTTTACTGCATTAGGACAATAACGATTCAACTATTACATGTTCTCGGTAGTTGAACCCATTCCTTTGCATGACCTGTCTTTGCCATAGTAAATAGTTGAAACCACTTAGCATGAGTAGCAACTGCTTGAGCCTTGTTGTGCTTACTCATCCATGCTTGATTACATAATGTTCCTGCTATGCTTAGAGTCATGTCATGTTGGGTCTGATCTATTTGGGTGATGAATCGGAATGGCAGTGTTCATGTCCTACTGTGTGAGAGCTAAGTGTATGAACATGACTTGGTAAAGGTAGCAATGAGAGGCCATGTAGGAGTACATGACGGATTATCTCATTGGGACCATCCTTAAGAACTGAGTTCTGTGTATGTTATCCAAGACAAGATACTACCACACATTGGGCTCCGGTAACTCGACCCCTCTCGGCTTATTAATCGCCTTGATCTCTGTCCAGGAGTTGCAACTAGTTTCTTGTGTTTGTACGAAAAGGTTTGCGGCCGTGCCTAGCGCTGCCCGATGGGGTGGGCTGTGATGCGGTATATACACAGTGGCATGGTGTACCAAGTGTCACCCGAATGGTGAACTTGTGGAACCTTGTGCATATCGTTTGGGGCTGTAGAGGAAACTTCAGCCGGACTTCCTTGCTGGTTCAGTCTCAAATAGGCGATAAACCTGGACTAGGGTCTTGTGTGATTGACGGTCGTGGCCGACTCCCTCGCTGGGCTTCCACTTGAAGGTTGCCGAGGTGCCTTTTACGTGCACATGGCAATAAGTGGCGAGAGCGTGTGTGAAGAAGTATACCCCTCCAGGGTTTATAAATGATCTGTTCGAATAGCCGCGTCCTCGTATATGGACTACTTGGAAAACTTATGTAGTTCATAGACAATTGAAATGTATACTCTAAAATACACAAGATAAGTGTGAGTGCTATGGATGGCCTTCTCGTAGGGAGACGGGAGAGGATCCATAGTGGTGTATTGTTATGGTGAATATGTGGACTCCTGTGCGCTTTTCCCACCTCAAAGATACTACTTGTAGTCGTAGTACATGTTAGCCAAGAGTCAAAGCTGGCTTGCTGCAATAAACTCCACAACCCCCTTTATTGACAATGATGCATATGTTGATAGTTATGATGTAAGTCCTGCCAAGTACCTTTGTACCCACGCTTGCTTAATTTATGTTTTGTAGAGGAGACGCAAGTCTCATTAGTGATGCTTACGTCATGAAGTTCGATGTTGACCGGATTAGCTTGGGAACCCCAAACAGAGGTCTGGTTCCTTTGGTAGGGTCGTTGTAGATTTTCAGGCTCCTCTAGCCACTTTTAGTAGATGTCTATACCCAGACATGTTTTGCTTCTGATTTTTGTTTGTATGACTTGAGTGTTGGGTCATGTGACCCCTATTTGTAATACCACACCATGTGGGCTCTTATGAGTCTTTAATAAATACTTGAGTCATAGAGTTATGTTGTGATGCCAGGTTGTGTCTACGCATATCATGCATAATGCGTGTATGTTTGAAATGCATTGGTATGTGTGGGATTCGACACCTAGTCATATGCCTATGGTAGCCCTCTTTACAGGGAAATGCCACTTTGTGCTTCCGTTGAGCCCTGGTAGCTTGCTACTACTCTGAACACAATGATTGACCGACATGTATTCTTCTTTGCTGTTGTGTCTGTACCTTCGGGGAAATGTCACGTGGTGTAATGGAGTCCATTTAGCTTGGTATGACTCGTCTACACACGTTGATGACCGACACCTGCACTGCTGGGTTATGTATACCTATCCTTGTACGACTATGCCACTTGGGTCTATAACTAGTCATGTCGACCTGGGTTCTTTGACATATGATTGCTAGCGACATTTCCGTATACGTGAGCCAAAAGGCACAAATGGTCCCGGCCAAGGTAAGGTGGCAGCCGTGGGGATTACCACTCGTGAGACCGCAAAGTGACATGATGTATTACATGCTAGACTTGTATGGCTTAGGATCGGGGTCCCGGCAAGTGCATTATTAATACAAGGGAACATAAGCTGTAAAACATAGCAAAACTTGTCTCCTTGTGGAGAAGACAAAATAACTCTAGCCCCTGAGCCTTCCAATTGTCTGGATCCATCGAAGTGTGTAGTCCAGTACGTGTTATTTGGTCTATCCTCTGGAATTTGTAATTCTGTCCAGTCGTTGATGAAATCCACTAGCTCTTGGGATTTAATAGCTGTGCGAGGCATATATTTCACCTGGTGAGGTCCAAGCTCGATTGACCACTTAGCGATTCGACCAGTAGCCTCCCTATTTTGGATGATATCTCCAAGGGGGGCTGAGCTGACCACGGTAATTGGATGCTCCTGGAAATAATGCTTTAGTTTCCGGCTTGCCATGAAAACGCCAAAGACCAACTTTTGCCAATGTGGATACCACTGTTTGGACTGAATCAGAACTTCACTGACAAAATATACGAGCCACTGTACTGGGTACTCTTTTCCTGCTTGTTTGCGCTCGACAACAACCGCAATGCTTACTAGTTTGGAATTGGCAGCAATGTACAAGAGCATAGGTTCTTTGTCAATCAGGGCGGCTAGGACGGGCGGATCAGCCAACTGTCGTTTAAGTGCTTCAAATGCTTCATTGGCTGCACCGATCCATACGAAATCGTTTGTCTTTTTCAACAGTTGGTAGAGAGGAATCACCTTTTCTCCCAAACGACTTATAAACCGGCTTAACGCAGCGATGCGACCAGCCATGTGCTGAACTTGATTGATATTGGCCGGCTTATCAAGCGATGTCGTTGCTTTGACATTATCTGTGTTAGCTTCAATTACATGCTCAGAGACTAGAAATCCCACACTTTACCGGGTTGTTCTTCATTTGGTACACCCGAAGATTATCAAATGTCTCTTTGAGGTCATCCAAAAGTGTCCCTTTTTTCTGAGACTTTACCAAGATATCATCAACATAGGCATGAACATTGCGTCCAATCTTTGGGTGAAGACAGTTCTGAATGCAACGTTGATAAGTAGGCCCCGCGCTCTTAAGCCCAAAGGGAATAGATACATAGTAGAAAGCGCCAAAGGGAGTGATGAAAGCCGTTTCTCTTGGTCTTCAACGACCATCTTAATGTGATGATAGCCAGAGTATGCATCCAAGAAACATAAACGCTCACATCCAGCTATGTAATCAATGATCTGATCGATGTGGGGAAGATCAAAAGGATCCTTGGGTCAATCTTTGTTGAGATCTGTGTAATCAACACACATATGTAAAGTTCCATTTGGTTGGGGAATGTTGCATGTGAAACAAAAAATTTCCTACGCACACACAAGATCTATCCATGGAGATGCACATCTACGAGAGGGGGAGTGTATATACATATCCTTGTAGGTCACTAAGCGGAAGCGTATATAACGTGGTTTATGTAGTCGTACGTCTTCATGATCCAATCGCGAGCCGTCCTGGTCTAGCGCCGAACGGACGACACCTTCGCATTCAACACATGTGCAACTCTATGACGTCTCCGCCTACTTGATCCAGCAAGCGAGTCCGGAGTGGAAGATGAATTCTCCGGCAACACAACGGCATGGTGGCGGTGCCTGTGGCGCTATCCCGGCAGGGGTACGACTAGCACTATCAAAACCACGAACGGAGGAGAAAACTATCCAGGGACAGAGAGGGGCTATCACACCCTGTGTTTGTATCACCTTGTCATGTGTGGATTTATAAAATTTGGAACCAATTAATTTTTTTATCAGTGCTTGTGCTTGTTTGAATTGTTGCTTGTTGCTTGTTGATTGTGGTTGTGGCACTCCTAGATTCTAGTTCACTTCATATCCATCTTCCTTGTCCCAAACCTCTTGCCCAATGATCATGCCATGTGAATAGTGACCAAAACTATTTTTATCAAATTTTGTTTTAACCAAAAATGGTTTATTCAAATTAGGTTTTCAAAACCCCCTGAAATGAGGTTTGCACTGCAAGTCCTCAAATTGGGTGGATTCTTCTTCCCCAAAAGCTTTGCTTCAACCTTACTATATATAAGACTTTCCAAAACCACCAAATATTAATTTTAAAGGTTATTATTATATTTTATTTAAAGGCCTTTTCTTCAGACCAGAAATGGTATTTCATAGGGAAACATTATTTAAATGCTTTTAAAATATTTGAGAAAATTTAGGGAAACTCAGTGGACATATAGTTTACATATATTTGAGTTTCAACACAAGGGCATGATCAAATCATGGGCAAAACCCCTCAAAACCCTTTCTGTTCAAATCAAGCTTTTGAAATATTTATATAAGAAATATCCTCAATAAAGTCCAGGAAAATTCTAGCAAGTCAACACTATCACAGGTGATGATCTTGCAAAGCGTCACCTCAATCCAAGTTGATTTGTTTAATCAAACCATCCCAAAACCCTTCCTGTCCAGATTCAAATTTGAACAACTTTACATTATGAAGTTTCTCCCCTTGACCCTAAACTTTGTGGGCATGCTCCAATCACCAAATAATGATGCTACACTAAGTGGTGCATCAAGGGTAAAAGCTTAGCATGTCTAGATCTAGAGAAACCAGAATCTGTTGATTTCTAGGTTTCCACTAAGCCCCATTGTGAACTTTCATAAAACCCTCTCAAACTTGGTGGTAAGCCCTACTTTGCACCACCCTTTGATCCTGTTAATTATCAAGGCAAGTAGAATTCATCTTCTGGACCAAATCACCACCAAACACCTTCTGGTCAATTCTACAAACTACCCTTTTCACCATTTCTACTATTTACTTTGCCCCCAACTTTTTACCACAACCTCTTGTAGATGCCTTGTACCTCCAGTAGATTCCTCAGGGGCATAGCTCAATGGTTTGGGGGGGGGGGTAAAACCCTTATTTTTACCCCTAGACAACATCGATTTCTCTCCCTCTCACCTTTCCTTCTACCCTAAGGCACCTCCAGATGCCTCCCTAGTCTCCTAGGCATTGTTTAACTCCCCTAGATCCCCTGGACACAAGTGGACGTGCCCAAAGTACCAAATGCATGCCCCGACATCCAGAGCTCGTGCTCTGGAGCGCACTACAGTGTGCACCCGCACTATAGCCGCTGCCCAACGAGCGCTCCTGATAGCCTCGGGTCTCCCCATCTTGTGCCCCCTGTCCCCCTCGACGTCCGCAATACTCCACGCAGTCGACCCTCCTCCCTCTCTCTCCGGTGACCTCCCGCGCGCGTGCCCAGCACCGCGCAGCTCGGCCAACAAGGGAGCTCGCACGCGCGTGCTCCCTCGCCTCTCTCTTCTCTTCCCCTTTGCCTAGACCACCCCACAAGCGCCCTGGACACGCTAACTCCCTCCCCCGCGGTCTGTAGCGAGCACCCCGTGCTCACCGACGTACCGCATCCAGGGTGAGCCGGTGCCCGCCTATAAAAAGGCCCTCCCCGAGCTCCCGCTCCTCTCCCCTTGCTCTCTCCTCCCCTCAGCTACTACCCCGTGATCAGCCCGCTCGCCCCCATGGTCGAGAGCCCACGCCCAAACCAAACCCTCGCCGCCGTTGGACCTCCTCCCTTGCCGGCGATTCTCTCCACCCCGGTGCTTCCCTCGGCCACCCACCGACGCGCGGGAGCCCCCTGACCTCGCCGGTACCCTCCATTGGAGCCGTCACGGCCTGGAACCGTCGGTGAGCCCCTCCCTCCATTCCTGTCGCAAGGAGAGGGATGACAGGTGGGGCCCACCTAACATCCCCTCACCCTCCCCCTCTCTCTCTGTCCAGTAGGGCCCGTGGGCAGGTTTAAAAATAAATCTGCCGCGCGCGGCATCTTAGCCTGGGCCGGTTCCTCCCTGCGCCGAATCGGCCTCGGTGCTTTTGGCCCGAGAGGGCACAGTGCCCTATTTCCTTTTCTTTTTCTGTTTTTCTTCCAAAAATTCCATAGGGAAAAATATTTATCCAAATCCCAAAATTCCTTCACCTAAAATCTTAGAATATTCCATATAATTTATTAGTGCCATTTGTAAAAATGTTTGAAAACATTTTATGTACTGTTTTATTTTAAAACCCCTATTTGGCATTATCTGCCTCTGTTTAATAATTTTCAAAAATATTTTCCATATAAAATTATTAAACAAACATTTTTAATATAGTCTTTAGTATTTATCAGAGTAGGGTAGCATTTTTATTAGTGGCTTGAGTGCTCTGTTTTTGTGTGATGCTTATTTTATCGCTATTTATTCGCGGTGATAGATTGCGTGGTTGACAAGGAAGTTGGACCCGAAGACTTCGAAGACCCCGGAGATTTTGTTGAGCCAGGCAAGCAGCCCTTAGACCATGTTAAGAAACCTTTTCATGCATGACATATAGCACTTGTTGTTTCGATGGTTGATCATGATGTGGTGCCCCCCTTCGGTGGGTTGCCTCTGATACTCTTACCGTTGACACTTGCATCATGCATGACTCTACCACCTTATGAGGGTTATGCGGGTGGGAGTAGTTAGGATGCTAGTAGATGCTACGCAAGTGGATTTGGGATTTATGCATAGTGATGGAAAAGGGGGAAAAGATTTCAAAGACTTTTTGAAAACCCCATCGGGTGCCACTAATGCCCGAGGGAGATGATGATGATATGGGTGACCACCTAAGAAAGAAGTGGTGTACCGGAACAAGTGAGTGTTGTGGTTTTCGAAAATGGATTGGTGTAAGTTGCAACCGTTATTCCAACCTTACATGTACGACCATGATACCCCTTATGGGACGGGGCTTTGCTGAGTACTATGGTTGGTGCTAGCAAGGAGCCCGCATTACTAGTGGCAAGAGTGAAGTGGTCACTCTTGAGACGGGGTCGTCCTGGAAGTGGAAGGCCATGCGTTGTCTTTACATGCACCGGGCACACTGTTGCATGCCCTCATGGATGATACATGTGATGTACATCATGAGGGATGGCACCAATGAGTGGACTCTTTGTTTAGTATCATCATGGGAAAGGCATTGTCCGGGTGCTTACCTCGGGTACGTGATGTATTGCGAGTCATGAATGACACGAAAGTTCCCCGAGTCTTGTGGGTAAAGTGTGCAACCTCTGCAGAGTGTAAAACTATGCGAATAGCCGTGTCCATGGTCAAGGACAGTTGGATGACCACTCTTGTGCTACATCCAAATGTTTTCACAAACTGGTGTGTGTGTGTTGGGGACAAAGATGGTACTTGAACTAAGTCCGATGATTTAGCTTGGCAATTGAACTAAGTCCGTTGACTTAGCATGATGAATGAACATGAGATGTTCGACCCCTGCTTATGATGATATCTATAACTTGTTCATATGGATATCGGCCAAACTGTTGATGCACGCTTACTTAGTTACTTGATCATGTCATTGCATTAAAAATTGGCTTTCTGCAAATTACCTACTTAGTGCTATATCATGCATCATTGTACCTTGTTCCACAACTTGGGTTGCTTGCGAGTACATTCAACATACTCATTGGCTTGCCACTGGTTATTTAATTGGCCATGCATGGAAGAACAGGAGTATGTTTAAGAGTTCGTTGGTGACGAACATGCGAACTATGACGCTTCCCAGTCAGAATGCCTATAGGTTATGGCAGATGGCACGGGTTCACACTTTCAATCAGGATTTCCGCTGCTTGTTCTATTTAAGTGTTGGCCCGTGTGGCCCTATCTATGTAAGACTAGACCTTCATGATCTTTAATTGTGTAAGACGCTAAATGTGGATGTAAGTCTCTTGTTATTCAGCTTCTGTGTGTTCAGTGAGCATTGATCTCTGGGATCACTGTACACATGCATTCGGTGAGCATGACTTATAATTTGGGGTCCCCACAGAGCTGGTATCAGAGCCATCCTGACTGTAGGAAGCCCTTAGTTAGCATGGACGTTAGTCAGGATAAAACCATTTTCAAAACTACACCTAGCATCTATACTTAGGAATTTTTCACTATTACCTCTTCTATTCTTCACACAACACTTTGCTGACTCTCCTCCCTTCAAACCTTTGTAGATGGCCGTCGTACCCGAAGCCTTCCTGACATTCGGCTTTCCCTTACTCCTTGGGGATAGCCTGGAGAAGTGCCAGTTTCGCCAACCACACATTTTCCTCTTCCATGAGCATTGGGTCGATGCCGTCATGAAGGAGTACCACGTGGATGTGGTCATGAAGGCAAACGAATCCCTGACTAGTTGGTTCTTTGAAGGACCACGAATGGAGACCATGATACTTGCAGTCGAGTCAGCTACACGCAAGGCACTCCTACACCTTTGAGACATCATTCCAGAAATGGCTGATGAGCCGGCTACTCGCTACCTTCCCTTCAGGAAGGATGATCTTGGCGAGAGTTGGATGCTGATTCCAACCAAGGAGGATGTCACATCACTCAGGTTCTAGACCTACTTCAGCCTCTCTGCCGATAGCCCGTTTCTAACCTGATGAAGGAGTTCGTGAAGCTCCACGAGGAACTTCACCACACCCGAGAGCTACTTCAGCAAGCCAAGACGAAGCCAGACAAGATCAAGAAGGATGGAGCCCCCGAGGGACGACCAGCTGTCGCTTATCGAGGAGGAGTACCCCTGTCTAGTGATGCACCTACACGTCGTCATCGCATGAGTGCGAAGGAGTACCGTGAGCTCTTCACCGACCCGCCAACAAAGTGTCATCGAGATGGACCTCCTCGTTCCCCGACCCCTTCGACCAGGAATAATGCCCGTACAAATGATGAACAGGAGGAAGACCCAGAGGAGCGTGACTACGAGACCGAGCACTCCACCACCTGAGTCGGAGAACACCTAGGGTAGGATCAGTCATGTACCCCTCAAGCGAAGTCGAGTCCGTGTAATGGTTCATATGAAACCATGTGTGCTTGTTGTTTGTTTTGTTGTTTGTGTTCTGATGCAAGTCGTGCTTTTGCCTTAGGCAACATGTAAGCGACTCCGTTGTCTGTCTTAATATGTGTTGGTCTTTCGACCTTTGTTTTATCACACTTGCACTCGACCAACCCCCTTAGGCGTGCTTTTCCGTTATTGCTTTTCCCCTCGTCTATCCTAGTTGTTTGGCTTAGCTGCTCCAAACAGGATGGTGACTGCTACCCGCAACAACTCCTTCACCAACCCTGAAGCCGACAACTCAAGCCAGCAACAGGGAGCTGGTGGGGCTGCTCACGCTAGAGGACACCAGGAGCAGCCACAAGGCGACATTCCCCTGCCACCACCTCCATCGGAGAACATGACCATAGCTCAGTTTCTCCAAGTTCTCCGGGAGGAGTGCCAAGCCAACAATGCTGCTATCTAGCAGATGTCTCAGGCCCTTGTGAACAACCAGCAACAAGGAAGGAACGACAATGGCCGCTCCACCCTGTCTAATTTCATGAGGAATTCGCCCCCAACCTTCACCGAGACTACTGAACCATTGGATGCGGATGACTGGATCCGCACCATCGAGGACCTCCTTGCTCTGGTCAATTGCAATGAGGATCGTGAGAAGGTGCTTTATGCCTCTCACTGCCTTGGAGGTACCACCTGAGCTTGGTGGGATGGATTCAAGGTCATGTAAGGTGAGCGTGTAATCACTTGGAACGACTTCAAGGAAGGATTCCGCACCGCCCACATTCCTTCTGGATCATGGCTATCAAGAAGAGGGAATTCCGAGCGCTGAAGCAAGGAAGTGGCTCTGTTAAGGAGTACCTGCAAAAGTTCAACCTGCTGTCAAGGTATGCACCTGAAGATGTCAACACGAACTTTGTCAAGAAGGAACGCTTCATGGAAGGACTTCAACAGACCCTGCAGTATCAGCTCATCGTCTGCGACTGTCATACCTTCTTTGACTTGGTGAACAAGGCCCTCATGCTGGAAGACAAGCGTCATGCCATAGACGGCACTCGCAAGCGCAAGATGATTAGCAAGGGTAGCTCAAGCAACCAGAAGCCTCGCCCCTGGCAGCTAGCCCCAGCCAAGCCGACCTATCAGCCACAACAGGCTAGACCTCCTGCACCTCGTTTGAGCTACCAGCCTCAGCGGTATGCCAATCCCAGGCCAACTTACAACAACAACCCCAATAACTACAATGGTGGCAAAAGCTTCAACAACAACCCTGGGCAAGTCACTTTCTTTGGATGTGGTCAGTTTGGACACATCTCTAAGCTTTGCCCCAACAGGAAGCCAGATGCATCGCGCCCCAATGTGCCAAAACAAGGCCAAGCATGTGGAGCACCACCAAGGAACCCAGCTCCGCGCAACCAGCCCAACAATGGCAAGGGTCATGTGGATCACGTCACTGCATAGGAAGCCCAGGAAGACCCAGACGTCATACTGGGTACGTTCCTCGTCAACTCAACCCTAGCAATAATATTGTTTGATTGTGGAGCTTCGCATTCTTTTGTCACCCAAAAGTTTGCATTAGAGAGTGGCATGAAACTTACACCACTGGGTAGTCGTATGTTGATACAAACCTTGAGATCAATTATGAAGTCTGGGATAGGTTGTAAGGGAGTGAAGATTGACATCAACGGGGTAGACTTCCTAGCAAACCTCATAGTTCTGGATTCACTAGGCTGGGACGTCATCCTTGGCATGAATTGGTTAACCAAGCACCAAGGCATGTTAGACTGTGCCAAGAGGATAGTTAACGTGACCAATAGCCAAGGAGTGGAAGTCAAGTATGTTCGCAACCATGCCTCCACTCAAGCCCCTCAGGCTAACTGTCTATCGGGAGTTGAGTTGGATCAAGTGCCAGTGGTATGTGAATACCCTGATGTGTTTCCTGATGAGCTACCCGGGATGCCTCCTGACCGTGGCATTGAGTTCATCATTGAGCTTATGCCCGGATCAAGGCCCATCTATAAGAAGGCCTACAATATGGGATCCAAAGAGTTGGCTGAATTGAAGAAGGAACTAGCAGAGCAGCTCAGAAAAGGATTTATTCGCCCTAGTGCCTCTCCTTAGGGATCGCCTGTTCTATTTGTGTCAAAGAGGGGCGAAACTATCAGACTATGTGTCGATTACCGTTCTCTCAATGAGGTCACAATAAAGAACAAGTACCCACTCCCCAAGATTGAAGACCTGTTTGATTAGTTGAATGGAGCCAAGGTGTTTTCCAAGATCAACCTCAGGTACGGGTACTATCAACTGAAGATCAGACCCCAAGGCATTCCGAAGACGACATTTGTAACCCGGTATGGCCTGTATGAATACACGGTCATGTCATTCGGGTTAACTAATGCCCCTGCCTACTTCATGTACCTCATGAATAAGGTCTTCATGGAATACTTGGACAAGTTCGTTGTTCTCTTCATTGATGACATACTCGTCTTCTCCAAGTCCGAAGAAGAGCATGAGGAACACATGAGATTGGTCCTAGAGAAGCTTCGAGAGCACCAGATTTATGCCAAGTTCAGCAAGTATGAATTCTGGCTGCATGAGGATGGATTCTTGGGTCATGTGTTGACTGCAGAAGGATTATCAGTGGATGCTTCCAAGATTGAAGCCATGACTGAATGGCAAACTCCTACCACCGTGAAGGAAGCCAGGAGCTTCCTCGGACTCGCGGGATATTACCGCAAGTTCGAGGAAGGGTTCTCGAGCATTGCCCGACCCATGACCCAGCTGTTGAAGAAGGACAAGAAGTTTGAATGGACAACTAAGTGCAAGGAAAGCTTCCAGAAGCTCAAGAAGAGATTGACCACAACCCTAGTTTTGGCCACCCCCGATATTCACAAGGAGTTTGTGATTTATTGTGATGCATCAAGAACCGGGCTTGGAGGTGTTCTAATGCAAGAAGGCAGAGTTGTAGCATATCTATCCAGACAGCTACGACCTCATGAAGAGAACTACACAACTCATGAACTTGAGTTGGCAGCCGTAGTTCATGCCTTGAAGACATGGCAACATTACCTTGTGGGGAAGTGATGTGAGATATTCACAAACCACAAGAGTTTGAAGTATATCTTCACTGAAAGGGAACTGAACATGAGGCAGCGAAGATGGTTGGAGTTGATCAAGGATTACGACCTTAGTGTTCAATACCACCCGGAAAGGTCAACGTGGTAGCAAACGCCTTAAGCAGAAAGGCTTGTTCCTTGAATGCTATGATCAAGGAAAGGCTACCCGCTCTGTATGAAGAACTTGAAAGCTTCGGCTTGGAACTGGTTGCACCCAGATTCCTCGCCAACCTTGAAGCAAATCCTACCTTGATGGATGATATAAAAGAAGCTTAGAAGGAACACGAGAGCATCGAAGGCATCAAGAGGAAGATCAAGGCAGGCAAGGCCCTAGGATTCTTAATGGATGAACAAGGAGTTGTATGGTTCGGGAGTCGCATCTGCGTACCCAACAAGGAGGAGCTCAAGAGCTTGATCTTGCAAGAAGCTCATGTCACTCCATACTCCATCCATCCTGGAGGAACCAAGATGTATCAAGACCTCAAGGCAAGATTCTGGTGGCATGGTATGAAACGGGAAATAGGCACATTTGTCGCCAAGTGTGACATATGCCAGAGAGTCAAGGCTGAGCATCAGCGACCCGTTGGGCTATTGCAGCCTCTCAAAGTGCCTGAATGGAAGTGGGACAAAGTCGGGATGGATTTCATCACCGGATTACCAAGGTCAAGCAAAGGACATGATTCCATTTGGGTCATTGTTGATCACCTGACCAAGGTAGCCCACTTCATTATCGTCAATACAACCTACAATGGGAACCAATTGGCCAACCTCTACATCTACCGGATTGTGAGCCTCCACGGAGTTCCTAAGGAGATTGTATCGGACCGAGGCACCCAATTTACCTCAAGGTTCTGGAATAGGTTCCAAGAAGCCTTGGGAACCAAGCTCTTCTTCAGCACTGCTTTCCACCCTCAGACCGGTGGACAAACAGAACGAGTAAATCAGATACTCGAAGATATGCTCCGCGCTTGTGTTTTAGCATATGGAGCCAAGTGAGAAGATTGCCTACCATTCATCGAGTTCTCCTACAACAACAACTACCAGGCGAGTCTTTAGATGGCACCATTTGAGGTGTTGTATGGACGCAAGAGCCGTACTCCCCTCAACAGGTCAAAGATCGGAGAAGGATTAGTTTTTGGACCAAACATCCTCCGCGAAGCAGAAGAGCAAGTTCAACTCATCCGAGAGCGACTCGAGACTGCCAAGACTAGGCAGAAGAGCTACACTGACTCTCACCGTTGGGACATGAGTTTCCGTGTTGGGGACCATGTTTACCTCCAAGTCACGCCTCTCAAAGGGAACAAGCGTTTCCACGTCAAGGGAAAGCTTGCACCAAGATTCATCGGCCGCTTCAAGATCATCGACAGGTGAGGAGAAGTTGCCTATCAGCTAGAGCTACCTTCCGAGCTATCGGATGTGCACAACTTATTTCACGTGTCATAACTCTGGAAGTGTCTGCAAGTTCCCAACCACCCCGACCTCTACAAGGACATCGACCATCAAGCCATCGGTCTTAAGCCAGATCTCACTTATCATGAGAGGCCGATTTGCATTTTGGATAAAGCCGAGTGCTGCACCCGAAGCCACACCATCAAGTACTTCAAGGTTCAATGGAGCAATCACACTGAAGCTGAAGCAACTTGGGAGTGTGAAGACTATCTTAGATCTGAGTTCCCTTATCTTTTAAGCGCTTAGCCTAGGAATCTCGGGGACGAGATTCTTGTAAGGGGGTAGGTCTGTCACACCCTATGTTTGTATCACCTTGTCATGTGTGGATTTATAAAATTTGGAACCAATTATTTTTTTATCAATGCTTGTGCTTGTTTGAATTGTTGCTTGTGGTTGTGGCACTCCTAGATTCTATTCCACTTCATATTCATCTTCCTTGTCCCAAACCTATTGCCCAATGATCATGCCATGTGAATAGTGCCCAAAACTATTTTTATCAAATTTTGTTTTAACCAAATATGATTTATTCAAATTAGGTTTTCAAAAACCCCTGAAATGACGTTTGCACTGCAAGTCCTCAAATTGGATGGAAATCTTCTTCCCCAAAAGCTTTGCTTCAAACCTACTATATATAAGACTTTCCAAAACCACCACATATTAATTTTAAAGGTTATTCTTATATTTTATGTAAAGGCTTTTAATTAAGACCAGAAATGGTCTTTCATAGGGAAAAATTATTTAAATGCTTTTAAAATATTTGAGAAAATTTAGGGAAACTCAGTGGACATATAGTTTCCATATATTTGAGTTTCAACACAAGGGCATGATCAAATCATGGGCAAAACCCCCAAAACCCTTTCTGTTCAAATCAAGCTTTTGAAATATTTCTATAATAAATATTTCCAATAAATTCCAGGAAAATTACAACAAGTCAACACTATCATAGGTGATGATCTTGCAAAGTTTCACCTCAATCCAAGTTGATTTGGTTCATCAAACCATCCAAAAGCCCTTCATGTCCAGATTCAAATTTGAACAACATTACATTATGAAGTTTCTCCTCTTGAGCCTAAATTTTGTGGGCATGCTCTAATCACCATATAGTGATGCTACACTAAGTGGTGCATCAAGGGTAAAAGCGTAGCATGTCCTGATCTAGAGAAACTAGAATCTGTTGATTTCTAGGTTTCCACTAAGCCCCATTGTGAACTTTCATCAAACCCTCTCAAACTTGGTGGTAAGTCCTACTTTTGACCACCCTTTGATCTTGTTAATTATCAAGGAAAGTAGAATTCATCTTTGGGACCAAATCACCACCAAACACCTTCTGGTCAATTCTAGAAACTATCCTTTTCACCATTTCTACTATTTACCTTGCACCCAACTTTTTACCACAGCCTCTGGTAGATGCCTTGTACCTCCAGTAGATTCCTCAGGGGCATAGCTCAATGATTTTGGGGGTAAAACCCTTATTTTTACCACCGGACAACACCCATTTCTCTCCCTCTCACCTTTCCTTCTACCCTAAGGCACCTCCAGATGCCTCCCTAGTCTCCTAGGCATTGTTTAACTCCCCTGGATCCCCTAGACACAAGTGGACGCGCCCAAAGTACCAAATGCATGCCCCGGCATGCTGAGCTCGTGCTCTGTGGTGCGCTACAGTGCGCACCCGCACTGTAGCCGCTGCCCAACGAGCGCTCCCGATAGCCTCGGGCCTCCCCATCTTGCCCCCCTATCCCCCTCGACATCCAAAATACTCCACACGGTTGGCCCCCTCCTCCCTCTCTCTCCAGTGACCTCCAGCACGCGTGCCCGGCACCGCGCAGCTCGGCCAACCAGGGAGCTCGCACACGCGTGCTCCCCCACCTCTCTCTTCTCTTCCCCTTGGCCTAGACCACCTCCACAAGCGCCCTGAACACGCTAACTCCCTCCCCCGCAGCCTGTAGCGAGCACCCCGTGCTCACCGGCGCACCGCATCCACGGTGAGTCGATGCCCGCCTATAAAAAGGCCCTCCCTGAGCTCCCGCTCCTCCCCACCTCGCTCTCTCCTCCCCTCTGCTACTCCCCCGTGCTCAGCCCGCTCGCCCTCATGGTCGGGATCCCACGCCCGAATCAAACCCTCGCTGCCGTCGGGCCTCCTCGCTCGCCTGCAATTCCCTCCCCCCCAGCACTGCCCTCGGCCACCCACCAACATGCGGAGCCCCCTGAGCGCGCCGGTACCCTCCATTGGAGCTGCCGCGGCCTGGAATCATCGGTGAGCCCCTCCCGCCATTCCGTCGCGAGGAGAGGGATGACAGGTGGGGCCTACCTGTCATCCCCTCCCCCTCCCCCCCTCTCTCTGTCCAGTAGGGCCTGTGGGCAGGTATAAAAATAAACCTGCCGTGCGTGGCGTCTTAGTCTGGGCCGGTTCCTCCCTGGGCCGGCTCGGCCTCGGTGCTTCTGGCCCGAGAGGGCACAGTGCCCTGTTTCCTTTTCTTTTTCTATTTTTCTTCCAAAAATTCAACAGGGAAAAATATTTATCCAATGCCCAAAATTCCTTCACCTAAAATCTTAGAATATTACATATAATTTATTGGTGCTATTTTTAAAAATGTTTGAAAACATTTTATGTACTGTTTTATTTTAAAAACCCCTACTTGGCATTATCTGCCTCCGTTTAATAGTTTTCGAAAATGTTTTCCATAACAAATTATTAAAAAAACATTTTTAATATAGTCTTTAGTATTTATCAGAGTAGGGTAACATTTTTATTAGTGGCTTGAGTGCTCTGTTTTTGTGTGATGCTTATTTTATCGCTATTTATTCGCGACGATAGATTGCATGATTGACGAGGAAGTTGGACCCGAAGACTTCGAAGACCCCGGAGATTTTGTTGAGCCAGGCAAGCAGCCGTTTGACCATGTTAAGAAACTTTTTCATGCATGACATATAGGACTTGTTGTTTTGATGGTTTATCATGATGTGGTGTCCCCCCTTCGGTGGGTTGCCTCCGATACTCTTACCGTTGACACTTGCATCGTGCATGACCCTACCACCTTATGAGGGTTATGCGGGTGGGTGTAGTTTGGATGCTAGTAGATGCTACGCAAGTGGGTTCGGGATTTATGCATAGTGATTGAAAGGGAGAAAAGGTTTCAAAGACTTTTTGAAAACCCCGTCGGGTTCCACTAATGCCTGAGGGAGATGATGATGAGATGGGTGACCACTTGTGAAAGAAGTGGTGTACCGGAACAAGTGAGTGTTTTGGTTTTCGAAAACGGATTTGTGTAAGTTGCGACCGTTATTCCAACCTTAAATGTATGACCACGATACCCCTTATGGGATGGGGCTTTGTTGAGTACTATGTTGGTGCTAGAAAGGAGCCTGCATTACTAGTGGCAAGAGTGAAGTCATCACTCTTGAGACGGGGTCGACCCGGAAGTGGAAGGCCATGCGCTGACTTTACAGGCACCGGGCACACCGTTGTGTGCCCTCATGGATGATACGTGTGATGTACATCATGAGGGATGGCACTAACGAGTGGACTCTTTGTTTAGTATCAGCATGGGAAAGGCATTGTTTGGGAGCTTACCTCGGGTACGTGATGTATCGCGAGTCGTGAATGACACGGAAGTTCCCTGAGTCTTGTGGGTAAAGTGTGCAACCTCTATAGAGTGTAAAACTATTTGAATAGCCGTGTCCACGGTCAAGGATAGTTGGATGACCACTCTTTTCTTGCGTCCAAATGTTTTCACAAACTGGTGTGTGTGTGTGTGTTGGGGACAAAGATGGTACTTGATCTAAGTACGATGACTTAGCTTGGCAATTGAACTAAGTCCGATGACTTAGCCTGATGAATGAACATGAGATGTTCGACCCCTGCTTATGATGATATCAATAACTTGTTCATATGGATATCGGCCAAACTGTTGATGCATGCTTACTTAGTTACTTGATCATGTCATTGCATTAAAAATTGGCTTTCCACAAATTACCTACTTAGTGCTATATCATGCATCATTATTACCTTGTTCCACAACTTGGGTTGCTTGTGAGTACATTCAGAGTACTCATTGGCTTCCCACCGGTTATTTAATTGGCCAGGCATGGAAGAACAGGAGTATGTTGAAGAGTTCATTGGTGACGAACGTGCGAACTAGGACGCTTCCCAGTCAGAATGCCTGTAGGTTAAGGCAGATGGCATGGGTTCACGCTTTCGATCAGGATTTCTGCTGCTTGTTCTATTTAAGTGTTTGAACCGTGTGGACCTATCTATGTAAGACTAGACCTTCATGGTCTTTAATTGTGTAAGACGCTAAATGTGGATGTAAGACTCTTGTTATTCAGCTTCTGTGTGTTTAGTGACCATTGATCTCTAGGATCACTGTACACGTGCATTCGGTGATCACGACTTATGAGTCGGGGTCCTCACAAGGGCGCCAAGGGCTTCGTCTGTGATATTAGGGCACCCTCCCCTCTCTATATAGGTGGAGGGGCGTGGAGTTTAGCCCTCCAAGCCCTAGGGCACAACCAAGGGGGAGAAGTTGGACTACTAGTCCAATTCCCTCCCTTTCCATAAACAGGTGGACATTCCACCTCTCGCAAGCCACATGGGCCTTGAGGGACTTGTGCGCCTGACCCAATAAGGCTAGGGCACCTCCCCTCAGCCCATGCGAACCGTTGGGACGTGGTGGAAACCTTGGTGGACTTCTGGACTCCTCCAGAAGTTTCTCGAGAAGCTTCCCGGTACAATACCGAAAAAACCTGAAACTTTTTTGGTAGCCAAAATATGAGTTCCCATATTTATATCTTTACCTCCGGACCATTCCGGGACTCCTCACGTTGTCCAGGATCTCGCCCGGTACCCCGAACAACCTCCGGTCACCAACATATACAACTCAACATTACCGAATCGTGACCGAACATTAAGCATGCACACCCTGCGGGTTCGAGAACTATGTAGACATGACCGAGACAACTCTATGGTCAATAACCAATAGTGGGACCTGGATGCCCATATTGGTTCCAACATATTGTACGAATATATTTATGGGTCAAACCATGATGTCAAGGATTCAGACAATCCCATATGCAGTTCCGTTTTTCCATTGATATGTTACTTGCTCGAGATTCGATCGTCGGTACCTCCATACCTAGTTCAATATCGTTACCGACAAGTCTATTTACTCGTTCTGTAACACAATATCCTGTGACTAACTCCTTAGTCACATTGCTTGCAAGCCTCTTGTGATGATGTGTTACCGAGTGGGCCTAGAGATACCTCTCAGTCATATAGAGTGAGAAATCCCAGTCTCGATCCACGCCAACCCAACAGACACCCTTGGAGATACCTGTAGAGCACCTTTATAGTCACCTAGTTACGTTGTGATGTTTGATACACACAAGGCATTCCTCTGGTGTCACGGAGTTGCAGGATCTCATGGTCGTACGAACAGATACTTGACATGGATAAAGCAGTACCAATAAACTGACATGATCAACAGCTATGCTTACAGTTGGGTCTTGTCCACCCCATCATTCTACTAATGATGTGATCCCGTTATCAGATGACAACTCATGTCTATGGTCAGGAAACCTTGACGATCTTTGATCAACGAGCAAGTCTAGTAGAGGCTCACTAGGGACATGGCGTTGTCTATGTATCCACACATGTATCTAAGTTTCTGATCAATAAAATTATGGCATGGATAATAAACCATTATCATGAACAAGGAAATATGATAATAACCAATTTATTATTACCTCTACGGCATATTTACAACACATTCTTCTTTAGAACAAGCATCAGATTTTCCAAGCACTCAGGAGGAAAAACTTCAATGAAGAACCCGACAGCTAGGAGCCGGGCGACCTCTTGTCCGATAGCCTTGCGTCTCTCCTTGTTAAAATGACGAAGGTATTGCCTGACTAGTTTCATCTTTGGATCCACATTAAGGTGGTGCTCAGCGAGTTCTCTTGGTACTCCAGGCATGTCAGAAGGTTTCCATGCAAAGATATCCCGATTCTCACGGATGAACTCGATGAGCGCACTTTCCTTTTTGGGATCCAGGCCTGTCCCAATGGTGAAATATTGAGATGAGTTGCTCGGGGTGAAGTCAATTTCCTTTGTGTCCTCGGCCGACTTGAAATTCATTAGAGAATCCGACTTAATGGTGGGCTTATTGAGGGGGGTCATGTCTGTCGGGTCAACATTGGCTGCATAAAACTGCAATTCCTCTGTGGCACACACAGACTCAGCGTAAGCTGCATCCCCTTCCTCACACTCCCGAGCTATTTTCTGACTTCCATCCATAGTAATGGTACCATTAGGGCCGGGCATCTTGAGTTTAAGATAAACGTAACGAGGTCGGGCCATAAACTGAGCATAAGCCGGCCTTCCAAAATGGGCATGGTAAGGACTCTTGATCTTGACCACTTCAATGGTCAAGGGCTCGCATCTGAAATTGAATTCTGAGCCAAAAGCAACATCAAGTTTGATTCGTCCAATTGGATAAGCTGACTTTCCAGGGACGATCCCGTGGAAAACCATGGTCGAAGGATGCAACTTGCTCTCAGAAAGATTCATTCGCCGGAAGGTCTCATAATATAAGATTTTGATGTTGCTGCCCTCGTCGATGAGGACCTTGGATAGAGTATAACTGCCAACTTGAGGTGCCACCATTAGTGCCAGACCACCTGGGTTATCCACGTGGGGTGGATGATCTTCCCTACTCCAATTAATTTAATGTCCGAACCAGTTGAGGTACCTTGCGACAGCCGACTCGACCGTGGAAAGCTTGCTATTTCAACTTACGATCACGTCTACAGGTGCTGGTGGTGAACACATGATATTGCCCGCTATTCAACTGCTTAGCATTGCTCCAAAACCCATCTTGATTGTTTTGTCGATGATGACCTTAACCTGAGCGCTGCCCATTGTTGTTATTTCCATGTTGTTGGAACCCAGCACCTAAACCGCCTTGACCATGGAAACCTGTTCTTGAAAAGCCACCAGATGAACCGCCGTGCGACCCGCTAGGGACAGGCTGACTCAGATGTCCACCACCATTGCCTCCTTGACGATTCTGGAAAGCTTGATTGCGGAACTCCTGCATGATGTAGCAGTTTTCCCATGAGTGCATGGCCGGCTTATCCGGGAAGCTATGCATAGGACAAGGCGCCTTGAGTGCTTCCTCGTAGTTATGCGACCTATTTCATTTGTAAGCTCCGCAGGGCCGGTTATTATGGCACTGATTTTTCATACCAGTATTGGTATTAGCAACAAAATCTGACCCGTCCTTGGGCTTTTTGTGTTTACCATTGTTACCCTGATTTCCTGGATTCCCGTTGTGACCATGGTTTTGGTGATGGCCCGTGCTGCTGTCATTTTTCTTGCTCTTGCCAGTTTTGTCCTTGTCCGAGCCAGGATCCTTTATGCTGTCTAATTCAGCATACCTGGTGAGAACGTCCATCAAGTCGCCCATATCTTGGACTTTTCGCTTTAAGCACCCAAGCTTCTAAACAAGTGGATGAAAGTGACAATTTTTCTCGAGAATTAGGACGACTTGAGCAGCGGTGATGCTATCTGAAGAGTGGATTATTTCTACAACCCGGCGAGTCCAATGATGAGCAGGCTTGTCCGTACGCTGGATGCAATGCTGAAGATCTACAATTGTCCTTGGGTGTTTGCAAGTTCCTTGAAAGTTCTTGACAAAGCGCTCCTTCAGTTCTGCCCAAGTCTTGATGGAATTGGGAGGAAGATTCTTCAACCAAGTTCGAGCCAGCTCTTCCAACATCATGGTCAAGTATTTAGCGCACATGACATCACTAACATCAAGCATATACATGGCTAAATCGTAGATTTCAATCTATGTGGCCGGTTCGAGGTCTGCTATATAATTGGGTACTTTGTGAGTCCCCTTAAAATCTTTAGGCATACACTCGCTTCGGAGAGCCAGGGATAAGCAAGGGATCCCTATCGTTCTGCTACCGATGCCAGCCCCCATGTTTGTTGCCTGGGGATTGGAGGGAGGTTGCTGACCCACCCTCGTAGCAGCTACATTGGCCTCTGCTTGATGCATGGGTCGAGCTGCATCGACCACTGATGACCCACAAGTATAGGGGATTGATGACCCACAATTATAGGGGATCTATCGTAGTCCTTTCGATAAGTAAGAGTGTCGAACCCAACAAGGAGCAGAAGGAAATGACAAGAGGTTCTCAGTAAGGTATTCTCTGCAAGCACTGAAATTATCAGTAACAGATAGTTTTGTGATAAGATAATTCGTAACGGGTAGCAAGTAACAATTGTAACAAAGGTGCAACAAGGTCAACCCATCCTTTTTATAGCAAAGGACAAGCCTAGACAAACTCTTATATAAAGCAAAGCGCTCCCGAGGACACATGGAATTTATGTCAAGTTAGTTTTCATCATGCTCATTTGATTCGCGTTCGCTACTTTGATAATTTGATATGTGGGTGGACCGGTGCTTGGGTGCTTTCCTTACTTGGACAAGCCTCCCACTTATGATTAACCCCTCCCGCAAGCATTCGCAACTATGAAAGAAGAATTAAGATAAATATAACCATAGCATGAAATGTGTGGATCCAAATCAGCCCCTTACGAAGCAACACATAAACTAGTACTGGGGTTATTACCCTTGGGTAGGCCAAAGCAATGGGGTTCTCCCCCTGCTTCAAAAAAAAGTACGCGACCGGCTGCCCATGGCCGGCTGGAGCGCAGCCGGCTCGAGCAATCGCCGACTACGTCGCAGACAGCTGGTTAAGGTACCGACTCGACCCCCGGTCGGCTGGGCATGACCAGCTGCCTCTCGGCCGCCTCCTCCGTTGACCCCGGGGCGGACAAGCAACGTCCTGTCCCTCTGCGCACGGGTATGGCGACACGACGTGACCACCACGACGGGCGCCATTGTAACCACAGTGACCGCTGACGCACGGGCGCGTGTGGCTACAGTCCGGCCGTCCGGGCCGCTGACCTTGGCGACCGCGATCGGGCGGGGAAACAGTGCCGACACGCCTCTGCCCCACTTGATTACCTGCCTCGGCGTGGCTATAGTGCAACCGGCCGTACTGACGACTTCGGCCGGCTGGCGCTAGATGACATCTCCTGGGCATCCTGTGCCTGGCAGGTGGGCGAGGGCCAATCGCAGAGCTGGCTGGCAGGCCCCAGCGGGTGATGCAATCGCGCAGCCGGTGGACCCTACGGGCGACGAGACAGCTCGAAGGGTGGGACCCCCTGGTCTGCCGGAGAGGCTGCCAGCCGGGTCCCCCACCTGAATACCTCAAGAATATTGTAATCTGGGGGGTTGGCCTATAAAACCCCTCGAGCCCCTCATGCAACAAGGGGAACGAGTCTCACACACTCACTCACGGGATACTTCCCATGCTCTCTCACACGTCATAGCGGAGGAAGGCGAGCCGGCTGCTCCCTCTTCCTCCTCTAGACACAGCTCCAGGAGCAACCTTGTAAACACCCCCATCCATCAAACTAGACCAAGCAGGACTAGGGGTATTACCTCCCACAGAGGGCCATGAACCTGGGTACATCGTGTGTCACCATCGCTTGTGCCCAATCACGCACCCAGAGCCCGTTGGCGTCCTCCAGCCCCAACCACCTATGATAAGCCTACCCATGGCATCTGTTGTGAGAAAACGACGACAGTTGGAGCCCACTGTGGGGCCGTACGCGGCCCCGGCCGGATTCATGCTTCGGGTAGGACCCCTCGCCATTCCCCACCATTACCGCACGTGCAAGAGAAACCGCAGGCTCATGGGGCTTGCTCCGGCACGCCCTATGGGCAGCTCCGTCGACCCCACGCTCGAAATCGACGCACTCATCAAGCGCTTTGGCAGGCTCAGCCTTGCCGAAGCTCCGACCGCTGACGAGTACCCTAGCCAGGTGCTCGTCTGCGCCGGTCTACCCACAGCTGTGGGCGCACTCACCGCGACCTAGTCCAGCGGCTCCCACGATCGCGTGGGAGTAATGGCCATCATCTCCTCCACCTCCTCCAGACGTGCGCGGGCCGAGGCTGATGCCGCCGCGGCCTGCACCGGCACCTCCGACCCGCTCGGTGCGGCCCTCCGGGGCCTGAGCACTCCCATCGCCCCGGCTGCGAACCCCGACGCCACCGTGGCCGAGCTGGAGGCGGCCCACCGCCTTCTATTCGTAGACGCAAATGCTCTCATGGCCACGCGGCGCCGTATGGAGGCTGCTCAGCGGGAGTAAGCCACCGCCTACGGTCTCACCCCGGCTGGCACCGAGTCCAGCCGGCGTGGGGCTGTGCGCGACCGTAGCCGCGTGGTCGCCGAAATACAAGGCAACAACTTGCCCGTCTACGACACCCCCGCAGCCAACCTGCGGGCCCTCAAGGTGGCCTACGAGGATTTGTCTACCTTGGAGGGCGAAGAGCGTGCTGCCCACAAGCGTCGCATCAAGGACCTCATTGACGCCGCCGACGTGCAGCAGCATCTGCTCGCGACGGGCGGCGCCGCCTCTGAAGGCCCCCCGCCCGAGCGCAAAGGCACGGGGACTGCTGGCCGTCAGCCGGCTCAACACTCCTGCTCCCCTCGCATCTCAGGCCACCGGGTCGAAGCAAACAACCCCCGGCCTTCTCAGCTGTCAGGAGGCGAGCAGCCGGCTGTAAACAGCCGGCGCACCAACGACCACGAGGTGCCGGTAGCCGGCAGCCGGCGCAACCGTGGGCATACTTCACCCCTGCGGCGCGAGCCGGAACAGTCGGTTCTGCCCGTCATCCGCCCGAACTCTCGGCCCGGATATGACCGCGCGTCCCTCGCAGCGAGAACGACGCCCGCAACTGCATCGACCAGCTCGCGTAGTCGGCCCTCTCGAAGAGGAGGGCTCGATTGGCCCGGCCTATTTCAGCCCTCAGATCCGCAACAAGCCGTTCCCAACCGGCTTCACACTCCCCCGAGACACCCCGAAGTACAATGGGGCCACCAAGCCCGAAGACTCGCTGATCGACAACACCACCGCGGTCGGCATTGCCAGGGGCAAAAAACGCGTAGCGGTTCGCTATGCTCCCCTCACGTTGATCGGCTCGGCCCGCACCTGGCTCAATAGCCTGGTGGCCGGCAGCATCAACACGTGAACGGACTTCGAGGAAGCCTTCTTCCGCAACTTCACCGGCAACTACAAGTGTTCGGGCTGCCCCCATGAGCTGGCCATGTGCGTTCAAGGGCCAGACGAGTCCCTCTGCAACTACCTCACCTGGTGGAGCGAGCTCCACAACTCCTGTGAGGGGGTGCATGAGGTGCAGGCCATACAATACTTCATCGAAGGCTGTCGTGACGGCACCCCCCTCAAGCACAAGCTTCTATGCTCCGAGCCGGCAATGCTCGCCGAGCTCATGACCAAGGCAGACAAGTACGCCACGGCTAAATCCGCCATTCGGGTCAAGACGACCCTGCCCGCTAAGGCGACGACAACACCAGCAACATCTCGGCCGGCTGCCGACAACCGACAGGTCACCACCATCGACCAGTCGGAGGAACGACCAGTCGGATCCCCACTACGGGAGCCGGCAGGTCACCACCATCGAGGAGTAGGAGCCGGCTTCCCAGTCTTCCATCTAGTGCCAGCGCACTGGCAAGGCTGCCTGGCAGCCGAAGCTCACCTTCAAGCAGATGCTTGACCTCCCCTGCAAGAATCACTATGGGGCCAAGACCTCTACACACACGCTCCGATAGTGCAGCTTCTCACAACGATTGACCTAGGGGTACGGCCTCCTGGCTCCCCCCGTGCCGCTTGCCTGCGCGCCTGCCCCAGCCCTAGCTGCCGCCCGGCGCGGCTCTGGCTCCGCCCCATAACAAGGTCGACTACACGACCAGTTCCCCAACCAAGACAGTTGCTACGTCATCTTCACCAGTGAAGAGATGAGCAAGCATGCTCAACGCCGGCTCCATCGTGAGGTGAATGCCACGATGCCGGTGACTCCCCAGTTCATATACTGGTCGGAGAAGCCGATCACCTGGAGCCGGCGCGGATCACCCCGCCGTGATGCCGAATCTCGATAGCTACGCCCTAGTCCTCCACCCCAGCATCGCCACCGAGAAGCACACCTGCCGCTTGTCACGGGTGCTGATAGATGGTGGCAGCAGCATCAACATCCTTTACCTCGACACGATGCACAAGCTGGGGATGAAGATAGAAGACCTGCAAGCGAGCCGAACGGTCTTCCATGGCATCGTGCGTGGGAAGTCCTGCTCCCCTATAGGCAAGATCACGCTCGACGTCCTCTTTGCCAGACCCAACCACTTCTGCCGCGAGCCGGTTCTGTTCGAGGTCGTGGACCTCACAAGTCCCTACCATGCATTGTTGGGCCGACCGGCCCTCGTCAAGTTCATGGCGGTTCCCCGTTATGCCTACCTCAAGCTCAAGATGCCGGCCCCCAAGGGCATCATCACCATCGCGGGAGACTATAAGATGTCGCTCGAGTGCGCTCGAGACGGCAGCCGGCTGGCCGAGGCTCTAGAGATTGCCGAGGAAAAGCGACATCTCGACTGGCTCATGGCCCTTGCTGCCAGCCAGCCGGCCATGCCGCTCCTCCCTCACAGTCCGTCGGCGAGGCCTCCTTCTAGCCGTCCAAGGACACCAAGCAAATCTCGCTCGACCCGGCCAACCCCGCTCAGTGTGTCACCATTGGCTCCCGCCTCGACAACAATTAGGAAGGTGAGCTTGTCGACATCCTCCGTGGGAATCGGGATATCCTTGCATGGTCCCCCAAGGACATGCCGTGTGTTCCGAGGAAGTTCGATGAGCACAAAATACACGTCCGGCTGGACGTCAAGCTGGTCAAGCAACCCCTAAGCCATTTCTCCTAGGAGAAGCGACGCACCATATGAGAAGAAATTGCCCAGCTTCTCGCAGCCGGCTTCATCATGGAAGTTTTCCACCCGGACTGGCTGGCCAACCCAGTCCTGGTGCTGAAGAAGTACAAGACCTGGCGCATGTGCATCGACTACACTAGGCTAAACAAGGCTTGCCCTAAGGACCCATTCGCCTTGCTGCGGATCGATCAAGTCATCGACTCCACGGCTGGCTGCAACTTGTTGTCCTTCCTGGATGCCTACTCCAACTTCCACCAGATCAAGCTAGATCCGAAGGACCGGCTCAAAACCTCCTTCATCACGCCCTTCGGAGCCTACTGCTATATCACCATGTCCTTCGGCCTGAAGAACGCACGCACCATCTTCTAGCGGTGCTTGCAGAAGTGTCTCCTGCCTCAGATAGGAAGGAACGTCCACGTCTACGTTGAGGACATCGTCGTCAAAACCAAGAAGCACTTCAGCCTCCTTGACGATCTCCGGGAGACCTTCGCAAACATGCGCAAGTACAAGATCAAGATCAACCCAAAGAAGTTTGTCTTCGGCATCCCAGTCGGCTAACTCCTGGGTTTCTTCGTGTCCGCCCGCGGCATCGAAGCTAACCCCGAGAAGATTAGCGCAATCAAGCGCATGCCCAAGCCGACCCGGCTCCGCGACGTCCAGAAGTTCACTGGCTGCCTCGCCTTGCTCAGTCGGTTCATGAGCCGGCTGGGGGAGAAAGCCTTGCGCCTCTATGGGCTCTTTCGCAAGACGGCTCTGGTCGAGCCAGGTCACACCAAGAAGCTGGGCATGTTTGATTGTCCCGACGAGGCGGACGAGGCCTTCCGCGGCCTCAAGAAGGCTCTCACCCGCACGCCAATCCTTGCCGCGCCGGCCGAGAAGGAACCCTTGCTCGCCTGCATCGGGGTGACCACTCGCGTCATCAGCATCGTGCTGGTGGTCGAGCTTCCGGAGGAGGGAAAGTCCCTACCGGTCCAGCGCCTGGGCCTCTACCTCAACGAGGTCCTCTCCGCGTCTAAGCAGAACTATGCTCACTACCTATAAATGTGCTACAACATATACTTTGCCGCCAAGAAGGTCAAGCAGTACTTCCAGGAGCACACCATCACCATGGTGAGCACGACCTTGCTCGGCGAGATCACGAGCGGCCGGGACTCCACCGGACGGATCGCCAAATGGGTCATCGGCCTCGCCAACCACGAGATCTAGTACGAACCTTGAACCGCCATCTGGTCGCAGGCGTTGGCCGACTTCCTCGTCGACTGGGCGGAGACCGAGTTCGTACCGCCTCCTCCCGACTCCACGCATTGGCACATGCATTTCGACAGCTCAAAAATGAGGACCGGTCTGGGTGCCGACATAGTCCTCTCCTTCCCGAAAGGTGACCAGCTCAAGTACGCCCTCCAAATCCACTTCGCCGCCTCCAACAACATGGCCGAGTACGAGGACATCATCCATGGCCTCCAGCTCGCTAAGGAGATCAGCATCAGGCGCATCCTATGCTTCGGCGACTCCGACCTCGTGGTACAGTAGGTTTCTGGCGAATGGGATGCTAGGGATGCCAACATGGCAAGCTACCGCTTCCTCGTACAATAGCTCACTGGCTCCTTCGAGGGCTGTGAGTTCCACCACGTCACACGGGCGAACAATGAGGCAACTGAAGCACTGGCAAAGATCGGCTCCACCAGGCAGGCCATCCCAACCGGCGTCTCCCTCGAGCGGCTGCTCAAGCCGTCGATCAAGCCTTCCCCAGAATCAGAATCCATCTTCATGTCGACAGATGCTGCCGACCCATCGGCGGCTTCGGCTGCCCCTTCGGCATCTTTGCCACCGGCTCCCTCAACCTCGGCCGCCTTGCCGGCACTAGTTGAGCCGGCTACATCTGAGGCCACCGGCCAACAACGTGGTTGTCATGATGACAATCGACGAGCCGGTCCCTGGGGCGGGCGAGCTGGTCTTGGGGGCTAATCATCCAGGCCCGGGGGCTCCCGAGCCGGCCCCCATCTCGGCTCCCTCATGGGCCCAGCCCATCTTGGCTTTTCTTCTACGCGGCGAGCTCCCCCCAGACGAGGCCATAGCAAGGAAAATTCAGTGTCGGGCTTCGGCCTACAACATCATCAACAACAAGCTCGTCCATCGTAGCACCACCGACATCTTTCAGCAGGGCGTCGAGCTGGAAAAGGGTCTCGAGATCCTCCTCGACATCCACCAGGGCGAGTGCGGGCATCACGCCGCCTCCAGGACCCTGGTGGCCAAGGCTTTCTGCCATGGTTTCTACTGGCCCACCGCTCTCGAGGCGGCCAAGAAATTGGTCGACGAGTGCGAGGGCTGCTAGCGCTTCAGCATGCAGAGCCACCTACCGGCATCGGCCCTCCAGATCATCCCACTCGCGTGGCCATTCGCCGTCTGGGGGCTGGACATGGTGGGTCCCTTCAAGACCGCATGAGGCGGCATGACACATTTGCTAGTAGCTATCGACAAATTCACCAAGTGGATCGAGGCACGACCAATCAAGAAGCTGGACGCTCCCACGTCCGTCCGGTTCATCGACGACATCCCTGTTCGTGATGGCGTCCCCCACAGCATCATCACCGACAATGGCACGGACTTCACCAAGCACGCGCTCGCACGTCTCTGCTCCAAGCAAGGCAGCTGGCTTGACCTGGCCTCCGTCGCTCATCCACAGTCAAACGGCCAGGTCGAGAGGGAAAACGGCCTCATCTTATCCGGCATCAAGCCCCGGCTCATAACATCGCTGGTGAGGTCAGCTGGCTGCCGGGTCAATGAGCTGCCGGCTGTCCTTTGGAATCTCAGGACCACCCCCAACCGATCAACCGGCTACACACCCTTTTTCCTTGTGTATGGGTCCGAGGCGATCATCCCCACCGACATCGAGTTTGACTCGCCTCGGGTCTCCCTATACACCGAGAAGGACGCAAAGGAGGCGAGAGAACATGGCGTCAACTTACTCGAAGAAGCCAGCGAACTGGCCTTTAGCGGTACGAAAATCTACCAGCAGAAGCTCCTGCACTACCACAGCAAGCGGATCCGGCCGCTCTCCTTCCGCGAAGGGGACCTGGTGCTCAGGCGGATCTAGCGGCCAGACAGCACAAGTTGTCCTCCCCATGGGAGGGCCCATTCATCGTCAGCAAGGCGCTACACAACAATGCGTACTATCTAATAGACACCTAGAAGCCGCAGAAGCGCAAAAGAGAGGCCTCCGGTGAGGAGACCAAGCGCCCATGGAACGCGGCACTCCTCCATCCGTTTTACTACAGAAAAGACCAATGTATGTATGTATCCCTCCCCTTTTGGGATTATTAATGCAATGTGTGCCCCAGGCCGACTCTTGGGGCACACCCTTTTCGTTTCCTTCGAAGATCTCCTCACTCACCAGCTCCCCGACCCAGCTCCCGGGCCCGGGGGCTCGCCGGCTGGCCCTAGGTCACCTCTCCCAAAAATCGTCCAAGTATTGTGAGCTGAGCAAGCCCTCCCACCCCTCCCAGCTAAAGATTCGGCTCTTGGCCGTCTAGCTGGCGGGGCCTCAGGGCGGTAAAACTTAGCACACACGAAAACTCGATCGCATAGGAGATGCCAGCCAGGTCCAGCCAGACGACCGCCTCGCCTATGCCACTCAACTAACCCAAAAAAGTTCTTGCGATTCCTAAGTTCAGAACCGGCTCCCTCGAGGCGGACGTCCCGACCCAGCTACAGACCGGCTTCCGGCTGTCGGGTTGGTGGGGCCGAAACCAAAGGGGAAAAGGGATAGAACAAACGAAACTAAAGGGGCAAAAGAGGGTAAGGACAAGCAGGCACGCATAATAATGCAAACACATCAAACATTGAGAATACGAATTTTAAGATAAAAGAGGCCCATGGCCATCACGGTTCATTACATTACACCGCCAGTGGGTGGACTTAAGCCTAACATGCAGGAACGATAACAAAGCAAAAAAAGACAAGACGCCCGGGGCTCAGGCCATCGGCGTGTCGCCAGCCGGCGCCCCCCCAGCCGGCGCATCGCTAGGCGGCTCGACTCCCGTCCTGGAGGTGGTTGCGGCCTTTGGGTCGACTCCCTTGGCCTTCGAGGTGGCCTTTGTGGTCCCAGTTGTCTTGCCGCTGGAGTCAGTACTCTCGTCGGCAACCTCCTCATCCTCCGGACCTTGGGGGATGCCGAAGGAGTCTTCGGCCGCCGGCTCAGCATCCTCAACAAGGGCCGGTAGGAGCTCGTCCGAGTCGACGTACGACGCGAGCTCGTTGGCGCAGCGGACAAGGACCGGCTCATGGGCCGCTTGCTCCTCGACCGGCTCGTCACTAATGGTGGCCAGCCGATTCAGGTCCATGCCGTGGTAGCACGAAGTTACGAACCAGAGCGCCATGTGTGCGCCGGCTCGCGCCGCTGACGCCTTCCAGACCTCGAGTCGGGCCATGGCATGCTCCAACCACAAGGCCACGCGGTTCTCCGGAGCCCCTCCACGGCCCGGCCACAAGGCAGCGATGATCTCCTTGCCGGCCATCCTCAGCTGCTCCATGCTCCGCTCGAGGTGGATCAGTCGGTTTTCTATGGCGAGCCCAAGCTCCACCATACTCCATGCAGCATTATCCTCAATGGAGCGCCCACGCGCCCGAAGATACTCCCAGCACTCCTCGATGACATGCTCAGCGCGACGCTTGGTTTACGGGAAGCGCCCTGAGGAGGAAGAGAAGAAGAAGGGAAAGGCGAATCAAAACAAAGAACCATCAAGGAAAAAGGCAACCGGTTACAAAAAGGACACTCACGCTCGATGGAGGGGTCCACCTCGATGGCAAAGTGGAGCGACGAATCCTTCTCCAATGCCAACGCCGCCTCCACCTCGGCGAGGGAACCCTTAAGCTCCTCGAGCATCCTCTCAAGGCGGGTCACCTTGCCTTGGAGGGGGGCGGTCCGCTGGGTGGCTTTAGCTGCCTCCTTGACGGCCTTCTCCTTGGCCATCACCTCCCGTGCCATGTAAGCCTTGAGGCAGTCCTGGGCCGCCTCCCCGTCCACCAGCAGTGTGGCTAGCCGGTCCTTCTCCTGAGAGACCGCCTGGACGCTTTGCGCCAGCCGGTCCCGCTCGGAAACGGCCCTGGTCTTCTCCGCCCGGAGGGCGGTCAGCTCATCTGCAAAGCAAAGCAGTCATCAGCCCCCGACTCCATGCCCGCTCCATCTGCGAGGCAGCCGGCCCGGCTCCCGGGGACTACGTGCCCCCCAAAAGACTTGACATACCTTGCACCCACGCCAGCTCCTCCTCCAGCCGGTAGAAGCCGTGCTGGCTGCGGTCGTGGATGAAGACCGCCTCCTCGAACAGCTTTTGCCGTTGGGAGTTTCCCTCCTACCAAATGAAGCCAGAGTCAAAATACGCTCAAGAAGATCCGGCCCGGCTGCCTGTTAGCCGGTCAACCGGCCCGCATCTCGGGGGCTACACCCAGTGGGTGCGCTTGGGCGCCCCCACCAAAAAATTCGATAAAGATGACAACGGTTACCTCCGCACGCCGCAGGGTGTTGTCGACCGCCTCTGCAAACCGGGCCAGCTCCTGGCGGCACTGGTCTAGGACGCTCCCCAGCTCCCCGAGCGCGGGACCGGGCCACCTGCCAGGGGAGCTGGAAGGGTTGGGACGCGTGCCAGCGCCCCCCAGTCCCAGAGCACTTCCTGCATGGACCTCCGGACCCAGCCGCTGCTGCCGCCCGTCCCGGGGTTCGCCGCGGTCCCGGCCACTGGGGGAGGATTGATGACGGCGAGGGCCCGGGAATCGGTCCCCTTTAGCCCCTCGCGCGGCGCTAGCACTGACTTCTCCTCTTGCTGCCCCAACGCGGCGACCGTGACGGACGACACCTCCGTCTCCATGGCCGGCACCTCCGGCGCTGCCTTTGACGCTTCCTCCGGCGCCGCCTCCGGGGCTGCCGGAGCCTCCGGCATGTCGACCCAGGACGACTCAACCACGGGTGGTGTCACGACCGGCACCTCCGGCCGGGTCGCCTCGGGGGTCGGCCCTGTAGCTGTGGCCCCGCTCGGGCCGCCTTCCCCGCGGACGGGGATGCAGGTGGCTCCATAGCCGCCCCTTGCGGCTCACTCGATGAGGGCCTTAACAGACGGGTTGATTCCGTCACTGAGTCCGACACCCGCGCGGGGTCTACGGACTTCCTCCGCCTCCCGCCGCTCGAAGTCCTGGAATGCGAGGCCCCGACTCGTGTTTCGGACTTTAAGGATCGCAGCTGCGCGAGTCTTCTCTTCTCCTCTCGCTGCGTGGCCGCGTGCTTGCGGGCCAGCCGGCTGGCGGTGTCTGTTGGGTCCACTTCTGACTCCCCTTCGTGGAGCTCCATGGGCTCCCTGTGACGCACAAGGGTCAAACAGCCACCGATTCATGACCCAGAAAGGAACACACACAAGGACAGAGAAGAAGCTTACCCGATGACGACAGGCAAAGCCCGCTTGGCACGCGCCGACAGCTTCCGTGGAGCCACCTTCACCTGCTTAGGGACAGGCAGTGGGGCCATTGGCTCCTCCTGAACTGGCCTCTTCGCCTGGCTGGCGGCTCCGGGCGTCGGGGCTTGAGCCGGCCGCTCCTCGCTCCGCCTGCACTGGCCTTGCTGAACTGAGGGGGGAGGCACGTTCAGGATCATCATATCATCATCATCGTCATCATCGTCATCGGTCTAGTCCCTGATCGTGGGACCGATAGGGAACTCAACGGCTCCGCTAGGCTCTCCGGCTGCGTCGGACCCTCCGGCTCCACTGGGCCTGCCGGCTCGAGGGTCGGCCGTGTCCTCGACCCCTCCCGAGGAGTCAACCCCCTCTTTAGGCAGGCCTCCCCGCTCGTATTCTTCGGAGTCGGAGTGGTCGCGCTCCGCCTCATAGATTTGAGGGTGCAGGCCGTCCGGTGTGTTCTGTCGCACGAGCAGCTATGGTCAGCACGACGAAGTAAGGCCCGTTGCCAGCTGCCGGCTGGAAAGAATCAAATGAAAAGAGCCGCCTCGATGGAACTTACCAGGGGGGATGGTTGATGCGGTCGTACGGCTCCATGCCAAAAGTCCACGACGCCGGTGCCAGCTTGAACGTCATGATGGCATTGACCCACGTCGCCACTTGAGTCGGCGTCAGGTCGACGGTCGTCAGCCGGCAGGGGGTCCCGACGGCCGGACATGTCGTAGATCTGGTGCGGCCTCATCTGGAGAGGCAGCACCCAGCGCGAGATGAAGGCCGCCACCAGATCAGAGGCGACCAACCCCTTAGTGCTTTTCAGTTGCGTGAGCCGGCCGAGCTCCGCCAGAACCACTCCGCGCGAGACGGCTCACGACCAGTTCGCTCAGGAGGACCGCGCGTTGACAAACGCCGGCAGCCGAATGTAGTCTAGGTTCGGGTCAGCGTTCTTCACGTAAAAGAACGTCCGATGCCACCCCTTGATAGATTCAATGAGGGAGAAGGGCGGGAAGCGCGCGGTGTAGCGACAGCACACCGCCGTGCCCCCGCAAACATTGCTCTTCAGCGCCTTGAGAGAGAAGAGAGAGTTGAAGAGGTTGAGGAAGGGGAGATGTCATCCCTAGCTAGCCTCTTAGGACAGCATGTGTGTGCATCATATTTCACTTTTTGCATCAACTTGAAATGGGTATTAAAAGAAATCCCAAAAAATTCATTTGAATCAAACCAACTTAATGATTGTGAAAAATCAACAAATCCAAAATGCCCATCTAAAATGTCCCCTATGTCTGATAAATGTGGACATGATTATACAAGGGGCCATTCTAAAAATTTGAAAAATTATAGCATTTCAAAAATAAATAATAAAGCCTCTGTAATTGCCAAATAAAGCATTATCATTATTTCAGATTTCAAAATATCCTAGAACTTTTTACAGAAGTTTGAAATATTCAAACTTAATGCTATAAAATATTTGGGATATTTATCACTTAGCAATTGTGACTTAAAATAAAATAAACAAATGTGGCCAGGGCGATCGTGGCCAGGGCGCCACGCCTCCTGCCTGCCTGGCCTCATCCTCGTCACGCTGGCGAGGGGATAGACCCCAGCTGCTGCCTGGACCCTCTCCTCCCCGCCATTCCTCTCCCTCGCCTCTTCCTCGCCTCTGCTCGCCATGGCCGAAGCCATCGCCGCCCTGCTGCCATCGCCCCCATTGCCACTGAGACCCCCTCGCCCTGTCCCCATGCTCGGAAGAACCGCGACGTCGACCCCGACCTCCTCACCGAGCCAAGCAACCGAAGGAGCCCTGTGTCGTCTCCGTCGTCATCGTCTTCAACCTTCAGCCGTCGACGAAAACTCGAAGCTTGCCGCTGAACCAGAGCTTCCCCAAGCATGCTGAGCACGGCTACGATATCTAGGTGAGGCCGCGGATCTTTTCCCCCTAATTGCACGCTCGATTTCTAGCTGTAGGCCCTGAATCGATGCAAGCCCGAGTGCCGCCGTCCACCATTGACGACGGGCATGGCATTTCCGTGCGTTTTCGCTCAAACCTCGGAGCTCATCGAGCTCCCCGCACCCCTAGGAGTCCGTAGTGCTGCTCATCCCCCTCGCTAGTGCATCGTAGCACTGCAACCTCGCTGACCCGAGCTCCAACAGCCGCCCATGTCGTCGCCGCCATCTCTGCAGACCACCCCGAGCCCCCACACCAGCCCCACTCGTCGTGGACGAGCGTGGGCATCCCATAGCTTCTCTCGGCGCACAAAACCGTGCCCTGTGGAAAATTTCCGGCCAACTCCGGCGATCCTCCGCCGCGGGTTTGGCCGTCGCCGGCCCCGCTCCGCTGGGCGCCAACGTGGCCGGCCAGTTAGTGCTAAGCAGCCCAGCTAATTAAGCCATTAGCCACTGACAGCGGGCCCCGTAGAGGGTCAAACCTCTGGTCAGCGCAGGGAATTAGCCCCTGACGATGACACGAAGGCCCCACCCTGTCAGGTTTGACCTGGCCAGGTCTATTGACCTGCTGACATCACAGTGACGTCAGGTTGATGCATTAAATGAATTTTTAGTATAAAAACAAATCAGGAAATTCTAGAAAATGTTTAAAACTTCTAAAATTCATATAAATTAATCTGTAAATCAGATGAAAATAACTTATATATGAAAGTTTGTTAGAAAAATCCAATGAATCCAATGGTGATGTTATCATGCATGTTAGAGCAACCTATGTAGTTGAACATTGACGTTTCCTAATAGGTTAATATATGAAATATGAAATCGAGAATGACTTTGAACCTATATTCAAACTCACTTCATTTAACTTGGACACTAGTTGCATTAGCTCACCCATACATGCTGCCATGTCATGATCATGCATCATATTGTAGCACTTGCGTGTATTGATTGCTATTTATCTCCATTGTGGTAGGCCCTGCTCCTAAGGATACCCCCGAGTATTCCAACGAAGGAGAAAACCTTTCCGCTACCCAGCAAGGCAAGTGTCGTCGTTTTCTCACGACAGATGCCATAGGGTGGCTTATCAGTGGTGTTGGGGCCATAGGACGCTGATGGGTTCCGGGTGCGAGGTTGGGCACAAGAAGGTGGAGACACGTCATGTGCCCAAGTTCGGGGCCCTCCGTGGGAGGTAATGCCCCTAGTCCTGCTTGGATTCGTTGGATGGATGGATAAGTATACAGAGGTGCTCCTAGATCTATGTTCAGAGGAGGAAGAAAGGAGCAGCCGACTCATCTCCCTCTGCTACTGGGAAGGGTATGAGAGCTCCCTATGTGTGTGTTCTTGATCAGGGGTTCCGTCCCCGTTGCACGGGGGGCTTGGGGGGTTTTATGGGCCAACCCCCCGGCTCTTACAAGACGATTTAGGTACGAGGGTGGAGGGACCCGGCTGGCAGCCTCTCCGCCTGGCTAGGGGGTCCCGCGGATTGTATTGTCTCGTCGTGGGCGGGGCCCTCCGGCCAAGCGGTTCCATCCCTGCTGGGACCCGCCGACGAGCACCGCGATTGGCCCTCCCTCACCTGCCCCGGCCCGGGCCGCCCGGGGAGGCATCGCTTAGCGCCAGCCGGCCGAGGTCGTCGGTACGGCCGGCGGCACTGTAGCCACGCCGGGGCAGGCACTCGAGTGGCGGAGGCGTGCTGGAACTGTTCCCCGTCCGGTCACGCTCACTGAGGTCAGCGGGTCGGACGGATGGACTATACCCATGCGGGACAGCGCATCAGCGACCACTGTGGCCATAGGGTCGCTCGCCCCGCCAGTCACGTTGCGTTGCCGTACCTGCGGACAGGGAGACGGGACAGGGCGTGTCCGTCCCCAAGTCAATGGGCTGCCCGGCTCCTGGGCAGCCGGCTACTTGGCCAGCCAGGTGGGAGCATGCCCGTCCGTAGGCCAGCCGGGCAAAATGCTAGCCGAAGACCGCTCGTGTGGCATGTCCCCAGCCGGCCGATTGGTTTTTCTTTGAAGCGGAGTGGGGAGGACCCCCTTGCCTTGGCCTACCCCGGGATATAAACCCCGTTAGTAGCCCCCGAAGCCGGTGGGGGCCCACGTCCGGCGGACGGTGGGGTGCCGGCGGCTTCCCCCCAGCCTAGCCTGCCTCCGGCTCGAAGGCAAAGGGGCAGCCAGGCCAGCTACAAGACCCGACGCCTCGGGTTCTGGCGCGTCGCTCCGGGGCACGCGCCGGCATGCGATTTGCCACGTGGTGCGTAATGATGCGCTGGGCCCCGCGCACGTGGGACGTCGCCCAGGCCTAGTCCGATAGGGCCCAGGCGTAGCCCGGTAGGCCTCGGGGCCAGGGCCGGATCCCCTGCGCCCTGATACGGCTGTTATGGCCCGAAGCGACCCACTCGCGTCGGATTTCCGGGGAACGTGGGCACAGACAATCCCACGTCCCCGGTCGTGTCCTCCCTATAAAGGGGAGGGAAGGACAGGGGCGGAGGTACCCACGCCCCACTTGCCCCCTTGCAGGCCTTCTCTCCATTGCTCCTCGCTTCCTGCCCATGCCTCTCCTCGTGCTGCTGCGCTCGAGCCCGCGCATGTGCCCGCACGCCTCCCCACCGCTGAGATGGCCGACGGACGTGGCAGCAGCTGGGGAGGATCCTTCGTCACTGATGCCGATATCGAAGAGCTGCGCAAGGCGCGGATGCTGCCGCCGCTCGAGCGGGTGGCCGCCCGTGCAACGGGCGGCGAGCTGGTGCCAACGCTGCAGCCAGGGGAACGAGTAGTGTTCCTCTGGCACTTCTCCCGGGGCTTCACGCTTCCGGTGAGCAACTTCTTCCGCCTCTTCCTTGAAACCCTCGACCTTCATCCCCACAATCTTGGTCCCAATGCCATCTTTTATCTCTCTGCCTTCGTGGCGTTGTGTGAGGGGTATCTGGGAGTTCTTCCTTTTCTTGGCCTGTTCAACGTGCTTTTCTATCTCAAGTCGTTGATCAACAACGCGTGTGGGGGCATCGTGGTGTGCTGCCGCGGCGTTGCCCACTTCCCTCCCCTTTTTTGATTGACTCCATCAAGGGGTGGCACCGTACATTCTTCTACGTGCGGAATGTCGACCCGACGACGGACTACATCGGGCTGCCGCCGTTCGAGGACTGCAAGTCGTCCTAGCAGAACTGGTCGGCGTCGGCCCCGCGCAACATCGCTCTGGAGGAGCTAGGCTGGCTCGGGGAGCTGAAGAGCTCTGAGGGGCTGGTTACCTCCGACCTGGTGGCGGCCATCATATCGCGCCGGGTGTTGCCTCTTCAGATGAGGCCGCACCGGATCTGCGACATGTCGGGCCGGCACGACCCATGTCGGCAGTCCACCGTAGAGCTGATGCCGGCTCAGGTGGCGAAGCGGGTGAACGTCCTCACGACATTCAAGCTGAAGCCCGCCTCCTGGTCGTTCGGCATGGAGCCGTATGACCGCATCAACCAGCCCCCTTGGCAAGTCTTCTTGTAGGGGTTTGTCTTTTGCTTGATATCCCCAGCTGGCAGCCGGCAGGAGAACTTATGATGGGGTGCTGACCGCAGCGGCTGGTGTGACAGAACACCCCAGACGGCCCGCATCCGCAAATCTTCGAGGCGGAGCGAGCGGACTCCGACTCCCGGGACTTCCTGACGGGGGGTCCCGCGGAAGAGGGTGTGGACTCCTCCGGGGAGGACGACGAGCCGGCGGGGCCGCGAGGCGGCGCTCCCAGCGGAGCCGGAGGGTTCGAAGCAAGCGAGGGACCCGACGGAGCGGGTGAGTTCCCTCTTGGCCCCACCATCCGCGATTGGACGGATGACGACGACGATGATGATGATGAGCTGATGATCCTCGATGGACCTCCTCCTGCCGCGCACCCGGACCGGAGGAGCGAGGAGCGCAGGCTTCGAGGCCCAGCCACCGAGCCGGCCGGTAGGGAAAAACGGCGGGCCCAAGAGGAGTCGGCGACTCCACCGCCTGACCCGAAGCGGGTCAAGGTGGCTACGCGGAAGCCGCCGCCTCGCGCCAAGCGGGCCCTGCCCCTCGTCGTCGCGTAAGTCCTCTACGCTTCTTCCCTTGTTTCTTTTTCTGTTTTCCGTAGTGACCCCATCGAGCTCCAAGAGGAGGGGGCGCTCGATTAGCAGGCCGCCGCCGCCAGCCGGCTGGCCCGCGAGCATGCGGCCACCCAGTGGGAGAAGAAGAGGAGGCTCGCGGAGTTGCGAGCCTCCCGGTCCGGCACGCGGGGAGGGGCCGCATGCTCTGGAACTTCAAGCGGCCGGCGACGCAGAGGGGCGACCGAGCCGCCGCGGGCCTCGGACTCAGCGGCAAAGTCCACCCGCGTGTCAAGACCCCCTCCAGCGAGCTACGAGATGCGGTCATGGATCTGTCGCCGCCCTCGCCCGCACGGGAGATGGTGACGGAGCCGGCCCCCGAGGCGGCTTGGCATGAAGTGCTAGACGTGACCCCGCCAGCTCCCAAGCCGGCCCGGGAGGAGGTGATCCCACCGGCTCCGGAGGCACCGCCGAAGGCGGTCGTTATGGAGGTGGAGCGGCCCTCCAGCGTGACCGACGCGCTGGAGCAGCCGACAGGTGAGGTGGCGCCGGCGCCCGGCGGGGGGCCGAGGGGAGGCGACTCCCGGTCCCTCGCCATTATCAACCCGCCCCCATTGGCCGAAGCCGCGGCGAGCCCGGGCTGTAGCGGCGACCGTGCTCAACAAATCCTGTGGTCGATGCAGGAGGTCGGCCGGGACTGGGAGGCGCTGGCGAACGTGCCGGCCCTGTCGGCGCCTCCAGCAGGTGGCCCGGTCCCCTCCTTTGGGGATTTGGGGAGTGTCCTGGACCGGTGCCGGCTAGAGCTGGCCCGGTTCGCGGAGGCAGCGGACACTACCCTTCGGTGTGCTGAGGTAAGCTTCTTCTTCCGTCTTTAGTATTTTTAGTGGGGGCACGCAAGCGCACCCACTGGGTGTAGCCCCCCGAGATGCGGGCCGGCTGACCGGCTGACAGGCAGCCGGGCCGGATCTCCTTCGAGCGCGGTTTTGACGTTCTCCCCCTTTTGCAACAGGAGGGAGCCTCCCGGCGACAGAAGCTCTTCGCGGAGGCGGTCGCCATCCACGACCGCGGCAAGTACGGCTTCTACCGTCTGGAGGAGGAGTTGGCCCGTGTGCAAGGTGAGTTGCATTTTGCGGGTGGAGGCGTGTAGCCCCTGGGAGACGGCGGCTTTATGCCTGTTTTACGGATGTCATCATTGTTATGCAGGCGAGCTGGCCGCCCTTCGGGAGGAAAAGACCGGGCTCGCCGCCAAGCGGAACCGGCTGGCGCGGGATGTCCATGCGGCCGCGCGGGAGACGAACCGGCTGGCTGCAGTGCTGGTTGACGGTGAGGTGGTTCGCGACCGGCTCAAGGCCGAGGCGGCAAAGGAGGTGGCGGCCCGGGAGGCGACCGTCAAGGAGGCGGCTGACGCCGCCTTGAGGACTGTCGCCCTCCAAGGCGAGGTGACTCACCTCGAGAAGTCGCTCAAGGAGGCCAAGGGCTCTCTTGCCGCCTCGGAAGTGGCTCGGGCGGCCGAGCGGGCGACGGAGCTCAACTTTGCCATTAGTGTGGATGATGTGATCGAAGGTAAGCGCTTGGTTCTTTCTTTTTTCTATTCGTTGCCCTCTGCTTGCTGCCTCTTTGTGCTTCATCTGGTTTTCCTTCTCTTCTTCCCTTCTTCCCCTCAGTGCGGTTCCTGGAGACCCACCGCCGTGCCGCGCGGGCCGTTGAGGAGCACCGGGAGCACCTCCGAGGGTATGGCCGCTCCATTGATGAGCATGCCCCGTGGGATGTGGACGAGATCGGGCTCGCCGGCGAGATGTGGATGACCCATCTCGAGCGGAGCATGGAGCGGCTCAAGACCGCCGGCAAGGAGGTCATCGCCGCGCTGTGGCCGGGTCGCGGAGGAGCTGCAACGCATCGCGTGGTGCTGTAACTTGAGCACACCGTTTCCCGCCTCTTGGCCTGGAAAGCCTCGGCTGCCCGAGCCGGAGCACAGATGGCGCTTAGGTTCATCACTTCATGGTACCCGGGGGTGGACCTCACCCGGCTAGCGATGATGCGGGACGTGTCGGCCACGAAGCGGGAGGCTCGCAAGCCGGCCCTTGTCTTGCGAGTGAACGAGCTCGCGTCATATATCGACGTGGATGAGTTCCTGCCGCCCCTTGGAGAAGACGGCGAGCCGTTGCCCGAGGACTCCTTCGGCATCCCCCAGGGCCCGGATGACGCCGAAGTTGCCGACGAGAGCACCGACTCAAGAGGCGAGACGACGGAGACCGAGGAGGCCACTGCGCAGGGCAAGGCGACCGACCCGAAGGCCGCGAGCACCTCCGGGACGAGGACCGAGCCGCCTCTCGACATGCCGGCTGGCAACGCACCGGCTGGCGATGCGCCGATATCTTGAGCCCCCGGGCATCTTCCTCTTTTGCTCTTTTTTTTCTTCTTTCCTGCACTTTGAACTTGGATTCGATCCACCCATCGGGTGTGTGTATGTAATGAATTGAACGCCGGCCGTGGGCCGTTTTGCTTTATGTTATGAATACTTTGTGTTTTATGCCTTATGAATCCTGCCACCCTCACCTTACCCCTTTTTCACCCGCCATGACCCTTTGTACTTCTACTCCGTTTCCCCTTTGGCCTCAGCCCCGCCAGCCCCACAACCGGGAGCCGGTCTGTGGCTGGGTCGGAGCATCCACCTCGAGGGAGCTGTTTCAAAACTTAGGAATTGTAGAGGGTTTTTCGGGGTAAGTGAAGCGACTAGAGACGCGGCAAGTGTCCGGCTGGGCTTAGAAAAGATCCCTTCCTGTTTCGACCTTTGGTGTGAGCCGAACCTTGCCGCCCCGAGGCCCTGTCAGCCGGACAACCGGGTGCCGGTCTGTAGCTGGTAAGGGTGGGGAGGCTTGGCCGGCTCACATTTACTTAGTCTTTTCTGCGGAGAGACACTTCTAGGTCCAGCCGGCTAGCCCCCGGGACCGGGAGCCGGACCAGGGAGCCGGTGAGCATGGAAAGCTTTGAGATAAACGAAACGGGGCACGCCCCAAGAGCCGGCTCGGGATGCCCATTGCATTCATAAGCCCAAAAGGACGGGGATACATACATACGTTGGTTTTTTCCTTAGCAGTAAAATGGGCGCAGGAGTGCCGCGTTCCATGGACGCTCCGTTTCTTAGCCGGAGGCGTCTTTGTTGCGCTTCTATGGCTTCTGGGCGTCTATTAGATAGTATGCATTGTTGTGTAGTGCCTTGCTAACGATGAACGGGCCCTCCCATGGGGAGGACAACTTGTGCTGAACGGCGGTTCGTTGGATCCGTCTAAGGACCAGGTCCCCCTGTCGGGACCCCGATCCTAAGTCATATGATTCCATACTGTAACAAGCCACATCACTTTGCGGCCTCACGCACGGTACTCCACGGCTGTAGCCTTACCTTGGCCGGGACCGTTTGCGTATTTTGGCTCACGTATGTGAACATGTCGCTGGCAATCACACAACAAAGAACCCGGGCCGACATAACTAGTCATAGAACCCAAGTGGCACATCCGTACGGAAACAGGCATACATAACCCAGCAATGCAGGTGTCGGTCTCAAGCGTGTGTAGACGAGTCGTAGCAAGTTACAAGGACTCCATTACGTCGCGAGACACGAATATCATCGCTGCACATAGACGAGTCGTAACAGGCTACAGGGACTCCATTACACTGCGAGACATTTCCCCAAAGGGACAGACACAGCAGCAAAGAAGGATACATGCCGGTCAATCAATGTGTCCGGAGCAGTAGCAAGCTACCAAGGCTCGGTGGAAGCACAAAAAGACAGTTTCCCGTAAGGAGTACTGCTAAAGGCACACAACTAGGTGTCGGATCCCATACATACCGTTGCACGCCGCACGTACGCACGACATGCCCGTTATGCATAGATACAACTATGGCATCACAACATAACCATACAACAACATGACTTTTATTTAAAAGGCTCAAAAGAGCCTTGCATAATATGTTCTTACAGATAGGGGTCACATGACCCGGCACTCAAGTTATACAAACAAGTTCATACAAGCCAGCGGAAACTTAGAACTATCCGAGTACGGATAGTGAGATGAAAAGAGGGCACATGGCCTGACTATCTACAGCACGCCACACGGCACAGGGTCGTAGCTGGGACACCAGCTATTCGGCATCGTCAACGTCTAGATAGAACCTACCTGATGGGTCCTGGTTTTCCTCTGCAACATTAATTAAGCAAGGATGAGTACAATCGTACTCAGCAAGTCTTTAAAACAGACCTAGTCTAGTTATGCTCATGTATCAACAAAGGGGTGGAGGAGTTTATGCAGAAAGCCAGCTTTGACTCATGGCTAACCTACCCTACTCAGTTTTACACTCTTTGTTACAATTTTACTTATCGCACACGAGTCCACTAACTCCATCTCAATACACCACCATGGACTCACCTTCCCCTCCCGGAAGAGTGCCATCCACGGTACTCACACTTGTCTTGAGATTTTTAGAAGTATCCATTTGATTATCTATGAACAGCATAAGTTCTCCAAGTAGTCCATATCCGCGGACGCGGCTATTCGAATAGTTTCATAACCCTGCAGGGGTGTACTTCTTCACACACGCTCTCGCCACTTATCGCTGTGTGCCATAAACCATGCACCTCGACAACCTTCAAGCGGATGCCCAGCGAGGGAGTTGGCCACGACCTTCAATCACATAAGACCTCTAGTCCAGGCTACTGCCTATTTGAGACTGACCCGCATGGAAGTCCGGCCGAAGTTTCCACTACGGTCCCAAACGATGTGCGCAGGGTTCCCAAGCCCACCATTCGGGTGACCCTTGGTACACCGTGCCACTGCCTACCGCGTCGTAACCCACCCCAAGGGTCAGCGCTACGCACGGCCTCCAGCAAGCTATAAACACCAGAAACTACTTGCAATACCTGGACCAAAGACTAAGCAACTGATAAGTCGAGCGGGGTCATATTTCAGGGCCCAGCATGTGGTAGTATCTCGTCTTGGATCTCAAACACGGAACCCAGTTCCTAAGAACGGACTCAATGAGACAACCCACTATGTACTCCTACATAGCCTCTCATCGCCACCTTTTACCAAAACGGATTCGTTATGAGCTCAACAAATCGGAACATCACAGTTTCACTCTAACTCATCACCCAGATGAATCAGACCTGACACAACTCTAAGCATAGCAGCATGGCATGAAGATAAGCTAAGCACATCACGGCACAAGCATCTACCAGGTATGCTAGGTTGCAAGGTGTAGCTATTTACTGTGACAAGATCAGGTCATGCATAAGAATAGGATCATCTACCGGATATGACTGACATGTGATCGTTTGTCCTAATGCAATAATGAGAGCAGGAGCGAGAGAGTGGGATGTTATCAGAATGATCAGAAGGGTTGCCTGCCTTGCTGAGTTGCAGAAGAGTTCTCTCCTTCGTCGGGGTACGGAGTAGTATCGTCTGGATTCGGACCTACCGCAATGCAGATAAGAACAATCACTACAAGCAAATGCGACAATATTGTGCATGATCATGGCATAGTGGTATACATGGGTGAGCTAATGTGAATGGTGATCATGTCTATTTAATTCAGATTTGAATATAGGTTCCAAGTTGTCCTCATTTCAAATTCCATATAATGACCTAATGCTAAAATGTCCAAGTTCACCTATTTGGGTTGCTCTATCATGCATGAGAGTAGCACCATTGGATTCATTGGATTTTTCTGATAAATTTTCATATATAAATTATTTCCATCTGAGTTACAGATTAATTTATATGATTTTTCAAAGTTTTAAACATTTTCTGGAATTATTTTAAAATAAGAAAATGAGTTATGACATAAGCATGATGTCATGATGACATCAGCTGGTCAGCTGACTCGGCCCAGAGTCAAACCTGACATGTGGGGTCCACATGTCAGTGTCTGGTTAGTTTAACTAACTAATTAAAATTAATCCTAACTAATTAGCAGACCGGGGCCCACTTGTTAGTGTCACATTAGTTTAACTAAATGATTTAAAGTAATCCGTGATTAACTTAACTAATCTGGACAGGGGCCCCACCTGTCATTGACTCACAGAGTCAAGCCAGGGGTCCACCCGGGTCAAACCCACCAGAGTTGGCCGGCGGCTTGACGCTGGTGACCTCCAGAGACGGCGGCGTCCGTCGGGTTTCTTCTACAGGGGGTTATCTAGTGAGCTAAGGCCACTGGCGAGTAGCCCGCGCACAACCGCATCCATCCGGAGCCGCAGGAGGTCATGGGGTCGCCGGAGCTTGCCGGAAACGAGCTCGTGGCGGCGGCCGGAGCTCGGGTTCGGACGCAAACGCGACACAGGGCACGGAACGACCGGGCGATGGGTTCTACGAGCTCCTGGGAACTCCAGGAGTTCATTCATGCACACGCGCGTGAGCTTAGGGGTCTGCACGCACGGCGACGACCGACCACGGCGGCGAGGTGGATTCGGGTCCGACAGCTAGGCTAGCTACGGCGCGAGGAAGAGAGGGGGAACGCAGGGGGAAGGAGTAGGAGCTCACTACGGATCCAGGGAGCTGGTCAGTGGCCTCGGGGCGGTCGGAATAGACGGCGAGCCTCGAATTCCCCTCCGGCGACCCGAGGAGGAAGAAGACGGCGCGACGGTGATAAAAGCCCTCCGGCGATGCGTGGCTTGTCTGGGAGGTGGAGGAGGTCCGGGCGGAGCGATTGGCTGGCTCAGGAGGGCTCGGGGTTGGCTTGAACGGCGGCACGTCGGAGAATCGTGGGTCGGCCATGGCGGAGCCGAGAGGAGAAATGCGAGAGAGAGAGAGAGAGTGGCGACTGCGAGGGAGAGAGGGAGAAGACCTCGGCGACGGCGAGCTGGCGCGCCCTGGGGCCTCCAGGCGGGCGACCAGGCAGGGAGGAGGTGGAGGCCTCCCGGCACCGCGCGGCACTTCGCCTCTGCCTACTGGCAGAGGTTGAAGATGACCGCTTGGCCCTGGTGGGCTGGGCCATCTCCTTCCTGGGCCAGGTAAGCCCCTTCTGGCTTTTTTTTTTCTGTTTCCTGTTTTCTAATATTTGTTTTATTTCCTATGCAGGTTCAAATGACTTTTATAAAATGACCCACATATTTTCTAAATTTTAGTTTGAATATTCCAAACTTATAATAATAGTTTCAGATTATTTTGTAAACAGTGATAATGATATTTGCTTTATTTGTCATTTTCCAGGGATGTAAACCATTAATTCAAATTATTTTAAATGTTCAAATAATACAAATGTCCCTTGGTATATCCATATCCCTATTTATCAGACATAGGGGACATTTTTGATGAGCATTTTGGATTTGTTGAAATTTCATTTATCTAGAAATCCTATAATTCATTAAGTGGGTGGGGTTTTCTTCTTCTCCCCATTTCATATTGATGCATAGATGATGATGATGATGCAAACACATTACTAGCCTATGACTCTTACTAGGGTTGTGACAACTCACCCCCACTCAAAAGAATCTCGTCCCGAGATTTGAAGTCATCGGAAGAGCGCGGGGTACTCTAGTCGGAGACGATCTTCTCTTTCCCATGTCGCCTCTTTGTCCGAATGATGTGACCACTGAACTTTAAGAAACTTGATGTTACGGCGTCGAGTGGTACGTTCAGCTTGATCAAGAATACGAACAGGGTATTCCCGATATGAAAGGTTATCTTGGAGATCAAGCGTTTCGTGGTCCACTTCTCGGACAGGTTCCGAAAAGCAACGCCTGAGTTGAGAGACGTGGAAGACATCATGAACTTTGGAAAGATGCGGTGGAAGTTCCAATTGGTAGGCAACCTCTCCTCGTTTAGCAAGAATGCGAAAAGGTCCAATGTAATGAGGAGCCAACTTGCCTTTGATACCGAATCGATGGGTACCCTTCAGAGGTGTAACCCGAAGGTAAGCCTTCTCGTCAACTTCGTAAGTCACAGACTTATGATGACGATCATATTGACTCTTTTGACGGGATTGGGCTGTTTTCAACTTTTCACGAATAATGCGAACTTGCTCCTCTGCATCCTGGATCATATCCGGACCAAAGAGTTGCCTCTCTCCGGCTTCTGACTAGTTAAGAGGTGTTCGGCATTTTCGTCCATAGAGAACTTCAAAAGGGGCTTTGCCCAAGCTTGATTGATAACTGTTGTTATAGGCGAATTCAGCAAATGGAAGGCAGTTCTCCCAATTCATACCGAAATATATAACACAAGCTCGAAGCATATCTTCAAGAATTTGATTGACTCGCACAACTTGACCACTTGATTGAGGATGGAAAGCGGTACTAAAAGATAGATGAGTCCCCATGGCAGTTTGAAAACTTTCCCAAAATCGAGAGGTAAAGATACTTCCACGGTCTGAGTTAATCTCCAAGGGAACACCATGAAGAGAAACTATTCGAGAAACATATAACTCTGCTAGCTGACTAGCAGTAATGCTTTCCCGAACAGGAAGAAAATGAGCCACTTTGGAAAGGCGGTCAATGACTACGAATATAGCATTGTTCCCTCTCTTGGTCCTGGGAAAACCGGTGATGAAATCCATACCGACCTTATCCCATTTCCATTCAGGAATAGCTAAGGGTTGAAGGATGCCAGCAGGCCTTTGATGCTCTGCCTTCACACGACGACAAACGTTGCAGTTAGCAACATAGTGAGCAATTTCTCTCTTCATCCTAGTCCACCAGAACCTCTGACGTAGGTCCTGATACATTTTGGTACTACCCGGATGAATTGTGAGAGGAGAATCATGAGCCTCCTTAAGAATCAGCTGCCTGAGATGTTGGCTTTTAGGAACCACTAAACGGCCCTGAAAGAGCACTACACCTTGATCATCTGTAGAGAAGTCCTTAGCGAGACCACTAACAAGGTTCTCCTTGATCCGGGAAATTCCCTTATCACGCTTTTGGCCAGCTATGATTTGATCCTTAAGAGTAGGTTTCGCCACCAAGTTGGATAGGAATCCTTGAGGAACAATGTGGAGATTCAACTTCTGAAATTCCTCATGAAGAAGTGGTTGACCTTGTTGTAACATCAAGTTGTTACAATAGGACTTACGACTCAGTGCATCAGCCATGACATTGGCTTTTCCTGGGGTGTAAGTTATCCCTAAGTCGTAGTCCGAGATCAACTCTACCCACCGTCTTTGCCTGAGATTCAAATCCGGCTGGGTGAAGATATATTTTAGACTTTGGTGATCAGTGTATATCTCGCAACGATTACCCAGAAGATAATGTCGCCATGTTTTCAGTGCATGGACTACAGCTGCAAGCTCAAGATCATGTGTGGGATAATTATCCTCATGTGGACGGAACTGTCGAGATGCGTAAGCAATCACATGATGATCTTGCATGAGAATGCAACCTAATCCTTGTCACGAGGCGTCGCAATAGATAATAAAGTCCTTAGATAAATCTGGTGGCACCAAAATGGGAGCAGAGGTCAGTCGTCTTTTCAACTCCTGAAAACTATGCTCGCATTGTGGAGTCCACTTGAACCTTTTATCTTTCTTGAGAAGTTTAGTTAGAGGTTTCGCAATCTTGGAGAAATTCTCAACAAAGCGGCGACAATAGCTCGCTAAGCCAAGAAAACTCCTTACTTGCTTAACTGATTCAGGTTGAGTCCAATCAAGGACGGCCTGAACTCTCTCAGGATTGACAGCAATACCTTTGCCAGAGATTACGTGACCCAGATAAGTCACTTCCGGCAACCAGAATTCACACTTGGAGAATTTGGCATATAGACGATGCTCTCGAAGTTTCATCAATACCAACCTTAGATGCTCGACATGTTCTTGTTCGTTCTTCGAGTAAATGAGTATGTCATCAAGATAAACCACGACGAATTTATCCAAATACTCCATGAAGATCGAATTCATCAGTCGAGAGAAGGTGGCTGGGGCATTAGTTAATCCGAAGGACATAACGGTGTACTCGTATTGGCGATAACGAGTGACAAAAGCCGTTTTTGGAATGTCCCCGTTTTTAATTCTGATTTGATGGTATCCCAACCTCAAATCCATTTTGGAAAAGACAGAGGATCCAGCGAGCTGATCATACAAATCGTTGATCCTGGGGAGCGGATACTTGTTCTTGATAGTGACCAAGTTCACTGGTCGGTAATCCACAACCATCCGTTCCGAGCCATCCTTCTTCTTAACAAAAAGGACGGGGCAAGCCCAAGGAGAAGAACTAGGACGAATGAACCCTTTCTTCAAAGCTTCATCGAGTTGGGTTTTTAGCTCGGCTAGTTCTAAGGGTGCCATCTTATAGGGTCTTCTGGCTATTGGAACTATCCCTGGAATAAGTTCTATTACAAACTCGACATCTCTGACAGGTGGAATACCTGGCAGTTCTTCTGGAAAGACATCCGGAAAATCACGGACTACCGGAATATCTTCTAGCTCAGGGAGAGGGCTAGCATTTAGAGAATAGAGTTGGCGCTTGGTTGTTCGAGTAGAGACATTAACTATCTCTCCCGAGGGATGTGTAAGTTGAACATTCCTAAAATGAGTATCAATCTTGGCATAGTGGGTTTTCATCCAATCCATACCTAGAATGATATTAATGTCCGAAGACTTAAGAGCTATCAAGGATGCTAGGAATACTAGTCTATCCACCAGAATTTCATTGTCATGGCTCACTCTAGAAGTTTGCCATTTTGATCCAGGAGTCTGAACTACTAAAGGTGTGGGCATGCCACAGAAATACATGTTATACAACTGTGCATAACTTTCTGAGATGAATGAATGAGATGCCCCAGTATCAAATAGAACAGATGTTGGATGGCTATTAACAAGAAGCGTACCTAGAATGACATCAGGGTCTTCAAGAGCTTCTTCAGCAGACACATAATTAACTCGCCCACGGGCAGGAGTTGGCTTCACATAGAAGGCTTTCCCTGGTTTTCCGCGTCCAGCGGGCTTGGCATTGTTCTGGGGACATTCACGAGAATAATGTCCCGGTTCTCCACACTGATAGCATACCACTGTAGCACGAGGGGCAACATTTGCTTGCGGTCCTCCAAATGGTCTGGGTGGAGGGTTGGACTGAACTGGACGAGGTGCCTGGAAGGATGGCCTCGCAGTGTACCTTGCCGGCATAGCTGCATTGGGTACCCATATTCAGCGCTTGTTGGGTCCTGAACCCGATGCAGGGTTGAAGTCACGGTTATGCCTCCTTGTGGCCTCGTAGTCAGTCTGTCCGGACTCAGCATTGATCGCTTTATTGACGAGAGCTTGAAAGGTGGCGCACTCATGCAGACGAAGATCTCGACGAAGCTCAGCATTTAGTCCCTTGCGGAACCTAGCCTGCTTCTTGGCATCGGTTGAGACCTCCTCTGGAGCATAGCGAGCAAGGTTTCCAAACTCGCGGCTGTATGCATCCACTGACAATCTGCCCTAGGTGAAGGCACATAATTCCTCTCTCTTGCGGTCCATCAGCCCTTCCGGGATGTGATGGAGACGAAATGCAGCGCTAAACTCTGCCCAGGTTGGCGCGGGTCCTTGAGGACGCATAGCTTCATAGCTTTCCCACCACAGGTTGGCGGGTCCCTCTAGGAAGTATGTTGCAAAGGTCACCTTGTTGGCCTCTGAAACATTTGCAGCTCGAATCTTGCGTGACATGCTGGTTAGCCAATCATCCGCATCGAGGGGATCGATCGAGTAATGGTACTTAGGCGGACACAGCTTAATGAAGTCACCAAGTGACACTCCATCATGGTGATCACTGCGGGGAGCACGTGCGATGTTCTGTTCAATCCTCTCCAACAGCCTGTTGGTCTCCCTCTTATTCCTTTCGGCTTCTAGCATCACCTCTGCTAGAGATGGTGCTCGTGGCAGCTCTTCTTGCCTTGGCTGGCTACTCTCGCCTTGCTCATGAGCATGCACAGGGTTGTTCCTGGTTGACACCATCCTGGGGAAAACAATCCATAGCTTAGACATAGCGAGAAAAAAACTCTAGGACAAGAATTAGGAAATGCTCTGATCAGCATGGTATGTAGAATAAACACCAATCAACATGGTAAAACAACTACCATATGAACATTAGGTTTCATACACACCATGACTTAGTTCAGTACAAACCCAAGCTGAAAACAACTACAGAGAGATGACACAACTCATCAGAGGCATCACAAGCATCCTATACATTATCTATCTACACCTCCGGAACTCAACTCTCAACCTTGATCATACCCCACAAGACACACAGGACTGTGGCGATACGTCTACTAGCTTACTAAGTCTAGCATCCTCGCACTCAAACATCACCGTAGAATGCTTCGTACAGGTTACCCCCATGACCTGGAAGCTGAACCTGCGGATCTAGAAACACTCTAGCCTGGAATCCCTGGAAACCATAAGGGCACGGGTGTGGCCTTGGTCCCCTTGTCGGTGGCAACAGCGGTCCTCGAAGAGGGGTGATGCCTCCAACATCAGGCCAGTCTACGTGTGCTGGCAAATGAGTCCGCGATGGAGTCAGCATCTCCATATCTCCATAACCTGTTTGCACAACAGGTGCCAGCTGCGTCAAAGCTGTCCAAAGACGGGCACGGGTAGCATAGAGCTCCATGCGTAGGGCACGTGCATCACGGTCTCTAGTTTCCAACATCTGCACGGTCACCTGCATTCTAGGGTCTTCATGGGAATGATCAGAATAGGCTGCACTGAGATATCCATCCTCTCCTCCAATGGAAGCAGGTACAAAGCAGACCTCCGTGTTCCGAAGCAGACCATGGTGAAACCTCATAATAGTCAGCATAGTATAGGCGGCTTCCTGAACTGCCATATCTATGGTAACTCCCAATCCATGAGTCCAGTGAAGCGGCTCTGCAGCTCCAGGATATGAAGGGTATATCCTAACAGTACACAGATACTGACTCTGGTTGAAATCTCGGTACTGCTCCTCCATGGTGTACTCCGGGTACCAACGATATCCCGCCTCCATCATCACTCTAACCAACATGGCTGTGTGACCCGGCACATCGATGCACCTAGTCAGACGGACCACCTGACGGAAAGGACAAGACGGCATCTGAAACAGAGAATGATGCAAAGACATTAGAGATCCTAACGGAAATCGAGCAGCATAACGGCTGTAATTGCTCAACAAAAATTTTGAGACAATTTAAAGGAGATTGGAAAGGCATGACCACTCGACTATCTAGACTCAAATCTCTTCTCCATCTGTTTGTCACATCAACAACACTAAAATAACCACACTTACTCACAAACAAGCTAGTTATTGGTCCATGGCTAGTAACTCGTCATCCTAGGCAATAGATGACAATCCTAGTACCTATCCTCGTAGATAAGATGAGAATGACCCAACATAGAATAACTTGGGAAGAGGAGTAAAAAGAGTCTTACGTTCCCTTCCACAATCAATTCCCCTACTTATCTATAGTGTTTCTAGACTCAACTTCGACCGGTTTGGCTTGATAGTCCTACAGTAAGTCAGGCTCTGATACCAACGCTGTCGGGACCCCGATCCTAAGTCATATGATTCCATACTGTAACAAGCCACATCACTTTGCGGCCTCACGCACGGTACTCCACGGCTGCAGCCTTACCTTGGCCGGGACCGTTTGCGACTTTTGGCTCACGTATGTGAACATGTCGCTGGCAATCACACAACAAAGAACCCGGGCCGACATAACTAGTCATAGAACCCAAGTGGCACATCCGTACGGAAACAGGCATACATAACCCAGCAATGCAGGTGTCGGTCTCAAGCGTGTGTAGACGAGTCGTAGCAAGTTACAAGGACTCCATTACGTTGCGAGACACGAATGTCATCGCTGCACGTAGACGAGTCGTAAAAGGCTACAGGGACTCCATTACACTGCGAGACATTTCCCCAAAGGGACAGACACAGCAGCAAAGAAGGATACATGCCGGTCAATCAATGTGTCCGGAGCAGTAGCAAGCTACCAAGGCCCGGTGGAAGCACAAAAAGACAGTTTCCCGTAAGGAGTACTGCTAAAGGCACACAACTAGGTGTCGGATCCCATACATACCGTTGCATGCCGCACGTACGCACGACATGCCCGTTATGCATAGATACAACTATGTCATCACAACATAACCATACAACAACATGACTTTTATTTAAAAGGCTCAGAAGAGCCTTGCATAATATGTTCTTACAGATAGGGGTCACATGACCCGGCACTCAAGTTATACAAACAAGTTCATACAAGCCAGCGGAAACTTAGAACTATCCGAGTACGGACAGTGAAATGAAAAGAGGGCACATGGCCTGACTATCTACAACACGCCACACGGCACAGGGTCATAGCTGGGACACCAGCTATTCGGCATCGTCAACGTCTAGATAGAACCTACCTGATGGGTCCTGGTTTTCCTCTGCAACATTAATTAAGCAAGGATGAGTACAATCGTACTCAGCAAGTCTTTAAAACAGACCTAGTCTAGTTATGCTCATGTATCAACAAAGGGGTGGAGGAGTTTATGCAGAAAGCCAGCTTTGACTCATGGCTAACCTACCCTACTCAGTTTTACACTCTTTGTTACAATTTTACTTATCGCACACGAGTCCACTAACTCCATCTCAATACACCACCATGGACTCACCTTCCCCTCCCGGAAGAGTGCCATCCACGGTACTCACACTTGTCTTGAGATTTTTAGAAGTATCCATTTGATTATCTATGAACAGCATAAGTTCTCCAAGTAGTCCATATCCGCGGACGCGGCTATTCGAATAGTTTCATAACCCTGCAGGGGTGTACTTCTTCACACACGCTCTCGCCACTTATCACTTTGTGCCATAAACCATGCACCTCGACAACCTTCAAGCGGATGCCCAGCGAGGGAGTCGGCCACGACCGTCAATCACATAAGACCTCTAGTCCAGGCTACCGCCTATTTGAGACTGACCCGCATGGAAGTCCGGCCGAAGTTTCCACTACGGTCCCAAACGATGTGCGTAGGGTTCCCAAGCCCACCATTCGGATGACCCTTGGTACACCGTGCCTCTGCCTACCGCGTCGTAACCCACCCCGAGGGTCAGCGCTACGCACGGCCTCCAGCAAGCTATAAACACCAGAAACTACTTGCAATACCTGGACCAAAGACTAAGCGACTGATAAGTCGAGCGGGGTCATATTTCAGGGCCCAGCATGTGGTAGTATCTCGTCTTGGATCTCAAACACGGAACACAGTTCCTAAGAACGGTCTCAATGAGACAACCCACTATGTACTCCTACATAGCCTCTCATCGCCACCTTTTACCAAAACGGATTCATTATGAGCTCAACACATCGGAACATCACAATTTCACTCTAACTCATCACCCAGATGAATCAGACCTGACACAACTCTAAGCATAGCAGCATGGCATGAAGATAAGCTAAGCACATCACGGCACAAGCATCTACCAGGTATGCTAGGTTGCAAGGTGTAGCTATTTACTGTGACAAGATCAGGTCATGCATAAGAATAGGATCATCTACCGGGTATGACTGACATGTGATCGTTTGTCCTAATGCAATAATGAGAGCAGGAGCGAGAGAATGGGATGTTATCGGAATGATCAATGGGGTTGCTTGCCTTGCTGAGTTGCGGAAGAGTTCTCTCCTTCGTCGGGGTACGGAGTAGTATCGTCTGGATTCGGACCTACCGCAATGCAGATAAGAACAATCAATACAAGCAAATGCGACAATATGATGCATGATCATGGCATAGTGGTATACATGGGTGAGCTAATGTGAATGGTGATCATGTCTATTTAATTCAGATTTGAATATAGGTTCCAAGTTGTCCTCATTTCAAATTCCATATAATGACCTAATGCTAAAATGTCCAAGTTCACCTATTTGGGTTGCTCTATCATGCATGAGAGTAGCACCATTGGATTCATTGGATTTTTCTGATAAATTTTCATATATAAATTATTTTCATCTGACTTACAGATTAATTTATATGATTTTTCAAAGTTTTAAAAATTTTCTGGAATTATTTTAAAATAAGAAAATGAGTTATGACATAAGCATGATGTCATGATGACATCAGCTGGTCAGCTGACTCGGCCCAGAGTCAAACCTGACATGTGGGGTCCACATGTCAGTGTCTGGTTAGTTTAACTAACTAATTAAAATTAATCCTAACTAATTAGCAGACCGGGGCCCACTTGTCAGTGTCACATTTGTTTAACTAAATGATTTAAAGTAATCCGTGATTAACTTAACTAATCTGGACAGGGGCCCCACCTGTCATTGACTCACAGAGTCAAGCCAGGGGTCCACCCGGGTCAAACCCACCGGAGTTGGCCGGCGGCTTGACGCCGGTGACCTCCAGAGACGGCGGCGTCCGTTGGGTTTCTTCTACAGGGGGTTATCTAGCGAGCTAAGGCCACTGGCGAGTAGCCCGCGCACAACCGCATCCATCCGGAGCCGCAGGAGGTCACGGGGTCGCCGGAGCTCGCCGAAAACGAGCTCATGGCGGCGGCCGGAGCTCGGGTTCGGACGCAAACGCGACACAGGGCACGGAACGACCGGGCGATGGGTTCTACGAGCTCCTGGGAACTCCAGGAGTTCATTCATGCACACGCGCGTGAGCTTAGGGGTCTGCACGCACGGCGACGACCGACCACGGCGGCGAGGTGGATTCGGGTCCGACAGCTAGGCTAGCTACGGCGCGAGGAAGAGAGGGGGAACGCAGGGGGAAGGAGTAGGAGCTCACTACGGATCCAGGGAGCTGGTCAGTGGCCTCGGGGCGGTCGGAATCGATGGCGAGCCTCGAATTCCCCTCCGGCGACCCGAGGAGGAAGAAGACGGCACGACGGTGATAGAAGCCCTCCAGCGATGCGTGGCTTGTCTGGGAGGTGGAGGAGGTCCGGGCGGAGCGATTGGCTGGCTCAGGAGGGCTCGGGGTTGGCTAGAACGGCGGCACGTCGGAGAATCGTGGGTCGGCCATGGCAAAGCCGAGAGGAGAAATGCGAGAGAGAGAGAGAGAGAGCGGCGACTGCGAGGGAGAGAGGGAGAAGACCTCGGCGACGGCGAGCTGGCGCGCCCTGGGCCTCCAGGCGGGCGACCAGGCAGGGAGGAGGTGGAGGCCTCCCGGCGCCGCGCGGCACTTCGCCTCTGCCTACTGGCAGAGGTTGAAGATGACCGCTTGGCCCTGGTGGGCTGGGCCATCTCCTTCCTGGGCCAGGTAAGCCCCTTCTGGCTTTTTTTTTCTGTTTCCTGTTTTCTAATATTTGTTTTATTTCCTATGCAGGTTCAAATGACTTTTATAAAATGACCCACATATTTTCTAAATTGTAGTTTGAATATTCCAAACTTATAATAATAGTTTCAGATTATTTTGTAAACAGTGATAATGATATTTGCTTTATTTGTCATTTTCCAGGGATGTAAACCATTAATTCAAATTATTTTAAATGTTCAAATAATACAAATATCCCCTAGTATATCCATGTCCCTATTTCTCAGACATAGGGGACATTTTTGATGAGCATTCTGGATTTGTTGAAATTTCATTTATCTAGAAATCCTATAATTCATTAAGTGGGTGGGGTTTTCTTCTTCTCCCCATTTCATATTGATGCATAGATGATGATGATGATGCAAACACATTACTAGCCTATGACTCTTACTAGGGTTGTGACACCCCCTCACGGAATGAGAGTGGCCAGATCCTCTTGCTGTGATAATGCCAGAGCTTCTGTTGGTAGATTGCCGTCCGGCTCAAGGCTAGCTCGCGAGCCTCCTCAAGCAGGTCAACGCCGTCTTCTCTTGCTTCCTTGGCGTCCTTGTCCGTATATAGGGTGACCCGAGGCGAGTCGAATTCGATGTCGGTGGGGATGATCGCCTCAGAGCCATACACGAGAAAGAACGGGGTGTAGCCGGTTGAACGGTTAGGGGTGGTCCTGAGACTCCAAAGGACGGCCGACAGCTTGTCGATCTAGCAGCCAGCCGACCTGACCAGCGGAGTCACGAGCCGGGGCTTGATGCCGGATAGAATGAGGCCGTTTTCCCTCTTGACCTGGCCGTTTGATTGCGGATGAGCGACGGAGGCCAGGTCGAGCCGGGTCCCTTGCTTGGAGCAGAAACGCGCGACCGCGCCTTTGGCAAAGTTGGTGCCATTGTCGGTGATGATGCTGTGGGGGACGCCGTAGCGTACTGTAATGTCATCGATGAACCGGACGGCTGTGGGGCCGTCGAGCTTCTTGATGGGCCGTGCTTTGATCCACTTGGTGAATTTGTCCATGGCCACCAGCAAGTGTGTCATGCCGCCTCGAGCGGTTTTGAAGGGGACCACCATGTCTAGCCCCCAAACGGCAAAGGGCCACGAGAGGGGGATGGTTTGGAGGGCTGTTGCCGGCAGGTGGCTTTGCATGCTAGAAGACGCCGGTAGTGCTGCGGTGGATGAGCTCGTTGTTGATGATGCTGTAAGCCGAGGCCCGGCGCTGGATCTGCCTAGCCAGAGTCTCGTCCGGAGGCAGCTCGCCTTGTAAAAGGAACGCCAAGATGGGCTGGGCCCATGAGGGGGCTGCGACGGCAGCCGGCTGGAGGACTCTCGGGGCTGGTTTATCAGCCCCCGGGACCGGCTCGCCAGCCCCCGGGACCTTCTCGGGAGCCCCTAAGGCTGGTTGGTCAGCCCCCGGGCCTAGCTCGCCGGCCCGTGGAGCCGGCTAGCCGGTGACCATCATGACGACCGCGTCGTCGGGTCTGTCCGCTCCGTGTGCCGCCGGTTCGATTGGGGCCGGCTGGGCAACCCACGGTTCAAGAGCCGACGACGGAGTTGCTGGGGAGGCGACCGGCACCGTTGATGGGCCGACAGCGCTTGCTGGCACGAAGATTGACTCTGACTCTAGGGAGGGCTTGACCGACGGCTTGAGCAGCCGCTTGAGAGAGACGCCGGCTAGGATGGCCTGCCGGGTGGAGCTGATTTTTGCCAACGCGTCTACCGCCTCGTTATCCGCTCGGGGGATATGGTGGAACTCGCAACCCTCGAAGGAGCCGGTGAGTTGTTGCACGAGGAAACGGTAGCTGGCCATGTTGGCATCCCTGGCGTCCCATTCGCCAGAAACTTGCTGCACCACGAGGTCGGAGTCGCCGAAGTAGAGGATGCGCCTGATGTCGATCTCCTTGGCGAGCCGGAGGCCATGGACGATGGCCTCGTACTCCGCCATGTTGTTGGAGGCGGCGAAGTGGATCTGGAGGGTGTACTTGAGTTGATCACCTTTCGGGGAGGAGAGGACTATGCCGGCACCCAGGCCGATCCTCATCTTCGAGCCGTCGAAGTGCATTCTCCAATGCATGGAGTCCGGGGGAGGCGGGACAAACTCCGTCTCCGCCCAGTCGACGAGGAAATCCGCCAATGCTTGCGACTTGACGACGGTTCTTGGCTCGTACCGGATCTCGTGATTGGCGAGGGCGATCACCCACTTGGCAATCCGGCCGGTGGAGTCCCGGCCGCTCATGATCTCGCCGAGCGGGGCCGTGCTCACCATGGTGATGGTGTGCTCTTGGAAGTATTGTTTGACCTTTTTGGCAGCAAAGTATATGCCGTAACACATCTTCTGGTAGTGGGGGTAGTTCTGCTTGGACGCGGAGAGGACCTCGCTGAGGTAGTAGACGGGCCGCTGGACCGGCAGGGCCTTGCCCTCCTCCGGCCGTTCGACCACCAGCACGACGCTGATGACTCGGGTCGTCATGGCGATGTACGCGAGCAGTGGTTCCTTCTCAGTCGGCGCAGCCAAGATTGGCGCGCGGGTGAGAACCTTCTTGAGGCCGCGAAAGGCCTCGTCTGCCTCGTCAGGCCAGTCGAAGGTGCCCGGCTTCTTGGTTTGACCCGGCTCGATGAGAGCCGTCTTGCGAAGGAGCCCGTAGAGGGGCAGAGCCATCTCCCCCAGGCGGCTGATGAACCGGCTGAGCGAGGCAAGGTAGCCGTTGAACTTCTGGACGTCATGGAGCCGGGTCGGCTTTGGCATGCGCTCGATCTTGCGGATCTTCTCGGGGTTAGCTTCGATGCCGCGGGCGGACATGAAGAAACCCAAGAGTTGACCGGCGGGAACGCCGAAGACACATTTCTCCGGGTTGAGCTTAACCTTGTATTCGCGCAAGTTTGCGAGGGTCTCCCGGAGGTCGTCGAGGAGGCTGAAGTGCTTCTTGGTTTTGACGACGATGTCATCGACGTAGACGTGGATGTTCCTACCTATCTAAGGCAGGAGGCACTTTTGCATGCACCGTTGGAATGTGGCGCCTGCCTTCTTCAGGCCGAAGGACATGGTGATGTAGCAGTACGCCCCAAAGGGCGTGATGAAGGAGGGCTTGAGCCGGTCTTCCGGGTCTAGCTTGATTTGGTGGTAGCCGGAATAGGCATCCAAGAAGGACAGCAAGTCGCAGCCATCCGTGGAGTCGATAACTTGATCGATCCGTAGCAGGGCGAATGGGTCCTTGGGACATGCCTTGTTCAGGCTAGTGTAGTCGATACACATGCGCCAAGTCTTGTTTTTCTTCAGCACCAGGACTGGGTTGGCCAGCCAGTCTAGGTGCAACACTTCCATGATGAACCCGGCCGCGAGCAGCCGGGCGATCTCTTCTCCTATAGTGCACCGCTTCTCCTCGGAAAAGCAGCGTAGGGGTTGCTTGACTGGCTTGACGTCCAGCCAAACGTGTAGTTTGTGCTCGGCAAACTTCCTCGGAACAACCGGCATGTCCATGGGGGACCACGCAAAGATGTCCCGATTCTCATGGAGGAAGTCGACGAGCTTGCCTTCCTATTTGCTGTTGAGGCAGGAGCCGATCGTGACGCACTGAGCCGGGTTGGACGGGTCGAGCGGGACTTGCTTGGTGTCCTTGGACGTATGGAAGTTGGCCTCGCCGATGGATTGCAAGGGAGGAGCCGGCACAGCCGGCTGGCTGGCGGTGAGGGCCACGAGCCGGTCGAGCTACCGCTTCTCCTCGGCGATTTCCAAGGCCTCGGCCAACCGACTACCGTCTCGAGCGCATTCGAGCGACATCTTGTAGTCGCCTTTGACGGTGATGATTCCCTTGGGGCCCGACATCTTGAGCTTGAGGAAGGCGTACTGCAGGACCGCCATGAAGCTGACTAGAGCCGGCTGACCCAGCAGCGTGTGGTAGGGGCTTGCGAGGTCCATGACCTTGAATAGTACTGGCTCGTGGCAGAAGTGTCCGAGTCCGCCGAAGAGGACGTCGAGCGTGATCTTGCCTACAGGGGAGGAAGATTTTCCAGGCATGATACTGTGGAAAACTGTTCGGCTCGCCTGTAGGTCTTCTCTCTTTAGCCCCAGCTTGTGCATCGTGTCGAGGTAGAGGATATTGATGCTGCTGCCACCATCTATCAGCACCCGCATAAAGTGGCAGGCTCGATCCTTGGTAGCGACGGTGGGGTCGAGGACCAAGGCATAGCTGCCGTGATTCGGCATCACTGCGGGATGGTCGGCCTGGCTTCACGTGACCAGCTTCTCCGACCAGTGCATGAACTGGGGAGTTGCCGGCATGGTGGCGTTCACTTCATGGTGGAGCCGGTGCTCCACGTGCTTGCCCGTCTCTTCACTGGTGAAGACGATGTAGCAACCATCTTGGTTGGGGGACTGGTCGACTAGGCGATCGTCATTTGGGGCCGTTGCCGGCGCCGGGGCGACAGCTTGGACCGGGGCTGGCGCATGGGCTGGCGACGTGGGAGGAGCCGGAAGGCCGTCCCCCGGGCCAATCGTTGTGAGAAGCTGCACTGCCGGAGCGTGTGCGTGGAGGGTTTGGCCCCCGAGTGATTCTTGCATGGAAGATCGAGAATTTGCTCGAAGGTGAGCTTCGGCTGCCGGGCAACCTTGCCGGTGCGCTGGCGCTAGCTGGAAGGCTAGGCAGCCGGCTCCTGATCCTCGACAGTGTTGACCTGCCAGCTCCTGTAGCGGGGATCCGACTGGTCGTTCTTGCGCTTGTTGCTCTGCGGCTGCCGGTTGTCGGCAGCCGGCCGGGCCACGACCGGCGTCATTGACGCCTTGGCCGGTGGGGTCGTCTTGACCCGGATGGCCGAGTCGGCCGTGGCGTATTTGTCCGCCTTGGTCATGAGTTCGGCCAGCGTGGTCGGCTCGGAGCATAGAAGCTTGTGCTTGAGAGGGGTGCCGTCCCAGCAACCCTCGATGAAGTATTCCACGGCTTGCACCTTGTGCACTCCCTCGCAGGAGTTGCGGAGCTCGGTCCATCGGGTGAGGTAGTCGTGGAGGGATTCGTCCGGCCGCTGAACGCACATAGCAAGTTCACGGGGCCGGCCAGGCCGCTTGTAGGTGTTGGTGAAGTTGCGGACGAAGGCCTCCTCGAAGTCCGTCCACGTGTTCATGCTGTCGGTCGCCAGGCTGTTGAGCCAGGTGCGGGCCGAGCCGATGAGCATGAGGGGGGCGTAGCGGACGGCCACACATTTGTTTCCCCTAGCAATGCCCACTGCGGTAGTGTAGTCGATTAGCCAGTCTTCTGGCTTGGCAGTCCCGTTGTACTTCGGGGTGTCCCTAGGGAGCGTGAAGCCCTTCGGGAATGGCTCGGTGTAGATCCGGGGGCCGAAGCAAGCCAGGCCGATCGAGCCCTCCTCCTCAAGGAGGACGGATTGCGAGTTGGTCGATGCGGTTGCGAGCATCGTCCTTGCTACGGGGGACGCGTAGCCCGAGCCGGGCTGAGAGCTCGGGGCGGATGGTGGGCGGCGTTGATTGTCGCGACCCGCGTTGCGGGGGTGGTGTGTGCCCCCGGCTGCGCTGGTTGCCAGATGCCGGTGCTTCGCGGTAGCGGCTGCTACGAGGCGGCTCGTTGGTGCGCTGGCTGCTCACTCCTCGGTGGCTGAGAGGGCCAGGGGTCGTGCGTCTCGACCCGATGACCAAAGATGCGAGGGGAACAGGAGTACTGCGTTGCCTGGCGGCCGGCAGTTCCCGTGCCCTCGCGCTCGGGCCGGGGGCCTTCAGTGGCGGTGCCGCCTGGCGCGAGCTGATGCTGCTGTGCGTCAGCAACATCGATAAGCTCCTTGATGTGGCGCTAGTGGGCCGCACACTCTTCGCCCTCCAGGGTGTCCAGTTCCTCGTAGAACACCTTTAGGGCCCGCAGTTTAGCTACGGGGGTGTTGTAGACGGGCATTTCGCCGCCGAGGATTTCGGCGACCACGCGGCCGCGGTCATGCACGGCTCCATGCCGGCTGGGCTCGGCGCCAGCTGGGGTAAGGCCGTAAGCGGAGGCGTATTCCCGCTGCGCCGCTTCCATGCGGCGGCGAGGGCGGTGGCATCCTCGAAGAGGATGCGACAAGCCACCTCGAGGTCGGACGCGGCGGTGTCGGGGTTTGCCGTCGGGGCAATCGGGGCCCAAGCCCTGGAGGGCCGCACCGACCGGGTCGGACGTGCCGACGCAGGTGGCAGCGGCGATGGCCATTACCCGCGCCCATCCGGAGGCAGTGGAGGAGGTGATGGCCATCACCCCCTCACGGTCACGGGACCCACTGGGGCGGGCCGCAGCGAGTACTCCCACGACTGTGGGCGGGCCGGCGTAGACGAGTACCCCTGCAGGGTACTCATCCGCGGCTCGAGCCTCGACAAGGCTGAGCCTGCCAAAGCGCTCGGTGAGCGCGTCGATGTCGGTCGCTAGGCTGTCGGAGTCGCTTGCAGGGCATGCCACAGCAAGCCCCACGAGCCCCCCACGGGTTCGCTGGGCCAAGCGGCGGCGGCGGGGGATGGCGAGAGGTCCCGCCTGGAGCATGAACCCGAACAGCGCCGTGGATGGCCCCATGGTGGGTGCCAACTGTCGTCGTTTTCTCATGACACATGCCATAGGGTGGCTTATCGGTGGTGTTGGGGCCATAGGACGCCGATGGGCTCCGGGTGCGAGATTGGGTACAAGAAGGTGGAGACACGTGATGTACCCAGGTTCAGGGCCCTCCGTGGGAGGTAATGCCCCTAGTCCTGCTTGGATTCGTTGGATGGATGGATAAGTATAGAGAGGTGATCCTAGAGCTGTGTTCGGAGGAGGAAGAAAGGATCAGCCGACTCGTCTCCCTCTGCTACTGGGAAGGGTATGAGAGCTCCTTATGTGTGTGTTCTTGATCGGGGGTTCCATCCCCGTTGTATGGGGGCTCGGGGGGTTTTATAGGCCAACCCCCGGCTCTTACAATATGATTTAGGTACGAGGGTGGAGGGACCCGGCTGGCAGCCTCTCCGCCTGGCCAGGGGGTCCCGTGGCTTGTATTGTCTCGTCATGGGCGGGGCCCGCCGACCGAGTGGTTCCATCCCTGCTGGGACCCGTCGACGGGCACCGCGATTGGCCATCCCCCACCTGCCCCGGCACGGGCCGCCCGGGGAGGCGTCGCTTAGCGCCAGCCGGCTGAGGTCATCGGTACGGCCGGCGGCACTGTATCCACGCCGGGGCAGGCACTCAAGTGGCAAAGGCATGCTGGAACTGTTCCCCGTCCGGTCACGCTCACTGAGGTCAGCGGGCCGGACGGATGGACTGTAGCCATGCGGGACGGCGCGTCAGCGACCACTGTGGCCACAGGGTCGTTCGCCCTGCCAGTCACGTTGCGCTACCATACCTGCGGACAGGGAGACGGGACAGGGCGTGTCCGTCCCCAAGTCAATGGGCTGCCCGGCTCGTGGGCAGCCGGCTGCTTGGTCGGCCGGGCGGGAGCACGCTCGGCCGCTAGGCAAGCCGGGCAAAAATGCCAGCTGGAGACGGCTTGTGTGGCGTGTCCCCAGCAGGCCTCGTCCAGCCGGCCGATTGGTTTTTCTTCGAAGTGGAGTGGGGAGGAACCCGTTGCCACTATCACATGCTGGGCCCTGAAATATGACCCCGCTCGACTTATCAATCTCTTAGTCCTTAGTCCAGGAGTTGCAAGTAGTTTCTGGTGTTTATAGCTTGTTGGAGGCCGTGCGTACTGCTGACCCTAGGGGTGGGTTACGATGCGGTAGGCAGTGGCATGGTGTACCAAGGGTCACCCAAATGGTGGGCTTGGGAACCCTGCGCACATCGTTTGGGGTTGTAGCAGAAACTTCGGCCGGACTTCTGTGCGGGTTCAATCTCAAATAGGCGATAGCCTGGACTAGAGGTCTTATGTGATTGACGGTCGTGGCCGACTCCCTCGCTGGGCTTCCGATTGAAGGTTGCCGAGGTGCATGGTTTTTATGAGCACACAGCGATAAGTGGCGAGAGCGTCTGTGAAGAAGTACACCCCTGCAGGGTATGAAACTATTCGAATAGCCGCGTCCTCGGATATGGACTACTTGGAAAACTTATGCTGTTCATAGATAATTTAATGGATTCCCATAAAAAATATCAAGACAAGTGTGAGTACTGTGGATAGCACTCTCGTAGGAGATGGAAGTGAATCCATGGTGGTGTATTGTTGTGGACTTAGTGGACTCGTGTGCGATATCTAAAATTTGAAACAAATAATTAACATGTGTAGTAAAGGTTAGCCAAGAGTCAAAGGTGGCATTGCTGCATAAACTCCACCACTCCCCTTGTTGATACATGAGCATAATTAGTCTAGGTCTATTTTAAAGACTTGCTTAGTACATTTGTACTCATGTTTGCTTAGTAAATGTTGCAGATGAGACCCATGACCCATCAGGTGGGTTATATCTAGATGTCGACAATGCCGAATAGCTGGTGTCCCAGCTACGACCTTATGCCCTATGGCGGGCTATAGATAGTCAGGCCATGTGCCTTTTTACCCTTTCATCTGTCTGTACTTAGACAACTTAATGCTTCTGCTTGGCTTGTATGAACTTGCTTGTATGACTTGAGTGTCGGGTCATGTGACCCCTACCTGTAAGAACATATTATGCAAGGCTCGTCTGAGCCTCTTAAATAAAAGTTGTGTTGTTGTATGGTTATGTTGTGGTGCCATAGTTGTATCTATGCATATCGGGCATGTCGTGCATACGTGTGACATGCAACGGTATGTATGGGATCCGACACCTAGTCATGTGCCTTTAGTAGTACTCTTTACGGGAAACTGCCTCTTTGTGCTTCCATCGAGCCTTGGTAGCTTGCTACTGCTTCGGACACATTGATTGACCAGCATGTATCCTTCTTTGCTGCTCTGTCTGTTCCTTCAGGGAAATGTCTCACAGTTATGACTCGTCTACATGCAGTGATGACATTTATGTCCCACGGCGTAATGGAGTCCTTGTAGGTTGCTATTAATCGTCTACACACGCTTGAGGCCGACACCTGCATTGCTGGGTTACGTATGCCTGTTTCTGTACGGATGTGCCACTTGGGTTCTATGACTAGTCATGTCGGCCCGGGTTCTCTATTGTTTAATTGCCAGCGACATGTTCACATACATGAGCCAAAAGACGCAAACGGTCCCGGCTAAGGTAAGGCTGCAGCCGTGGATCTTACCGTGCGTGAGGGCGCAAAGTGATGTGATATGTTACAGTCTGGATTCGTATGACTTAGGATCGGGGTCCCGACAGGAGAACTCCCAAGTACCCCTCGCACAGCGTCACGAAGCCAGCGAGGTAGAGAATGGCGTTGGGGCCAAGGTGGTGCGGCTAAAGGTCGAAGGTATCCATCAGCAACCAGAAGAAGTGGCTCACCGGGAGCCCTAAACCGCGGGAGAAGTGCCAGAGTAAGACGACGCGCTCCCCTGGCCATGGCGCCGACACCACCTTGTCGCCCGGTGCACGGGCAACCACATGCTCCGCCGGCCGCAGCATGCGCGCGTGGCGGAGGTCCGCGATGGCCTCCTCGGTGACAACGGATCGAGCCCAGCTTCCTCCATGTCCGTCAACCATTGCGATGGTAGGGCGGCATGCGGGCTCGTTTGCAAGCTCGGGAGTGGTGTTGCGCAAGGGAGCAAGGGAGGCGAAGAGAAAGGCAACAAGAGGACAAGAGGGGTGCGGGTATCTCCGCCCTGCCCTTCCTCCCCTTTTATTTGGGGAGGCCACGACCGGGGAACATGGGCATTAACTACGCCCACGCCGCTGGAATCTCCGCACGCGAGTGGGCGGCTCAGGCCATAACTGCCGCTTCGGGGCGCAGAGGATCCTGTCCGTGCCCCGAGGCCTACTGGGATACACCCATAGCCTAGCAGGCTAGGCCCAGGGCGACGTCTCGTCTGCCTCGTGCACGGGGCCCATGACATCATTACCTGCCGCGTGGCGCGCAGTGGACCGGCCCGGGACCCAGGGCGACGCGCCGGAACCCGAGGCATCGGGTCCGACTACCGACCCGGTTGGCTTTTCGGCTTCACGCTGGAGGCGGCCACCACAAGGGGGAAGCCGCCGGCTCCCCTCCGTCTCCTGGACGCGGGCCCCTTCCGGCTTCGGGGACCACTGATGACGTTATTACCCCTGGGTAGGCCAAAGAAACGGGGTTCTGCCCCCGCTTCAAAGAAAAAGTACACGACCGGCTGCCCACGGCCGGCTAGAGCGCAGCCGGCTCGAGCAATCGCTAGCTGGCTCGTAGATGGCTGGTCGAGGTGCCGGCTCGACCCCCGGCCGGCTGGGCGTGACCGGCTGCCTCTGGGACTCCTCCCCCGTTGACCCCGGGGCGGACAAGCAACGTCCCGTCCCTCTGCGCACGGGTACGGCGACACGACATGACCGCCACGATGGGCGCCATTGTAGCCACAGTGACCGCTGATGCACGGGCGCGCGTTGTTACAGTCCGGCCATACGGGATGTTGACCTTGGTGACCGCGACCGAGCGAGGAAACAGTGCCGGCACGCCTCCGCCGACTCGATTACCTGCCTTGGCGTGGCTACAGTGCAGCCGGCCATACCGATGACTTCAGCCAGCTGGTGCTAGACGACGCCTCCCGAGCGGCCCGTGCCGTGCTAGGTGGGCGAGGTCCAATCGCGGAGCCGGCTGGCAGGCCCCAGCGGGCGATGCGACCGCGCAGCCGGTGGACCCTACGGGCGACAAGACATCTAGAAGGGCAGGACCCCCTCGTCAGCCGGAGAGGCTGCGAGCCGGGTCCCCCACTTGAATACCTCAGGAATATTGTAAGTCGGGGGTTTGGCCTATAAAACCCCCCAAGCCCCCCATGCAACGAGGGGAACGAGTCTCACACACTCACTCACGGGTTACTTCCCACACTCTCTCACACTTCATAGCGGAGGAAGGCGAGCCAACTGGTCCGTCTGGCTCCTCTAGACACAGCTCTAGGAGCAACCTTGTAAACACCCCCATCCATCAAACTAGACAAAGCAGGACTAGGGGTATTACCTCCCACGGAGGGCCCTGAACCTGGGTACATCATGTGTCACCACCACTTGTGCCTAATCCCGCACGTGGAGCCCGTCGGCGTCCTCCGGGCCCAACCACCTACGATAAGCCTACCCATGGAATCTGTCGTGAGAAAACGACGACAACTAGGGTTTAAGCTTCTATCACTCTAGCAACCCACCACCTACTTATTACTTCCCAATGCCTTCCTCTAGGCCCAAACAATGGTGAAGTGTTATCTAGTCGAAGTTCACATAACACCACTAGAGGAGAGACAACATACATCTCATAAAAATATCGAACGAATACCAAATTCACATGATTACTTATACCAAGACTTATCCCATGTCCTCAGGAACAAACGTAACTACTCACCAAACATATTCATGTTCATAATCGAAGGAGTATAAGTGATGATCAAGGATCTGAACATATAATCTTCCACCAAGTAAACCAACTAGCATCAACTACAAGGAGTAATCAACACTACTAGCAACCCAAATGTACCATTCTAAGGTTTTGAGACAAAGATCGGATACAAGAGATGAACTAGGGTTTGGAGAGGAGATGGTGCTAATGAAGATGTTGATGGAGATTGACCCCCTCTCGATGAGAGGATCGTTGGTGATAACGAGGGCTTCGATTTCCCCCTCCTAGAGGGAAGTTTCACCAGCAGGATCGCCCTGCCTGAGCTCTAGATTGGTTCTGCCCAAGTTCCGTCTTGAGACGATGGCGCATCGTCCCAAAAGGTCTCTTATGATTTTTTCCTCAATGAAACCCTTCATATAGCAGAAGATGGGCACCGGAGGGCTGCGAGGTGGCCCACAAGCTTGCTAGCCGTGGCTAGGGGGGCGGCCAGCAGGCTTGTGGCTCCCTGGTGGGCCTCCTAATGTATTTATTTCTCTTAGTAACTTTTATATGTTCCAAAATAATTCTCCATAGATTTTCAGAAATTTTGGAGTTGCGCAGAATAGCTATCTCAGGTTTGCTCCTTTTCCAGTCTAGAATTCCAGCTACCAACATTCTCGCTCTTCATGTAGACCTTGTAAAATAAGAGAGAAAAGGCATAAGTATTGTACCAAAATGTGTAATAACAGCCCATAATGCAATAAATTTCAATATAAAATCATGATGCAAAATGGACGTATCAACTCCCCCAAGCTTAGACCTCGCTTGTCCTCAAGCGAGAGCCGAAATCAATAAATATGCCCACATGTTTAGAGACAGTGGTGTCGATAAAATAAAATACGGACATGAAGGCATCATGGTAATCTTTATAACAGCAACATATATTGACATATAATTTCTTATTCCAAAGTAACAATTCATTCACAATGGCAAAGTATGAATCAAGAACTCTATTGAGAACTGACAAACTATGATCTCAGTCATTGAAGCAATTCCAATTTAACATAACGTGGGAAAGAGTCAATATAAGAGCTTGTAAAGAAAACCCACATACTCAATCATCTTTTAGTCTTTCACAGTTGCTAACACTCACGAGGTACCTATGAGTTCAAAGTTTCAATCGGACACACAGAAAGATAGGGGCGTATAGTGTTGCCTCCCAACTATTTACCTCAAGGGTAACGTCAACAGTAATAATTCAAGCTCACCCACTTCCGAGTGGATATATGTGCCTAGATAATTCCCCAACATGTGCCACCTGCCAGAAGATAAAGGCGAAAATAACGAAGGTGATTGAGATCACCACGACTCATGCATAAAGGTAAGTACTAGAAAATAAAAGTAAGAGATAGGCACTTCACAGAGGGAAGCAGAGGTTGTCATGTGCTTTTATAATTGGATGCACAATCTCTTAATGCAAAAGAACGTCACTTTATATTGCCCCTTGTGATAGAGAACTTTATTATGCAGTCCGTCGCTTTTATGTCTTCCCTATCACAAGTTCGTATAAAGTTTATTTTCCTCACACTAATAGATCACACATATTTAGAAAGCAATTTTTATTGCTTGCACCAATGACAACTTACTTGAAGGATCTTATTCTATCCTTATGTAGGTATGGTGGACTCTCATGGCAAAACTGGGTTAAGGGTGTTTGGATGCACAAGTAGTATCTCTACTTGGTGCGGAAGTTTTGGCTGATATGAGGTGGAAGCAAGCAACACATGTTGAGGGATCTCTAACAATATAACTTCTATTCGGAAATAAGCAAACATAAGCCATTATGTTGTATTCCTTATTCAACATCAACTTCTTAACATATAATATTTTAATGAGTGCTCACAATCATAGAAGATGTCCAAGATAATATATTTATATGTGAACCTCTCTTTCTTTATCACTTCCTTTTAATTGCCCCAATGACCAACAACTATGTTTGTCAACCCACAACAGGTTTCAATCGACATACTTTTTATACATGAAGTCATCACTCCCCATAAGATTTTCATACGTACTCTTTGCTTTTATTCTACACTTCCTTCTACTTCATCTTTCTCAAGATTAAAATCATACCTAGCAAGGCACTCAACTAAAAATCACTTTTCGTTATATAACTCACGGACTTGCTTACATAGGGGGAATCATAAAGCAAAGACTCAAAACTAGATCACACGAAAACTTTATTCTACTAGATCAAGATATAACCAAAAGAACTGAACTAACAAAAGATGATGAAAAAAAACGAAAGATGTGATGGTGATACGATACCGGGGCACCTCCCCCAAGCTTGGCACAAACCAAGGGGAGTGCCCATACCCATGTGTTTAGTTGTCTGGCTTCGGAGGTGATGGTGCTACATACTTGCAATGAGGCCCTTCAGAATACAATTCTCCTCCTCGAGCTTGTTATTTTGCCGTCTGAGATCCATTATTTCCTTGTAAAGTTTTTCAACGATGGCTAGAGCACCTTTAACCCATGGATGTTTCGTTGGCGCGGGGGAAGAAGCAATACTCCTCTTCATATTTTTAGAAGTAAGAAATTTAGCATTGGAAGGGATAACCGAATTTGGAATTGTTGAGCTCTGAAGTTCTTCCAGCATGGCTCCAGGTTGTGAATGAGAGGTAACTTCTTGGTCCTCCTCCATGGCATCTATCCTTTTCAAATCGGTCTCCATCGCTTCTTCCGTAGCTGGCCCGAAGTAGTTCTCCCCGACCGACTCTTGCAAAGAAATCTTGCTCTAAATCTGCTGCAGAAATAGCTCAAAAAGAAAACATGAGGTATTGTCATGATACGAGAGTCAAAACTTTCGCGAGATTATATAATTAATTTTTACTGACCCGAAAGAGTATGTCACAAGAAAATGGAGTCCGAGTGGTGCACGACATGGCCACAAGCCCTAGGGGCACGACTAGGGGGGTTGGCCGCGCCGAGCAGGCTTGTCGCCTCCTCGTGCACTATTCAAACTACTTTAAATTTTCCTAATTTTTGAATATCCCAAAACAGATGAAAATTGCCATAGAAAAAGTTTTGGAGTCTTTTAACTTACCGTACCACGTACCTATTCCTTTTCGGAGACTGAAACGTTCAGCTAAGTCTCCCTACACCTTCGGTTTCAACATTTATGGGAGTACCAGAGATATAATGTTTGATTCTTTGACCGTTCACCACCTTCGGTTTTGTGGCTTCGGTGTTGTTAATCTTGATGGCACCGAAACGACATACCTCTTCGATGATATAACGACCTTCCCATTTAGAGAGAAGTTTTGTAGGATCGAAAGTAGGTCTAGAGGGGGGGGTGATTAGACTACTTGACCAATTAAAGGTTTTGCCTATACCAAATTTTAGGGTTGACAATTTTTAGCATTTCATGGCAAGTCAAGTACACCCTACACATGCAAGTCTAAGAGTATATAGCAGCGGAAAGTAACAACAAGCATGTATAGAAGGGATAGGGTTGGAAGATCAAACGCAATTGTAGACACAATGATTTTTCCCGTGGTTCCAATAGGTGGCGCTATCGTACATCCATGTTTATGGAGTCTTCAACCCATGGAGGGTAACAGTCGCGAGAGTCCATGGAGGGCTCCACCCAAAAGGGTCCACGAAGTAACAACCTTGACTATTCCATACGGCTTCCGTCCATGACGGACTAGCTTCACTATGGGGTAGATCTTCACGAAGTAGGTGATTTCCTTGCCCTTACAAACTTCTTGGTTCACTCCACAACACGAAGTAGGAGGCTCCCAAGTGACACCTAACAAATCTAGGAGGCACCACCCTCCAAAAGGTAATAGGACCGGTAATGATGATGAACTCCTTGCTCTTGTGCTTCAAGATGATAGACTCCTCAACACACAATCTCTCTCTCACAGGTTTCGCTTGGTAGAAGATATAGTATTGGTGGAAAGCAACTTGGGGAGGCTAGAAATGAAGATCCATATGATTGGAGTGGAAGTTCTTGACCTCAACACAAGGGTAGGTGGTTCTCTCTCAGAAAATCTGATAGGATAGGTATGGAATAGTTCTGAGTGCTTATCTATCGAGTGAGTGGTGGTGAAGTGGTATATATAGGCATCCCCAAAAATCCAACCATTACACACAAAATGACCAACTCAGTGACACCGATGTGTGAATCTTGGTGGTACCGAAGTGACCAAAAGGTGGCAACTTTTGAATCTCGGTAGAGCCGATATAGGAAACTCGGTTGCACCGATAAGGTGACCAAAGATCAGATTTCCAATCTCGGTGACGCCAATCCAACATTCTTGGTGGGACCAAAAATGTGAATTTGCATAACAGAAAGTTGGCAACCTAAAATTGGTGGCACCGGTATGGAATCGGTTGCACCGAAGTGGCTAGGGTTTGGCTGAATCTGTCTAGGTTCTGGAATCGGTGGCACCAAAGTGAGATAGTTGGTTGCACCGATTTTGAGTGTTGGGTATGGAACAGACTTGGGTGGGAGAGTTTCGTGGATGTTTTTCGCGACTATCACTTGTGCACATTTGAGCATATTGTTCACCAACAACACCTTACCCCCTTTTAATAGTATTGGCTTTCCTATGGACTCAAAGTGATTTCTCACAAATATAAAATGTAGAGTCCTCTTGCTTGAAGCTTGGACAACCTATTTCCTTGCATCTTGGGGTTTCTCCACGATCTCCTTTTGCCAATCCTCTCATTGAATATTTCCTGAAATATACTTAGTGGAAACATTAGTTTAATGACTTATATGTTGTTATTAATTACCAAAACCACCAAGGGAGCAAATGTGCTTTCAACTTCTCCTGCAAAATTTTTTAAACAAGAATTGTATATCAAGACATGATCACCTACATTAAATTCATGATTTTGTATCCTTCTATCATGCCATCTCTTAACATTTTCTTTAAACAACTTAGCATTCTCATAGGCTTGGGTTCTCCATTCATCAAGTGAGATAATGTCAAATAACCTCTTCTCACCAGCAAGTTTGAAATCATAATTGAGCTCTTTGATTGCCCAATAAGCCTCATGTTATCGATCTAGAGGTAAGTGACATGATTTACCATAAACCATCTTATACGTAGACATACCCATAGGATTTTTGTAAGCAGTTCTATAAGCCCACAATGCATCGTCGAGTTTCTTAGACCAATTCTTCCTAGATCTATTAACAGTCTTTTGAAAAATCAATTTAATATCTCTATTGCTCAATTCTACTTGACCACTAGACCGAGGATGATAAGGAGATGCAACTCTATGACTAACATCATATTTAGCGAGCAATTTATGGAAAGCACCATGAATAAAATGTGAACCACCATCAGTCATCAAATATCTAGGGACTCCAAATCTAGGGAAAATAACTTATTTAAGCATTTTAATAGAAGTGTTATGATCAATTCTACTAGTTGGAATAGCTTCTACCCACTTAGTGACATAATCAACATCAACTAGAATATGAGTATACCCGTTAGATTGTGGAAAAGGCCCCATATAATCAAAGCCCCAAACATCAAATAGTTTGATAACAAGAGAGTAATTCATAGGAATTTCCTGAAGTCTACTAATATTACCAATTCTTTGATATTCATCACAGGATAATACAAACTTACGAGCATGCTTGAAGAGAGTGGGCCAATAAAACCCAGATTGTAGTACCTTGTGTGCAGTTCTATCTCCAGCGTGATGTCCTTCGTAGGCTTCGGAGTGCCACTTGCGTAAGATTTGTTCCTGTTCATGCTCTGGTACACAACGTCTAATAATACCATCTACTCCTTATTTATAAAGATGTGGGTCAGCCCAAAAGTAATGCCTTAAATCATAGAAGAACTTTTTATTTTGTTGGTATGTGAAACAAGGAGGTATAAATTTAGCAACAATGTAATTGGCGTAATCAGCATACCAAGGAGCATTAGGTGAAGTATTCACGACAACTAATTGTTCACCAGGTAAGCTATCATCAATAGGTAGTGGGTCATCAAGAACATTTTCTAACCTAGATAGGTTGTCTGCCACAGGGTTATCAGCACCCTTTCTATCAGTGATATGCAGATCAAATTCTTGTAGTAGAAGGACCCACCTAATAAGTATAGGTTTAGCATCTTTCTTCTCCATAAGGTATTTAATAGCAGCATGATCAGTGTGAATAGTTACTTTGGAATTAACAATATAAGGTCTAAACTTATCACAAGCAAACACGACGGCTAAAAATCCCTTTTCAGTAGCAGCATAGTTTCTTTGAGCATCGTCTAGAGTTTTACTAGCATAATGGATACCATTTAATTTCTTATCGACTCTTTGTCCTAGAACAGCACCAACAACATAATCACTAGAATCACACATAATTTCAAAGGGTAGGTTCCAGTCGGGTGGTTGAATAACAGGTGCGGTAATCAAGGCATTCTTAAGAATTTCAAATGCTTCTACGCAATCATCATCAAAAACAAACGGAACATCTTTTTGCAGAAGGTTTGTTAGAGGCCTAGAAATATTAGAGATATCTTTGATAAACCTCTTATAGAAACCAACATGACCAAGGAAACTTCTTATACCTTTGATATCCGTAGGGCACGACATTTTTTCAATAGCATCAACTTTAGCTTTATCAACTTCAATACCTGTTTCGGAGATCTTGTGCCCCAAGACAATACCTTCATTACCCATAAAGTGTCACTTTTCCCAATTCAAGACAAGATTAGTTTCTTCACTTCTCTGCAAAACTCAATCAAGGTTGCTCAAACAATCATCAAATGAAGTTCCGTAAACGGAAAAATCATCCATGAAAACCTCAAGAATGTTTTCAGAAAGGTCAGAGAATATAGCCATCATACATCTTTGAAAGGTAGCAGGTGCATTGCATAAACCAAAAGGCATACGTCTATAAGCAAAGGTACCAAAAGGGCAAGTAAAAGTGGTTTTTTCTTGATCCTGGCTTGATACAGGTATTTGTGAGAAACCAGAGTAACCATCTAGAAAGCAAAAATGAGTATGGTTGGATAATCTTTCTAGCATTTGATTAATAAAAGGTAAAGGGTAATGATCTTTCATAGTAGTTTTATTTAATTTCCTAAAATCAATTACCATTCTATAACCTATAAAAATTCTTTGCGGAATCAATTCATTTTTATCATTAGGAACAACGGTAATACCTCCCTTCTTAGGGACACAATGGATGGGACTAACCCATCTATTATTAGCAACGGGATAAATTATACCTGCCTCCAGAAGCTTTAGTACTTCTTTTCTTACCACTTCTTTCATCTTAGGGTTCAATCATCGTTGATGATCAATAACTGGTTTGGCATCACGCTCCACATTAATTTTATGCTGGAATGGAGTGGGACTAATGCCCTTAAGATCATCAAGAGTATAACCAATAGCAACACGGTGCTTCCTCAGAGTTTTCAATAATTTTATCTCTTTTCTTCATGCTCTGAAAGGTTAGCACTAATAACAACATGATATATCTCCTTTTCATCAAGATAAGCATATTTCAACGTATCGGGTAATTGCTTGAGCTCAAACATGGGATCACCCTCGGGTGGAGGAGGATCCCCAAGTATTTCAACAGGTAAGTTGTGTTTCAAAATAGGTTGCTGCTCAAAGAAAATTTCATCTATTTCATTCCTCTCATTCATATGCATATCATTTTCATGATATAGCCAATATTGTTCTAAGGGATCAGTAGGAGGCACAACAATAGAAGCGAGACCAATAATTTCATCTTTACTAGGCAATTCCTGGTCATGGGGTTGTCTACGAAATTTACAGAAATTAAACTCATGAGACACATCCCCAAAGCTCACAATAACTATTTCTTTTCACAATAAATCTTCGCATTAAAAATTTTCAAGAAGGGTCTGCCAAATATAATGGGACAAAAAATATCTTGTGGGGAACCAAGAACAAGAAAATCAGTAGGATACTTTACTTTCCCACACAAGACTTCAACATCTCTAATAATCCCCATTGGTGCAATAGTGTCTCTATTAGCAAGCTTAATAGTAACATCAATATCCTCTAGTTCAATTGGTGCAATATCATGCATGATTTCTTGGTATAAGGAATGGGGAATTGCACTTAAACTAGCACCTATATCACATAAGCCATGATAACAATGATCTCCTATTTTAACAGAAACAACATGCATGTGAACAACTGGTCTATGTTTATGCTTAGTATCAGGTCTAGCAATTCTAGCAGCTTCATCATAGAAATGAATAACATGCCCATCAATATTATCAACCAAGAGATCTTTAACCATAGCAATACTAGGTTCAAATTTAATTTGTTCAGGGGGTGTGGGTGTACTAATACAACTCATACGAACCACAGTTGAAGCTTTAGCATGTTCCTATATCCTAATAGGGAAAGGTGTTTTCTCCATATAAGCAGTACGGATAACAGGATCAGCATTGTAAGTAATAATTTTCTCTTCAACTTTAATAGGTTCCACTACTTTCACTTCAATGGGAGGATGATATTTAAACCACTTCTCCTTAGAGAGATCAACATGAGTAGCAAAAGATTCACAGAAAGAAGCTACTATCTCAGAGTCAAGTCCATATTTAGTGCTAAATTCACGAAAAGCATCGGTGTCCATGAAGGATTTAACACAATCAAACTTAAGATTTATACCTGACTCCTTACCTTCACCGAGTTCCCAATCTTTAGAGTTGTGTTTAATTCTTTCCAAAAAATTCCATTTGAATTCAGTATCTTTCTTCATAAAAGAACCAGCACAAGAAGTATCGAGCATGGATTGATCATTACGAGAAAGCTGAGCATAAAAATTCTGAATAATAATTTCCCTCGAGACGTTATGATTGGGGCATTAATATAACATTGACTTAAGGCTCCCCCAACCTTGAGTGATTCTTTCTCCTTCACGAGGCCAAAAATTATAAATATAATTCCGATCATGATGAACTATATGCATAGGATAGAACTTCTAATGGAATTCCATTTTCAACCGGTTGTAGCTCCATGATCCAATATCATCACATAGCCTATACCATGTCAATTCCTTCTCCTTCAAAGATAAAGGAAAGAACTTCTTCTTGACATGATCCTCGGGCAGACCTGCAAGCTTAAATAATCCACAAACTTCATCCACATAGATTAGATGCAAATCAGGATGTAGTGTTCCATCTCCTGCATAAGGATTAGCTAGCAGTTTCTCTATCATACCCGAAGGAATTTCATAATAAATATTTTCAGTAGGTTTAGTAGGTTGAGGGACAACTCTTTGTGTCTCTGGTCGAGGTGAAGGTACCCTGAACAAGCCCCTCAAAGTATTACTTTCCATAGTAACAAATGACAGTAAATTTCAGCACACTATATAATTTTTTTCTTACCAAGTTCCACTCACCAAGGGCGCTTCACTCCCCAGCCACGGCACCAGAAAAGAGTCTTGATGACCCACAAGTATAGGGGATCTATCATAGTCCTTTAGATAAGTAAGAGTGTCGAACCCAACGAGGAGCAGAAGGAAACGACAAGCGGTTCTCAGTAAGGTATTCTCTGCAAGCACTGAAATTATTGGTAACAGATAGTTTTGTGATAACATAATTTGTAACGGGTAGCAAGTAACAATTGTAACAAAGGTGCAACAAGGTGGCCCAATCCTCTTTATAGCAAAGGACAAGCCTGTACAAACTCTTATATAAAGCAAAGCGCTCTCGAGAACACATGGGAATTTATGTCAAGTTAGTTTTCATCATGCTGATTTGATTCACGTTCGCTACTTTGATAATTTGATATGTGGGTGGACCGGTGCTTGTGTCCTGTCCTTACTTGGACAAGCCTACCACTTCTGATTAACCCCTCCCGCAAGCATCCGCAACTACGAAAGAAGAATTAAGATAAATCTAACCATAGCATGAAATGTGTGGATCCAAACCATCCCCTTATGAAGCAACACATAAACTAGGGTTTAAGCTTCGGTCACTCTAGCAACCCATCATCTACTTATTACTTCCCAATGTATTCCTCTAGGCCCAAACAATGGTGAAGTGTCATGTAGTCAACATTCACATAACACCACTATAGGAGAGACATCATACATCTCATCAATATATCGAACGAATACCAAATTCACATGATTACTTATAACAAGACTTATCCCATGTCCTCAGGAACAAACGTAACTACTCACCAAACATATGCATGTTCATAATCATAGGAGTATGAGTGATGATCAAGGATCTGAACATATAATCTTCCACCAAGTAAACCAACTAGCATCAACTACACGAAGTAATCAACACTACTAGCAACCCACATGTACCAATCTAAGGTTTTGAGACAAAGATCGGATAAAAGGGATGAACTAGGGTTTGGAGAGGAGATGGTGCTGATGAAGATGTTGATGGATATTGACCCCCTCTCGATGAGAGGATCGTTGGTGATGACAAGGGCTTCGATTTCCTCCTCCCAATGGGAAGTTTCACCGACAGGATTGCCCTATCGGAGCTCTAGATTGGTTCTGCCCAAGTTCTGCCTTGAGACGGTGGCGCTTCGTCCCGAAAGGTCTCTTCTGATTTTATCCTCGATGAAGCCCTTCATATAGCAGAAGATGGGCACCGAAGGGCTGCCAAGTGGGCCACAAGCTCGCTAGCCACGACCAGAGAGGCGACCGACAGGCTTGTGGCTCCCTGGTGGGCCTCCTGACATATTTATTTCGCCCAATATATTTATATACTCCAAAATAATTCTCCGTAGTTGCAGGACTTTTGGAGTTGTGCAGAATAGGTATACCAGAGTTGCTCCTTTTCTAGTCGAGAATTCCAGCTGTCGGCATTCTCCCTCTTCATGTAGACCTTGTAAAATAAGAGAGAAAGGACATATGTATTGTACCAAAATGTGTAATAACAGCCCATAATGCAATAAATATCAATATAAAATCATGATGCAAAATGGAGGTATCAGGGATCAATCGTAGTCTTTTCGATAACTAAGAGTGTCGAACCCAATGCGGAGCAGAAGGATATGATAAGCGTTTTTTAGCAAGGTAATTTTTGCACGCACTGAAATTGTAAGTAGCAAGTAGTTTGATAGCAAGGCAATTTGTAACGAGGAAGTAATAGTAATAATAGGTAAGGTGCAGCAAGGTATCCCAATCCTTTTGTGGCAAAGGACAGGCCAAAAGTATTTCTTATGATGAGCAAAGTGTTCTTGAGGGTACACGGGAATTTCATCTAGCCACTTTCGCCATGTTGGTTTGATTTGTGTTTGCTACTTTGATAATTTGATATGTGGGTGGACCGGTTCTAAGGTGTTGTTCTTACTTGAACTAACAACCTACTTATGATTAACCCCCTTGAAAGCATCCGCAACTAAGAGAAAAGTATTAAGACAAAGTCTAACCATAACATTAAACATGTGGACCAAAATCAGCCCCTTACGGAATAGCGCATAAACTAGGGATTAACTTTCTGTCACTCTCGCAACCCATCATCTAATAACTACTCCACAATGCATTCCCTTAGGCCCAAGGATGGTCAAGTGTCATGTAGTCTACGTTCACATGACACCACTAAGGGAATCACAACATACATATCATCAAATTATCGAACACATATCAAATTCACATGAGTACTTGCAACATGACTTCTCCCGTGACCTCAAGAACAAAGGTAACTATTCACAAATAATATTCATGCTCAAGATCAGAGGGGTATTGAATAGCATAATGGATCTGAACATATAATCTTCCACCAAATAAACCGTATAGTAATCAACTACGCAAGGTAATCAACACTACTAGTCACCCACAGGTACCAATCAGAGGTTTTGGTACAAAAATTAAGCACAAGAGATGAACTAGGGTTTGGGAGGACATGGTGCTGTTGAAGATGTTGATGAAGAATGGCCTCCCCAAGATGAGAGGATTGTTGGTGATGACAATGGCTTCGATTTCCCCCTCCGTGAGGGAAGTTCCCCCGGCGAAATCGCTCCACCGGAGGGCAAAAGTGCTCCTACCCAAATTTTGCCTCAAGGCGGCGGCGCTTCATACCGAAAGTCCTCCTGTGATTTTTCCTAGTTTTTTTGGGATTAAATACCAAAATATGGGCTCCAAAGGTGGGCCTGGGTGCCCACCCTCCACCGGGGCGCGGGCAGGGGGCAGGCGCTCCCTGGTGGAGGGTGGCCACCTGGTGGCCCCCCTCCGGTAGTTATTTGCTCCCGAAATTATTATTTAATATAAAAATATCCCCCGTGAATTTTTAGCTTCATTAGAGTTGTGTAGAACAGGTATCTCTGACGTGCTTTTCCGGGGTGCTGAATTCCAGTTACCAGTATTCTCCCTCTTGATGTAAACCTTGCAAATTAGAAGAGAGAAGGCATAAGAATTACTCCCCAAAACATTATTCTACATAAAAACATTATAAATATCAGTAGTAAAGCATGATGTAAAATGGACGTATCAACTCCCCCAAGCTTAGACCTCACTTGTCCTCAAGCGAAAGTCGATATCGAAGAACATGCCCACATGGTTTGTGAGGGAGGTGTCGATAAAATAAAATACAGACATAGAAGCATCATGCTTATTATTATAACATCAACAAAACTAACAAAAAACTTTCTCAATAAACTTTTATTTCATAGTAGCATCATATAACTTCCTATGAGCAAGTAACAATTCATCACAACATGGAAGTATAAAGCATAAACCTTATTGGAAACCAACAAAATATGTTCCCAGTCAACTCTTGCAACTACAATTCATCATATTTTCAGGAAGGGTCTAATGTAGGAGCCTTTTGGCAAGTCCACATACTCAACCATCATTTAGTCTTCTATGATTGCTAATGCTCATAGCATACCCATGGACAAAAAGTTTCAACGAGACACATAGAAAGATAGGGGCTTATAGTTTGCCTCCCAACATATTCACCTCAAGGGTCGTGTCAACAATAATAACTCATGCTCACTCATATCCAACTGGTCATATGTGCCTAGATCTTTCCTCACCACATGATGCTTGCCAAAGGAGAAAAATAAAAAGAATCATGGAAGAATAGTTTGACACTTACATAAAAGTAAGTACATAAAAGTAAAAGATAGGCCTTTCGCACAGGGAAGCATAGGTTATCATGCGCTTTTTTAGTTTGTATGACAAATCCCTTAGCGCAAAAGAATGTCACGTTGCATTGCCTCTTATGATAGCAACCTTTATTATGTAGTCCATCGCTTTTTTACTTTGCCATCACAAGTTCATGCAACGCTCAATTTTCACTTACACTCATTGATCCAACACTTTTTAGAAGCACTTTTTATTGCCTTGATGCACCGATGACAACTTACTTGAAGGATCTTATTCAATCCATAGGTAGGTATGGTGGACTCTCAAACACGAGTTTGGGTTTTGGGTTTTTGGATGCACAAGTAGTATCTCTACTTAGTGCGGAGTTTTTGGCTAGCAAAGATATTGGGCAATCACCACATGTTAAAGGATCTATGACAATATAACTTCTATGTGAATATGAACTAGCAAAAATCATTATGTTGCCTTCCTTGTCCAACGTCAACAATTTTGGCATATAATATTTAAGGGGATCACAATCACAAAATATGTCCATGATAGTATGTTTGCATGTGAATCTTCTCTTCCCTAATTAATTCTTTCATGAGTTGCATCATTCACTAATGCCATGTTTGCCAATCTCCAATAAATGTTACCACCTATACTTTTCTTTATTGTGATGTCATTACTCACTATAATATTAGCATATGATCTTTTTCATTTATTTTCTTTTCTCATGATTGCAACAAGAAAGTAAAAGGGGCAAAAACTCAAACTAACTTTATTATATAACTCTCACTCGATTACATAGACAGATAGATCACGAAACTAGCACTCGAAGATAGATCATACTAAACTTTTATTCAACTAAAACATGAAAAGGCTAAGGATTGAAATAAAATCAAAAGGTGAGAGTGATGGTGATACGGTACCGGTGCACCTCCCCCAAGCTTGGATCAAGCCAAGTGTAGTGCCCATACCCATGTACTCAGATCTCCTTTGGTGGTGATGATGATGAAGGTGGTGGTGATGAGGCGTTATTCTTCCTTGCCAATTTACGCTTGAGGATGAAGTTTTCTTTCCTCAAATTGTCATTCTCTTGCTCAAGTTTCAATATCCTTTTGCATAGAGCTGCCTTGCTCTCCTGCAGAAAACGAGAAAGGGATAAAAGGAGTATTGGGTATGCTCCTACGATTAGGAAAGCTTGACTTCTTGAACTCCCCGTGCATATCTCCAAGTTGAGGTAGTGGAGGTTCATCTTCATCTCAGACACCATCTGGTCCAATGTCTTCCATTTCCTCCAGATCGGTGCCTTCTTATTCCTCCGAAGTCCATAACTAGGGGTAAATTTCCCCAAAGATCTTTGGATCAGCAACATAATTGGACACATAGCTCTCTCCCTTAGAATCTTGGGACAACATATTTTTAGATATGGCAGAAAAACAACACGAAACAAGAACAAAATGAAATCTCACGATGCGGTGGTCAAAACAGTCGAGGGTATATATAGAGAATTTTTATTCTTGGAAACCAAGCAAACAAAAGGAAAACGGAGTCGGGAAGGTTCACGAGGTGGGCACGCTCCACTAGGGTGCGCTAGGGATGGCAGACGTGCCCTGGTACTCCATGCCCTCCTCGGTTACCATCTGGTTTATTTTTTATTTCCTAAAATTTATAAATATTCCAAAACTATTAAAAATATTTTTGAGGATTTTCCGGGGACTGTTTACTCACCGTATCAAGTACCTCTTTATTTTCACAATTCTAGAGCATTCCAGAAGATTTCTTTTATGTGTACCTCTAGTGTCATGGTTTGGATAACGTTGCTTTCAACATTAATAGGCATACCTGAGATATAGTGTTTAATTCTTTGACCATTGACCACCTTCGGCTTGGTACCTCCGGCATTATTAATCTTAATAGCTCCAGAGTGATAAAGTTCTTCAATAACATAGGGTCCTTCCCATTTGGAGAGAAGTTTTCCTGCAAAAAATCTGAGACGAGAATTGTACAATATAACATATTCTCCAACTTTGAATTCTCACTTTTGGATTCTTTTGTCATGCCATCTTTTAACCTTTTCTTTAAATAACCTAGCATTTTCATAGGCTTGGGTTCTCCATTCATAATGAACTAATATGAAACAACCTCTTTTCACCGGCAAGTTTGAAATCATAATTTACTTCTTTGATTGCGTCAAATGCTTTGTGTTCTAATTCTAGAGGCAAATGACAAGCTTTCCCATAGACCATCTTGTATGGAGACATACCCATAGGATTTTTATACGCTGTTCTATATGCCCAAAGTGCATCATCTAATTTCTTAGACCAATTATTTCTAGACCTATTGACAGTTTTTTGTAATATCAATTTTATTTCCCTATTGCTAAGTTCAACTTGACCACTAGATTGAGGATGATAGGGTGATGCAATTCTATGGTTAACATCATACTCCCTCCGTCCGGAATTACTTGTCACCAAAATAAAAAAATGATGTATTTAGAACAAAAATACGTCTAGATACATCCACTTTTAGGACAAGTATTTCTGGATAGAGGGAGTATTTAGCAAGCATCTTAGGGAAAGCACCATGAATAAAGTGTGAACCACCATCAGACATTAGGTATCTAGGGACTCCAAACCTAGGGAAAATAACTTCTTTAAGCATTTTAATGGAAGTATGATGATCAACATTACTATTTGGAATAGCTTCTACCCACTTAGTTACATAACCAATAGCAACCAAAATATGAGTGTACCCATTAGAGGAAGGAAAAGGTCCCACATAATCAAAACCCCAAACATCAAATTCTTCAACAACAAGTGAATAATTCATAGGCATTTCTAGACGCTTACCGGTATTACCAATTCTTTGACATTCACCACAAGACAAGAAAAAATTGCGAGCATCCTTGAAGAGAGTAGGCCAATAAAAACCAGATTGTAATACCTTATTATCAGTTCTATCTCCAGCATGATGTCCTCCATAATCTTCGGAATGAAATTTCCGTAAGATTTGTTCCTGTTCATGCTCAGGTACACAACATCTAATAATACCATCTACTCCTTTTTATAAAGATGTGGTAAGTCATAGAAGAATTTTTTTTCTTTTGTTCGTATGTGAAACTAGGTGGAATATATTTAGCAATAATGTAATTAGCATAGTCAGCATACCATGGAGTGTTTTGAGAGACATTTATTGGAGCTAGTTGTTCATCAAGAAAACTATCATAAATAGGTAGTGGGTCATCAAGAATATTTTCTAACCTAGACAAGTTACCAGCTACGGAGTTCTTAGCTCCCTTCCTATCAACGATATGTAAATCAAATTCCTGAAGCAAGAGAACCCACCTAATGAGTCTAGGTTTAGCATCTTTCTTTTCCATGAGATATTTTATAGAAGAATGATTAGTGTTGATAGTAACTTTGGAATCAACAATGTAATGTCTGAATTTATCACAAGCAAACACGAGTGCTAAAAATTCATTTTCAGTAGTGGCATAATTTCGTCGGGCACTGTCTAGAGTATTGCTACCATAATGGATAACATTTAATTTCTTATAAACTCTTTGTCCTAAAACAACACCAACAACATAATCACTAGCATCACACATAATTTCAAAAGGCAAGTTCCAGTCAGGTGGTTGAACAATAGGTGCAGTGGTTAAGGATTTCTTCAGTGTTTCAAAGGCTTCCATGCAATCATCGTCAAAAACAAAGGGAATATACTTTTCTAAAATATTAGTAAGAGGCCTATAAATCTTTGAGAACTCTTTAAAAAACCTCCTATAGAAACCAGCATGACCAAGGAAACTTTGAATACCTTTGATATCTGTAGGACACGACATTTTCTCAATTGCATCAACTTTAGCTTGATCCACCTCAATACCTCGTTCGGAGATCTTATGCCCCAAGAGAATACCTTCATTAACCATGAAGTGGGACTTCTCCCAATTCAAGATGAGATTAGTTTGATCACATCTCTGCAAAACTCGATCAAGGTTGCTTAATCAATCATCAAAAGAAGTTCCGTAAATGAAAAAAATCATCCATGAAAACCTCCACAATCTTTTCACAAAAATCAGAGAATATAGCAGTCATACATCTTTGAAAGGTAGTAGGTGCACTGCATAAACCAAAAGGCATACGTATATAAGCATAGTTTCCAAAAGGACAAGTAAAGGTGGTTCTCTCTTGATCAGATTGTGACACGGGTATTTGAGAGAAACCATAATATCCGTCTAGGAAACAAAAGTGTATGTGTTTAGATAACCCTTCAAGCATTTGATCAATAAAAGGCAAGAGGTAATGAACTTTTCTAGTAGCTCTGTTTAATTTTCTAAAATCAATTACCATCCTATAGCCAGTAACAATTCTTTGCAGAATGAGCTCATTTTTATAATTAGGAACAACAGTGATACCTCCTTTGTTAGGGACATAATGAATGGGACTCACCCATCTACTATCAGCTATAAGATAGATTATATCTGCTTCCACAAGCTTTAATATTCCAGTTCTTACCACTTCTTTCATCTTGGGATTCAATCGTTGTTGATGATCAACAAAGGGTTTAATATCAAGTTCCATATTAATCTTGTGTTGACATAGAGTGGGACTAATGCCCTTAAGATCATCAAGAGTATATCCAATTGCAGCCCGGTGCTTCCTCAGAATTTTTAATAGTCTTTCTTCTTCATGTTCTGAAAGGTTAGCACTAATAATAACAAGATATATCTTTTTCTCATCAAGGTAAGCATATTTCAGAGTGTCATGCAATTGTTTTAGTTCAAACACAGGATCACCTTTAGGTGGAGGAGGACCTAGTTTCAATAGGCAAATTGTGTTTCAGTAGAGGTTGTTGTTCAAACAAAAATTTATCTATTTCGTGGTCTAGCAAATATTGTTCTAGTGGATCGGTAAGAGGAACGACAATAGAATCAAGACCAATTATTTCATCCTTATTAGGTAATTCTCTATCACGAGGTTGTCTACTAAACTTGGAAAAATTCAACTCATGAGACACATTACGAAACTCAACACTGGCAGTTTCTTTTTTGCAATCTATCTTAGCATTAACAGTGTTCAAGAAAGGTCTACCAAAGATAATGGGACAAAAGTCATCTTGTGGGGAACCAAGAACTAGAAAATCAGTAGGATATTTTATTTTTCCACAGAAGACTTTTAACAATCCCACGTGGTGTGATGGTGTCTCTATTGGCAAGTTTAATAGTAACATCAATATCTTCTATTTCAGGCGCTGCTATTTCATTCATAATTTCTTGATATAAGGTAAAAGGAATAGCACTCACACTAGCACCTAAATCACATAAGCCATGATAACAATGATCTCCTATTTTGACTGAGACAACAGGAAAGCCAACTACGGGTCTATGTTTGTCTGTTTCATCGGGTTTAGGAATTCTAGCAACTTCATCATAGAAGCAAATGACATTCCCACCAACATTTTCTACCAAGAGAGCTTTAACCATAGCAATGCTAGGTTCTAATTTAATTTTTCGACAGGCTTAGGTGTTCTAATTTTTTTTTGTAAACCATAGTTGATACCTTAGCATGTTCCTTTGTCCTAACAGGAAAAGGTGGTTTCTCAATATCAGCAGTAGGCATAACTGGATCAACATTGTAAACGATAGTTTCTTCTTTAGCTATGACTAGCTCTTTAATTTCTTATTTAATAGGGGGATAATATTTAAACCACTTATCTTTAGGGAGATCAACATGAGCAGCAAAAGATTCAGAAAAAGAGGCTACTATCTCGGAGTCAAGTCCATATTCAGTGCTAAACTTGTGAAAAGCATCGGTATTCATAAAATATTTAACATGATCAAATTCAAGGTTTATACCCGACTCATTAACTTCGTTGAGTTCCCAATCTTAAGAGGTGAGTTTAATTCTTTCCAAGAGATCCCACTTGAATTGAATAGTCTTCTTCATAAAAGAACCAGTACATGAAGGATCGAGCATGGTTTGATCATCATGAGAAAGCTGAGCATAAAAATTCTAAATGACAACTTCTCTCGGGATGTTATGATTGGGGCATGAGTATAACATTGACTTAAGCCTCCCCCATGCTAGAGAGACACTTTCTCCTTCACTAGGCCAAAAATTATATATATAATTCCGATCACGGTGAACTAGATGCATAGGATAAACATTTTGGTGGAATTCCAATTTCAAACGATTCCATTTCCATGATCCAATATCATCACATAGCCTATAAAATTTCAATGCTTTTACCTTCAAAGATAAAGGGAAAACCTTCTTCTTAACTTCATCTCCGTATAAAAATGCAAGTTGAAAAAGTCCACAAATTTCTTCCACATGGATTGGGTGCATATCAGGATGTTTAGTTCCATCTCCTACATAAGGACTAGCTAGCAATTGTTCTAACATACCAAAGGAATTTCATAACCAATATTTGCAGTAGGTGCTATAGGTCGAGGGGAAACTAATTGTGGTTCCGGTCGAGGTGAAGATACCCCGAACAAACCCCTCAAAGGACTACTTTCCATAGTAAGAAGTGTCAGTAAATTTCAGCATGTACTATAAGTTTTTCCTTACCGGTTTCCACTTACCAAGATCACTTCACTCCCTGGCAACGGCGCCAGAAAAGAGTCATGATGACCCACAAATACAAGGGATCAATTGTAGTCCTTTCGATAATTACGAGTGTCGAACCCAACAAGGAGCAGAAGGATATGATAAGCGGTTTTTTAGCAAGGTAATTTCTGCAGGCACTAAAAATGTATGTAGAAAGTAGTTTGATAGCAAGGCAATTTGTAACGAGGAAGTAACGATAACAATAGGTAAGGTGCAGAAAGGTAGCCCGATCCTTTTGTGGCAAAGGACAGGCCAGAAGTATTTCTTATGATGAGCAAAGTGTTCTTGAGGGTACATGGGAATTTTTGTTGGGGAATGTCGCATGGGAAACAAAAAAATTCCTACGCACACACAGATCTATCCATGGTTATGAGAATCTATGAGAGGGAGAGTGGATCTACATACCCTTGTAGATCGCTAAGCGGGAAGCATTAAGAAACGCGGTTGGTGTAGTCGAACATCTTCGCGATCCAAATCGCCGAGCGTCCCGCGATATCATCACGATCCATCCCGCGATCCAATCATGATCTGTCCCACGAACTCATCATGACCCGTCCTGCAATCTCATCATGATCCGTCCCGTGAACTCATCACGATCCGTCCCGCGAACTCATCACGATCCGTCCCGCGAACTCGTCACCAACTGTCTCGCGATCTTGATCACGGTCCTTCCGATCTAGCGCCGAACGGATGACACCTCCGTGTTCAGCACACGTGTAGCTTGATGACGATCTCCACCATCTTGATCCAGCAAGAGGAAGTGGAGAGGAAGAAGAGTTCACCGGCAGCATGACGGCGCTCCGGCAATGGTGGTGGAGCAATTCCGGCAGGGCTTCGCCTAAGCACTGCGAAAATCCGATCTAGAGGAGCACTGGTGGAACGGGTAGCACGTGGTTATAAAATCTAGTGCAAAACACCCAATACCACCAGTATATATAAGAGGGAGGGAGGAGGAGGGCTGGCTCCAAGGCTGCCCTTGCGCAAGGAGGATTGGAGGAATCCTCCTCCAATCCTAGTAGGATTAGGATTCCTCCTTTCCTACTTTGAATTTATTTCCACCTTGGCTTTTTTCCCTCTTCCTCAAGTCCAGCCACATGGGCCTCTTAGAGGACTTCCACCAGCCCACTAAGGGCTGGTTTCCACCCTCCTACAGCCCATGTAGCCTCTTGGGTCGAAATACCTCTCCCGATGGTCCCCCGGTACACTCCCGATACACTACCGGTGAGCCTGAAACTTTTCCGGCGACCAAAATAGGACTTCCTATATATGAATCTTTACCTCTGGACCATTCTGGAGCTCCTCGTGATGTCCGGGATCTCATCCGGGACTCCTAAAAACCTCCGGTCACCACCATACATAACTCTATACTACCGAAACGTCAACAAACCTTAAGTGTGCAGACCCTACGGGTTCGAGAACTATGTAGACATGACCGAGACACCTCTACGGTCAATAACCCATAGTGGGCCCAGGATGACCATATTGGTTCCTACATATTCTACAAAGATCTTTATCGGTCGAACCTCTATGTCAAGGATTCAGTCAATCCCGTATAACGTTCCCTTTGTTCTTCGGTATGTTACTTGCCCGAGATTCGATCGTCGGTATCTCCATACCTAGTTCAACCTCGTTACCGGCAAGTCTCTTTACTCGTTCTGTAATACAAGATCCCGTGACTAACGCTTAGTCATATTGCTTGCAAGGCTTATTGTGATGTTGTATTACTGAGTGGGCCCTGAGATACCTCTCCGTCACACGGAGTAAGAAATCCCAGTCTTTATCCATGCCAACTCAACACACACCCTCGGAGATACCTGTAGAGCACCTTTATAGTCACTGAGTTACATTGCGACGTTTGATACACACAATGCACTCCTCCGATGTCCGTGAGTTGCATGATCTCATGGTCATAGGAACATATACTTGACATGCAGAAAACAGTAGCAATAAACTGACACGATCATATGCTACGTTTGTAGTTTCGGTCTTGTCCATCACACCATTCTCCTAATGATGTGATCCCATTTATCAAATGACATCTCATGTCCATGGATAGGAAAGCTTAACCATCTTTGATCCACGAGCTAGTCTATTAGAGGCATACTAGGGACATGGTTTTGTCTATGTATCCACACATGCATCTAAGTCTCCGATCAATACAATTATAGCATGGATAATAAGCAATTATCATGAACAAGTAAATATGATGATAACTAATTTATTATTGCCTCTAGGGCATATTTCCAACAGTCTCCCACTTGCACTAGAGTCAATAATCTAGTTCACATCACCATGTGATACGCATTGTTATGAATCTAACACCCAATGAGTTCTGGGGCTCGATCATGCTTTGCATGTGAGAGAGGTCTTATAGTTAATGGGTCTGCGAAATTTAGATCCGTGTGTACTTTGCAAATCTCTATGTCAAACCATAAACACTACTACCACACTCCACTTGGTACTATTCCAAATGGTTGCTCCACTATATGTATCCAGATTGCTACCACGGGTCATTTGGATTGGTGTTAAAGCTTGTATCGACGTAACTCTTTACGACAAACTCTTTATCACCTCCATAATCGAGAAACATCTCTTTAGTCTTTTAGTTACTAAGGATAATCTTGACCGCTGTCCAGTGATCCACTCTTGGATCACTCTTGTACCCCTTGATGGACTCATGGCAAGGCACACACAGGTGCGGTACACAGCATGGCATACTATATAGAGCCTATGGCTAAGGCATAGGGGACGACATTCGCCCTTTCTTTTTCTTCTACCATTGTCGAGCTTTGAGTCTCACTCAACTTCACACCTTACAAAGCAGGCGAGAACTCTTCTCTCTGACTAATCCATTTTGAACTCTTTCAAAATCTTTTCAAGGTATGTACTCATTGAAATTCTTATCAAACATCTTGATCTATCTTTATAGATCTTGATGCTCAACAATTATGTAGCTTTATCCAGGTCTTCCTTTGAAAAACTCTTTTCAAACAACCGTTTATTCTCTCCAGAAATTCTACATCATTTCCGAATAGCAATATGTCATCCACACATACTTATCAGAAACTCTATAGTGCTCCCACTCACTTTATTGCAGATACAAGTTTCTCGTAAACTTTGTATAGACTCAAAAACTTTGATCACCTCATCAAAGTGTGTATTCCAACTCCGAGATGGTTGCTTCAGTTCATAGAAGAATCACTAAAGGTCGCACACCTTTTAGCATCCTTAGGACTGACAAAACCTTCTGGTTGTATCTCATACAACCTTTCCTTAAGGAAGGAAATGATGTTTTGGCATCCATCTGCCAGATTTCATAATTGAAAAATGCATCAACTGCTAACTTAATTCCAACAGACTTTAGCATCGCTACGAGTGAGAAAGTCTCATCGCAGTCAACTCCTTGAACTTGTCATAAACTACTTTGCAACAAGTCGAGCTTTACAAATGGTAACATTTACCATCAGCGTCTGTCTTCATTTTAAAGATCCATTTGTACTTAACGAACTGTTGTCCAACGAGCAAGTCCACCAAAGTCTATACTTGGTTTTCATACATGGATCCTTTCTCGGATTTCATGGCCTCTAACCATTTGTTGGTTTCCGGGCCCATCATCGCTTCTCCATAGTTCGTAGGTTCATCGTTGTCCAACAACATGACCTCCAAGACAGGGTTGTCGTACCGCTCAGTAGCAGTACTATAGCGACCAGACTCAAAACGAGTCAAGCCTCTGTGTGTTCTGTGCCATCCCTGGATCAGTATGCTGGCACACACAATACATCAATGTATATATCAAAGTGCAATCACATGTAATTAACGTAAAACTGATATATATACCTTAAAATCTCAGCGGAAACAGTCAACGGGAGTGGAGTCCCGATAACACCAATGGCAGGTTGAGTGTAGACCGTAACACTGAATCGTACTCTTACCCGTCGTAGAGCTTATCTGCAACATAAGACGTTGTAGCCGTGTAGGTCAGCATTTTGAATATGCCGGCAATGTCACAAAAGAGGGGGTAAAGTAATCATCTAGTCTATATGCATATATGGCAGGTGGGGTAGTAAGTTTTTGCATAAAGCCAATGTTTTTTCTACAACAAGAGAGGGGAAATGCAGAAATTATTACTACAAAGTTGGTTGATTAATGAGATGGTTCCACCAACCAATTCTCATACCCAAGTTAATAATAAAACCCTCATCAATATAATTTTTGTGTTCAGACTGCCTGATAGTTTCAGTTCCTTTGGCTCAAGTTGTCCATCACCGTGGACACGGCTAATCGATTAGGTTTTAGTACTCTGCAGAGTTTTGCACATGTTCCCCACAAGATTTGATCGCCTCCGTTTGATTTCTCGCAATTCAGGGTGTTTGAGAAACGGATGACCAAAACATGGTCTTCTAAAGGGTTTCCCTGAGACTTGTTGGTGCCCATCCTTTCCTACCGTTCTTCTGCATCTCGTAGCACCGCCTATTCAGGGTCACCACGATATCCAACCAGGCCAGAGCCCATAATGGCTTGTGGCTATGCAGGTAAGCCTTGGGTCTTGAAGCATCCATCCATCTCTTTGTGCCTAGGTGGACCTTTCCGCGTGAATACTGGCACTTCCCCAGCAACACCTAGGCTAACCACTGGTTTCTCCAGGGCGCCGTTCAACCATCATCCACCCAGAGGTAAGTTGAAAACTCAGAGTCTTGAAGTCTTGATCATAATGTAGGTCTTGAAAATTATTAACTCACAACTCTCATGAATCACACAACCCACCCCGTCTACTAATAGCATAGCGAAATAAAATCAACGTTTCCCGGGGCCAATGTGTCAAAGGGTTGAGGGGTGCCTACCACATGATACTACATCAAGTAACCATGTTTCCAAATTACCTACTTTGCATGCAATTGGGGAGATGGTAGAACTAATGCAATAAAAACATAGGTATACATGGTCAAAGTGACTTGCCTGTACTATTGATGAAGAATAATATCGCTCTTAGAGATAACTGATAGACTATTCGTCACTCTCCGATGAAAATCTATATAATCAAACATTGGATTCATATAAGCAATCATACTAGCAGTCAATTCTAACAATCAAAAGTAACACCAAACCAAAAGCAACAAATTTGTGATGAAGGAAATAATTAAGACAAAAATTAACAAAACTTCATCAACACAACCAAAGTTGGTCTTCTCTACAAGTACATCCTATTTTCAAAAGTAAAAACTCAAAACAAAGAAAAATATTATCAAAAGTAGTTTAGTAGATATTTTACTTAGCAAAAAGAATTACTTTTGAAGAACAACTAATAATTTATAAAACAATACTCTAGCAACTTAAATTTTTAACTACTACAACATATCAGCAAGAAAAACACTAACTTAATAAAAGAAAAACAAAATTTAAAGCAAATAATTCACAGAAAGTATTTTCTCATAAATCTGTATTTTGCAAAAAGAACTAACTGAAAAGCTTTTATAAAGGTTCTTCTTTTGATAAGGTCATCCTTGGCTTAAACCACAAACAATCTCAACTATAATGCAAATTGTTTCTGGTCTAAACTTGGATTAACAGAAAATCAAACTTATAAAACAGTTTGTGGAAACTATTTTCAAATAGAAGATCAACATAGCAATGAAAATCCAATTGCAAGTTATAGTTGAACTAGAATTGATTTTCATGCAATCAACTAATAAAATATTATTTGTTTTGAAGGGCTACTATTATCTAACAGAAAACTTTATAAAAGTCTATCACTAAAAGAAAAAAAATATTTTAAAACAATTTAAAACAAAAGAAGTATAACTAAACCTAACAAGAACTAAAAAGAATCTGTTTTGGTTCTAAATACTATTTTAAATTACTCTAAAAAAATTCCAAACTCAACCTGCTGATAATTAAGGTCACTAGTGACAAGTAGCAAAAAGAATCAACTCAAAATATATTTTTAAACTCAAGATATTCAGAAAATAAGATTTGAATCAAATCTGTTTGAAATCAATTTTGAAATATTCAAATATGGTCAAACTTGATATCTACAGAAACTACATAAAATTTGGGACACAGTGCAAAAATAATCAATCAAAAACACTATATATTTTAAAAGATATAACAAAAATAAAACAGAACCTATTCTGTTTTCTAAAACAAAAAGAAAAAAATAAAAAAATTAGCTAATGGGCAGGGGCTACGTGGCGCTTTGTGATTGGTCTAGAGTGTGTGCGCTTTGGTGTTTGCAGGCGGACGACCGATACTTAAGGAAAATGGTTCGGCTAAAATAACTAAAAGAAAACCGGCTGGTTCAGTTAAAATAAACCGAAGGGGTACACTCCTTCTAATCTACGCCGTTGGAAAAAGATCTAACGGAGGAGGGAAGCTCCGGCGACTTACCGTGGTGGGGGAGGTCTCCGGCAAGGTTCTGGCAAGGCCGAGGCGGCGGGGTCGACGGGGAGGCGTCTCCGGTGGTCTTCCGGCCACGTAGAAGGCACCAGGCGATGCAGACGAGGACGACGAGTCGGGTGGTGGCGTTAGCGAGGCTCGAGGGTGACGGGGTTGAGCGGGGCGAGCTCGGGAGCGGCGGTGGTGCTCGGGCGTCAATGGGGAAAGGAGCTCCGGTGGTTTTGGGGCACAACGAGTGCACGGTGAGCTGCCGGCGAGGATGGTGGAGAGTATGGAGTGCTCGGGTAGCGAGAAGAGTGGCTAGGGCGAGCACGGGAGCGGCAATGGCGCGGCGGCGCCCGGTGGATTCCGGCGAGCGATAGCGGCGAGGAGAGGGCACGGGCAGAGGGGGAAATGGGAGGAATGGGTCGAGGTGAGGACAGGGGGCTTTTATAGGGCCTCGGGGTGGTCGGGGAATGGAAGGGGAGGGAGGTCTGGCGTGGTGATCTCGCCGGCATGAATAGGGGAGCGGGAGGAGAGGGTTGACCGCGATGATGACGCTATCGGTCGGTGGGGCCGAGGCGTTAGAGGGAGAGAGGAAGGGGGCACGGTCAGCGGTGGCCGATGCGGAGGAGTTTCGAGGAGGGATTAGGGGCGGTGGGCCGATGGGCTTAATAACTCGCGTTAATTGTTTCCTTTATTAACTTTACAGAGTATTGAAATAACATTAAGGCATTCAAAACCTGTCCAAAAATTAAAGTTCTATATACCAAAATGATCAAGGAAATAAATTCCATTTAATGAACATTTTTCCTCTGCCAAATTAAATACTTTTAAAAAATTTATTTTCAGAAAATGCCTAAATGGCTTTATTTATTTTTGCAAATATTTTTCAAATAACCCCTTGGGTTTTATGGTTCAAATACTTCACAGAATTACCCCTGGTTTGGAGTGTCATATTACTCCTCTCAAAAACTTGTAAGGGGTTTGAATGCTTACAAATTTCAAATAGGAAAATCAAATATGAAGGTGATCTCCATATCAGAAAATTTTCAAATAGTTTTCAAAATTCACTTTTCAAATCCTTTTATAATGAAGGAGTCATGTCATATTCTCTCACTGATTTGAAATGTAGGAATTTGAATTCAAACACAAAGGGGAAAGTCATTTTATTCCCTCTCATTCAAAAGTTTTCAAAAGTTTCAAATTTTCACTCAATTTCAATCACTCAAGCAAACAAACAATTCATTCTAGTAGTTATTATAACATTCCAAAATTTGGGATGTTACAAGTACACGTCCTTGTCGACCTATGAAGTTCGATAGTAACTTGATCCAAAGCTTCATGATCATCATCATTAACTTCCTCTTCAACTGACGTAGGCTTCACAGAAACATCTTTCTGCACTGCGCTACTTTCTGGTTGAAGTAAAGGTTCAATAACCTCATCAAGCTCTATTTTCCTCGTAGGTCGATAGTAACTTGATCTGAAGCTTCATGATCATCATCATTAACTTCCTCTTCAACTGACGTAGGCTTCACAGAAACATCTTTCTGCGCTGCGCTACTTTCTGGTTGAAGCAGAGGTTCAACAACCTCATCAAGTTCTGTCCTCCTCCCACTCATTTCTTTCAAGAGAAACCCTTTCTCGAGAAAGGACCCAGTTTTAGCAACAAACATTTTATGCTTGGATCTGAGATAGAAGGTTCACCCAACTGTTCTTAGGGTATTCTATGAAGATGCATTTGTCCGCTTTGGGTTCTAGCTCATTAGGTGAAAACATCTTGACCAAGAGGTCCTTAGTCATCTTGACCAAGAGGTATGGTTCGCATGTCTCAACCGATTCGAAATCGAATGAGTCCAAAGATCCATCAGCATGGAGTTTCTTCATGCGCTTTATACCAATATGACATTTAGCGGCGGTGCAACAAGCATGTGGTACTATCATTATTAACTTTGTATCTTTTTGGCATCAATGTTATGAACATGTGCATTACTACGATCAAGTTTCAACAAACCATTCTTACTAGGTGAATGACCATTGAAGGTATTATTCATGTAAATAGAATAACCATTATTCTCTAACTTAAATGAATAACCGTGTTGCAATGAACATGATCTAATCATGTTCATGCTCAACGCAAAACACCAAATAACATTTATTTAGGTTTGTCACTAATCTCGAAGGTAGAGAGAGCGTGCGATGTTGATCACATCAACCTTGGAAACATTTCCAACACACATCGTCACCTCACACTTAGCTAGTATCCATTTATTCCATAGCTTTTACTTCGAGTTACTAACATTTAGCAACCGAATCGGTATCCAATACCCAGGTGCTACTAGGAGTACTCGCAAGGTACACATCAATAACACTTATATCAAATATACTTCTATCGACTTTGCCAGCCTTCTTATCTACCAAGTATCTAGGGTTGTTCCGCTTCAGCGATCGTTCTCCTCATAATCGAAGCACTTAGTCTTGGGTTTGGGTTAGACCTTGGGTTGCTTCACTGGAGTTGCAACTGACTTGCTCTCCATGAAGTTTCCCTCCTTGCTCTTGCCCTTCTCGAAACTAGTGGTTTTGACTAACCATCAACACTTTGAAGCTCCTTCTCGATTTCTACCTTCGCGGTGTCAAACATCGCGAATAGCTCAGGGATCATTAATTCTATCCCTGGTATTTTATAGTTCATCACCAAGTTCTAGTAGCTTAGTGAAAGTGACTTGGAGAACTATATCAATCACTATCTTATCTGGAAGATGAACTCCCACTCAATTCAAGCGATTGTAGCACCTAGACAATCTGAGCACATGCTCAATGATTGAGCTATTCTCGTTCATCTAGCAGGCAAAGAATCTTGTTGGAGATCTCATATCTAGCAACACGGGCATGAGCCTGAGATCCTAATTTCAGCTCTTTAGAACATCTCATATGTTCCGTGACGTTCAAAACATTTCGAACCCTCAATTCTAAGTCGTAATGCATGACACACTAAACTATCAAGTAGTCATTAGCACGTACCTGTTAGATGTTCACAACATCTACAGACGACGCTATAGGGGTTGGCGCACCGAGCGGTGCATTAAGGAAACAAGCCTTATGTGCAGCAACGAGGACAATCCTCAGATCACGGGGCCAGTCCGCAATATTGCCACCATCATCTTTCAACTCTATTCTCTAGGAACATATAAAAATACAAGGGAGCTACAGCGTGAGCTAGTAATCTAGAACATAATTTTGCAAAGACACTACTGACTATGTTCATGATAATGAGTTCAATTAATCATATTACTTAAGAACTCCCACTCAAATTGACATCCCTCCGGTCATTCGAGTGATACATGATCGAAATTCACCAACTCAAGTCCGATCATCACGTGAGTTGAGGTGGTTACAATGGTGAACATCATCATGTTGATCATATCTACTATATGACTCATGTTCGACCTTTCAGTCTCTTGTGTTCCGAGGCCATGTCTATGCATGCTAGGCTCGTCAAGTTTAACCCGAGTGTTCTGCATGTGCAACACTGGCTTGCACCCGTTGTATGTGAACGTAGACTCTATCACACCCGATCATCACGTGGTGTCTCGACACGAAGAACTTTCGCAACGGTGCACACTCAGGGAGAACAAAATTTATCTTGAAATTTAAGTGAGGGATCACCTTATAATGCATACTAAGCAAAACAAGGTGCATAAAAGGATTAACATCACATGCAATTCATAAGTGACATGATATGGCCATGAACTTGTGCTTTAGATCTCCATCTTGAAAGCACCGGCATGATCTCCATCGTCACCGGCAAGACACCATGATATCCATCATCTTGATCTCCATCAATGTGTCGCCATCGGGGTTGTCGCTCCCAACATGCTTCTACTAGTATTGCTACCGTTTAGCGATAAACTAGAACATTACATAGCGCTTTATGATTAACACGCAGGTCATACAATAATTAAAGACAACCTTATGGCTCCTGCCGGTTGCCGTACTCATCGACACGCAAGTCGTGAAATTCTATACATCACATGATCATCACATACATCACATATATCACATCATGTAATTGGCCATATCACAACACAACATACCCTGCAAAAACAAGTTAGACGTCCTCTAATTGTTGTTGCATGTTTTATGTGGCTGCTACGGGTTTCTAGAAAGAACGATTCTCACCTACACATAAACCACAATGGTGATACGTAATTTGCTTTTCAACCTTCTCAAGGACCGCCTTCGTCGAATCCGATCCAACTAAAGTGAGACAAACTTCCACCCCAAGCCATCTAGGCAACAAGTTGCGTCGAGGGAACCAATCTCTCATAAGCATACGAGTAATGTTGGTCTGGGCCGCTTCATCACACAATACCGCTAAACAAAAATCTGATCAAGGGAGGAAGCAATCTAAGCATCAACGCCCACAAACCTTTTGTGTTCTACTCGAGATCTCATCTACACATAGACCTAGCTCATGATGCCACTTATAGGGAACGTTGCATGGGAAACAAAAAATTTCCTACACACACAGAGATCTATCCATGGTGATGAGCATCTACGAGAGGGAGAGTGGATCTACATACCCTTGTAGATCACTAAGCGGGAAGCGTTAAGAAACGCGGTTGGTCTAGTCGAACATCTTCGCGATCCGAATCGCCGAGCGTCCCGCGATCTCATCCCAATCCGTCCCGCGATCCAATCACGATCCGTCCCACAATCTCATCATGATTCGTCCCGTGAACTCATCACGATCCGTCCCGCGAACTCATCACGATCGGTCCCGCGAACTCATCATGAACCGTCTCGCGATCTTGATCACGGTCCTTCCGATCTAGCGCCGAATGGACGGCACCTCCGCGTTCATCACACGTGCAGCTTGATGACAATCTCCACCGTCTTGTTCCAGCAAGAGGAAGTGGAGAGGAAGAAGAGTTCACCGGCAGCGTGACGGCGCTCCGGCTATGGTGGTGGAGCAATTCCGGCAGGGCTTCGCCTAAGCACTACGGAAATCCGATCCAGAGGAGCACCGGTGGAACGGGTAGCACGTGGCCGTAAAATCTAGTGCAAAACAGCCAATACCACTAGTATATATAAGAGGGAGGGAGGAGGAGGGCTGGTGCCAAGGCTGCCCTTGCGCAAGGAGGATTGGAGGAATCTCTATGTGAAGGATTCAGTCAATCCTGTATAACATTCCCTTTGTTCTTTGGCATGTTACTTGCCCGAGATTCGATCGTCGGTATCTCCACACCTAGTTCAACCTCGTTACCGGCAAGTCTCTTTACTCGTTCTGTAATACAAGATCCCGTAACTAACACTTAGTCACATTGCTTGCAAGGCTTATTGTGATGTTGTATTATTGAGTGGGCCCTGAGATACCTCTTCGTCACACGGAGTAAAAAATCCCAGTCTTGATCCATGCCAACTCAACACACACCACGGAGATACCTGTAGAGCACCTTTATAGTCACCCAGTTACGTTGTGATATTTGATACACACAAGGCACTCCTCCGATGTCCATGAGTTGCATGATCTCATGGTCATAGGAACATATACTTGACATGCAGAAAACAGTAGCAATAAACTGACACGATCCTATGCTACGTTTTTAGTTTGGGTCTTGTCCATCACACCATTCTCCTAATGATGTGATCACGTTTATCAAATGACACCGCATGTCCATGGCTAGGAAACCTTAACCATCTTTGATCAACGAGCTAGTCTATTAGAGGCATACTAGGGACACGATTTTGTCTATGTATCCACACATGCATATAAGTCTCCGATCAATACAATTATAGCATGGATAATAAAAATTATCATGAACAAGGAAATATGATAATAACTAATTTATTATTGCTTCTAGGGCATATTTCCAACAATTTCATCTAGCCACTTTTGTCATGTTGGTTTGATTTGTGTTTGTTACTTTGACAATTCGATATGTGGGTAGACCGGTGCTAAGGTGCTGCTCTTACTTGAACTAACAACCTACTTATGATTAACCCCCTCGCAAGCATCCACAACTACGAGAAAAGTATTAAGACAAAGTATAACCATAGCATTAAACATATGAACCCCAATCAGCCCCTTATGGAGTAGCGCATAAACTAGGGTTTAAGTTTCTATCACTCTCACAACCCACCATCTAATAACTACTCCACAATGCATTACCTTAGGCCCAAGGATGGTGAAGTGTCATGTAGTCAACATTCACATGACACCACTAAGGGAATAAAAACATACATATCATCAAAATATCGAACACATCAAATTCACATGAGTACTTGCAACATGACTTCTCCCGTGACCTCAAGAACAAAGGTAACTACTCACAAATAATATTCCTTCTCAAGATCAGAGGGGTATTGAATAGCATAATGGATCTGAACATATAATATTCCACCAAATAAAACATATAGTAAACAACTACACAAGGTAATCAACACTACTAGTCACCCACGGGTACCAATGTGAGGATCCGATACAAAGATTGAACACAAGAGATTAACTAGGGTTTGAGAGGAGATGGTGCTGTTAAAGACGTTGATGAAGAATGGCCTCCCCAAGATGAGAGGGTTGTTGGTGGTGACGATGGCTTCGATTCCCCTTCCGGGAGGGAAGTTCACCCGGTGGAATCGCTCCGCCGGAGGGCAAAAGTGCTCCTGCCCAAGTTCCGCCTCGATGCGGCGGCGCTTCGTCCCGAAAGTCCTCCTCTGATATTTTTTCTAGGTTTTTGGGATTAAATGCGAGAATATGGGCTAAGGAGGTGGGCCTGGGTGCCCACCCTCCACCAGGGCGCGGGCGTGCCCTCGTGGAGGGTGGCCGCCTGGTGGGCCCCCTCTGGTAGTTCTTTGCTCCAGAAATTCGTATTTAATATAAAAATATTCGCCGTGAATTTTTAGCTTCATTGGAGTTGTGCATAATAGGTATCTCTGACATGCTTTTCCGGGGTGCTAAATTCCAGTTGCTAGCATTCTTCCTCTTGATGTAAACCTTGCAAATTATGAGAGAAAAGGCATTACAATTACTCCTCAAAACATTATTATGCATAAAAACATTATAAATAACAGTAGTAAAACATGATGCAAAATGGACGTATCAACCACTGCCCATGCATCTGACAAAATTGGTTGTACAGTTGAGTTTTGGGCGTGCTGCTTACGCCCACTACTGGACATCGCTGGGGATTCCGCGTGCCGGCTCTTACTCCGGCTCGCATATGGCATCGAGTGCATTCGGTCCTGGCTATAAGAGTTATGCCTGCTGGGTCACCGTCGTCAACTCCGGCGCGTTTCTATCTTCCACCTCGACCGGGGAATTTCCTTGGATGGGAAGTGCCTCCAAATTGCGAGCTGCTGACAACATGTTATCCACGGGGTTAGAGTAATAATCCGACGAAGTCTGGAACCGTCGAGGTGGCGATTGAGCCGTTGTGTGACACGGTGGCTCGTGTGATGTAGCTGGTCCGCACGTGGATGGCTAGCCATTAGAGTGGGCTGGGGTGTGTCGAACAATGTTGAGGTTCCAGATTGATGGGAGGCCGACTTTGATGCCTCCTCTGATGGACTGAATTGGAGGCATGTTGGCGAAGGCCTAGCCTCCATGCTTATGCTTTCAAGTGCTCAGTTTCATCACGGATATGGGTTTGTAATTCCATCATGCGAGCATTCTCGGCATTGATATCCTCCTAGATCTTGGCCATTTGCCCATGAAGCATGGTTATCCTAGCATTGAGCTCTTCTTGGGTTTCCATTGTTACTGTCATCTCTAGCAGCTTTGATATCTCCTCCTATCTCCTCCATCAGGTCAGCCATGGCTGAGCCAGGGGTTTACTCGACCCGACCGTCCCAGAAGCGGCAGGGGGGGCTCCAGCTGTTGCTCTGGGCGGTGTTCTGACTTGGGTCGCCGTCGTTCCGGCCATGAAAATGGCGACTTGGCGGGGCGACTCATGTGATTCCCTGGTGGTCTCATCACGTAAGTAGCCCCTGAGTCTATCATCGAGAAGTGGATAGATCGACTCAGTATTCCCGTGGAAGAATCGCCATCGGAGTTGACGAGAGTGTCTCCATCGGCCCCTGCACCATCTGCATGATCAAGTCCTTGGGTAAAACCGAGTAAGACATGGCACCGGCCGGCTAGATGCCGACCAGGTTGAGCGCGCCGAGCCGACTCGTCGATGTCGGTACAGATGTCCGGCTCGGGTCTTGACACTCTGATATTACTGATGAAGGCGTGGATCTTCCTAAAGGGAACCCGGTGCCCATACTCGATTTAGTTGGCCTTGGGGCCCCAATCTGTATCATCGATGTAGAGCTTGCCTCGGAGGCTCTTAGTCATAAAGCTGATTGCGCATCTCCCGAACCCTAGAAGGGCTCCCTCCAAGAACTCAACTCCACTGTGCGAAGGCCACACGGTGGGCACTAACTGTCGTGGTTTTGTCACGATAGATGTCCTCATCAGAGAACTTAGATGTGGAGGCATCACAATGAGGTGGCAACTTGAAGTGGTTGATCGGGAACAAGAGACAAAGGGTTTACCCACATTTGGCTATAAAATCCTACACCCCGCTTTGCGTATATTGATGATGATCTCGATTACAAGGATGCGGAACCGCTAACCTAGCTTTCGAAGGTTTCTTCTTACTTGATCCTTCTAACTTAGGGGCTCCCCTTTGTATAGAGGTGGAGGACCAGGGTTTACAACAGATTTCGGGTCGGAGTAAAACCCGTGATCTAGTCTAATTTCTACTAATACGTGTTCCTCAAGGAAAGGAGAATCCTTGTGTCCCCTGTTTACATGCCGGCCCGCCAGATGACGCCACATGTGTCAGCCTTGAGATGAGCCGCCCCCTGGGCCTTGCCCTTGATACGTCTCCATCGTATCTATAATTTTTGATTGTTTCATTCCAATATTATACAACATTCACATACTTTCGATAACAATTTATATGATTTATTGGACTAACCTATTGATCGAGTGCCTAGTGCCAGTTCCTATTTTTTCTGTGTTTTTTGTTTCGTAGAAATTCCATATCAAAGGAAGTCCAAACGCGATAAAAATTTATTGAGATTTTTTTGGAACATTTCTGAATTTTGGGAAGTGGAATCGACACATATGGAAGCCCACAGTGAGCACAATACACCAGGGCAAGCCCAAGGGACCAAGCATGCCCTTGTGGGTTATGCTCACCTCGTAAGTCAGTTAAAGCCCTCCTTCAGCCACAAGAAAGCTAATTTCCAGATAACAATCCCCTCAAAATCTCAACGCAATAGGAGTTACAGATCTCCGAAAATATAAGAAATGGTTTTAGGCTAGAAAACAAGAACGTGAAACAGAAGAGAACAAAGATGGAGATCCAATCTCGTAGGGGTTGCTGCCCCTCCGCCACCTTGTGGCCATGGACCAGAGGGAAACTCTCCTCCCATATGGGGGGCAAGGAAGAAGAAGAAGGAGGGCGGCCCTCCCTCCCTCTCTCCCAATGGTGCCGAAATGCCACCGGGGCATCCATCGTGACGACGATCTACAACAACAACTTCGCCACTGTCAACACCAACTCTCTCACCCTCTATGCAGCGATGTAACTCCTCTCTTCCCCGCTGTAATCTCTACTTAAACATGGTTCTCAACTCCATATATTATTTCCCAATGATATTTGTCTATCCAATGATGTTTGAGTAGATCTCTTTTTCCTATGGGTTAATTGTGGTATGATGTTATTGATGTGAGTTGTATGTTGATATGGTGCTGACCTTTGGTGCTGTCACGCAAACGTGAGGATCCCCACTGTAGGGTGTTGCAATATGTTCATGATTTGCCTATGGTGGGCGGTGTGAGTTACAGAAGCACATACCCGAGTAGGTGGGTTGTTGTGTATGGGAGTAAAGGGGACTTGATACTTAATACTATAGTTGATTTTTACCTTAATGAACTGTGGTAGTTGCAGATGCTTGCTAGAGTTCCAATCATAAGTGCAAATGATCCAAGTACGAAAAGTGTGTTAGAGTATGCCTCTCCCTAATTGCATATAACAAGTATCTATCATATTATATTCAATTGCCAAGGGACAATCTTTCTCTTGCGTTACACAAAAAGCTTTCCACTAAGCAATTTACTTCTATTGTTCTTTTATTAAAACAGCACCTAACTTTTATTTCCACGTTCTTTATTATCTTGCAAATTACTTCTAGTTTTATTCCTGCAAAGTAGTTTCGTACTTGTTCTAGGTAAATCAAATGTTAAGCGTGCGTAGAGTTGTATCGGTGGTCGATAGAACTTGAGGGAATAATTGTTCTACCTTTATCTCCTCATTGGGATTCAACACTCTTACTTATCGAAAAAGGCTACAAACGATCCCCTACACTTGTGGGTTATCAAGGCCTTTTTTGGCGCTGTTGCTAGGCAGCAATAGCATTGGGTGAATATTCTCTTGTGTGCTTGTTTGCTTTATCACTAATTAATTTTTATTTTCTGTTATTAATTGTTTTCTATCTTTAAGTATGGGTAGGAAATGCAAAATACCAAAAAATATATGTACTTGTTGCTACAAAAGTTGAGTAACCACTAGTGTTCCCTACTATCGAAGCTTATTACTTGGATCATATTCGATCCTTTTGTGATAATGTTGAAACCCCGACTAGCTTAGTTGAGGGAAAACCATTAAATGAGCATGCTCATTATGTGCGGCACCGCTTATCACAAAAAAGGGAAACCCTTGTGGCATCAAATTAATAGTTTGAGTTGACATGCTTGGAATTTATGCGAAATATGTGACTTTACTTGTTGTTCTAAAGAAACTAAAAAACACCTTCCCTACCAATGTGTGTTTAATGATAATGAAATACTATCTTCTTATGCCAAGGAATCCTATAGTTATTATGATGTTGAACAAATTGAAGAATTTGTTGCTTTTAAGGGTGCTTACGAAATTGTTACTTTGATTGAAAAGTATGATGCTACTCTTTACAAATCTGAAATTTTTGCCATACTTAAATATTGCTATGAAAACTATGCTTCTAATGCTCATTTTAAAGAATTTATTGAAAGAATGACCGCTGCCTTGGAAGAGAATAATATTTTGCAGGAATCTATGGAAGAAGAAATGGTTGAAACTGTGAGCTCATTAGATGAAAAGGATGAGGTGGAGAGTGAAGAACAAAAGGAAGAAGAGCGGATTAGATGCCCATGCCCACCTTATAATCAGAGTAATACTCTTCAAATCATACATTGTTTAGCTTCCCTTCGCACATACTGAAGGATGATTGCCATGATCCCTTGGATTCGTTTGAAATATCCCTTTTTGATGAATTTGATGCTTGCTATGCTTATGGCCATGATGCCAATATGAATTATGCTTATGGAGATGAACTTGCTATAGTTCCTTATGTTAAGCATGAAATTTTTGCTATTTCACCCACACATGATAGTACTATTATCCTTTTGAATTCTCCCAACTACACTATATCAAAGAAGTTTGCTCTTATTAAGGATTATATTGATGGGTCCTATTTTGCTACTACACATGATAATTTTGATGAATATAATATGCATGTGGTTGCTGCTCTTACTTGCAATTATTATGAGAGAGGAATTACATCTTCACCTCTCTATGTTTCCAATACTATAAAATTGCAAGAAACTCTTTATACTATGCATTGGCCTTTACTTAATGTGCATGAATTGTTCTTATATGACATGCCGATGCATAGGAAGAGTTATACTTTGTTGTTGCATGATATATATATATCACTTTGTGCTCACTACTAAATTACAAACCATTCTTAATTAAAATCGGCTTTGATATACCATTGGATTCAGGTGGATCCATTACTTGAGCACTTTATGCCTAGCTTAATGGCTTTAAAGAAAGCGCTGCCATGGAGACAACTCGGAAGTTTAAGAGAGTCATTTTATTCTGTTGTTTGATTTTATAAAGTTTAAAAATAAAAGAGTATAGAGGGCAACCTAAAACTTCACAAAAATAAAGGTGAAACTGAGAGAGATGATGAGCATCGTTCAAGTGGGGGCTAGCCTTGAACTTTGTTCATGCCCATAGAAACTTTGTGAATCTTGAATTACAAAAACTTTTCAACAAAAATAATTATCCCCTTTTACAAATCCATTTTGCCAAGATTTTCCTTTAGGATGATTAGATTGCTTGTTGGTATGTGCGGTGTAAAAACACAAACTTTGGCTGTAGTGCATGAATTTTCATTTTTTATTGGAATATCGAAATTTTTGATTTTTTTACACAGTATTTCTATACAAAATGATAATTTCGTCCTAATTTGTCAGAAATTTTGGAGTTACATAAGTATGGTCAAAGTTCAGATTACTACAGAGTGTCCTGTTTAAGCCAAATTCTGTTTTTGATGCATTGTTTTACTTGTTTTGATGAAACTATCGATTTTATAAGCCATGGAAAAGTTATAATACAGCAGGGATAATGAAAATATAAAATATGAATTGGTTTGCAACAATACTTAAAGTACGAATTTGCTTTATTATACTTACGAATTTCACCAGCCTTTTGTTAAGTTTTGTGTGGATGAAGTGTTTGAACATCAAGGAGGTCTCGATATGAGGAGAAGGAGGAGAGGAAAGAGTTCAAGCTTTTGGATCCCCAAGGCACCCGAAGTAAATATCCAAGAAGACTCAAGCTTGTCAGCTTTCGTTCATGTGATATGTGTAAATCTTGGAGCGTCTTTTGTGTTTAGTTTTCACTTTTATTTTATGCACCATGCTGGTATGAGATAGTACATGTTTTATTTATAGAATGCTCATTGCACTTCACTTATATCTTTTGAGTATGGCCTTATAGAATGCTTCATGTGCTCCATTTATATCATTTAAAGTCTGGATTGCCTGTTTCTCTTCACATAGAAAACCGTTATTCATAGAATGTTCTTTTGCTTCACTTATATTTATTAGAGAATGGTATTTTATAGAAAAGATTAAAATATCTGCCTTAACTTATATATATTTAGAGAGTCAACGGGAATTGGTCATTTGCATGGTTTGTCATAAAATCCTACATAAAACTTATGGATCATTGAATATGATATGTTTGATTCCTTGCAATAGTTTTGCAATATAGAGATGATAAATGTGGGAGGCACTAGTGGATGATCATGTTTAGTAAGATATTGGTGTTAAGGTTTTTGATTCCTGGAGCATGCACGTATAGTCTGCCGTTATGCTAGGAAGTTGGAGCACAATTTATCTTTCATTGTCTATCTTTGTTTGAAGGTCGGGTGCACGCGATGGTTAACTCCTACCAACCTCCCTCCTAGGGGCATGCGTAGTTATACTTTGATTCGAGGGATAATAAAATTTTACAATAATTATGTGAGTTCTTTAAGACTAATGTGAGTCCATGGATTATATGCACTCTTACGTTTCCACAATTTGCTAGTCTCTACGGTACCGTGCATTGCCCTTTCCCACCTCGAGAATCGGTGCAAACTTCGTCGATGTATCCAAACCTCGTGATATGATATGCTCTATCACACATAAGCATTATTATATCTTCCTCAAAAAAATCGCCATACCTACCTATTATGGCATTTCCATAGCCATTCCAAGATATATTACCATGCAACTTCCACCGCATCTATTTTGATGACCTGAGCATTCATTGTCATATTGCTTTACATGATCGTAAGATAGCTAGCATGATGTTTCCACGGCTTGTTCGTTTTTTGATATATTTTCCATGCTAGATCATTTCATTCATATAGAGTCATACTTTGTTCTACCATCGAGTTGTAATATTGAGTTGTAAGTAAATAGAAGTGTGATGATCATCATTATTCATTATTAGCGCATGTCCCGGTGAGGGAAGGATGATGGAAACTATGATTCCTGCACGAGTCGGGATGTGGCTCCGGACAAAGAAAAAAAGAAATAGAAAAAACAAGGAAAAAATGAGAAAAAGAAAAAAATATGAGAAACAAAGAGAGAAGGGGTATGCTAATTCCACACTTGTGCTTCAAAGTAGCACCATGTTTTTCATGTAGAGAGTCTCCTCTGTTTTCACTTTCATATACTAATGGGAATTTTTCATTATATAGTTAGATGCACACCCACTTAGTTTTCATGTTGAGCTTTCATACACTAATAACTCTTAGTGCATCCGTTGCATGGCAATCCCTATTCGTCGTATTGATATCTATTGATGGGCATCTCCATAACCCGTTAATACGCTGAGTTGATGCGAGACTTTCTTCTCCACATTTTCTCCTTTGAAACCTACCACCATATTCTATTCCACCCATAGTGTTATATTCATGGCTTGCACTCATGTATTGTGTTAGATCTGAAAATGCTGAAGTGCGTTAAAAAGTATGAACCAATTGCTTAGCTGACACCGAGGTATTACATGAATTATAATTTGTGTTAAGAAGACCGAGCATGACAAGTTTATATGATTTTGTAGGGATAACGTTCTTTAGGCTTGATATTTTGAAAGACATGATTGTTTGTTGGGATGCCTAAGTATTGATGTCTTTATGTCAAATGATATACTATTGCTTTGAATCACTCATGTCTTAATATTCATGCCATGATTAGATATATGATCAAGATTATTCTAGGTAGCATTCCATATCAAAAATTATCTTTTTTATTATTTACCCACTCGAGGATGAGCATGAATTAAGCTTGGGGATGCCGGTACATCTCCATCGTATCTATAATTTTTTATTGTTTCATGCCAATATTATACAACTTTCACATACTTTTGGCAACAATTTATATGATTTATTGTACTAACCTATTGATCAAGTGCCCAGTGTCAGTTCGTGTTTTGTGTGTGTTTTTGTTTCGCAGAAATTCCATATCAAACGAAGTCCAAAGGTGATAAAAATTTACGAAGTATTTTTCTGGAATATTTGTGAATTTTGGGAAGTGGAATCAAAGCAAACGGAGGCCACAACAAGCACGATAAACCAGGGCAAGCCCGAGGGTCTAGGTGCGCCTTGGTGGGTTATGGTCACCTCGTAAGTTGGTTGGAGCTCTCCTTCAGCCGCAAGAAAGCTAATTTTCAGATAAAAGTCCCCTCAAACTCTTAGCACAATCGGAGTTACGGATCTCCGAGAATATAAGGAACAATCTGTGGCCAAAAAGCAGGAACACGAAACACAAGAGAACACAGAGGGAGATCCAACCTCGGAGGGGTTCCTGCCCCTCTGTCGCCATGGTGGCCATGGACCAGAGGGGGAACTCTCCTCCGACCGAGGGGGAGTCCAAGAAATAAGAAGGAGGAGGGGGCTCTCTACCCCTCTCCCCCGGTGGGGCCGGAACACCGATGAGACATCCATTGCGACGACGATCTACACCAACAACTTCACCGCCGTAAACACCGACTCTCCCCCGATGCAGAGGTGTAACACCTCTCTTCCCCAATGTAATCTCTACTTAAACATGGTGCTCAACTCCATATCTCATTTCCTAATGATATTTGGCTATCCTATGATGTTTGAGTAGATCTCTTTTGTCCTATGGGTTAATATTGGTATGATGTTATTGATGTGAGTTGTATGTTGATATGGTGATGTCCTATGGTGCCCTCCATGTCGCGCAAACGTGAGGGATCCCTGCTGTAGGGTGTTGCAATATGTTAATGATTTTCCTATGGTGGGTGGCGTGAGTGACAGAAGCACAAACCCGAGTAGGTGGGTTGTTGCGTATGGAAGTAAAGGGGACTTGATACTTAATGCTATGATTGGGTTTTACCTTAATGAACTTTAGTAGTTATGGATGCTTGCTAGAGCAGCCACCGCCCCAGGCTAAGCGCCTAGTTCTCGTGGGGGTCGGTGATGCCATCGAGCTTGAAGAAATGGGGTCGGCGGTTGAGCCAGCACGGGTTGCAGGATGGCTCGCCCAGGAACACGCAGCCACGCAGCAAGAGGAGAAGAGCAGGCTCGCTGAACTATGGGCCGGAAGGGGAGCGCCTTCGCACTCGGCAGCGTCAAGCAACGGTCGCCGGAGGCAGCACATGGAGTCATCACGCACCACAGAGTCGGCGATGGAATTGGCATGGATGTCGATACCGCCTTCGAGAGAGCCGCAGGACGTGGTGCCGGAACCGGCTCAGCCCGCATTGGAGACAAACCCAACCGACGGATGTGGTCCTCGATCCAGCCAAGGAGCCAGCGCTGCTGGGGGAGTCGGCCTAGCGGGAAGAGCCGGTCATGGTGGAGGGGCCGATTGCCCCGGTCGTTCCGGAGGAGTCGGCCGAAGGAGGAGACATGCCATTTTCCATGGTCGTCGAGTTGAGCCGGCGGGGAGAGGAGGGCCGACTCTCGTGTCCTTCTGGTCGCCACCCTCTTTCCGCAGTCGGGGTGGTGGTGGAGGTGGCGCCGAGCGTCGGGTCCGGTCGCCCAAGGTTTAACATGGCCAACGTCATCAAAGATTGATCGACATTGGCTCATGGCACAACTGCCCCTGCCCTGCCAACCGTAGGGCCAGTCTTGGTGCTGGCGGAGCTGGCGCATCATCGCTCATTGCCGTGAGGGGCTTACCAAGTTCACCAAAGCTACCGAGAGCAACTTTTGGTGGGTGGAGGAGGCGGTCGAGGTAAGATCTTTTCTCTTATTTTGCTTTGTACTATCAGTGGGGCCGTGCGAGCGCACCCGCTAGGTGTAGCCCTCGAGATTCGGGCTGGTTGTTCGGCCACATGACAGCCGGGTTGAATCTTTTTTCTTCCTTTGTGTGGTCCCGGCAGAGAACGTCAAGTGGCAGGCACTGTTTGATGAGGCGGTCGTCATCCACAATAGGGGCAGGTCTGTTTATTACGAAGCCCACGAGGAGTCGATGAAGATGCGAGGTATGTTTGCTTTAGTGGGGGCGTGCGAGCGCACCCACTGGGTGTAGCCTCTGAGAATCGTGCCGGATACAGAGCTGCCGGCTCGAATCTTATGAACTTGGCAGACTCGAGCGGAATTGTTTGCAGAGGAGCTGGAGGCCCTGGCCCAAGTCCGGAAGAGGCGGGTCGAGGCGGCCTCCGAGCGGGACCAGCTGGGGAAGGCGCTCCAGGCATCTATGTCGGAGAAGGACCGGCTCGACGTCTGGTCGCCGAGGGTCAGTCGGCACGGGAGCACCTTGTCGTGGAGTTGCGAAAGGAGATGGCGGCCAACGAGGAGGCCGCCAAGCGGGCGGTCGACTACAGCCAGCGGGCTCGTTTCTTGACTTTTTCCTTGTTAGGCCGGTTCCTAAGCACCCATCGCCGGGCCAAGCGGGTTGTGTGAGAACACCGGGAGTGCTTCCGACAACGCGGAGTGGAGATTGCCGAGCATGCGGGGTGGAGCCTGTGGAGATCATGCTAGCCACTAAGAATCGGCTGATCTTCCTGCAGCACTACCTAGACCGGCTGCACACTGTCGACCTAGGAATCATCTTGGCCCTATGGCTGGACCCAGAAATACTCGAAGGTCGCGTGGCGTTGTGGCTCGAGCACACGGTGGAGCGGCTCGCCGTTTGGAAAGCCTCGGCGGACCGAGCTGGGGCGCAGATGGCCCTCCGGTTCGTCACATCGTGGTACAACAGCGTCAGCATGGACCGGCTGGCCACCATGCGCGAAGTTCCAAAGCCAGAGAGGATCGCCCGTGAGAGTACCCTTGTCTATAGGGTGAACGAGCTAGCCTCTTATGTCGACCCGGATGAGCTCTTGTCGGTGCTTCGCGAGGATGGCGAGCCGGTTGCAGAGGACTCCTTCGGCATACCCGAGGGGCCCGAAGATGATGTCGTTGGCGATGAGAGCACCGACTCCAGCATCGAGGGAGGCACCGGGAGCGGCTCTGGAGACACGGCGGCTGTGCAGGCGGACCCGAAGACAGCAGTCACCTCTGGACGCGCCTGAGGCTCAGGCGGCTCTATACTTATCGCATATCCCTTTTGTTGTAGAACTTTATCAAACACATTTCCTCCCATTGGGGGTGTATTGTAATGAACATGTGGTCGTAGGCCTTTATGCTTTCGGGTACGAACTTCGTGATTTTCATTGCGTGAAAAAGTTTGTGTGTGTCGGCTCGTCCGTAGCCAGCCGTTCCTTGGACTTTTCTTTGCCCAAAACCTCATCCCTTTTGGTTTCCTCTCTGCCAGCCGAACAGCTGGGAGCCGGTCTATGACTGGGACGGAGAGTCCGCCTCTAGGGAGTTGGCCGTGGGAATTAGAGTCGTGGGAACGCTTAGCTAGGGCAAGCGTGATAGAGGCCTGCTAGATGACGTAAATGATCCGGCTAGTTCCAGCCGGCGACCTCCTTGTAGTTAGTCGTTTGTGTAAGGTAAGTTCCCGTTCCAGGGTCCCGCCAGCCAGATAGCTGGGAGCCCGTCTGTAGCCGAACGGGTTAGGAGGGGTGTTTCTTAGATCACATTACTTGACTGGTTAAGGGAAGACAGCTGGGTTAGCCAGCGAGCCCCTGTGATCGGGGAGCCGGACCCAGGAAACCGCCCAAGGAAAAATTTGTATTGAAGGGAAAGAGGTGTGCCCCAAGTGCTATCTTGAGACACCCCTTGCATTCATATGCCCAAAAAGTGGAAGAGATACATACATATACTGGTCCTTCAACAGTAAAACGGGCGAAGGAGCGCCACGTTCCATGGGCGCTCTGTCTCTTTGCCGGACGTGTCTTTCTTGCGCTTCAGCGACTTCTAGGCGTCAATCAAGTAGTACGCGTTGTTGTGCAGCACTTTGCTGACGATGGGCCCTCCCATGGGGAGGACAACTTGTGCTGGACGGCTGTTCGCTGGATACGCCTGAGCACCAAGTCTCCTTCGCGGAAGGAGAGGGGCCAGATCTGCTTGTGGTGGTAGTGCTGGAGATTCTGCTGATAGATGGCGGTCTGGCTCAGGGCCAGTTCGCGCGCCTCTTCGAGTAGGTCGATGTCGTCTTCTCTTGCCTCCTTTCCATCCGTCTCTGTGTACAGGGTGACGCGAGGCGAGTCGAACTCGATGTCCGTGGGGATGATCGCCTCAGACCCATACATGAGAAAGAACGGGGTGAAGCCGATCGAACGGTTGTGCTGGTCCTGAGGCTCCACAGAATGGTTGGCAGGTCGTCGACCCAGCAACCGGCTGAGCGCACTAGCGGCACGACGAGCCGGGGCTTGATGCCAGACGGGATCAGTTCGTTTGCCCTTTTTGCCTGGCCGTTTGACTGTGGGTGGGCCACAGAGGCAAGGTCGAGCCGGATGCCCTGCATGGCAGAGAAACGTGCCATTTCACCCTTGGCGAAGTTGGTGCCATTGTCGGTGATGATGCTGTGGGGGCCGCCGTAGCGTACCATGATGTCCGTGATGAACCGGTCGGCCGTGGGGCCGTCTAGTTTATTGATCGGCATGGCCTCGATCCATTTGGTGAACTTGTCGACAGCCACCAACAGATGCATCATCCCACCTCACGTGGTCTGGAATATTTCCACCATGTCGAGCCCCCATATGGCAAAGGGTCATGACAGCGGGATGGTCTGGAGGGCCATATCCGGCAAGTGGCTCTGTGTGCTGAAGCGCTGGCAGCCTTCACACTTTCGACCAACTGTTTGGCCTCCTCCAAGGCAGTTGGCCAGTAGAAGCCATGTCGGAACGCCTTGGCCACCAGGGTCCTCGAGGCTGCATGGTGCCCACACTCGCCCTGGTGGATATCTAGGAGGATCTCCTTTCCCTTCTCTGGATCCACACAATGCTGGAAAACGCCAGTTGTGCTGCGGTGGACTAGCTCGTGATTAATGATGCTGTAGGCGAGGGCCTGATGTTGGATCTGCCGGCCAAATCTTCATCGGCGGGGAGCTCGCCGCGCAAAAGGAAAGGCAAGATGGGCTATTGTAGGATCGAAAGTAGTGCTAAAGGGGGGTGATTAGACTAGTTGACCAAATAAAAGCTACTTTTTTCCAAATATAATTCTTGGCAGATTTTAGCATTCATAGTATGTCAAGTACACCCTACACATGCATGTCTAAGAGTATAGCAGCGGAAAGTAAAGACAAGCACGTAAGTAAAGAGAGGGTAGGAAGTTCAAACGTAGTTGGTGACACGATGATTTTTCCCGTGGTTCCGATAGGTGGCGCTATCATACATCCACGTTCATGGAGTCTTCAACCCACAGAGGGTAACAGTCGTGAGAGTCCATGGAGGGCTATACCCACGAAGGGTTCCACGAAGAAGCAACCTTGACTATATCATGAAGGCCTACGTCCATGGAGGACTAGCCTTACTTGGGGTAGATCTTCACGAAGTAGGCGATCTCCTTGCCCTTACAAACTTCTTGGTTCACTCCACAACACGAAGTAGGAGGCTCCCAAGCGACACCTAAACAATCTAGGAGGCACCACCCTCCAAAAGGTAATAGGCTCGATTGTGTCGAGGAACTCCTTGCTCTTGTGCTTCAAGATGATAGACTCCTCAACACACAATCACTCTCTCAAAGATTTGGCTTGGTAGAAGAGATTGAGATTGATTGGGTGGAAAGCAAGTTGGGGAGGCTAGAGATCAAGATTCATATGGTAGGAATGGAATGGCATGATCTCAACACATGAGTAGGTGGCTCTCTCTCAGAAAATTAGTAGGTATGAGTGGGGGACAGTTCTAAGTGCTTCTCACTCGAGTGAGTGGTGGTGGAGGGGTATATATAGGCATCTCCAAAAATCCAACCGTTACACACAAAATGGCCAACTCGGTGACACCAATGTGTTAATCTTGGTGGTACCGAAGTGACCAAAAGGTGGCAACTTTTGAATCTCGGTGAGACCGATATAGGAATCTTGGTTGCACCGATAAGGTGACCAACAGTCAGATTGTCCAAGCTCGGTTACGTCGATCCGACAATCTCGGAGGGCCCGAAATTGTGAAATTGCATAACAGAAAGTTGGCAGCCTAACTCAGTGGCACCGAATGCAGAATCGGTTGCACCGAAAAGCTAGGGTTTGGCTGAGTTTGTCTAGTGTTTGGAATCAGTGGAACCGAGTGTAGAATGTTGGTTGCCCCAATTTTGAGTATTTGGCTTTGGACAGACTTTTGTGGAAGAGCTTGTGGGTGTATGTGGTGACTATCACTTGTGCACGTATGAGCATTTTGTTCACCAACAGAACCTTACCCCCTTTTAATAGTATTGGTTTTCCTATGGACTCAAAATGATTTCTCACAAAGTAAAATGTAGAGTCCTTTGCTTGAAGCTTTGCCAATCTATTCCCTTGCATCTTGGGGTATTCGACAATCCTTTTGCCAACCCATCATTGAACTTTTCCTGAAACATACTTAGTGGAAACATTAGTTCAATGACATATATGTTGTTATTAATTACCAAAACCACTAAGGGAGCAAATGTGCTTTTAGATGTGCCCAGAAGAGGGCTGAGACGGGAGCTAGTGTCGGCTCGTGCTGGAAGCCGCCCGCCCGCTGAGCCACCAGGACTGGCTCTTCACCCACTGGGTCCGAGGAGATTGGAGGCGTGTCGATTTCCATCATGACGGCCGGTGCCGGCTCAGGCCGGGAGCCGGCCGCCGAGGGAGCCCTCAGGACTGGCTCCTTAGTCCCCGGGGCCGGCTCTTCGTCCCTCGGGTCCAAGGAGACAGGAGGCACGTCATTTGCCATCATGATGGCCGCGTCGACGTGTCTGTCCATGGTGTTGGCGGCAGCGATTGGAGCCAGTGCGATGGGCCGAGCCCCCGAGCGTGCTAAAGGCCTGGTGGGATCCGCGGGCACCAAGAGAGGCTCCGACTGGACGGAGGGCTTGATGGACGGCTTGCGCAGCTGTTCGAGGGAGACACCGGTTGGGATAGCCTAGCGACTGGAGATGATCTTGGCCAGGGCATCAGCCATTTCGTTGTCCGTTCGAGGGACATGGTTGAACTCATAGCCCATGAAAGAGGCGGTGAGCTGCTACACGAGGAAGCGGTAGCTGGCCTTGTTGATATCCCTGGCATCCCATTCTCTAGAAACTTGCTGCACTACGCGGTCTGAGTCGCCGGAGCAGATGATGTGCCAGATGCCAATCTCCTTGGCGAGCCGGAGGCCATGGACGAGTGCCACGTACTCGGCCATTTTGTTGGAGGCGGCAAAGTGGATCTGGAGCGCGTACTTGAGCTGGTCCCCCATCGGGGATAACAAGACGATACACATGCGCCAAGTCATGTTCTTCTCCAGCACTAGGACTGGGTTGGCTAACTAGTCCGGGTGGAATACTTCCATGATGAAGTCAGCTGCGAGCAACCGGGCAATTTCTTCTCCTATAGTACACCGCTTCTCCTCGGAGAAATGTCGCAGGGGTTGCTTGACCGGCTTAGCGTTCACCCATACATGAAGCTTGTGCTCGGCTAACTTCCTCGGAACACCCGGCATGTCCTTTGGAGACCATGTGAAGATGTCATGATTCTCACGGAGGAAGTCGATGGGCTCGCCTTCCTATTTGCTGCTGAGATTGGCGCCGATGGTGACGCACCGCTTGGGGTCGGCCGGGGCGAAGGGCACCTGCTTGGTTTCCCTGGAGTGCAAGAACAAAGCCTCGCTGGTCGACTGGGATGGAGGAGTGGGTACGGCCGGCTACACGGTGGCGTGAGCCATGAGCCAGTCGAGCTGCCGCCTCTCCTTCGCGATCACGAGTGCTTCGCCCAACCGGCTACTGTCCCGCACACATTGGATTGACTTCCTGTAGTTGTCGTTGATCATGATGATGCCCTTGGGTCCCGAAATCTTCAGCTTGAGGTAGGCGTAGTCGGTAGCCGCCATGAACTTTGGCCAGGGCAGGCCTGCCCAGCAGGGCATGATAGGGACTATTGAGGTCCACTACCTCGAACCATATTGGTTCGTGGCGGAAATGCAGCTTGTCGCTGAATAGGACATCGAGCTAGATATTGCCGATGGGCGTGCAAGACTGGCCCGACACGATGCCATGCAATACGGTGTGGCTCGATTGCAGGTCTTTCTCCTTGAGCCTAAGCTTGACAGGGTGTCGTGGCAGAGGATGTTGATGCTGCTACCACGGTCGTCCAGGACCCGCGAGAACCGGCAAGAGCGCCGGCTCGTGGCGAAGGTGGGGTCGAGGACAAGGACATGGCTGCTGGGGTTCGACATCATGGCAGGGTGGTCCGTCCGGCTCGAAGTGATCGGCTTCTCCGACTAGTGCATGAACTGGGGGAACGAGGGAACGGTGTTGTTCACCTCGTGCCAGCACAAACGCTCGTTGTGCTTGTTAGTGCCCTCGCTAGTGAAGACGATGTAGGCCATGTCCTTCTCGGGTAATACATCGTGGAGGCGGCCGTCAGCGGCGGCCGTAGCCGGAGCCTGCTGCCGCACCGGAGCCGGTGCGGTGGCGCGAGGACCCAGCGGCGGAGGGGCCGGGAGACCATCGCCCCGAGCGAGCCGCTGGGAGAAGCTGCACTGCCGAAGCTTGTGCATAGCTGGCTTTGCCCCAGAGTGCATCTTGCAGGGTGCATCGAGCATCTGCTCGAAGGTGAGTTTGGGCTGTCAGGTGGCCTTACCGGTACGCTAGCACTGACTGGAGGCCTAGGCAATCGGCTGCTCTTCCTTGACAAAGGCCACCTGCCGACTCCCATAGTAGGGATACGGCTGGTCAAACTTTCGCTTGTTGTTCTGCTACTGCCGGCTGTCGGTAGCCGGCTTGGGGGCGCCAGGCGGCTGGACGGCCTTGCCGTACGCGTTGCCCTTGATCATCATTGAGGAGTCGGCCGTGGCATATTTGTCCGCCTTGACCATGAGATCGGCCAAGGAAGTCGGGTCGGAGCACATGAGCTTGTGCTTGAGGAGGGTGCCATCTCGACAGCCCTTAGTGAAGTATTGGATGGCCTGTAGCTCGTGCACGCCCTCGCATGAGTTGCGCAGCTCGGTCCAGCACGTGAGGTAGTCGTGGTGCGGCTCATCCGCCCCCCTAGACGCACATGGCGAGCTCGCGGGGGCGGCTAGGGCGCTTGTAGGTGTCGGTGAAGTTTCGGACGAAGGCTTCCTCAAAGTCCGTCCAGGTGTTGATGTTGCCATCTGCGAGGCTGTTGAGCCAAGTCTTGGCTGAACCAAGCAGCATGAGGGGAACGTAGTGCATGGCTTCATGTTTGTTGCCCCTAGTGATGCCCATCGCAGTGATGTAATCGATCAGCCAGTCCTCCGGGTTGGCGGTGCCGTTTTACTTAGGAGTGTCGCGGGGGAGCGTGAAACCAGTTGGAAATGGCTCGTTGCGAATCCGAGGGCCGAAGCACGTAGGCCTGACCAGGCCCTGGATTGTGCCAGCCTGTCGAGGCAAAGGCGCATGTCATTCTCGTTGTAGGGGACCTGTAGCCCGAGCCGGGCCACGAGATTGGCACGGACGGCTGGAGGGGGAGACCGCGCCGGGTCTCGTCGTGGAGGCGGGGTGTGTCCATGGCTATGCCGGCTACCGCCAGCCGGCACCTCACTACGACGGCTGCCACCAGCCGGGATGTCGTTGCGCCGGCTGTTCACAGCCGGCTGCTCATTCCCGTGCTGCTGGGAACGCCAAGCATGGCTTCCCTCCGCCCGCCGGCCGGAGGCGTGAGGGGAGCTAGAGTGATGGGCCGGCTGACGGCCAACAACCCTAGTGCCCTCGCCCTCAGGACGGGGAGTCTCAGAGCGTGAAACCAGTTGCAAACGGCTCGTTGCAAATCCGAGGGCCGAAGCATGTAGGCCTGACAGGGCCCTAGATTGCGCCAGCCTGTCGAGGCGGAGGCGCATGTCATTCTCGTTGTGGGGGCCTGTAGCCCGAGCCGGGCCGCGAGATCGGCACGGACTGCCGGAGGGGGAGAACGCGCCGGGTCTCGTCGTGGAGGCGGGGTGTGTCCATGGCTGTGCCGGCTACCGCTAGCCGGCACCTCACTGCGTCGGCTGCCACTAGCCGGGATGTCGTTGCGCCGGCTATTCACAGTCGGCTGCTCATTCCTGCGCTGCTGGGAACGCCAAGCATGGCTTCCCTCGGTCGGCTACCGGTCAGCAGCCCTAGTGCCCTCGCCCTCGTGAGCCAACTCACCTTGCAAGCCAACATGAACAACAGCCCAAACGGCGGGGTTATGACCAAGAATATGCATTTTCATTTTATGCTTCCCACTAGCAAAATTAGTGCCATCAAAGTACGGACCTCTACGGTGATAACTTCCCTCACTAGATGCCATTCTTCTCCTAGGTTGTGAGACCTAAGCAATGGAGACCAAGGCTCTGATACCACTTGTAGCATCAAAAGTAGGTCTAGAGGGGGGTGATTAGACTACTTGACCAATTAAAGGTTTTGCCTAAACCAAATTTTAGGGTTGACAGTTTTTAGCATTTCATGGCAAGCCAAGTACACCCTACACATGCAAGTCTAAGAGTATATAGCAACGGAAAGTAAAAACAAGCATGTATCGAAGGGATAGGGTAGGAAGATCAAACGCAATTGTAGACACGATGACCTTCCCATGGTTCTGATAGGTGGCGCTATCGTACATCCATGTTTATGGAGTCTTCAACCCATGAAGGGTAATGGTCGCGAGAGTCCACGAAGGGTTCCACCCAAAAGGGTCCACGAAGTAGCAACCTTGACTATTCCATAACGGCTTCCGTCCATGATGGAATAGCCTCACTATGGGTAGATCTTCACGAAGTAGGCAATCTCCTTGCCCTTACAAACTTCTTGGTTCACTCCACAACACGAAGTAGGAGGCTCCCAAGCAACACCTAACCAATCTAGGAGGCACCACCCTCCAAAAGGTAATAGGCTCGGTAATGACGATGAACTCCTTGCTCTTGTGCTTCAAGATGATAGACTCCTCAACACACAATCTCTCTCACACAGGTTTGGCTTGGTAGAAGAGATAGGATTGGTGAAAAGCAACTTGGGGAGGCTAGACAACAAGATCCATATGATTGGAGTGGTATATCTTGACCTCAACACAAGGGTAGGTGGTTCTCTCTCAGAAAATCTGATAGGATAGGTATGGAATAGTTCTGAGTGTTTCTCTGTCGAGTAAGTGGTGGCGAAGGGGTATATATAGGCATCCCCAAAAATCCAACCGTTACACACAAAATGACCTACTCGGTGACACCGATGTGTGAATCTCGGTGGTATCGAAGTGACCAAAAGGTGGCAACTTTTGAATCTCGGTGAGACCTATATAGGAAACTCGGTTGCACCGATAAGGTGACCAATGGTCAGATTTTCAATCTCGGTGACGCCGATCCAGCATTCTTGGTGGGACCAAAAATGTGAATTTGCGCAACAGAAAGTTGGCAACCTAAACTCGATGGCACCGGTATGGAATCGGTTGCACCGAAGTGGCTAGAATTTGGCTTGAGTCTGTCTAGGTTCTGTAATCGGTGGCACCAAAGTGGGAAAGTTGGTTGCACCAATTTTGAGTGTTGGGTATAGAATAGACTTTGGTGGGAGAGTTTGTGGATGTTTTTGGCGACTATCACCTGTGCACGTTTGAGCATATTGTTTACCAACAAAACCTTACCCCCTTTTAATAGTATTAGCTTTCCTATGACTCAATGTGATTTCTCACAAATATAAAATGTAGAGTCCTCTTGCTTGAAGCTTGGCCAACCTATTTCCTTGCATCTTGGGGTTTCTCCACAATCTCCTTTTGCCAATCCTCTCTTTGAACATTTCCTGAAATGTACTCAGAGGAAACATTAGTTCAATGACTTATATGTTGTTATTAATTACCAAAACCACCAAGGGAGCAAATGTGCTTTCAGTCTCCCCCTTTTTGGTAATTGATGACAACATATAGATCAAAGCTTCAATATATGATAAAATCAATGAGTATAATCGTCGCTTTGAGAGGTATATGATAAGCAGGAGCTCTCCCTAAATTTGTGCATTATTTTGAATTTGCTTTTGAATGCAAATGCACAATCGATTAGGCATATGGGGCACTTCTTCCATGTCACATACAACTTGGTGTTGTGTGAGAATAATTAGAGTGAATAACATGGTAGCATTACACAAACACAAAAGTATCTCACATCAAGCCAAAAGAACCAAATGTTTTTGAAAAGCAAGTAAAAAAGTCTCTCTCTCGCTCGAAGCCTATAGATCTATATACACTTCTCCCCCTTTGGCAACAAGTTACCAAAAAGTTCAAAGGCATATATCTAAGCATTCTTGGGCACATCTCCTCCGGTTGTTGATAAAGGAGTCGAGAGAACAGCGTCGGCGAAGATCTCTACAGATGTCATAGATGGAGACGGAGTGGTCACTGATGAAACTGATGTTGATGGAGCTGATGGAGCTGTTGGAGCTGGCACTATGGCTGATCTGGACTGAGTAGTGAACTGAGTGCTTGGCCCTAGAGGTGATTCCTCCTCATCATCATCATCATCATCATCCTCATCTGAAGTAGAAGAGACCCAAGGGATTTTCACGGAGTCAACTTCATGCTGAAGTTCTGTGACTATCTTCGTCAGCCCGTCCACCTTATCAGTAAGGGTCTTGATTCTGGTCTCAAAGATTCTAACAAGACTGTTCTAGTTGTCTAGAATCCCCTTAATGTCCTTTTGCATGCCCTGAACAAATGATATCAGCAAATCCATTTGCTCGCTCCTGGATCGAGGGGCTTGAGCACTAGTGGCTCTCACTGCCTCTGCTGCTTCCTGAGCTGCAGCAGAAGTGGGATGATCAGCATCCATCACCATGAAGTTGTCCTCGAGATCTGGCTGTAGGGGCAAATGTGGGTGATCCAGGGCAAATATGTGCTGGTTTTGGGCATAGCATCAGACATCAACTTCTTTGCCTTCTTCTTTGGAGGAGCCTTTGTAGCTAGCTCAACCTCCTCTTCTTGAGCAACAACAGCCTCTAGATCCTCAAACATGGAGGTAGGCCTGCCAGTCACATGAATGATCCTCTTCCTGGCCTTTTTCTCTCCTGCCTTCTTGGGCATAGCTCTCTTGGGGATGTCAACAGACATAGCTGCTCTGGCAGTCTCATGAACCTTGAAGGTAGAAGCTGGTGCATATATTTTGCTGACAACCCTTCTAGAGGAAGTAGCTTCAGTTGCAGCTTTCTTGGTAGCCTTCTCTTGCTTCTTAGCAAGAATCTCTTCAGGGACAAAGTCAGAATCTTCTTCTTCTGAGTTCAACCTCTTTCTGGTTCTGGTGGTAGCCTTGGGCAACCCATGTGAGCTAGGGGTGCCTGGATCTGAGAATGAACTGGGCTCTGGGCTTGTGCCTGAAGTCATGTCTGCTCTCTGCTCTGACCTGTTCTGATTGTCTTCTGAACTTGACATGTTGACCCTGTGTATAGAGTGTAGATGAGCAGAAGGAGATGAGTCAGCACAAAATGAGGCTATTTTTGAAATTTGAGCAATCAGTTTTTCAAAAAGTTTTGCAATCTGTCACATACATATCGGTACAGCCGAAATGAAATTTTTGGTGGGGCCGAGACAGACCAACTCCTTAACAGGAACTTGGTAGCCTTTTCGGTAGGACCAAAAAGAGCCACTCGGTTCAACCGAGTCAATTCTCATAAACACAGGAAAGTATATCAGTGAGACCGATATTTTCGTTTCGGTTCCACCGAGATGTATCGGGCGGACAGCAAAACCTTAGAAAATCCATCTAACTCGAGATTTTGCAATTTCTAGTGGATAGATGTATGAGCAATAGGTGGCTTATAGAGAAAACAAGGTCCAATGCGCAGGAATTAGAATGGGAGCGCACTAGACATCGAATCCGTACCCTAGCTTGGTGCGGATCCTCTACGGCGGCAACGTTGGTGAAGATTACGTCGACGGCGGCGATTCCTAGCGGTGGAGGAGCTTGGAAAGTCAAGGGCGATGACCAGGGGCTTTGGGGTGGCAGCTTAGGGTTTTGGAGCGCGACGTATGAAGATGAAATTTCAAAACTTTGGGGTCCAGAGTTATATACCCACCACTGTCAGTGACATCGATTCTAAGTTTTCGGTGTCACCGAGTGCCTCAACTGTCAGCTGACAGGGACACTCCGTGTAACCGAGAAAATGGAATCGATGGTACCAAGATTGAAAAACCAGATCAACCCTAGGCAATCGGTGAGACCGAGATTGTGGTGATGGTTCCACCGAGTTGCACTTGGGAGGTTTTAATGGTCAGTCCTTGTCGATACAGAACTCCAAGTGCTCCACACACAGAGGGATCGAAAAGCACTTGTTCAAATTTTGTGATGCAGCATGAATGGAATATGAGATGAGAAAGCATAGATAGCTAAAGAGTGGTCCTAGGCATCCTTGTCCATCCAATTGGCAAAAGATAAATCAAAAGGCAAATAGCAACAATTGGATATCCTCGAATGAGAAAATAAATGCAGACCAACATGCTCACACAATAAGATGTCAAAATAAATCATGACGAACATGCACAAACATACTAGCATCTAACAAGCACTTGGGCAATGACAAAGTCATCTATATATGAGTATTTGACTTAGGATCCAAGTAGGAGTACTTGATCATAGGTCATACTCATCGTTTAAGCACAAGTGGGGTTATCACTTTTTCATAAAGCATTTAGTGTTGTCACATGCTAAGAGATGCTTCGACTCAAGAATTAGAGCAAAGCTCCCCCTTAATGTGACATCCCCCCATAAGAGGAATAAACAAACCTTGGGTTTTTGTCGATGAAGACTTCATGTTGGTGAGGTAGTTGTGGATGCTCAATGTTGATGAGGATCACCAAGAGTTGGGACCATCCTTGTTGTTTCCTTACTCCTCTCACCTACATGGGTTAGTCCCAACATACAAGAGACAAATACAAGGGTATCTATGGACATGGTGTGCAAAGCATGAGTTATGATTTCCATTGATTTGTTGATTACCTTGTCCCTTGCTTACGTTTGAGGGAATGTGTGACTCCTCGAACTATTGCATTGAGTTGTTGTTGAGTGCAAAAAAGTCCTTGCCAATAATGAATGTGAGTGAATTTCATTGGCGGAGTCATCCCTCAAGAACTTACCAGTTCTTCTTCTTGGGAACCCACATCAAGTTGATGGGGATCCTTGGTGTTGAAGTAGCCTTTGTAGTAGTTGAGCTTGAAGTATCCTTGGGAACCCTCTCCACCAAAGCTAGGGGTTCATCTTCATATGAGTCAATGTCCTCTTGAAGATTGTTCTTGCCCTTGAGCTTGTGGTCTTGTGGTGGAAGGTCACCTTGAGTGTTTGTCCCCTTGGGAAGAGTATTTTCATACTTCTCCTTTTGAGGAACAAACTTGGACTTGGGATATTGACATTCTTCCCACTCAAATCCATTAGCTTTGAAGTAGCCAACACCACGATTCTTCCGGTATCCTCTGTGCTTGCGTACAATTATCTAAAATTGCTTACATCTGGCAAGACTCTTGTAGATACCTCTTTCTATAATTCCTTTCAATAAAGCATTTTCTTGCTCAAGTGTAACTTGGCTAAGAGAAACATCATTAGTGGAATCAATAGAACTACTAGAAGCAACATCATTGGATTTATCACTTTTATTGTTGCTACTAGATGAAGAATCTTTCTTGCCTTTGTTACTAGATTTCTTAGTTTTAACTTGAGGTATGAAAGTAGACAAGAGTAGTCGTTTGGCTAGATAAGATGAAGTCTTCTTTCAGAGATCGTCATTGATAGCTTTGAGAAACTCATGCTCTTGCTCCAAATTGAGCTTCTCAAAGCGTAGCTTCTCATGAGTTCTCACAAGCTCTCTATGAACTTCGAGAGTAGATTCATGAGCTAACTTAAGAGTGTTTAGTTATTTAGTTAGTTGTTTTGTATTCATCTTATCATTATCAATTGACTTATCTTGACTAGCATGAGAATTATCAAGTTCATTTTGATCAACATCACTAGTTTTATCACAAAGCAAGTTATCATCACAAAGCAAGTCATCTTCATCACTATCAAAATAAAGATACTCGGGGTGTGATACCTTGGGGCCTTTAGCCATGAAGCAACTTCCACTCCCTTCATTTGGTGAATCAAATAGATCGTAGGAGTTGGTAGTCACTAGAGCAATTCCGGCAACACCATCATCTTGACTATAGTCGGAGTCAGAGTGATAGCTTCTCTCAGAGTTGTTGTCGTAGTCGGAGCCGGAAACCCATTCACCAACATGAGCTTGATGTTTTCTTCTTGTGTTGCTCTTGGTGTACTTGTCCTTCTTCTCCGAATCTCTACTTCTCCTTGAGTGTCTTCGTTCATAACGATCATCTCTACTCCTTCTATCTCTTTGTGGTGATTCATTCCTTGAGCTTCGTCTTCGAGGTGAAACTTCTCTACTTTTGTAAGGAGTCGTGCACTCATTTGAGTAGTGTCCGGGCTTCCCACAATTGTAGCAATTGCGGTCACGACTTGATGAACGCTTCTCTTCATATCTTGAATTGGAGTTTCTTTCTTTGCTTCTATTCTTGTAGAACTTGTTGAATTTCTTGACCATGAGGCTTATTTCTTCATTGGTGATAAGGTTGTTACTTGAAGTTGCAGGAGCATCACTTGTGTCTTTGTAAGCACCGCTAGACTTGTGATGAAGCTCTTCTTTATCTCTGAGTGTCATCTCATGAGCAACAATCCTTCCAATGACTTCCGTAGGCTTGTGATCTTTGTAGTTTGGCATCATTTGGATCAATGTGCACACGTTGTCGTATCTCTCATCCAAAGCTCTAAGTATCTTCTTGATGATGAATTTGTCGGTCATTTCTTTGCTTCCTAAGCCGGCAATCTCATTGGTGATGAGAGCTAGCCTACAGTACATCTCTGCGACTCCTTCACTATCCTTCATCTTGAACTTGTCAAGCTGGCCTTGAAGAACATCTAACTTGGATTCTCTCATGGACTCGGTTCCTTCATGCATATCAACCAAAGTATCCCAAATCTTTTTTGCATTCTCAAGACGGATGATTTTGTTGAATTCTTCAGGGCATAAGTACTTGAAGAGAATGTCACATGCTTGAGCATTGTATTGCAACATCTTCAATTCATCCGCGGTCGCTTCACGATCCGGTTCTCGTCCATCCGCAAAGAACTCACCTTGCAAGCCAACACGAACAACAGCCCAAACGGCGGGGTTATGACCAACAATATGCATTTTCATTTTATGCTTCCAACTTGCAAAATTAGTGCCATCAAAGTACCGACCTCTACGGTGATAACATCCCTCACTAGATGCCATACTTCTCCTAGGTTGTGAGACCTAAGCAATGGAGACCAAGGCTCTGATACCACTTGTAGGATCAAAAGTAGGTCTAGAGGGGGGGTGATTAGACTACTTGACCAATTAAAGGTTTTGCCTAAACCAAATTTTAGGGTTGACAGTTTTTAGCATTTCATGGCAAGTCAAGTACACCCTACACATGCAAGTCTAAGAGTATATAGCAGCGAAAAGTAGAAACAAGCATGTATAGAAGGGATAGGGTAAGAAGATCAAACGCAATTGTAGACACGATGATTTTTCCCGTGGTTCCGATAGGTGGCACTATCGTACATCCGCGTTTATGGAGTCTTCAACCCGTGAAGGGTAACGGTCACGAGAGTCCACGAAGGGCTCCACCCAAAAGGGTCCATGAAGTAGCAACCTTGACTATTCCATAACGGCTTCCGTCCATGAAGGACTAGCCTCACCATGGGTAGATCTTCACGAAGTAGGCGATCTCCTTGCCCTTACAAACTTCTTGGTTCACTCCACAACACGAAGTAGGAGGCTCCCAAGCGACACCTAACCAATCTAGGAGGCACCACCCTCCAAAAGGTAATAGGCTCGAACGATGAACTCCTTGCTCTTGTGCTTCAAGATGATAGACTCCTCAACACACAATCTCTCTCTCACGGGTTTGGCTTGGTAGAAGAGATAGAATTGGTGGAAAGCAACTTGGGGAGGCTAGAAATCAAGATCCATATGATTGGAGTGGAAGATCTTGACCTCAACACAAGGGTAGGTGGTTCTCTCTCAGAAAATCTGATAGGATAGGTATGGAATAGTTCTGAGTGCTTCTCTGTCGAGTGCATGTTGGAGAAGGGGTTTATATAGGCATCCCCAAAAATCCAACTGTTACACACAAAATGAACTACTCAGTGACACCGATGTGTGAATCTCAGTGGTACCGAAGTGACCAAAAGGTGTCAACTTTTGAATCTCGGCGAGACCGATATAGGAAACTTGGTTGCACTGATAAGGTGACCAACGGTCAGATTTCCAATATCGGTGACGCCAATCCAGCATTCTTGGTGGGACTGAAAATGTGAATTTGCGTAACAGAAAGTTGGCAACCTAAACTCGGTGGCACCGGTATGGAATCGGTTGCACCGAAGTGGCTAGAATTTGGCTTGAGTCTGTCTAGGTTCTGGAATTGATGGCACGGAAGTGGGAAAGTTGGTTGCACCGATTTTGAGTGTTGGGTATAGAACATACTTTGGTGGGAGAATTTGTGGATGTTTTTGGGACTATCACATGTGCACGTTTGAGCATACTGTTCACCAACAAAACCTTACCCCATTTTAATTGTATTGGCTTTCCTATGACTCAAAGTGATTTCTCACAAATATAAAATGTAGAGTCCTCTTGCTTGAAGCTTGGCCAACCTATTTCCTTGCATCTTGGGGTTTCTCCACAATCTCCTTTTGCCAATCCTCTCTTTGAACATTTCCTGAAATATACTCAATGGAAACATTAGTTCAATGACTTATATGTTGTTATTAATTACCAAAAGCACCAAGGGAGCAAATGTGCTTTCAGGGTGTCGTAGACGGGTAGGATGCCGCCGAGGATCTCCGCAACAACATGTCGTGGTCACATATAGCCCCACGCCAGCTGGGCTCGGTGCCGGCCGAGGTGAGACCATAAGCGGAGATATACTCACGTTGCATGGATTCCATCCGACGCTGCTCGGTCGCGAGGGCTTTGGCATCCTCGAGTAGCTGTTGGCGGTCCACCTCCAGCTCAGCTGTGGCGGTGGCCGGGTTCATCGTTGGAGCAATGGGGGTGCTCAGATCCCGAAGGGTGGAGCCGAGCGGGTCCGAGGAACCAGTGTGGGCGGCGGCCGCGTCAGCCTCGGCCCGCGCTGGCCCAGAGGATGAGGAGGAGACAGTGACCATCATCACCATGAGGGTGTGGAAGCTGCCATCACTGTTCGAGGCGATGGCACCCGCGCAAGGTGGTGGGTCGCTGCAGTCGAGTAACTCGTCAGGGTCCTCATCTAGAGCCGGTGCGGCGTCGAGGCGCAGCTCGCGAAGAGTGCACTAAGTGCGTTGATGGGGGAACCTGCAAAGCAGGAGGAACCAAGGCCTGGCGCTGCGGAAGCCTTTGCAGAGGCGAGCTCCACGGGCACGCAGGACGGTCCGGACGCAAGGCGGACAACGGAGGTGGTGAAGGGTCCCGCTCGGAGTATAACTCCGCCCGGCGCCGCGGATGGCCCCACAGTGGGCACTAACTGTCGTCGTTTTCTCACAACAAATGCCATGGCGTGGATTATCGAGAGTGGTTAGGGCTGATGGACGCTGCTGGACTCCGAGAATGGGGTCGGGAACAAGTGGTGCGAGACACATGATGTACCCTGGTTCGGGGCCTTCTGTGGGAAGTAATACCCCTAGTGAGGGACTATGAGGGATAGTTGATGAACTATGAGGGCTACAATGGTGCTCCTTGAGGTGTTTCTAGAGGACGAAGAAGGGATGTGGCCGGCTTCTCTTGCCTCTCTAAATATGTGTGTGTGTGTGTGTGAAGATCTCATCCCCATGCATGGGGGGCTCTGGGGGGTTTTATAGGCCAACCCCCCGGCTTACAATATGAGGATGGACCCAACCGTTAGTGTCTCTAGCTGGCAAGGGGTCCCACCAGTCGCACCGATGCATTGGTTGTAGGGCCAGCCGGTAGCAGTGGTTCGTCGCCCGTGGTGCCCGCCGGTCGTGCGGTCACATCGCCAGCTGGGGCCCGCCCGCCGGCCGTTGTGATTGGCCCGCGCTCACCTACCACGACACGGGTCATCCAAGTGGTGTCGCCTTGCGCCAGCCGACCGAAGTCTCCGGTATGGCCGACAACACTGTAGCCATTCGGAGGAAGGTAATGGAGTGGACGGGGCGTGCCGGCACTGTTGCCTCACCCGGTCGCGATCGACCACGGTCAACGGTACGACACGGCTGAATTGTAGCCATGCGCGCCCCGTTGTCAGCGGTCGTTGTTGCCACGTGTGGCAGGTCGTGGAGTTGTTTTCTTGTCTTCATACTTGGATGCGACCAGAGGGGACCGAAGCTTATCCGCCTGTGGGATAGCAGGGGAGGGGGCGGCTACGGGGCTGTCGTCCATGAGCCAGCCAGTCGCGAGGCTGCCGGTCGTAGGCCAGCCGACTAGGGAGTTGCTGGCCACGGGCTAGCCGGCCATGGGGTGTCGGCCGCGGGCGAGCCGCCAAGGCGCCAGCTGGCCGTCCATGGGAGAGCCGGTCCTAGGCCACCCAGCTGTATTGTTTTTTGAATAGCTTGGAGCTCCTTGCTTTGGCATACCTGGGGGTAACAACCCCGTCAGTAATCAATGTCGGGTCTCTGCATGAATCGTTGTGCTACAAGACTCGCTTTGTATCTCACCACCTCATTGATTTCATCCCTTTTTCAAACAAAACCCCATTTTGCTTCAACAGGGAAGTCATTCTGAGGAGTAAGTATTACTGAGGAAAATACCTCTCTTTTGTGGAGCTAGTGCAGTTCTGCCTCAACTGCTTCCTTCCATTTAGGCCAATCAGGTGGCTTGAGTCACTCCTTGATGGTCTCTGGTTCTGGATCCAGTTGAAGGGTTTCAGCAATTTTGGCGGCAAAATATATGGCGACAATTGTAGTCTCTATATTATATGATTCTCCCGATTCTATATAGTTTATTCAAATTTGTTTTATACCTTCAAACTCTATGTGATTTCCCACAACAATAGAGTGATGGTGTTCCGATGTCCCAGCTATTATGTTTGTATGCGCATTTTTGCTGGGTTCGGGATGCTGAGCATCTGGTTGGTGTCCTTCAACTTGAGATTGAATTGCATTTACTCGTCGAGCATTTGATTTCCTTTGTTCTTTCAAAGGCTTTTGAGAAGCTATATTTCGGCTAACCAGATTTCTCCCCCCTCTTACTCTCATTTGGGGTTTGAGTGGTATTAGTTGGTACCTCCACTCGTTCTGGTGCATTAACAACTGGAATATGTGATTTAGTGACACCTTTATGGTGAGTAAATGCATCTGGAAGGTTATTTGCAATGTATTGCAAATCTTTGATAATCTGAACTTCAGTTTTAGATTCTTTAGTAAGTGGATCTAAGGACTGAATGCATGTGATATTCCAATATATTTCCCGGCATTCTTTGTGGTTTGATTCTCCCCCTAATGCCAGGAAATGGTCCTCATCAAAAATAGAATCAGTGTAGCCAGTAAATGGGTCCTTTATAAGAGCTTCAAGATATTTTATAATAGATGGAGAATTATAACCCACATAGATCCCTAGTTTTCTATGGGGTCCCATGGACGTACGTTTCGGTGGTGATATCGGTATGTATACTGCGCAACCAAATTTTCGCAGATGGAAAATACTTCGATGAGTGTGTCCTACATCTATTGCCGCTCCTCGAGCCAAGCGTTGAGTTGTGGAAGTGGGGTCGCATGCTCCGGGGTGATTCCCAACTGCCTTGGTTCCTGGCCATAGACCACCATGAATGGGGTTTTGGCGAGTGTGGAATGAGAGGTGGAATTGTACCAAAACTCGGGTAACGCCAGCCATCGATTCAAACGGTTGGGTGTCCCATGAACAAAATAGTACGGATATGTCTCAAGACATTGGTTGACCCTTTCGGCTTGACCAGCCATCCGCGGGTGGTGGGACGAACTCATCTTCAAGTCCACTCCTTGCAATCTGAAAATGGCTCGCCAAACTTTGCTGGTGAAAACCACATCTCTGTCGGATACCAGTGCCTCTGGTAGGCCGTGGAGACCATAAATCTGATCATGTACAACTGGGCTATGTGCTAGCCAGTATAGGGATGCATGACAGGAAGAAAGTTGGCATACTTGGAGAAGGTATCCACCACCACTAAGATGCAGTTGGCTCTTCCTGATGTAGGCAACCATTCGATAAAGTGAGGGAAACCAAATCCCAACGATGCTTAGCTACTAGTAGTGGATGTAGAAGACCGGGGTATGGGACATGGTCTGGTTTCGCTTGCTGACAGACTTGACATGTCTGCACGTGCCTTTTGTTCTGTGCTTTCATGCCCGGCCAAGCAAAGAGCTTCTTGATGGGATGCCCCCTTGTTGTAACACTGCCCCCACCCCATACCCACATGTGTCCGTCTCGATGATAAATGGCTTGGTGAAATCTGGTAATGCCAAGGTGGGTGATGTAGTCAGGGCCTTCTTGAGAGCTTCGAAAGCCTCTGTAGTGGTTGTCGTCCATTGGAACAGAGTGTTCTTTTGCAACTGTTGTGTGAGAGGCTGTGCGATCATGCCAAAATGGTGAACGAATCGCCCGTAGTACCCTGCGAGCCCTAGGAACACTCGCACCTCTTTGACTGAAGTTGGTGTTGGCCATGTTGCTACTTCTCAAATCTTGCTCTTGTCTCTGGAAACCCCATCTTCTGAAATTGTGTGACCCGGGTAATTAAGTTCACGGCGAGCAAATTCACACTCAAATTGCTTCACCACACATTTGTCCTTCCGCAACAGATCGAACACCTCCCATAGGTGTTGCAAGTGCAGCGAGAAAGAGGCACTAAACACGACAATGTCATTGAAGAAGACCATTGCACACACACTTAGGACCGGTTGAAGTGTTGTGTTCATAGCTCCCAGAAATGTTGGGGGTGCCTCAGCCAGCCCAAACGGAACAACCTTGAACTCGAAGTGGCCCGAGTGAGTTTGAAATGCCATTTTGTGATCTTCCCCAGTGCGAGCCTTATCTGATGGTATCCTGCTTTGAGATCGATCTTGGAAAACCACCGTGCGCCCGCCAGCTCGTCGAGTATCTCCTCAATGATGGGCACCGGATAGCGACTGACGATAGTCATTGCGTTAAGCCTCCGGTAATACACGCACATGTGTCAGGTACCGTCTTTTTTCACTAATATGATGGGAGATGAGAATGGGCTGTTGCTCTTTTGTATAATCCCCGCCTTCAACAATTCCAGCACTTGTCATTCAATCTTTGACTTCAATTCTGGCTTGTGCCTATATGGCAGAATATTGACTGGTTGGGCCCCTTGCATCAGTCACCTTGTGATCACACTCTCTTCATGGTGGTAACTCTGTGGGTTCCACAAATAGGTCCTCGTACTCGAGCAACAAATGCACCACCCCTCCTATTAATTCTTCAGTATGCATTGCCACCGTTTGATCGGAGGCTTCGGAGAACTGTAACTGCACTGCAAAAGCTACTGTTGAATGCCTCTCGATGCTGGCGAGTTGCAGCCTGGACAGTGTCTTTTTCAAAACCGGCGGATCTCAGGTAGGGGTCCCGAGCTGTGAGTCTTGGATGGATGGTAACAAGGGGACGAAGGAGACGATGTTTACCCAGGTTCGGGCCCTCCTATGGAGGTAAAACCTATGTCCTACTCGATTATATTGATGTGTATGAAGGTTACAGAGTTGATCTACCTCGAGATCAGATAACTAAATCCCTAGATGAGTTTCTCTGCCCTACAATCTAAAACCCTCCCAGTTTATATAGACACTGGGGGTACCTAGGGTTTACACATGATAGGTCTCCTATCAGGGATGGAGATGTCGTTTTCCTTATCTTGACTTGGAGTACACGACGCGCCTTCGAGACTTCCTTCTAGAACAAGGGGTCATGGCGTATCCAGCCCTTCCTTCAATAGTCAAAGAGCGGCCCACTAAGTCGGCCTATTAAGAGATAGGCCAGCGACTCGAGGACCCTTTAGTCTAGGACACCCTCAGTAGCCCCTGAACTAGCCCCCAACACCAAGGGTCACAACACTGGAAGCTTCACATGATCGGAGTCTTCGACTTGCGGAGTGAGTTCTTCTTTCCATTAATGATCGGCTGAGACTAGTCCGGCTTCTGATGACACATAATTTTTTCGATCATACGATCGTCCAGACACCACGAGTCGCTTAGCCCGAAGTCCAAACGTCAAAGTTCAGAGAGTATTTTCTGACAGCCTTTTTGATGAAGGGTCATGGCCTAGCACAACTGCAGAACCAATTATGAAAACTTGATTCGCGGCTCGAGGTTGTTTTCACATTGGCAAGACTCATCAATGTGTAGATTGTGCTCCGTTTCACATGGGATATGCCTAACGCCCTAGGTCACTTCACCCGTGCATAACAGCACGCACATCTTGAGAAGCAGAGAGATTACGACACAGTAAAGGCAGGCTAATCGGCGTCATGCCTCATAAAAGGGAAAAACCCGAGGCCTATTCACGCTTCCCATTCGCATCCCTTGCCTCCTCAATCTCACCAGGCTCCAAGAGCCCAGATCCAGTTCTTCCTCAACTTCTCCTCCAAGCTTAGCCATGGCGGGTTCATGCTCCATGGGCAGGTGGGAGGCCTCCACGGTCACTGACAAGGATATCCGGGAGTTAAAGATCGCTGGCTACCTCCCCGCAACGTCTTCCACCACGCTCGAGAGGCGAACCAGGTGGTCCCCACCCCTAAGCCAGGCGAGGGGGTGGTGTTCGTCCCCATTTCATTCGGGAACTGGGCTTTCTGCTCCACCCCTTTGTCAGGGGCTTCATGTTCTTCTACAGGTTGGACTTCCATGACCTTCCCCCAAACTCCTTCATCCATGCATATCTCAGCATTCATCCTTGTCTACGAATCCTTCCTACGGGTTGGTTCGAGCCGCACTTCGACCTGTGGCTCAAGGTATTCAACGTCAAGTCGAATTCTGTCGCGAGCGAACACGCAGACTGTGGAGGGGCGGTAATCAGTAAGCCCCCCCCCCCCGCATCAAGTGGTCGGCCGTTACCTTCATCGATACAGTCAAGATTTGGCAGAAGGAATGGTTCTATATCACCGAACCAAGGGATGAGGGCTGGGCGGCACATGCCAAGTTTAGATCTGGACCCCCCTGCAAGATTAACCTCATGGCTCAGGAAGGGCCCCGACTGGGGGTTGGATGCAGAGGTGAAATTTCTGCAGAAGCGCATTTCTTCAGTGGTCAAGGCCAAGATTGAGCTGGTCAATGTGGTCCAGTTCATGCTCCACTGCTGTATTCTTCCCTGCCAGTGCCGAGCCTCCCCAATGTGGGCCTATCAGCTTGAGGACGGGCCTACAGTGCAGGGATTCTTCCACACTACCCACCAAAAGTTGTGGAAGGCATTATTCAAGCCCTAGAAGAGCTGGCTAGCCGAGGAGGAGGACTCGGGCCTAAGCGCTGATAACCCTCCTACCCAAGTATGATATTATTTTGACACTCTGGCCCTGTTGTTTAACAAAGAGCTGAACAACCTTCCTCTTATCTTTATAGAAGAGGCTAAGCAAGGCTGTCAAAATGGACTACCTGGCCCCACAGCCCAAAGGCCCCGGGTCGGATTTGTTGACGGTGATGCTCGTCGTGGTGCCATACATGACCCCAGAGAAGAAGGAGGGGAAGAAGAAGGCCAGAGAATCCCCTGTAGACTAGGGGGAGGAGCCCCTCCAGGCCGTTGAGGAGGAAGGACAGAGGAATGTCCAGTCCTCTCTGGAGCACACTGTGCCTGTGGAGCTACTAGCTCAATCCCCTGTTAGAGATCGGATGAGCCGGTCACCACCGGTGCCACCCATGACTGGGTGGACGGTCATGATCGGGAAGGCTCTATCAAGCGCCTCCATCTCCAAGAATCACCACACTCTGATGGGTGTGGTTTTGCAAGGGATTCAGTCCGTTGATAGCGGACTAAAAGATGCCTTCAATGGTCTCTCGACGGGCTTCAAGGTGAGGCACATAATACCATTTTCCCAAAAAATTAATTAAGTTGGTGCTATCTTTATATATATAGCAGCCCTCGAGCCCTGGGTCAGTTTGGAAAAACTCACCCGGGGGTCAAATACCCACGAGTAACCAACGATGCACAAGACACTATTTGTCCCGCATTTTTCTAAGAGCACCGAGCGCTGGGTCATATTCTTGATAGTTCGGGGGTTTGAAAGCACGTAATCTGATATATGTTTATTTTTTGTAGGCCTCGTCATCGGCGGCGGCCGTCAATGCCGCGAAGCTTGCCGAGCTAAATCGGAAGCTCAAGAGCTCCGAAGAGCAGCTTGATGCCCTGAACAAGAGGTTCATTTAGGTGCAAGGTAAGCCGAATTGTAATATCCAGGCTTTATATCATTAATTATCCATACTGGTAACCCAATGTAATTATATATTTATTGCTTCCACATCTTCGACTGCAGAGGTCGAGAAACTCAAGGACGAGCAGGAAAAGATGAAGCAGGAGGCCGCGGATGAGAAGGCGATGGCCGAACAAGCAGCAGCCGCACTATTCGCCTTAAAAACCCGAGCGAAAGGCATGAGGCCGGGGTGGAGGAGGTGCACCAGGATCTCAAGGATGCGAGCACGAAGTGCGATGACCTAGAAAGGCAAAGAGCAGGCCACCGAGTTGTCCGCGCTGAAATCCGAGCTCCAAAAGGAGCGGGTGGACAGGCGGTTCTTTGAAGAAGAAATCCGCCAAGTCAAGGCTGTCATAGATGGTAAACCATATTTACTACATTGTGCCTTTGGTGGTAGCAGGTTTGCGCTCACCTAGGTGTGACATTCCTCAGGCGCCTGCACGGACCTCAAAAAGAGTGCAGCGGACGCGAAAAAGTTCTATGCTTCGTGGTATGAAGACGATGAGGCTCAGCTATTATGGGCACAGTTTGAAGCCCCCGAGCGCTCCCCTCTTCTGATCAAGCAGATGATGCAAATTATGGAGCTACACAGGATCGTGGAGCCAGCCATGAAGGATCTCTGCATCCGGCTGTGGGCTCAAGAACCATTGTCGGGCAGCTACTTCAGCTTGGTGCAGAAACTGTGTGATGCGGTACCTCGGATTGACATGCTAAAGCGTTCTACATGCATCGAGGGATCTCGGATGGCCTTTGCAAGGACCATGATGCACTGGTCGAAGCTCAAGCCGACCGAGATGGCCACCGCACCTCCGCCCCCTGGATAGGAGTATAGGCGCCCCAAGCAATACTTCTCCGCAGTGATGTAGGGTGCTCGGGCGATAGAGGTCCAATGCTCTAAGGATTTTTTTTATGAGTGAGCGTGTTGTAATATGTCTCAAGACTATTAATGCTTTATAATGAGGCTGCATGGTTTATCATGTCTTTTCAGCTTTGTATTTATTGTGACTCCCATGTGACCATTTTATCTGAAAGTTGCGAGTCGTCGGCTTCAGCCCCCACATAGATACTACGCCAGGTGTCTCTGCCTCCGCACTGTGACCCATAGCCGAGGTATCGGTGCCCAAAGGCGGTAGTGCGAGGGGAACAAGGCAATCGGACTATGACCCTTTATCGCTTTCACTTGGCCGTAGGAGTGTAAAAGTGCGGGGGCTGATGACTAGCCCCCAGTGTTTTGTGATGTTCGAATGTACCGTGGCTAAAGCCAGCATCACACGGAATAACCTCTATCGATATTTTAGTAGGACACTTATGCTCGGATTTGTAGACCGGTTCTCGCTTACTATGACAGTCAGTTTTCGGCTTTCTCCCCTGAGGTGCTTGACCAAGCGAGATGGAAGCACAATCCCAATGGTTCTCCCTTTGCCCTTTTAGCCGAATGAGTGGAACGTAAGAGGGCAAACACAGGAGCCGAGCAACCCAACTATTGACCCAATACGTAGTTCGGATCCGATGCATATAAAGCAAAATCCAAGATGTCAAACACACGATCAATTGTGTCGGGGTGACGCTTAGGGCAATCTTTTAAATTCAATTAGCCGGTTATGCAGTATAAAATACAGTGAAGATGCCATATAGGATGGTCTTTTTTTATTTTCTCAATAATTCGTTTTTTACCATGGAAACTGTAGGGCTTGGCCCCATAGCATTTTATTGAAAAGAGCAAATAGGGATGAAAATTAACTTCCACAAATCTTCAATGATTCCCATCAATGTGGATAGTATCCTGGCTGACGAACTGGCTACCGTTCTTGGATGTAAAATTGGGACTATGCCCTCTACTTATCTTGGCCTGCCACCTGGAACAACTAGGCCCAGGATCATTGATTTCATGCCTTTGGTTGATTGCATGGAAAAGAGGCTTTCTGACAGTTCATGGTTCTTGCCCCCGGGGAACATTGCAACTTCTCAATTCTGTAATATCCTTAATGCCAATGTTCTTCTTATGTAGCTTACAAATTCCACCTGGTATTCTGAAACAATTGGAAAGGATACAGAGACGGTGTCTATGGAGGAAGTATGGACAGGACACTAGACACTCTTTGGCAGCTTCGCCTTTGGTTTGTAGACCCAAGAACAAGGGGGGCTTGGGAATTCTGAACCTGGGTCTGCAAAATGATGCACTTCTACTTAAACATGTGAACAAGTTTAGAACAAGGAGGATATCCCATGGGTACATCTAATCTGGAATTCTTACTACTATGGTAGGGTTCCCCATGACACTACTCTGTATGGATCCATTTGGTGGAGAGATGTCTCCAAACTTATGGATAAATTCAGAACTGTGTCTATAGTTCAAGTTAATAGTGGAGATATTGTCCTATTTTGGAAGGACAGATGGGATGATAATAGCAGGGTGCAACTTCAAGATAAATTTAAAAGGCTCTTCTCCTACTGTCTGAACCAGAACATTTTAGTTCAATAGGTTCCCAACACTGACAACATTTTGAGCCTCTTCTAGTTGCCCATATCTCAACAGGCTTTTGTGGAGCTACAAGGTTTGTCCCAATGCGTGGATAACCTTGAGGGAGATAGAATACTGCTGACTGCTGGACTTGGAATGATAGTAAAAAGTCTCAATATACAGCTAAGAAGTATTATGATTTGGTTCATAGGCCCATTGTGGCAAACCCTATTCTGAATAGGATTTGGAAAAAGTTGTTGTACTATGTCCATTAAAATGTTTGCATGGCTAGTGATTATGGATAGATTCAACACTAAGGACATGATGCAGCGGAGGCACTGGCGAATTGATGATGATCCTGAATGCATGTTATGCAGATCTGGCTCTCTGGAGGACAAAAATCATTCGTTCTTCGAATGCAATTTCAGCGTCAGGGATTGGAACTACTTGCAGATTGATTGGTCTTACAGTACTGATTTGGTGGATATTGCAGTCCATGCCAGAAAGGAGTTTGCTAAGCCATTCTTTGTAGAAGTGGTCTTTCTAACCTGGTGGAATATCTGGATGGTTAGAAATGATAAAAATTTCACAAAGATAAGACCATCTTTTGGTAGATGGAAGGCTGGATTCATTCATTATATTTCCATGATGGCACATAGGATAAAGTCAGGACACAAGGACGATCTTCTTCACTGGATTTCTTTCCAGCCACCTTGAGGATGTTTTGCTTTCTGTTCTCCTTTGTAGCTTAGCTTATTTTTTCTGTTTTTTCTTTTTTCCACCTCTTGTGGACCTGTACATATGTCTTTGTTTGCTCAATAATTCTTATAACTAAAATTGCTGAAGCAACTGTTTACAATTATTTGAAGATGAAATATAAATCTTACAGAGGAGAGGTTGTACCAGGGGTCTTCGATGGGTGGCTTGGCGTCCTCGATGTGCCCCGTTGTCTATCTACTCCTGTGTCTCCTAGGGAGTTGCATTCCTTTAAGGGTGATGGTGTCGGCGAGCAGACCTTGGGAAGAAGATCTTGAGAAGTCGCCAAAGTATGGATGAGCTTTACGCTTTAGCAGGTTCTTAATGGTACATGTGGTATATCCGAGGACATGTACTGGTAGTAGTTTGGTCTAGCCGAACACTTTCCCTTTGATAGTTGTTCCCCACTGCTGCCCATGGAATCTTGAGTGCCAAGTTGTATCGTCTTGACACATGTTTGATGGGCACTAGGATTGTGCAGTGAGGAGTCTGTCCCTATTTATGGGGAGAAGAAGATTACAGGAGTTCGGACTGAGACCGAGCTCGATTCTCAACCTTACGTGTCTTTACGACAGATTTCGTTATTGGCCGCTTGTCATTGTAATGGAATTCGTCTGCCACGGCTAATGCATGTTCCTCAGTTCGGATGGAACACTACATATTGCCATTGACGGTAATGACCCCCTTAGGCCCGACCATCTTGAGCTGGAGGTATGTGTAGTGTGGGACGGCGTTGAAACGAGCGAACGTTGTGCGACTCAGCAGGGCGTGATAACCACTGCAGACAGGGACAATATCAAAGATCAAGTCCTTGCTACGAAAGTTGTCGGGTGAACCAAACACTACTTCCAGGCTCACAGTGCTCGTGCTTCGGGCTTCGACGCGTGGGGTCACTCCTTTAAAGGTAGTCTTGCTAGGTTTGCTCCTTGATGGATATATACCCATCTTTCTCACTATGTCTAAGTAAATCAGATTGAGGCTACTCCCTCCATCCATTAGGACTTTAGTAAGGTGATACCCATCGATAATGGGATCTAGGACGAGGGCCGCTGAACCCTCATGACGGATACTGGTCGGATGGTCTCGTCGATCAAAGGTGATCGGGTATACCGACCATGGGTTATACTTCGGAGCTACAGGCTTTACGGTAGACTTCTCGAAGGGCGCGCTTCCTCTCCTATTTATGTATGTGAGTGGCGTATATCATGTTCATGGTCTTTACCTCAAGAGGGAATTGCTTCTGTCCTCCATCGTTAGGACTGCGGGGCTCGTCACTGTCCTTGCTGCGTGGGCCCTTGCCTTGCTCCTCAGCTGTGAGTTTGCCAGCTTGTTTGAATACCCAACAGTTGCGATTAGTGTGGGTGGTGGGCTTGTCTTGAGTGGCATGAATCTAGCAAGGCCTCTCCATAATTTTTTCCAGCGGTGTAGGTCCGTCACGATTGCCTTTAGCAGGTTTCTTCCACTGCCCGGATCGGGGGTTGCGGAAGCCGGGGTTAACGGTCGTGTCATTGAAATCACCATTGTTGTGCCAACGTTTACTTTTGTTGTGTCATGGTTTACCGTTTCCATCCCAGATTTCGGAGGTGTCGGGGTCTTCGGGGTTGTGGCTTCGTCGAGCTAGCCAGTTATCCTCTCCCATGCAAAAGCGGGTCATGAGTGATGTAAGGGCGGACATGGTCCTAGGCTTGTCCTGACCGAGCTGGAGAGCCAGCCATTCGTCCTGAATATTATGCTGGAAGGAGGCTATTGCCTCGGCGTCTAGGCAATCAACAATCTGGTTCTTCTTGGTCAAGAACCGATTCCAGAATTGTCGAGCCGATTCACCTGCCTTCTGGATGACATTGCTTAGCTCGAAGGAGTCCAGCGGCCGTACATAGGTGCCTTGGAAGTTAGATCGGAAAGCCTCCTCGAGATCCTCCCAACTCCTGATAGAGTTTTCAAGGAGGCTGTTTAGCCACTGCCGAGCTGGCCCCTTAAGTTTTAGGGGCAGATACTTGATGGCGTGGAGATCATCTCCGCGTGCCATTTGAATGTGGAGGAGGAAATCCTCGATCCACACTACTGGGTTAGTTGTTCCGTCATATTGCTCTATGTTCATGGGTTTAAACCCTTTTAGGAACATATGCTGTATCACCTCATCGGTGAAGCACAGTGGGTGGGCAGCGCCTCTGACCCGGGCTATGTCATGTCGGTAGTCGGTGCCTGATATGGCCTGGTTTTGTTCTTGACCTTTGTTGTTGCGATCAAGCCAAGGCTGGTACCCGTCTCGTCTATCGGGGGAGTACCCTCTGGATCTGTAGATGGATCTTGTGCGACCTGTTCTATAATCCAGGTCATGTTTGTCCTCAAGCTCTATTAACTATTTTCCCCATCTGTGGGGTATTGCCAGCCTATAACCGACATCGCCAGCCGTCCTATCTCGTCCTCAGGGAGGGCGGTCCGTCTGGTCATATGGAGTGTGCTTGGGAGACGGTGTATTGGGGACCGCATCGTCGAACTGCGGCAGCAACTGTTGGCGTGGATAGCTTTTTGGTTGATCCAATAATCCGGTACTATACCCTTCCTCGGCTGATAGGACCCTCGTCCATCTATCATTGAGGGTATTTTGTTCGGCCTTAAGCTGTCACTCTTTTGCCTTCACGCTTCGGGGAGTGGCTATAAGCTATTGCCTAAGTCGTTCTTAGTCCACGAGGTTTTCAGGGATGGTGAAGTCTTCGGCCTCCAGGATATCCTCCTCCTCTATAGGGGGAGGTAGTTGTCATCCTCGGAATTGTCTGGATCCTCGAGGTCGCACTAATCTTTTGGCCTCTCCTGATCCTCTAGTGGATGCTCGGGGATACCCAGATCGCCGAGGTCTTTCGGGGTATCGTTTCCCCGGTGCCAGCAATGCCTTCCCTTCCCTTCTTTTGCCTTTGATCGTTTGCGCAGTTTCCGGCGCATTGACGATGCTTCACCCGATTTATCGCCATTTTTTCGGGTGTGTGCTCGCCCTTATCGGGTGGAGTGTCCACGATGTAGATGTCGTAGGTGGAGGTGGCAGTCCATCACCCGGTGTTGACGGGGGTGGGAGCGCAATCCTCTTCATCCATGTCTTCTACCTCCTCGGAGGCGTAGTCTAACATATCGTTTAAGTTTCGATAGTGGCTACTAAGTGGGTGGTGGGTGGGACGAAAAATTCCACTTGACCCGCCTTAAGACCGATCTGAAAGTGGATCGGGGTCAGGTCGTCGGTAATATTCATCGATAGGATCCGATCTAGAGCCTCGTTGAGTGTCGAGAGCTTGGTCGGGTCAATCTGCTTAGATCTTTCAGAGTTAACCTAGTGGCAGTATCTTGAAATTGATCTTGGATGCTTGCCCCTCAGTGTACCATTAACAATCCATCACCTCTTGCGTGCATTGCAACTCAGCCCCATTAGCTACTGAAACCTTGACGGTCCTAGGCATGTCGTGCACCCCTCGCAGAAGCGGTAGCAGCTGATGATATACAAAGGAAGCTGAACTCCCCGAATCTACTAACATGAGTACCTCTTGGCCTTGGAGCCAACCATGTATCTGCAGGCAATTGGGTGCCTTGGTGCCAGCCATTGCATGCATCAACAGGTGCCAAACCTGATCCGAGGGTGCACTAGTGTCTTGCTCTATTGTAGGGTCGACAGAGTCAACTGAAATGTCCAGGTTGAACAACTCGAACAATTCCTCGATCACATGTAGCTTGACTGTAGGAGGGAACATGTGGTCATGTCCCCAGCGCTCGCCACATTTGAAACAGAGCCCTTTGGCTCGGCGATAATTGCGGAGCATCGTCACTTTGGTTGTGTCTCCTTCAGCTTGCGCCCCCTTAGTACCCCTACGATCATCTGCGGTTGGTGATAAGTCAGCTGCCCTGGTAGGTGGTGCTGGTAACATTAGACGTGTGGCCGCACGATTGTGATTGTACGACGAGGGTGTACTCTGCTCGTCTTGGCGATGTCGTTGCCCTTCAGCCACTTCTTCCTGAAGAATGGCGAGGGCGCAAGCCGTGTCCAGGTCACTCGGGATTTTCACCATGACCACCGCTTGGATATCATTGCGGAGTCCCTCCACGGACCTCGTCGGGAAATATAGAGGATGTGTAGCATCGGAATACGAAATCAAATGATTATTAAGTGATTCAAATTGATCAATGTACTCTACTACAGACGCATTTTGCTTAACGGAATAAAATTGTCGAATCATTAGTTGGTGGCGATCGCACCCAAAACGATTACACACTAACTCACAGAACCCTTCCCAATCGAGAGGGCCCAACTTAGGCTGAATTGACTGAAGCCAGATTGCGGCTGCTCCCGAGAAATGCAAAGTTGACATAGGGACAAAATATGTTTCATGGATTTGGAACATAGAAAAGTACTTCTCACACATGGTCTTCCAAATTTTCGGGTTCTCACCCGAAAGTTGTGGGAAATTGAGTGTGGGTGGAGCATGTCCCATACTGGTTACGATCTAACCTGAGGTAAGCCTAGTAGTGTGCAAAGTAATTCCAGGCCTCTACGAGAAGGGAGTTTGGAAATCAGGCATACCCTTGGACGGAGGGGCTAGCAGGGAGCAAATTCCCCCTAATAGCTCGCTCCGTCGATGAGGTGCCCCGTCGTGGCCTGCTGGCATGTGGATCCCATCACGCGGCGCGTGAGTGCTGAGGTTGGATGTTGCGGATCCACGGGAGTGCACGGCTAATACGTCCATTTTGCATCATGACTTTATATTGATATTTATTGCACTATGGGCTATTATTACACATTTTGGTACAATACTTATGCCTTTACTCTCTTCTTTTAAAAGGTTTACATGAAGAGGGAGAATGCCGGCAGCTGGAATTCTGGACTGGAAAGGGAGCAAATCTGAGATACCTATTCTACGCAACTCCAAAAGTCCTGAAAATCTATGGAGAATTATTTTGGAATATATAAAAAATATTGGGTGAAAGAAATATATCAGGAGGCCCACCAGGGAGCCACAAGCCTGCTAGCCGTGCCCCCCTGGCCGTGGCTAGCGAGCTTGTGGCCCACCTGGAAGCCCTCCAGTGCACATCTTTTGCTATATGGAGGGTTTTGTCAAGGAAAAAATCATAAGAGACCTTTCGGGACGAAGTGCCGCCGTCTCGAGGCGAAACTTGGGTAGAACCAATCTAAAGTTCCGACAGGGCGATCCTGCCGGTGAAACTTCCCTCCGGGAGGGGGAAATCGAAGCCCTCGTCATCACCAACGATCCTCTCATCGAGAGGGGGTCAATCTCCATCAACATCTTCACTAGCACCATCTCCTCTCCAAAACCTAGTTCATCTCTTGTATCCGATCTTTGTCTCAAAACCTCAGATTGGTACCTATGGGTTGCTAGTAGTGTTGATTACTCCTTGTAGTTGATGCTAGTTGGTTTACTTCGTGGAATATTATATGTTCAAATCCTTCATCATCACTTATACTCCTCTGATTATGAACATGAATATGTTTTGTGAGTAGTTACGTTTGTTCTTGAGGACATGGGATAAGTCTTGTTATAAGTAATCATGTGAATTTGGTATTCGTTCAATATTTTGATGAGAGGAAGGCATTGGGAAGTAATAAGTAGATGATGGGTTTCTAGAGTGACAGAAGCTTAAACCCTAGTTTATGCATTGCTTCGTAAGATGCTGATTTGGATCCACATGTTTTATGCTATGGTTAGATTTATCTTAATTCTTCTTTCATAGTTGTGGATGCTTGCAAGAGGGTTAATCATAAGTGGGACTCTTGTCCAAGTAAGGCAGCACCCAAGCACTGGTCCACCCACATATCAAATTATCAAAGTAGCGAACGTGAATCAAATCAGCATGATGAAAACTAACTTGACATAAATTCCCGTGTGTCCTCGGGAGCGCTTTGCTTTATATAAGAGTTTGTCCAGGCTTGTCATTTGCTATAAAAAGGATTGGGCCACCTTGCTGCACCATTGGTACAATTGTTACTTCTTACTCGTTACAAATTATCTTATCACAAAACTATCTGTTACTGATAATTTCAGTGCTTGCAGAGAATACCTTACTGAGAACCGCTTGTCATTTCCTTCTACTCCTCGTTGGGTTCGACACTCTTACTTATCGATAGGACTAGATAGATCCCCTATACTTGTGGGTCATCAAGACTCTTTTCTGGCGCCGTTGTCGGGGAGTGAAGCGCCTTTGGTAAGTGGAACTTGGTAAGGAAAAAATTTATATAGTGTGCTTAAATTTACTATCACTTGTTACTATGGAAACTAATACTTTGAGGGGATTCTTCGGGGTATCTTCACCTCGACTGGAAACACAAAGAGTTGTCCCTCAACCTACTGAACCTACTTAAAATATTTATTATGACATTCCTTCAGGTATAATAGAGAAACTGCTAGCAAATCCTTATGCAGGAGATGCAACACTACATACTGATTTGCATCTAATCTATGTGGATGAAGTTTGTGGATTATTTAAGCTTGCAGGTCTGCCCGAGGATAACGTCAAGAAGAAGGTATTTCCTTCATCTTTGAAGGAGAAGGCATTGCCATGGTATAGGCTATGTGATGATATTGGATCATGGAGCTACAACCGATTGAAAATGGAATTTCATCAGAAGTTCTACTATGCATCTAGTTCATTGTGATTGGAATTATATTGCTGATAGTAGATGTGTTACTCCCGTCCATTGTGTCCCTAAGAAGGGAGGTATTACCATTGTTCCTAATGATAAAAATTAATTGATCCCGCAAAGAATTGTTACATGTTATAGAATGGTAATTGATTTTAGGAAATTAAGTAAAGCTACTAAGAAAGATCATAACCCTTTACCTTTTATTGGTCAAATGCTAGAAAGATTATCCAAACATACTCATTTTTGCTTTTGTAGCGACCCGACTCAAAACGAGTCAAGCCTCTGTGTTTTCTGTGCCATCCCTGGATCAGTATGCTGGCACACACAGTACATCAATGTATATATCAAAGTGCAATCACATGTAATTAACGTAAAAATGATATATACCTTAAAATAGAAGCGGATACAATCAACGGGAGTGGAGTCCCAATAACACCAACGGCAAGTTGAGTGCGGACCGTAACCCTGAATCGTACTCTTACCCGTCGTAGAAGAGTATCTGCAACATAAGACGTTGCAGCCGTGTAGGTCAGTACATTGAATGTACTGGCAAGATCACCATAGTAGAACAGAAGAATAAAGACTATTCTATATGCAAAGGCTTTGTGGCTCTGTGTCTGAGTTTTTGCGTAAAGGCTGATTTTATTTTCCTACAACAAAGGAATATCAGGAATTTCACTATGGAGTTACCTATCATGACATGGTTCCGCCAACCAATGTCTCAATGCCCATAAGTATCATAAGTTGCCCACAATTAATTATCAGTCCAGTGTTGAGAGTTCAGAGATAGATCCAAGTCTAGAAGCTCAAATTGTCCGTAACCGGGGACACGGCTAATCGATTAGGTTTAACTCTGCAGAGTGTTGTGTACTTTACCCACAAGATTCTTTCCCTCCTGGTAAGTCCTCGCACTGCCTGGTGTTTGAGAACAGGATGAAAGAAACATGGTCTTTCAGAGTGCTTCCCTGACTGTCCGACAGTGCCCATCCAATCCTAACGTCGACTACATCTCGTACCACTGCCCAGCAGAGTCACAACAAAGATCAACCAAGCCAGAGCCCATATTGACTTGTGGCTACACAGGTAAGCTTCCGGGCATGAAGTATTCATCCTTCTCTTTGAGTCTGGGTGAAGCTTTCCGCAAGATGTCATGGCGCTTCTCCATGCATCCCGGCCACTCACTGGTTTCTCCAGGGTGCCCAATTAACCATCCTTCACCCAGTAGTGTGTATTGAAAACTTGTCTTCTCAAGTCTTGAAGTCTTGAGGTCTTGAAGATGCAGGACTTGAAGATGTCTTCATGAAGTTGTCGCCTTGACGTAGAGTCCTTCTTCACACCACTCACGAACACTCATACCAAACCCCGTCTACTTTAGCATAGCATAAAAGTAACTAACGTTCCCGGGGCTTTAGTAACCAGTGGTGGGTTCCTACCTCATGCATTCTACTCAACTACAAGAATTTCAACATTACTACGGGAGGGATTTGTTGAATGATTTCACTACATGCAATAAAAACATAGGTATGAAATAGATGGTCAAGGTGAACTTGCCTGTACTGTTGATGAAGATAAAGATTGCTCTCATAAATAACTTGATAGACTATTCGTCACTCTCCGATGAAAAATCTATATAAACAAGCATTGCATTCATATAAGCAATGATACTAACAATCAATTCTAACAATCAAAAGTAACACAAAACAAAAGCAACAAAGTTGATGAAGGAAATACTTAAGACAAAATCAACAAAGTTTTCATAAAAGCAACTAAGATAATTTTCCCCTAAAACAATTATTTTTGAATAGTACCAAAACATTAACAAAGTAAAATATAACAGAATTATTTTAGTAAATAATTTTACTCACAAAAAGAATTACTTTTGAAGAACAAGTAAAACTGTGAAAACAACATCCTAAACAACATGAGTGTTTGCCTAATGAAATTAACAACAAGCAAAATAATAACTAAGAGAAAACATATTGTAAAAACAACTAAGTTACCAAAACATAATTAAATAAAATCGTTATTATAAAACAGAATTAAATCATATAGAATTTTTGTGAAAAGAGTTTCTATGACAAACTAAATTGTTTTATAATATATTACCTAATGAAAGATAATCTAGTTTCCTATCATAATTAAATTATTTTTATTAACTAAGCATTTCTTAATAGAAAGAAATTACTACAAATTTTATTATAATATAGAATCTAATTACTTAAGACTTTAGTTAAAAGAATCGTTACTAACAAATTGCTTTTAAAACAACTATACCTATTTCAAAGAGGGTATAGATCCCTACAACAAAATTTATAAACTAAACAAATTAACTTTTGTTAACAGCAAGTATAAATCCTAAATTTAGAACAACAGAACTAAATGAAATCCAGTACATAATATAAATCATATTCAGATTTTCAAAATAAAACAAATAAATCAATTTAATTAAACTAATAAGAAACTCAACAGATTCTGTTTGGTTTGAAAATACTATTTAAAATTATTATAAAAATTCTCAAACTCTACCAAATGATAGCTATGGTCACTAGTGACAAGTAGGAAAAAGAATCATTCAAAAATTCATTTTAGAACTCAAGATATTTAGAAAACAAAATTTAAATCAAATCTGTTCAAATTCAAATTTAAATGTTCAAACATAGCCAAATTTGATATCTACAGAAACTAGATGAAATTTGTGACACTATACAAAAAGAATCATTTAAAAACATTAAATAGTTTAAAAGATATAAAGGAAATAAAATCAGAACTTATTCTGGAAACAGAAATTAAAACAGATAAGAAAAATTTGTTTCTAACGGACAGGTGGGCTACGTGTCGCTCTCTGGTTGGTCTAAGTGTGCGTGTGCTAGGGAGTTTCGGGCGGGCGACCAGAATATAACGCGTACCGGTTCGAGCAATAAACAGATCTAATCGGGGCCGTGGGATTTAGATCGAACGGAGGGGGAGAGGGGTGCGGTGCTCACAGTGAGATGGTCGCCGGCGAGGGCTTCTCCGGCGAGTCCGAAATGTCGAGGTCGTCGGGGACGGCGCTCTAGTGACCCTCCGACGATGGCGAAGGCACCACTCGATGCGGGCGAAGACGGCTATGAGATAGGTGGCTTCAGTGGGGCGAGGGGGTGACGGAGTCGACGGTGGTGAGCTCGGAGGCGGAGCCGTCCTTCGGTGGTCGTCAGGGAGGTAGTTCCCGTGGGTGTGGAGCACGGGTGAGAGGGTGGGGAGGTGCGGGCGAGTGAGAGAGGGAGGTTGGTGGGCTCTGTGAGGGTGCGGGGAAGGCAGGGGGAGCAACACGTCGAAAATGGTGCGGTGGCTACCGGTTGTCTCTAGCGAGCTATCCCGGCGAGGGAAGGGCACGGGAGAAGGGGGAAACAGGGGGAATGGGTAGAGGAGAGGCAGGGGTACTTATAGGGGCTCGCGGGTGGTCGGGGAAGGCACGAGGGGAGAGATCCGCGGGAGGGATTGCCGGTGGTCGTCGGGCACGTGGGAGGAGGAGGATGACCGGCGATGTTTGCGGTCGGGTGGCGGGTCCCACGCGTTAGAGGGAGAAGAAAAAGGGCACGGTCAGCGGTGACCGTTACGGAGAGAATTCGGGTCTTTAAGGTAGTGGGCTGGCCCGTCTTAAAAGGCTTTAATGATTTTCCTATATTAATTTACAGGGCAATAAAAACAGCATTAAGGCGTTCAAAACTTGTCCAAAACAATTAAAGCGTATATATCAAAATGACCAGGGAAACAAATGCCATTTAATGGACATTTTTCCACGGCCAAAATAAATACTTTTTAAAACTTTATTTTCAGAAAATGCCTAAATGGCTTTATTTATTATTGTAAATTATTTTTCATATAACCCCTTGGGTTTTATGATTAAAAAACTTCACAATTAACCCCCTGGCTTTGGAGTGTCCTTTTACTCCTCTCAAAATCTTTGCAAGGGGTTTAGATGCATGAAATTTCAAATAGAAATTCAAATGAAAGTGAAACTCCATATGAGGAATTCTCAAATAGTTTTCAAATTCTCTTTTTCAAATCTTTGGTTTAAACTTCCAACTCATATTTCATACATTTGAAGAAGTCATATTATCTTCTCTCATGAAAGTCATTGAGTTGCATAAAGTTTCTGAATTTGAAATATTTTCAAATGAAATTCAAATTCTTTTCAAATCCCTTTTCATTTTTTTTAAATGGAAGAAGTCATGTCATCTTCACTCTGGGGTTTTGTGATGAAATGAATTTGAATTCCTGGTGATCAAAATGTAGAGTGAAAATTTTGGAAAGTCATTTCATTCCCTCTCATCAAATTTTTCAAAAGTTTCAAAAAAATTCAAATTTCACTCACTTTCAATCACTCAAACAAACAATAAATCATTCTAATAATTATTATAACATTCCAAAGTTTGGGATGTTACAGCTTTCTAGATGGTTACTCTGGTTTCTCTCAAATACTTGTATAGCCAGGATCAAGAAAAAACAACTTTTACATGCCCTTTCGGTACCTTTGCTTATAGACATATGCCTTTGGGTTTATGCAATGCACCTGCTACCTTTCAAAGATGTATGATGGATATATTCTCTGAATTTTGTGAAAAGATTCTTGAGGTTTCCATGGATGATTTTTCCGTTTACGGAACTTCATTTGATGATTGTTTGAGCAACCTTGATTGAGTTTTGCAGAGATGTGAAGAAACTAATCTTGTCTTGAATTGAGAAAAGTGTCACGTTATGGTTAACTAGTCGTGAACCCGTGCACTTGCACGGGCTAGTGATTTATTGTATTTTTAATATTATCAGTAAATTATTATGTTAGAACTCGATAGATTAAGCATTTTCATCAATATAAGGCCTCTGAATTAAATCATAATGGGAAAACAAAACAAATAAAGATCATGTTTCCAGGGACAATTTTAATACTATGAAATCTATGTACCACAAGGACTTTGAATAGCATTAAATAAACTATTCATATACCCTTGTGAAATATATTTTTCCTTCTGTAAGCCGTTTACCACACATATAGTTTAACACTTGAATCTCCATCTCATATGATCGCGGTCTAATATTCTAATTAAGAATACTTTCTATTAGATGAACAGAGAGAGCGTAAGTGAGAGATTAACAATGTAGTAAAGTAGTAAAAGATAACTACCCTTGAGCTTACGAAGGCGTATCAAAATCAAGGAAAAAATTAATGCGCTACACAAAATAGTGTCGATCCTTAAAATATGCTAGCACGCTATATCATGCTATTACTAAGACATTGTACATTGGTTTATTTAACGAGACAGTTCTCTACATGACATGCTATGAGCGACGCTGTAACATGCTATTTTTTTCAGTGATCAAAATTAGGAGAGTTATTTCCACCACTCATAGCCAGTGACAGCAATCCCGATCTAAACATAAAAACACAAAAAAAACTTGGTGCAGCCGGTGTTATAAGACCCAGGATGCCGAGGCCTCAATATGTTGATTTCAACCATGGAGGGTGTTGCCTCTGCATCTGGCATCTCTACCGGCCTTGTTGAGAGGACATGAATAGCAGCTGCCTATTCATTCAAACCGGCCTTTCCTAGGACCCCACGTTAGATGCGTGTGGATGAGAGAGGGTGGTAGAGTAGTAGTCCGCTGAGAACTCTCTGTTGGAAGCGCGGCTACAATGGCAAAGCGAAGGACTACAAGTGAAAACACATGCTCTTGTTGTGATCCAATCCTGTGCCCGCGTGATTTTCCGTATGTGGTTTGCATCTTCTAGAGTCACTGGCAGGAACCATCCCACAAGGATCGATCCAGCAGCTTGCATTTTATTATAGTATACATATGTACGTGTACGTTCAACCAACTCTGAAATCAATCAACCCTTTCAAGTTTTTTTTCCACGTGTGTATTTGTCTTCTAAGCCAAAACGACCGGTCGGCGAATCACAACGTGCAATACGTGTACGCTCAAACAACTGGGGAATCAATTGACCCCTTCAAGTTCATTTTTATGTGCATGTGTATTTTCTAAGCCAAAATGACCAGTGACCTGGGAATCACAATGTATAGTTATTATTTTTCGTAATTAAGCCAAATATCTACACCGTTATAACTTGTTCCGAATGGATTTTAACCAAATAAATAGGGGAGAGACCTGAGAAAGTTATATATATATATAGATAGATAGATTGAGGCAGACAAAAAGAGGAGGGAGAGACCCGAGAGAGAAATATACACATGTTAGGCAAGAAAAAAAGATATGTGTGAGACGTGAGAGTTTGGGTCAAATTTAAGACGGTCATGACATAGAGAGATATGTGATATTGAGGATGAAAAAAATAGGATACCAGAGAGATTGTGTCAGATTTAGGTGCGTTCTTAGTTGGTAGGTCCCTTTTTTGGGCGCAAGAGTAACATAAATCGTTGGGAATTTTTTTTATAAGTGAGAATTTTCAGGATTGATCTACACCATAATAACTCGGCCTCACAAGATTAACGGTTCCTAATATCTGATTAACGTGGGAATTTCTTGAGAATGCCAAATTAGTATAAGTATAGATGAAGGTATTGTCTTGGGGCACAAGATCTCCGAAAGAGGTATTGAAGTTGATAAAGCTAAAGTTAATGCTATTGAAAAAATGTCGTGCCCTATGGATATCAAAGGTATAAGAAGTTTCCTTGGTCATGTTGGTTTCTATAGGAGGTTTATGAAAGATTTCTCTAAGATTTCCAGGCCTCTCACAAACCTTTTGCAAAAAGATGTTTCGTTTGTTTTTTATGATGATTGTGTAGAAGCATTTAAAATTCTTAAGAATGCCTTGATTACCGCACATGTTGTTCAACCACGCGACTGGAACATACCTTTTGAAATTATGTGTGATGCTAGTGATTATGTTGTTGGTGTTGTTCTAGGACAAAGAGTCGATAAGAAATTAAATGTTATCCATTATGCTAGTAAAACTCTAGACAATGCTCAAAGAAACTATGCTACTACTAAAAAGGAATTTCTAGCCATTGTGTTTGCTTGTGATAAGTTTAGACCTTATATTGTTGATTCCAAAGTAACTATTCACACTGATCATGCTGCCATTAAATACCTTATGGAGAAGAAAGATGCTAAACCTAGACTTATTAGGTGGGTCCTTCTATTACAAGAATTTGATTTGCACATCATTGATAGAAAGGGTGCTGATAACCCTGTGGCGGATAACTTGTCTAGGTTAGAAAATGTTCTTGATGACCCACTACCTATTGATGATAGCTTTCCAGATGAGCAATTAGCTGTCATGAATACTTCACATAATGCTCCTTGGTATGCTGATTACGCCAATTACATTGTTGCTAAATTTATACCTCCTAGTTTCACATACAAACAAAAGAAAAAGTTGTTATATGATTTACGACATTACTTTTGGGATGACCCACATATTTATAAAGAAGGAGTAGATGGTATTATTATACATTGTGTACCTAAGCATGAACAGGAACAGATCTTACGCAAGTGTCACTCCGAAGCCTACGGAGGACATCACGCTGGAGATAGAACTGCACACAAGGTACTACAATCTGGGTTTTATCGGCCTGCTCTCTTCAAGGATGCTCGTAAGTTTGTCTTATCCTGTGATGAATGTCAAAGAATTGGTAATATTAGTAGACATCGGTAAATGGCTATGAATTACTCTCTTGTTATCGAACCATGTGATGTTTGGGGCTTTGATTATATGGGGCCTTTTCCACAATCTAACGGGTATACTCATATTCTAGTTGTTGTTGATTATGTCACTAAGTGGGTAGAAGTTATTCCAACTAGTAGCGCTGATCATAACACTTCCATTAAAATGCTTAAAGAATTTATTTTCCCTAGATTTGGAGTCCCTAGATATTTGATGACTGATGGTGGTTCACATTTTATTCATGGTGCTTTTTGTAAATAGCTTGCTAAATATGATGTTAATCATAGAGTTGCATCTCCTTATCATCCTTAGTCTAGTGGTCAAGTAGAATTGAACAATAGAGAGATTAAATTGATTTTGCGAAAGACTGTTAATAGATCGAGGAAGAATTGGTCTAAGAAACTTGATGATGCATTGTGGGCTTATAGAACTGCTTAAAAAATCCTATGGGTATGTCTCCATATAAGACGGATTATGGCAAAGCATGTCACTTACCTCTAGATCTAGAACATAAGGCTTATTGGGTAATCAAAGAGCTCAATTATGATTTCAAACTTGCTGGGGAGAAGAGGTTATTTGACATTAGCTCACTTGATGAACGGAGAACCCAAGCCTATGAGAATGCTAAGTTGTTTAAAGAAAAGGTTAAGAGATGGCATGATAGAAGGATACAAAAGTGTGAATTTAATGTAGGTGATCATGTCTTGCTATAAAATTCTCTTTTAAGATTTTTTGCAGGAAAACTTCTCTCCAAATGGGAAGGTCCTTACATCATCGAAGAGGTATACCGTACCGGTGCCATCAAGATTAACAACGCCGAAGGCACAAACCCGAAGGTGGTGAACGGTCAAAGAATCAAACATTATATCTCAGGTACTCCCATAAATGTTGAAACCAATATCATCAATACCATAACTCCGGAGGAGTACATTAGGGAGACTTACCAGAACGTTTCATACTCCAAAAAGAAATAGTTACATGGTACGGTAAGTAAAAAGACTCCAAAACTTTTTCTATGGAAATTTTCATCTATTTTAGAATATTTAAAAAAACAGGAAAATTTAAAGTAGTCTGAATAGTGCACGAGGAGGTGACAAGCCTGTTCGGCGCGGCCACCCCCTGGTCGTGCCCCTAGGGCTTGTGGCCACCTCGTGCACCACCCGGACTCCGTTTTCTTGTGGCATACTCCTTCGGGTCGGTAAAAATTCATTATATAATCTCCTGAAGGTTTTGACTCTCGTATCACGACAATACCTCTTGTTTTCCCTTTTGAGCTATTTCTGCATCAGATCTAGGTCAACATGGCGTCCCCAAGCTTTTTGAAGGACAAGTTCTCCGAGAAGGCCATCAGCCCCTACCTTGCGGAGGTGCTGCAACACCCTCAAACCATTGAGGTGCGTGAGGGGGTGCTGCACATCCGTGATGTGGAGGAGCCAAAGAAAACCGGAAGCATGGAGACAAGGCTCGAAGCAATGGAGCAGCATGTCTTCAAGTGCCAAGGGATGGTGGAACAGGGACTCGATGCTAATCAGATGATGATGGTGGAGTTTACCCATAAACATAAGATGGACGCCAATGACATTGTGGATCACATATTCAATCTTTACAAGAGAATCGAGCACCTCCAAGCCCAGATCTACGACCTGCAAAACCAAAACCGTGAGTATGAATACAGATTTAAGAGAATGATTTTGGCTGCATATTTGAGGATTCCGGAGACTCGTTCATCCTTTTATGATGGTGAGCCTATGCCTTGGAAGATGGAGGACAAGTTTCCAACCTCATTAGCAACTCCCACATCATCACCTCCGAAGCCAGACAACTAAACACATGGGTATGGGCACTCCCCTTGGCTTGTGCCAAGCTTGAGGGAGATGCCCTGGTATCGTATCATTACCACATCTTTCGTTTTATTTTTATTTTTATTTTTATTTTCATCATCTTTTCTTAGTTCAATCCTTTTAGTTAGATCTTGATCTAGTAGAATAAATTTTTGTGTGATCTAGCTTTGAGTCTTTGCTTTATGATTCCCCCTATGTAAGCAAGTCCGTGAATTATATAATGAAAAGTGCTTTTGAGTTGAGGGCCTTGCTTGGTATGATTTTAATCTTGAGAAAGATGAAGTAGAAAGAAGTGTAGAATAAAAGCATAGAGTACATATGAAAATCTTATGGGGAGTGATGACTTCACGTATAAAAAGTATGTCGATTGAAACTTGTTGTGGGTTGACAAACATAGCTGTTGGTCATTGGGGCAATTAAAAGGAAGTGATAAAGAAAGAGAGGTCCACATATAAATATATTATCTTGGACATCTTTTATGATTGTGAGCACCCAATAAAATATTATATGCTAAGAAGTTGATGTTGGACATGGAAGACAACATAATGGTTTATGTTTGCTTATTTCCGAATAGAAGTTATATTGTTATGGATCCCTCAACATGTGTCACTTGCTTCCACCTCATATCAGCAAAAACTTTCGCACCAAGTAGAGGTACTACTTGTGCATCCAAATACCCTTAACCCATTTTTGCCATGAGAGTCCACCATACCTACCTAAGGATAGAATAAGATCCTTCAAGTAAGTTGTCATCGGTGCAAGCAATAAAAATTGCTCTCTAAATATGTGTGATCTATTAGTGTGGGGAAAATAAACTTTATACGAACTTGTGATAGGGAAGACATAAAAGCGATGGACTGCATAATAAAGTTCTCTATCACAAGGGGCAATATAAAGTGACGTTCTTTTGCATTAAGAGATTGTGCATCCAATTAAAAGCGTATGACAACCTCTGCTTCCCTCTGCGAAGGGCGTATATGTTACTTTTATTTTCTAGTACTTACCTTTATGCAAGAGTCATGGTGATCTCAATCACCTTCATTATTTTTGCCTTTATCCTCTGGCAAGTGCCAGATGTTGGGGAATGATCTAGGCACATATATCCACTCGGAAGTGGGTGAGAATGAGTTATTACTGTTGACGTTACCCTTGAGGTAAATAGTTGGGAGGCAACACTATAAGCCCCTATCTTTCTCTGTGTAGGATTGAAACTTTGAACTCATAGGTACCGCGTGAGTGTTAGCAATTGTGAAAGACTAAAAGATGTTTGAGTATGTGGATTTTCTTTACAAGCTCTTATATTGACTCTTTCCTACGTTATGATAAATTGGAGTTGCTTCAATGACTGAGATCATAGTTTGTCAGTTCTCAATAGAGTTCTTGATTCATACTTTGCTATTGTGAATGAATTGTTACTTTAGCATAAGAAATTATATGTCAAAATATATTGCTGTTCTAAAAATGATCATGAAGCCTTCATGTCCATATTTTATTTTATCGACACCTCTATCTCTAAACATGTGGGCATATTTATTGATTTCGGCTTACGCTTGAGGACAAGCGAGGTCTAAGCTTGGGGGAGTCGATACGTCCATTTTGCATCATGATTTAATATTGATATTTATTGCATTATGGGATGTTATTACACATTTTGGTAAAATACTTATGCCTTTTCTCTCTTATTTTACAAGGTTTACATGAAGAGGGAGAATGACGGCAGTTGGAATTCTAGACTAGAAAGGAGTAAATCTGAGATACCTATTCTGCACAACTCCAAAAGTCCTGAAAATCTATGGAGAATTATTTTGGAATACATAAAAAAAACTGGGTGAAAGAAATATATCAGGAGGCCCACCAGGGAGCCACAAGCCTGCTGACCGCGGCCCCCCTCGCCGCGGCTAGCGATCTTGTGGCCCACCTGGAAGCCCTCCGGTGCCCATCTTCTGCTATATGGAGGGTTTCATCGAAGAAAAAATCAGAAGAGACCTTTCGGGACGAAGTTCTGCCGTCTCGAGGCGGAACTTGGGCAGAACCAATCTAGAGCTCCGACAGGACGATCCTGCTGGTGAAACTTCCCTCCGGAAGGCGGGAAACGAAGCCCTCGTCATCACCAACGATCCTCTCATCGAGAGGGGGTCAATCTCCATCAACATCTTCACCAGCACCATCTCCTCTCCAAACCCTAGTTCATCTCTTGTATCTGATCTTTGTCTCAAAACCTCAGATTGGAACCTGTGGGTTGCTAGTAGTGTTGATTACTCCTTGTAGTTGATGCTAGTTGGTTTACTTGGTGGAATATTATATGTTCAGATCCTTAATCATCACTTATACTCCTCTGATTATGAACATTAGTATGTTTCGTGAGTAGTTACGTTTGTTCCTGAGGACATGGGATAAGTCTTCTTATGAGTAATCATGTGAAATTGGTATGCGTTCGATATTTTGATGAGATGTATGGTGTCTCTCCTCTAGTGGTGTTATGTGAACGTCGACTACATAACACTTAACCATTGTTTGAGCCTAGAGGAAGGCATTGGGAAGTAATAAGTAGATGATGGGTTGCTAGAGTGACCGAAGCTTAAACCCTAGTTTATGTGTTGCTTCGTAAGGGACTGATTTGGATCCACACGTTTCATGCTATGGTTAGATTTATCTTAATTCTTCTTCTGTAGTTGCGGATGCTTGCAGTAGGGGTAATCATAAGTGGGAGTATTTTCCAAGTAAGGGCAGCACCCAAGCATCGGTCCACCCACATATCAAATTATCAAAGTAGCGAACGCGAATCAAGTGAGCATGATGAAAACTAGCTTGACATAAATTCCCATGTGTCCTCGGGAGTGCTTTGCTTTATATAAGAGTTTGTCCAGGCTTTTCCTTTGCTATAAAAAGGATTGGGCCACCTTGCTACATCGTTGTTACAATTGTTACTTGCTAACCATTACAAATTATCTTTTCACAAAACTATCTGTTACCGATAATTTCAGTGCTTGAAGAGAATACCTTACTTAGAACCGCTTGTCATTTCCTTCTGCTCCTCATTGGGTTCGACACCCTTACTTATTGAAAGGAATATGATAGATCCCCTATACTTGTGGGTCATTAGCTGCCGCCTCCGCAGTTGGTGCGCCCTAGAGGATCGTGACTGCCTCCTGGAGCTTGTGGGTCATCACCTGCCGCCTCTTCATACTAACAAACCACCGGAATTTGAGAAATCGCTGAGATTTCACCCTTCTCATTAAGAGCAAAGAGACGGATTGTGTCATCGCGAGCCACGAAAATAATCATCTCTTCTGAAGGATGAGTCAGCTTGACTTTTTTGCTTTGCAATCAATATGAGCCTTATTCATAGCCAGGAAGTCCATGCCCAAAATGAGATCAATGTTGGAATTACTGAGAACAGTTGGAGAAGCCAGAAAAGAATAATTTCCCAACTTGATAGAAACATCCGGAACCACCTTGTTAGCACTCATGGGAGTGCCAGGCGAAACAACATGCAAGGCCTTACTCAAATAATCAGAATCAAAATCATGCTTGACGAAGAATGCTTTAGACATGAATGAATGCGATGCTCCAGAATAAAACAAAACTTTTGCAGGGAAATCATTAACTGAGAGATTACCCATAATCACATCATTGGAGTGATCTGCTTTAGCTGCATTCACCATATTCACTCTTGCAGTCTTGGGATTATGCTTCACCATTGCATTGCCTGGAGGCTTAATAGGAGGAGGAGGCGGAAGACGCCACCGGTTGCACTTGTTTGCATAGTGACCCTTCTGGCCACACTTGTGACAAGTCACCTCAGAAACCGGAAGAACATTGCCTGGAGGAGGAATAAGAACAGCCTTGGACGCCTGGGGTCTCTGCTGGAATCCTGGGTTGGGTGGGTGGGAAGAACCACAACCACCAAACTGCTTCTGCTGTTGAGGAGGACGAAACTGAAGAGGATTTGGCGCCCAATACTTCTGCTGCTTGGGAGCCATCTGAGAGCTGGAAGAAGAAGAATAAGAATCCCTTGAACGCTTCTTGGAGTACTCCAACTTGAGCTGAGATGCTTCAACCTTCAAAGCCATGTTGTAGAACTGATCAAACTCCCGAGATTCCTGAAGAACTAGTCCTAGCAGAAGCTCATCCTTGAGACCACCTCTGAACTGATAGATCATAGCCTTATCATCTCGAACATCTTGTATGGCATAACGAGCTAGATTCTGGAACTCGATGTTGTACTGGTAAACAGACTTGGTTCCCTGCTTCAGGTGCCTAAACTTCTCACGCATCTCCTCGACAAAGCTTGTCGGAATGTAATGAGCCCTGAAGTCACGACGGAAATCGTCCCAAGTAACAACATGATCGCCCCTGGAATCCTTGTACTGCTGCCACCAATCAGCTGCTTGACCCTTGAGCTGGAACGATGCAAATCTGACAAAGTCCTCTGGCCTGACATTGCTGCACTTGAAATGCTTACTCATATCACGAAGCCAATCATCAGCATCAAAAGGCTGCTCACAACAAGTGAAAGATTTGGGCTGGTTGGCAAGGAACTGATTGAGCATTGCAAACTGAGGTTGATTCTAAAAATTCCCTTGAAAACCTTGTTGACCCTGCTCCCTTTCTTGCAATAGCCTGAGCAACATCTGAGTGTTCGCATTGGTTGCAGCCATCACAGCTTGCCAAGCTTCTGGAGGAGGAGGCAGAGGAGGCGGTGGCGGGGGTGGTGGTGGAACATCAGTCTGCTCCTCACCACGACCCGGATTGTTACGAGTTTGTGGAGCCATCCTGAAGATGGAAAAAATGCATCAGCACCTCATTGATAAGATGAATTCAAAGCTGAATCAAATGCTTGAAAGAAATTGAACAAATAACAACACAACCTTCCTACTGAAAAATTAGTAAGAATGCTTCTTGGTTCATGATAACATCATCAGATATAATAAGCCACTTGCAATAACACAAAAGTATTGAGCTAAGCGCTCGGAACAAATGTACATGCCCATATACATCTGAAGAAGATGATCCTAGATGACTACAAGATTTCCCACCTATGAACTTCCGAAAACTTTCTGGTTATGCAATCCGGTGTGGGGGATACAAGGAGGAAATATCTCACACAACTAACAATCCTACACCCCAACTATATCCATCCTTCAACACATAACCAGAGGCTTACGCAAACTCATCTAATCTCGAATCCTCGAATTCACAACGATACTAAACCATGGTGGTACCCCGGATGCCTCCCCAGTACTAGGTGACTCCGACCTTATCTCACCACGATAAGTATTGAAGTAATTTCGAACACTCTCCATCCTGAGATATCAAGGAAGCTGAATGATAATGATGTGCCAACATTCCCTGGAGCTTGACTCCCCGGAAGAAATCAAGTTAGACAGGAGGCACCAAGATAGAACCCTGTCACATCGGTATCATATAGACTCCAAAATACCCGCGTGATCCTAAATAAATTTTGAGCGAGAAGAGGATTAGAATGAAAATTTCCTAAGTCGGATACCTCACCAGAGCATAGACAAGGAGTAAAAAGAATCCTACTCTCCAATATAACTAGACTCAAAATAGTTTTTTACTAGACTCGACTCGGCCAAGTTCGAACAAGCAAAGGCTCCTATGGTCGTATGGCTCTGAATACCAACTTGTCATGCCCAAGATGCGCGCCTATCCATTTTAAGGCACCAGGGCCTCGCAAGGGATAGATGCGCATCTTTCCATTAGCAAGAATAGTATCATCACAACATACAATACTGAAAGAGATGAGTATACAAGATTGGCTTACACTCACCACATGCTAACTTACAATGTCACTCAAATTCATATCATCAAGTTGAACACAGGATCCGACTACGGACGAAATCAAACGATAAAACAGTTGCAAATGATACTATCAAGCTATCCCAAAGATCACGACCAGGTCCTCTACTCATCCGGATACATCACGTACATCCTGCCTCTTTCCTCATCATATTCCCACTGGAGCTGGGTGAGATCATCCTGCACGAACTCATCTGAACCTGTACCTGGAGTTGTTGTAGTAAACTGTGAACCACAGAGGACTCAGCTATCATGTGCCCGGGTACCGAGACTATTCCAGCTTAAAGGTTGGGATGGGGTAAGTGTTTAGTTTGCAGCAACACTAAGCATTTATGGTGGCTAACTTACACAACATGAAAATAAATATGAGTGGCCTACGATGTACGATCGAATCTAGTATGATCCCTATGAGATCCTAAACACTTACTTACGTCAATCATAACCCCACCGTGTTCTCTCTCGGATCATGTTCACGAGCAGAGACGATCATGGTTACTCACACAGTTGGTGCATTTTAATTAGAGTTTACTTCAAATTAACTATAACCGGGTGTTAAACAAATATCCAAGCTGCCACATAACCGCAGGCACGGCTTCCCGAAAGATTTAACCCTGCAGGGGTGCACCAACTAATCCATCACAAATTAACCACACTCCGCGGGAATAGCCTCGACCACGGATCTCGCGGTCATCATAGGTAATTCCAAAGGAATTCCAACACCTCGAGAAAACCCAAAGAAAGTCAGACTCCACACGCAAGACATTCGATAAAGGTAAAACAAATCCAGCAAGACCACCCGACATGTCAACAAACCCGATAAGAGCCGTGTATCTCGTTCTCAGGACACGACGGATAAGAGACACGTACGGAGGCCTGATAGAAATCTCCCAAGTTGCCCTGGGTTGGCCCCGTACAGTGCTCTAGTTTGGACCAACACTCATGAGGAGCACTGGCCCGGGGGTTGATTAATTATCCATGGGTTTGTTAGACCCTATGCAAATTTTATTAAGTTTTTAAGCAGATGTAGTAACAATGTTGGGTCTTTCCAGACAAGTTTTAATCTCAACCGAATAAACCAGGGGGTCCCCATCACAACCCCGAGCAGGTTAGGAGCGCAAAATATGGAAAACATAACACCGGTAACAAGGAACTAATGGCGGTAACAGCGGAACAAATCACTTAGCAAAATGCCAAGCCTTCCACCAATACCAAGATATATATGTGCATTAAATTAAATAAAAGAATTTATTGTGATATCCAAATCCATGTTATCACATGGAACCACCTGCACCTGCAACTAAGAACGCTATACGAGGGGCTGAGCAGCGGTAACTTAGCCAATAAAAGGTTTGCTAGGATGTGGAGGTTAGAGGTTGTCATGGCAAATAGGAGGCTGTTATCAAGTGGTAGGTAGCGCAATTATAATGATAAGAGCGAGAAACTAGCAAGAAAAAATAGTATCGGGATCCAGGTACGATCATCTTGCCTGTTGGTTCTTCAAGGGAACAAGTAGCAGGATCCTCGTAGTGGTACTCTCCTGGGTCCTCGTACTCAGTATCGACACTCGCGTCTACCCAAGAGAAACAGAAACAATAAACCTCCAACCAAGGTGCAATGCACAACAATATGATGTATGATTCATTTCTGAAGAATTCAACATGGCAATCCAAAACTAGTCATGTTTCAGATGCAAAGTTTGTTTATTAATGAATCTGGACAGAACCTCATGTTAAGTTATTTAAACATGCATGATCATGGCAAATCTGGATGCATCATGCAAAATCGATAGAAATGCATATAAAGATCGCAAGAAACGGAGCTACGGTTCTCACGATACGCTCTCGACAAGGTACGGAGGCAAAACACAAGTCATCCAAGACCTGGGCTAATTCTTGGCATTCCAAGGTAGCCTCTGGATAGGTGATGAAAAATCAATCACAATAGCCTCAAGAATCAATCAATTCCATGGAGCTTAGCTCCCACAAGTCACAAAACAATAAAACCCACAATCTACCACAAGCAACATAGCAACTTCTACAGCTCACAACTTGAGCTATAGGAACCCTACAGCCACAAACAAGATATGGACAGTACCTACTCAACACACACATCAACTTATCAAACTACACAATCAGCAAAGGAGGCACACAGCAATAAGCATGAAGCAATCGAGTTGACATGATGAAACAGTTTTCTGGGACTTGGTGAAAATTCCAGTTTTCTAGAATCTGCGATTATAAAGTAGCAAGTTGACTGCAGTAATTAAATATGCTATAGAGATCCTATTGGCATGAAAATTAGCAGGATGGTAGAAGGCAATATCTACTACAAATAACTAACACTGAGCATTAGCAAATTCCAAACACATCACTAAATACCACCCACTCTTCATGGCATAAAACTAACAGCAGATTACCAGACAAGAGTTTTTAGCATGCTGAAACAGAAACATTAAGTAGGCAACTTAACAGCATGTTCCCCACTTATATGGGTGGTTGTCATATTAAAAAAAATACCATGGCATACTAGATACAAAACACTAGCACTTCCTAGTTGACACATCTCCCAAAGCAAGCATGGATTAATTCAAGCAAAAATGACAAAATGGCGTCTCAGCTAAAATGACAGATTTATGAACTTGCTCAAAAGTGAAATCTGAGAGTTCCACTGAGTTCATTGGCTCTTCCTACCCCAAAACCATGGGTCATACTCATATGCCCATGTGAAACCACAAGGCAAAAACAAATAACAAACTACCCACTCTAATCATGGCATAACTACTCTAGATAGGAAATGTAATTAAATGGCATGAGCATGTTAGCAACTTAGATAAGAATGGAACTGAAATGACAAGGCCTACATGACAAGCATATATCAACAAGGGTATGTCAAGTGGGAAAACCCACTAGTCCCCTAACACACATAAACACCCTACTCACACCACTACTAAAAACATACCCAAGCTCTAAGTATGCCCAAGGCACATGAGCTCAAAACACCAAGATCATACCACCCAAGAAGGTGGGGTGATCATCTACCACACATACACTCACCACTAATGCATCAAAGGCATAGAGCATTAGACTCCACTCACTCTCACACAAATGTGTGTGTATGTAGAACATACACATACACTCTCATGCATCTACACCTACACATGCAAGCACATGCCACCCAACACTCACATATGTGGGTGTGCAAGGAGCACACACACATGTGCCATGCATGGTCCACCACGCACCCACATGCACAACTCACATGCACACACACACACACATGTATATATACACTAGGGTACATACACACACAAGCACATATATACACACACCTCTATGTGCCAAGCACACACATACACAAGTATGGATGTGGGCATGGTGCATACACACACACTTTCTACACTACGCATGTCAGGGAAAATAAAAAAGAAAGAAACCTGAAATAATTAACTACACACACATACACACATGTGCATACATAGCAGGTTATAAACAAAAGAAAAAAAGAAAAAAAGAAAACAGCAAAAGGGGGGAGTCTGGGCTCGAACCCATGACCTCCTGCTCACCTCCCCCGAGCCCAACCACTACGCTACGATGCCGAATGCTAACAGAAGGGGGTCCTCTGCTCCACTAATACACACATACGCACTACATGCCTGACGAAACTGAACCTGCACCTGCACTATGGTGACAGCGGCAATGACGAGCGAAATCCGGCAAGGTCATGCACTAGCGGAGCTGCTGGCCCTACGCGTAGCACGCGGGGTCTACGGGGAACCCATCCCTCGGCTCATCTCGCGATGAGGGGGACCGGAGGCGAGCTCAAGCTCGAGCTTTTGGACCGGCGGCGACAGCGGCAGCGGCGACCAAATACGAGCACATGACGGCGAGGGAAAGGCTGCAGGGATCTACGGCTCACCTTGGGGGAAGGCGATGACGAGTCGGTCGTGGAGGAGAGGAAGGAGAGGCAGGGACGCGGCATGTGAAGAGGAAGAAGACCCGGCGATGAACTCCTCCTTGCGGACGACGGCGACGGCAATCCGCACCGCGGGGAGGCACTCCTCACCTCTTAGCGGCGAGAATGGAACGCGGGGACAAACCACGTTCGTCATGCCATCCTGGACGCGGAGGGGATTCACCGGAGATGAGCTGCGACGGTGACGGCGACCCGGCGGAGCTCTCTGCTCCCTCATTGAAACTTTGTCTACCTTACCTGGCAAGGAGGAAGAAGAGAGGGAGTAGGGAGAAAAAGAGGAAGAGGGGAGCTACGGCGGTGGAGGGAGGAAGAGGGAACCCTAGGGGAGCGGCACGCACGTCGAGGGCCTTAAATATGCTCGGGAATAGACGGCGACGGTGACGGAAAAGGCGATCGTGAACGCACTCTCACCCTCTGAACCTGACGGCGACAGGCAATGGAGCAGGTGACCGTTCCCGACGGGTTGGGCTGCGCTGGAGGGAAAGCCCACTGTCTCTCTCTCTCTCTGAGAAAAAAAAGGAAGGTTTTTTTTATAAATTTTGAATAGAGCCACACTTAAGTAAATCCCCTGAGTAAAAGAAAAGGTTTTAGAGAAAAACAAAAATATTTTGGTGAAGGAAATAAAGAGCCCTATTTAATAAAAATATTATGTTGATTTATTGAGCAAGTAATTATTAATATTATAAAAAGGCAGCTCCTGTTATTTAAACCCCCCCATTAACATAAAAACTCAAAATAGTAAAAGGTCAACACTCACGTGCTTAAAACAAAATAGGCTAGCACTTGAACATTTTTAAACAATTATTAAAGCAAAATAATTCTGTTGTTAAAAGAGGGAGGAATTTAAAGGGTTTTAGGAAGGGTTTGATGAGAGCAAATAGAAGGGGAGAAGAAGAGTGTTGCACCACACACACTCTTGCCACATCACCATAACAATCACAACACCACAGTCACTAAGCACATCACAGCAATGCATGGCATGATGGATGAATGATGCATGATGCATGAATGCATGACAAGACAAGACATGGCATGACAAGGCTCAACTCATATCATACAATCTCATGACAACCACGTTAAACAAGATACAATGCCATAAATGGTAGGGACAGCACTTGGGTTGTCACATACAACTATGGTTAACAAAAGTCATCTCAAGACACGTATACCTTGTGAACAAATAAATGTTGAACCTAAGGTTGCCATGGTTAAAGGTCTTTTAGTTAATAACATTGAGGGTCGGGTTATTTATTTTTGTGGAGAAGCTTCTAGGATTGCGAAACCTGCTACAAACAAACAAGATGAGTTATACAAAAATAAACCAGTGGTTGGCATGCCTGTTGTTTCTATTAAAATTGGAGATCATTGTTATCATGGCTTGTGTGACCTCGGTGCTAGTGTCAATGCTATAACTTTTACCTTATATCAATAAATTATGAATGACATAGCACCCTCGACTATTGAAGATATTGATGTCACTATTAAACTTGCAAATAGAGACACTATTTCGCCACTTGGGTTCGTTAGATATGTTGAGGTTCTGTGTGGGAAAGGCAAGTACCCCGCCGATTTCTTAGTACTTGGTTCAAAAAAAGATAATTTTTCCCCGTTATATTCGGTAGACCTTTCTTGAACACCGTTAATGCTGAAATCAATTGTGCTACTGAGAAGGTTAGAGCAAGCTTTGGTGATGTGTCTCATGAATTTAATTTCTCCAAGTTTATTAATCAATCACATGAGAAGGAGTTACCTAGTAAGGATGAAATAATTGGTCTTGCTTCTATTGTCATGCCTCCTACTGATCCTCTAGAACAATATTTGCTAGACCATGATAATGATATGCATATGATTGAGAGGAATGAAATAGATGGCATATCTGTTCAACAAACACCTATTCTTAAACACGACTTACGAGTCGATATTTTAGGGGATCCTCCTCCACCCAAGGGATATCATGTGTTTGAACTAAATACTTTACCTAATACTTTGAAATATGCTTATCTTGATGAAAAGAAGATATATCATGTTATTATTAGTCCTAACCTTTCAAAGCATGAAGAAAATAGATTACTTAAAACTTTGAGGAAGCTCAGGGCTGCTATTGGATACACTCTCAATGATCTAAAGGGCATAAGCCCCACTCTATGTCAGCACAAGATTAATACGGAACCAGATGCTAAACCTGTTGTCAATAACCAACGTCGCTTAAATCACAAGATGAAGGAAGTGGTAAGAACTGAAATACTAAAGCTTTTGGAAACAGGTATAATCTATCCTAATGCTAATAGTAGGTGGGTAAGTCATGTTCATTGTGTTCCTAAGAAAGGTGGTATTACCGTCGTCCCTACTGATAAAAATGAGCTTATTCCACAAAGAATCGTAACTAGATGTAGGATGGTAATTGATTTCAAGAAATTAAATAAAGCTACTAAGAAAGATCATTACCCCTTCCCTTTTATTGATCAAATGCTAGAAATATTATCTAAGCACACACACTTTTGCTTTCTTGATGGATATTCTGGATTTTCTCAAATACATGTGTCAAAAGAAGATCAAGAGAAAACTACCTTTACATGTCCTTTCGGAACTTATGCTTATAGGCGTATGCCTTTTGGTTTATGCATTGCACCTGCTATATTTCAAAGATGTATGGCTGCTATATTATTTGACTTTTGTGAAAATATTGTTGAGGTTTTCATGGATGATTTTTATGTTTATGGGACGTATTTTGATGATTGCTTAAGAAACCTTGATCGAGTTTTGCAGAGATGTGAAGAAACTAGTCTTGTCTTGAATTCGGAGAAGTGACACTTTATGGTAAATAAAGATATAGTGCTTGTGCACAAAATTTCCGAACGAGGCATTGAGGTGGACAAGCTAAAGTTGATGCAATAGAGAAAATGCCATGCGCGAGAGATATCAAAGGTATAAGAAGTTTCGTTGGTCATGCTGGTTTTTATAGGCATTTCATTAAGGACTTCTCAAAGATTTCTAGGCCGTTAACTAATCTTCTTCAGAAAGATGTCCCTATTGTTTTTGATGATGATTGTGTAGAATCTTTTGAAATACTTAAAAATGCTTTAATTTATGTACCTATTGTTCAACCACCTGATTGGAACCTACCATTTTAAATTAGGTGTGATGCTAGTGATTATGTTGTTGGCATTGTTCTAGGGCAAAGAGTAGACAAAAAATTAAATGTTATTCATTATGCCAGTAAAACTCTAGACTCTGCTCAAAGGAATTATGGTACCACTAAAAAGGAATTTTTAGCAGTTGTTTTTGCTTGTGATAAGTTTAGACCTTACATTGTCAATTCCAAAGTAACTATTCGCACTGATCATGTTGATATTAAATACCTTATGGAAAAGAAAGATTCTAAACCTAGACTCATCAGGTGAATACGTTTACTTCAAGAGTTTGATTTGCATATTGTTGATAGAAAAGGACCGGAAAACCCCATAGCAAATAACTTATCTAGGATGGAAAATGTTCTTGATGACCCACTTCCTATCGATGATGGTTTTCCTAATGAGCAACTTGTTGCTATAAATACTTCATGTAGTGGTCCTTGGTATGCTGGTTATGCTAATTATATTGTTTCCAGGTACATTCCACCTAGATTCACCTAAACACAAAAGAAAAAAATCTTTTATGATTTACGACATTACTTTTGGGATGACCCACATATTTACGAAGAGGGAGTAGACGGTATTACTAGATGATGTATACCTGAGGATGAACATGAATAGACTATCCGTAAGTGCCATTCCAAAGCTTACGGAGGACACCATGTTGGTGACAGAACTGCACACAAGGTATTACAATCTGGTGTCTATTGGCCTACTCTTTTCAAAGATGCTCGTAAGTATGTCCTTTCATGCAATTAATTCCCGATAGTTGGTAACATCGGTAAGCGTCAGGAAATGCCTATGAACTATTCACTTGCTATTGAACCATTTTATGTTTGGGGTTTTGACTTTATGGGACCTTTTTCTTCCTCAAATGGGTGTACTCATATTTTAGTTGTTGTTAATTATGTTACTAAGTGGGTAGAGGCTATTCCAGCTAGTAGTATTGATCATAACACCTCTATTAAAATTCTTAAAGACATCATTTTCCCAAGGTTTGGAGTCCCTAGATACTTAATGACTGATGGTGGCTCACATTTTATTCATGGCGCTTTCTGTAAACTTCTAGCCAAATATTATGTTAACCATAGGATTGCCTCTCCTTATCATCCCCAGTATAGTGGTCAAGTTGAATTGAGTAATTGAGAAATAAAACTAATCTTGCAAAAGACTATTAATAGATCTAGGAAGAATTGGTCTAAGAAACTATATGATGCGCTATGGGCTTATAGAACTTCTTATAAGAATCCTATGGGTATGTCTCCATACAAAATGGTCCATGGAAATCCTTGTCATTTACCTCTCGAGCTAGAACATAAAGCTTATTGGGTAATTAAAGAACTTAACTATGACTTGAAACTTGCCGATGAAAATAGGTTATTTGACATTAGATCAATTGATGAATGGAGAACGCAAGCCTATGAAAATGCTAAGTTGTTTAAAGAAACGGTTTAAAGATGGCATGACAAGAGGATTCAAAAATGATAATTCAATGTAGGAGAATTAGTGATTTTGTACAACTCTCCGTTCAGATTTTCTTTCAGGAAAACCTCTCTCCCAACGGGAAGGCCCGTACATTGTTGAGGAGGTTTATCGCTCCGGTGCTATAAAAATAAATAACTTCGAAGGCAAGAACCAAAGAGTGGTGAATGGGCAAAGAATCAAGCATTACATTTTAGGTGCACCCATTAATGAAGAAACAAATGGCATCCATGTTATGACACCAGAAGAACACATCCAGGAGGCTTTACGAAACACTCCAAAAACCTGAGAAAGGGGGTAAGTATGTGGTACCGTAAGTAAACTGACTCCAAAAAATCCAAAAATAATAATTTCTATTGGTTTTGGTATTTTAGAAAATTACAATAATAAAACGGAGTCAGGAGGACCCACGAGGGAAGCACAAGCCAAAAGGGTGCGACCCCCCCTAGGGTGCGCCCTGATGACTTGTGGGGCACTCGTGTGCCCTCTGGACTTTGATTTCTTCTAGAACACGTATTTTGGTCTAGAAAAAATCATTATATATACTCTCGTATGTTTTGACCACCGCATCGCGAGTTTCTCCTATGTTCTTGTTTTGAGCTATTTTTTGACATATCTAGATCTCCATGACTTCCCCGAGGCCATCCAAGGACAAGTTCTTCGAGAAGGTCATCAACCCCTACTTTCCGGAGGTGATGAAGCACCCTCAATCCATTGAGATGCGTGAGGGGGTGCTCCACATCCGGGTTCTTCAAGGCCCTAAGAAGGAGGGAAGCGAGAAGGCCAAGCTTGCAGAAGTGGAGCAACAGATCTTCAAGTGTCAAGGAATGGTTGAACATGGCCTAAGTGCTAATCATTCTATGATCACGGACTTCATCCGTGAAAACAAGATGGACACAAAGAGCATGGTGGAGGCTCTCTCCAAGTTTCAAGGGTGGATCGAGCACCTCCAAGATCAACTCTATGAACTCCAACTCCAAAACAGTGAGCATGAATCTAGGTTCAAAAGGATGAGTCTTGCTGCCGATTTCAGTATTCTGAAGACAAGAGCTTCTTTTGTTGATGGGGAACCTATGACTTGGAAGATGGGGGATCACCACACACCACCGCCATCACCAAAGAATGCTTGATTAGATGGGTATGGGCACCACCCTTGGCTTGTCCCAAGCTTGGGGGAGGTGCCCTAGTATCGTATCACCATCACTTTTATCACCATTTCTATCTTAGTTCGATCTTTAGTTTTTCATGATTTAGAGAGTTCGAATTTCAGATTTGCTTTACTTGGAGTTTTTGCTTTGAGTTCTACCTATCCTTGTAATCGAGTGTGAGAGTTATATAATAAAGTTAGTTCAGTTAGTGTGCCTCACCCTCACTTGCACCCATCATATTATCATGGCAATAAAAAGAATAGAAAAAAGATCATATGCTTATCTCATGAGAAGTAATGACTTCACATAGAAAAGAGGTATCAGCAATGAAAAGTGTTGAAAACCATCAAACATAATGTTAGTAATTGGTATGATCTATGCAAAACTATGGTAGAGAAGAGGAGATTTACATATAAATATACTATCTTGAAAACCTTCTATGATTGTGAGCTTTCATAAAAATATTACATAATGACCAAGTGTTGAAGTTGGACATGAAAGACAACATAATGATCCTGGTTGTTTACATTTGCATAGAAGTTATATGGTAGTGGATCCCTTAACATGTTATGCTAGCTTAAGATCTTTTGCTAGCCCAAAGATTCGCACTAAGTAGAAATACTACTTGTGCATCCATAACCCATAAACTTAGTTTCTTGCCATGAGAGTCCACCATAACTACCTATGGATTGAATAAGATCTTCAAGTAAGTTGTCATTGCTGCACAACGCAATAAAAATTGTCTCTAATCATGTAAGATCTTTTATTATAAGGGAAAGTAAACTTGGTGCAATCTTGTGATGGTGAAGAAATAAAAGCGACGGAGTGCATAATAAAGTTCACTGTCACGGGGGGGATATGAAGTGATGTTCTTTTGCATTAAGGGATTGAACATATCAAACAAATAAAAGCTCCTGACAACATCTTCTTCCCTCTGCAAAGGGCCTATCTTTTACATTCTTACAAAATTTTATTTTCATGCAAGAGTCAATAATATTTCCCCTTGTTCCTATTCTTCAACACTTTAGTGGCAAGCATTATGTGTTAAGGAAAGATTCAAACAAATATATTCAGTTGAATGTGGATGATTATGATCCATTATTGTTGGCATTACCCTTGAGGTAAATAAGTTGGGTGGCAAGATATTAAAGCATCCATCTTCCTATGTGTCCCACGAAATCACTTGTTCCCAAAATATGCGATGAGTGTTAACAATCATAGAAGGCCACATTTTAGCTGAATATGTGAACTTGCTAGAAATATAAAGCTCTTACATATATTATTCTCTCGATTACAGTAGCTATGATTATCTCAAGGACTAATTACATTGCTTGTCTGTTCTCAATAAAGATTATGTTTCATATTTCCTCAGTTGTGAATAGATTTTTACTTGTTTATCAGAAGCTATATGATGAAAATCTTGCTGCTATGATGATATTCATAATGCTCTCATGTCCGTATTATGTTTTTATTGGCACCTCTCTCTCAAATTATGTGGTCATTATTTTAGAGTTCGGCTTTCGCTTGAGGACAAGCGAGGTCTAAGGTTGGGGAGCTGATACGTCCATTTTGCATCATGAATTCTTATTACTATTTAATCCTTTATTGTCCATTATTCCACATTATTATACAATTCTTATGCCTTTTGTCTCTGAATATGCAAGGTACACCACAAGGAGGGAAATATCTACAAAACAGAATTCTTACCGGAAACCCAAGAATAAGGCAGAAAAATCACCGAACTCCAAATGACCTAAAACTTCATGGAGAATATTTTTGCAATATTTAAGAATTTTTGGAACTAAAATATACTAGAGGGGGCCACCAGCAGGGCACAAGCCAACAGGACGTGCCCCCCTGCAGCGTGCCCTGATGGCTTGTGGGCCCATGCTGGCCCTCTGACGCCCCTCTTATCCTATATGGTGTGTTTTACCATAGAAAAAATCATAAGCAACCTTTCGGGACAAAGTTCCGCCATCTCAAGGCGGAAACCTAGGCAGAGCCCCTTTTTCACTCCGGCAGTCAGATTCTACTTGGAAATCTCTCTTCGGGAGGGGGATATCAAAGCCATCATCATCACCAACACTTCCTCCTTCGTGGGATGACCAATATTTATCAACATCTTCACCAGAACCATCTCATCTCCAACCCTAGTTCATCCCTTGTATTCAATCTTTGTCCCAAAACCTCATATTGGTACCGGTGGGTTGATTGTTATGTTGATTACATCTTGTAGTTGATGATTGTTGGATTACTTGGTTGTCATGCCCAAGATGCGCGCCTATCCATTTTAAGACACGAGGGCCTCGCGAGGGATAGAGGCGCATCTTGTCATTAGCAAGTATAGTAACATTTCATCATACATTACAGAAGAGATGAGTATACAAGTTGGCTTACACTCGCCACATGCTAAATTACAATCCCACTCAGAGTTCAATCAACAAGATGAAAACAGGGTCCGGCTACGGACGAAATCAAGCGATAAAATAGATGCAAATGAAACTATCTCGCTGCCCCAAAGATCACAACCAGGTCCTCTACTCATCCGGATACGTCACGTACATCCTGCCTCTTTCCTCGTCATACTCCCACTAGAGCAGGGTAAGATCATCCTGCACGTACTCATTTGATCCTGTACCTGGAGTGTTGTAGTAAACTGTGAGCCACAGAGGACTCAGCTATCATGTGCCCGGGTACCGAGACTATTCAAGCTTAAGGTTGGGAGGGGGTAAGTGTTTAGTTTGCAGCAGCACTAAGCATATATGGTGGCTAGCTTACGCAACATGAAATAAATATGAGTGGCCTACGAACAACGATCGAATCTAGTATAATCTCTATGAGATCCTGAACACCTACTTACGTCAATCATAACCCCACCGTGTTCTCTCTCGGATCATGTTCACGAGCAGAGACGATCACGGTTACTCACACAGTTGGTGTATTTTAATTAGAGTTTACTTCAAGGTTGCTATAACCGAGTGTCAAACAAATATCCAAGTTGCCACATAACCGCGGGCACGGCTTTCTGACAGATTTAACCCTGCAGGGGTGCTCCAACTAATCCATTACAAAATTAACCACACTCCATGGGAATGCCTCGACCACGGATCTCGCGATCATCATAGGTAATTCCAACGGAATTCCAACACCTCGAGTAAAGCGGAAGAAAATCAGACTCCACACGCAAGACACTCGATAAGGTAAAAAAATCCAGCAAGACCACCCGACGTGTCGACGAACCCGATAAGAGCCGTGTATCTCGTTCTCAGGACATGACGGATAAGCTAGTGTACGGTGGCCTGATAGAAATCTCCCAAGTTGCCCTGGGTTGGCCCCGCACGATGCTCTAGTTTGGACCAACACTCATGAGGAGCACTGGCCCGGGGGTTGATTAAATAATCCACGGGTTTGCAAGACCCTATGCAATTTTAATAAGTTGTTAAGCAAATGTAGTACCAATGTTGGGTCTTGCCAGACAAGTTTTACTCTCAACTGAATGAACAAGGGGGTCCCCATAACAACCCCGAGCATGTTAGGAGCGCAAAGTATGGAAAACATAACACCGGTAACCAGGAACTAATGGCGGTAACAGCGGAACAAATCACTTAGCAAAAGGCCAAGACTTCCACCAATACCAAGTTATATATGTGAATTAAATTAAATAACAGAATTTATTGTGATATTCAACTCCATGTTATCACATGGAACAACCTTCACCTACAACTAAGAACGCTATAAGAGGGGCTGAGCAGCGGTAATTTAGCCAATCAAAGGTTTGCTAGGATGTGGAGGTTAGAGGCTGTCATGGCAACTTGGGGGCTGATATCAAGTGGTAGGTAGTGCAATTTTAATGATAAGAGCGAGAAACTAGCAAGCAAAAATAGTATCGGGATCCGGGTACGATCATCTTGCATGTTGGTTCTTCAGCGGAACAAGTAGCGGGATCCTCGTAGTGGTACTCTCCAGGGTCCTCGAACTCAGTATCGACACTCGCATCTATCCAAGAGAAACATCAAATAAATAACCAACCAAGGTGCAATGCACAACCAAAATGATGCATGATTCATTTTAGAAGAAACTTAACATGGCAACCACAAACTAGTCAAGTTTCACATGCAAAGTGTGTATATTGGTGAATCTGGACAGAACCTCATGTTAAGTTATTTAGACATGCGTGAACATGGCAAATATGGATGCATCATGCAAAATCTATAGAAATGCATATAAGGATCACAAGAAACGGAGCTACGGTTCTCACGATACGCTCACGACAAGGTACGGAGGCAAAATCACAAGTTCACCAAGCCATGGGCTAATTCTTGGCATTCCAAGGCATCCACTGGACAGGTGATGAAAAATCAATAACAATAGACTCAAGAATCAATCAATTCCATGGAGCATAGCTCCCACAATCTACAAAACAATAAAACACTAAATCTGCCACTAAATAGCAACATAGCAGCTTCTACAGATCACAACTAGAGCTACAGGAACCCTACAACCACAAACAAGATATGGACATAATCTAATCAACATACAAATCAATTCACCCAATTACACAACCAGCAAAGGAGCCTCACATCAATAAGCAAGAAGCAACCAAGTTGGCAAGATGAAATAGTTTTCTGGGACAGTGAAAAATTCCAGTTTTCTGGAATCTGAGTTAATAAAGTAGCAAGTTGACAGCACTGGTTGAATATTCTAGAGAGCTCTTACTGGCATGAAAATTAACAGGATGGTAGATGACATTATCTACTACAAATAACTAACACTGAGCATGAACAAATTGCAACCACATCACTATTTACAACCCACCCTTCATGGCAAAACAATAACTACAGAACTCCCAGACAGTCATTTCTAAGCAAGCTGAACAGAAACATAAAGTTGCTCACTAAACAGCATGGTTCCCACTTATCTGGTAACTTAGCACAAATAACAAAAATACTGGGAAATTCCCAGCAACTTTAACTAGCAAACTCATGTTGGCAAGAACTTAAACCATGCATAGATTAATTCACAAATAAAAGACAAAAGGGCATCACAGCATAAAAATGCAGTTGTCAAGTTGCCCCAAAGTCAAATCTGAATGCACAGATGCATTCATGGGTTGATTCTACCCCAAAATAATTACTCATACCCATATACTTGCTTGGAGCAAGAGGGGGGAAAACTAGGTCGAAATTTGACCCATTAAGTCATGGGTGACTTAAGTCACTTATGCACATGAATGAAAATGGCCAAATGGCATGTACTTTATTGATACTAGTTGTAAATGTTTAAATATCAAATAAGGAATGTGATATCATGGCATAGCATCAATAGCAAGGATGAAACTAACTAGAAGAGAAACTATGCTCAATATGCACATAAGAGAACACCTACACATGGAGCTACTCTTCACATGTGTGTGTATGTATATCATACACACACCTCTCATTGCATCTACCCAAGACACACACAAGCACACCACACCCAAGCATGTGTGTATATAGGCACACATGCACTTTTCATACATGTGTGCCCACATACACACACACCTACACCACACAACCTACACATGCTCATAAGTACACAAGTGTATGCATACATATGCACATACACACAACCAAGCTCACATACATATATGGGTGTATGCAAGAATTACACACACACCCACAAGAACACACACATGTATGGGGGTGCAAAGAGCACACACACACATGTGTCATGCATGGTGCACCACACACCCACATACACACACACACTCTCACAACTCAGAACCATGCACACAACACTCACATGAGCAACACCACACACACACACACTCACACATATGTATGCATACATGTGTGCATACACAACATACACATATGCACCCATGCATATGTGCATACACACACATGTACTCTACACTCACACACACAACTAAAATAAAAGGGGACACCACCACATTCTTGAACTTATGCACACACACACATATAGCAAGAGATAAAAACATAAGAAAGAAAGAAAAAGAAAACAAAATACACAAAAAAAGGGAGGGGCTCAGGATCGAACCCGAGTCCTCCTGGTCCATCTCCACTGGTGCTACCACTGCGCTACACTGTCGATGCTTAACAGAGGAGGGGTCGGTCTGCTTATACACACACACACTAGCGTTTACTGACGAAACTAAAGAAACGCAGGTGCCGGCGACAGGCGACGGTGGCGGCCAAATTCTGGCGACTCGCGCGGATCCGGCGACCCTAACTACTCATGCACACGCGAGGACAGCCACGGAACCCATTCCCCTGCTCACCTTGCGGTGAGGAGGAAGGAGGCGAGCGACAGGTGCTGCTCTTGCTACCGGCGGCGAACTACGCGGCGGCGACAGAACTAGCAAGCTACGCGTGGAGGAAGAGGCTACGGGGACCGGCGGCTCACCCTTGGGAAGGCGAAGACAGGCCGGACGCGATGTAGTTGACGACGGGCAAGAAGGGGGCCGCAGACGAAGCAGGGGAAGAAGATGGCGGCGACAAGCTTCCGGTGACGACGAGGAAGAAGAAGAAGTCGCAGCCTTGGCATCCCTCGAGGAAGCAGAGGACGTCGAAGAGGAAGAAGTGACGACGGCACGACCCAGACGACCTCCTGCTCGAATGGTTCGCCGGAGAAGCTTCTGCGGCAGCGAGCGACTACTCTGAACCTCACCTTTCACGCACTCTGAACCCTCTGAAACTTGGCTCGCCGGGGATAGGAGAGATGGAGAGAAGGGGTGCGGCGGCGCGAGGAGGGAGAGGAACCCTAGGGGGAACGGCACGCACGTCGAGGGGAATATAAAGGCGACAGGGCAGACGGCGACGGCGACGGAAAAGGCGAGGCGGAGCTCTGCCTCCCTCACACTGAACTGACGGAGAGAGGATGGGAGTAGGTAGCCGTCCCTGCTCATGTGGGCTGGGCCACGGCCCACTCTCTCTCTCTCACTCACATAGGAAATAACAGGAAGGGTTTTTTCCCTTTTTTATAAAACCATCCACAAAACAAATAAAAGCCCTGAGAAAAGAAAAGGTTTTAGAGAAAAGTGAAATATTTTTGTAGAAGTATTAAAGAGCCCTATTTAATAAAAATATTAACTGGATTTATAGAGCAAGTAATTTATTTAATATATAAAATGGCAGCTCCTGTTTTATTTAAATCACCAAACAAACAAAGCTCTAACACCCAACCAAACATACCCACAATTCATAAAACATATGGGGCCACCTCTTGAACATTTTTTAACCATTTTTAAAACAACTTAAATTTGATGATAAATAATAATGGAAAGAAGGGGTTTCGGAAGGGGGTGATGCAAGGAAAAGAGAGGGGAAAAGAAGAGGAGGAGATGCCACATGGATCCAACCACACACAAACATCTCACACATGCAAACCAAAAACACTCACCACCAACACACATAGCAAGACACAAGGAAACCAACAAGCATGAAAAATGAATGGTATAATGGATGAGATGATGCATGAATGCAAACACACATGAATGACAAGGAGCAATCATACATCTCACAAGCTCATGCACAAGCTTCATACATGGGGTTACATGCCAAATAAGGTAGGGACAGCACTTGGGCTGTCACATTGGTGGAAGAGATTATGTTCAGATCCTTAATCATCATTATTATACCTCTGATCTTGAACATGTTGGTGATGTGTGAGTAGTTACTATTGTTCCTGAGGACATGAGAGAAGTCTTGTTATAACTAATCTTGTGAAGTTGGTATCCGTTTGATATTTTGATGATATGTATGTTGTTACTTCTCTTAGTGGTATCATGTGAACGTCGGCTACATGACACTTCACCATAATATGGGCCTAAGGGAAGTCATTGTGGAGTAACAAATATATGATGGGTTGCGAGAGTGACAAAAGCTTAAACCCTAGTTTATGCGTTGCTTCATAAGGGGTTGATTTGGATCCACATGTCTCATGTTATGGCTAGATTAATCTTAATTCTTATTTCGTAGTTGTGGATGCTTGCGAGAGGGGGTAATCATAGGTAGGTTGTTACTTCAAGTAAGAACAGCACCTTAGCACCGGTCCACCCACATATCAAATTATCAAAGTAGCAAACGCGAATCAACTCAACATGATGAACATAACTAGACAAAAATTCCCATGTCTCCTCGGGGGCACTTGCCTAATGTACTTTCATGCTTGTCCTTTGCTATAAAGGATTGGTCTACCTTGCGACACCTTTGTTACTATTGTCACTTGTTACTTCTTAAGAATTATCTTGCTACAAAACTATCTACTATTGTTACTCACAACACTTGCGGAGAAAACATTGCTGAAAACTGCTTGTAATTTCCTTCTGCTCCTCGTTGGGTTTGACACTCTTACTTACTAAAAGAACTATGATTGATCCCCTATACTTGTGGGTTATCAGTTGTTCACATATGCAACTCGATGCAGGGGCTAAGAAGGACTAGGAATGTTGCAAGAGGAGAGGTTGACATACGCGTCGAGAATAAAGAAAGAGTTGCTCCATTAGCCGTCGGCACGATGCAACTTAATTTACCTTCACGGTTTGTACCGGAACTTCATAATTGTTATTATGTTCCTGCATTAAGCCAAAACATTATTTCGACATCATGTTTGATGAGGCAAGGTTATGAATTCAGTATTAAGGACAATGGTTGTTCTATTTACTTGAATAAAATACTTTATGGCTTTGCGTGTGTTGTGAACGGGTTATTTATATTAGATCTTTAAGGTGAATCAGTCTATAACATAAATGTCAAGAGGCATAAGCCTAACAAGATAAATCTGACTTACATCTGGCATTGTCGAATAGGACACATTAGTCAAAAGCGCATGAAGAAGCTCCATGATGATGGAATTCTAACTTCGTTTGATTTTGAATCATTTGAGACATGCAAGTCCTGCCTACTCGGCAAGATGAGTAAGACTCCTTTTGCAAAGAGTTGTGAGAGGGCGTCTGAGCTATTGGAACTTATACATAGTGATTTATGTGGACCAATCAGCATGAGAGCTAGAGGTGGTTTCCATTACATCGTGACTTTTACCGACGAATTTAGTAGATATGGATATGTCTACTTGATGCGGCACAAGTCAGGAACTTTTGAAAATTTGAAGGAGTTTCAGAATGAAGTGGAAAATCAACTTGCCAAGACTATTAAGCTTCTACGATCTGATCTGGCGGTGAGTATATGAGCCAGGAGTTGATGATCATCTGAAGAGCCGTGGAATAGTTCCACAACTCACTCCTCTAGGTACGCCATGGAGAAATGGTGTGTCAGAATGGAGGAATCGGACTTTGTTAGACATGGTCCAATCGATGATGAGTCTGTCGGATTTACCCTTGTCATTTTGGGGACACGCTCTAGAAAATGCAGCTTTCACACTAAATAGGGTACCATCAAAGTCCGTGGATAGGACACCATATGAGATATGGACAGCAAAGAGTCATAGTTTGTCCTTTCTTAATATTTGGGGTTTTGAAGCATATGTCAAGCGACTTCAGTCAGACAACCTCACACCCAAGTCGGACAAGTGAATATCCATGGGATATTCGAGGGAAACCTTGGGATATTACTTCTACAACCATGAAGAGGGCAAAGTGTTTGTCGCTTGATGACCCACAAGTATAGGGGATCTATCGTAGTCCTTTCAATAAGTAAGAGTGTCGAACCCAATGAGGAGCAGAAGGAAATGACAAGCGGTTTCCAGTGAGGTATTCTCTGCAAGCAGTGAAATTATCGGTAACAGATAGTTTTGTGATAAGATAATTTGTAATGACTAACAAGTAACAAGTGTAGCAAAGGTGCAGCAAGGTATCCAATCCTTTTATTAGCAAAGGACAGGCCTGGACAAACTCTTATATAAAGCAAAGCGCTCCCGAGGACACATGGGAATATCTATCAAGCTAGTTTTCATCATGCTCATTTGATTCGCGTCTGTTACTTTGATAATTTGATATGTGGGTCGACCGGTGCTTGGTTACTGCCTGACGGGGGATGACCCCGGGGTAGCTTCAAGCGCCCCCTTTCCCCAGCCTTCTAACGCAATCAAAGGGCAGGCCGCCTCCCCCTGCGGTCTGGCTACGCCCTGCCAAAAGCGGCCCGCCGGCTACGCCCCGCCGGTTACGACGTGCCGGCCGGCTGGGGGCGTTACCGCCTGGCCCCCCAGCCGGCCACGCATTGGATACCGTCAACAGGGCATGCGTGGCGATAGTGGCCCCCATCCCATCGTGGGTCAGTGCCGGAGTGGCCACAGGGAAGGTGTGAGGGCCTCTGACCCTGGCAGATGGTGACCGGGCTTCCAACAGTGCCGGCACGCCCCAACCACTCCATTACCTGCCCCAGCATGGCTATAGGGTGGCCGGCCGTACCGCTGACCTAGGCCGGCCGCTTCAAGACAATGCCACAAGGGGCGGCCCGTGCCGTGACGTGACCGGCGTTGGGACCCGCCGCGCGGGCCCCACCGGTTCCTGACGGGACCCTTCAGCCGGCGGGACCTACCGGCAATAGGGCCTCACAGCCAGCGGCCCCCGCAGCCGGCCAGAGAGGCTGCTGGCTAGGGGGCCCTTTGACCTTCTAGTTGTATTGTAATCCGGGGGGTTGGCCTATAAAACCCCCCGGGCCACCCGCATGCAAGGGGGCGGCGGATCTCCCAGCTCTCTTCACATCCACTTCACACACACGCACGTAGGGAGGCAGAAGAGCAGGCTAGCTCCTTCTTCCTCCACGATCCATATAGCTCAAGGAGCACCATTGTAATCCGACCATTGTCTCAACTAGACCAAGCAGGACTAGGGGTATTACCTCCCACGGAGGGCCCCGAACCTAGGTACATCGTGTGTCCGCCACCGCTTGTGCCTAACCCTGCTCCCGGAGCCCGGCGGCGTCCTTCGGCCCCTCTCGATAAGCCTACCTATGGCATCTGCCGTGACGAAACCATGACAGTTGGCGCCCACCGTGGGGCCGTCCACGGCACCGGCCGGAGTCACGCTCCGGGCGGGACCCTTCACCACCTCCCCCGGTCGCCTCGCGTCCGGGCGGAACCACGTGCTCGTGGGGCTTGCTCCGGCGGGCCTTGCAGGCAACGCGGCCGGCATCTCTGACGAGTGCCTCGGCGGCGACCTTGCGCTCGACATCGCCGCACTCGCTGGGCGGTTCAGCAAGCTGAGCCTCGCCGAAGAACCGGAGGCCGACGAGTACCCTAGTTGGGTGTTTGACTGCACCGACCCTCCCTCGTCCGTGGGCGCGCTCGCCACAGGCGAGGCCAGCGGCCCCACACCCGCATGGGAGTGATGGTCACCGTCTCCTCCACCACTTCGGGCCATGTGCGGGTGGCCGAGGCCGACGCAGCCGCCGCTCGTGCCGGCACCTCTGACCCACTCGCCGCCACCCTCCGGTGTCTGGACACTCCTATCGCTACGACGGCGGACCCGGCCACCGCCAGAGCCGAGATGGAAGCGGCCCATCGCCTGTTGTTCGAAAACGCCAGCGCCCTCATTGCCGAGCGGTGCCGGATGGAGGCCGCACAGCAGGAATACAACTCCGCGTACGGTCTCACCCCGGTTGGCCCGAGCCCAGCCGGCGTGGTGTTGTGCGAGAACGCGGCCGCGTGGTCACTGAAATCCTCGACGGTCATTTCCCCATCTATGACACCCCCACGTCCAACCTATGCGCCGCCAAGGTTGCCTACGAGGATCTGGCAACCTTGGAGGGCGAGGAGCGGGCCGCACGCGAGTGGCACATCAAGGACCTCATCGACACCGCCAACATGCAACAGGTCGTCCTCACCGGCGCTGGGGCTGTCTCCGAGTTTCCCCGTCTGAGGGCGAGGACACTGGGGCTGCTGACCACTGGCCGGCTCAGCACTCTAGCACCCCTCGTCCCTCCGGCCGGAACGTTCGGGGGAGCAATGCTCAGCGCCCCTCGTCACGCAGAAACGAGCAGCCGGCTGTGAACAGCCGGCGCAGCAACAACCCGGCCGGCAGCAACCGCCGCGACGAGGCGCCAGCGGGCGGCAGCCGGCGCACCCGCAGGCATACCCCGCCTCCGCGGCAGGAACCGGCGTGGTCCATCCCGCCGGCCGTCCATCCTGAGCTTGCCACCCGGCTCGGATCTTGCGTCCCCCACAGCGACAATGACGCCCGGCTCCGTCTTGACCGGCTGGTGCAGTCGGCTCTTCTTGAGGAGGAGGGCTTGATTAGCCCGGCCTGCTTCGGTCTGCGGATCCGCAACGAGCCCTTTCCGCCCGGCTTCACACTCCCCCGTGACACCCCAAAGTATACTGGGGCTACCAAGGTGGAGGACAGGCTGGTCGACTACACCACCGTTGTCGGCATCGCCAGGGGGAACAAGCGCATAGCCGTCCGCTACGCCCCTCTCATGTTGATCGGCTCGGCCCGCACCTGGCTTAACAGCCTGGCTGCCGGCAGCGTCAACACCTGGACGGACTTCGAGGAGGCCTTTGGCCACAACTTCACCAGCACCTACAAATGACCTGGCCGGCCCCGCGAGCTGGCCATGTGCGTCCAGGGGCCGGAAGAGCCCCTCCGCGACTACCTCATGCGCTGGACCGAGCTTCGCAACTCCTGCGAGGGAGTGCACGAGGTACAGGCCATCCAGTACTTCATCGAAGGCTGCTGCGATGGCAACCCCCTCAAGCGCAAGCTCTTGTGCTCCGAGCCAACCTCCCTGGCGTACTTGCTATCCAAAGCGGACAAATATTCCACGGCCGATTCCTCGATGAGGATGAAGGCTAAGGCACCGGCCAAGCTGGCTATGCCCCCCGCCACGCCGCGGGCAGCGGCTAACAACCGGCAGCAGCAGAATGCTAAGCGCAAGAACGACCAGCCCGACTCCCGCTACGGGAGCCGGCAGGTCGCCTCCATCAAGGAGGAGCAGTCAGCCGGCCAGGCCTCCAGTCAGCGCCAGCGCACCGGCAAGGCCACCTGGTAGTCCAAGCTGACTTCCGAGCAAATTCTTGACCTCCCCTACAAAAACCACTCCAGTGCCAAGCCAGCTACGCACACGCTCCGGCAATGCAGCTTCTCACAGCGATTGGCCTGGGGGCCGGCCTCTCGGCTCCTCCTGCGCAGCCAGCCCGCGCTCCAGCGCCGGCACCGGCTCCTGGCCCGGGCCAAGCCGACCCCGCCTCGGCTCGGAACGGTGACCGGCTACATGAACGGTACCCCGAACATGACGACTGCTATGTCGTCTTCACCAGCAAAGAGACGGACAAGCACGCCCAGCGCCGGCTCCATCGCGAGGTGAATGCCACCATGCCCGCGACTCCCCAGTTCATGCATTGGTCCGAGAAGCCGGTCACCTGGAGCCGGGCGGAACACCTGGCCATGATGTCGAACCCTGGCAGCTACGCCCTCGTCCTTGATACTACCATCGCCTCCGAGAAACGCTCATGCCGCTTCTCGCGGGTGTTGATCGATGGAGGCAGCAGCATCAACATCCTCTACCTTGACACCCTGCTCAAGCTGGGGCTCAAGGTGGAGGATCCGAAAACAAGTCGGACCGTCTTCCATGACATCGTGCCGAGAAATTCCTGCACCCCTGTCGGCAAGATCAAGCTCGACGTCCTCTTCGGCGACGCAAGTCATTTCCGCCGCGAGCCGGTCTTGTTCGAGGTAGTGGACCTCGACAGTCCCTACCACGCGTTACTGGGCCGGCCGGCTCTTGTCAAGTTTATGGCGATCCCCCATTACACCTACCTCAAGCTCAAGATGCCGGGTCCCAAGGGCATCATCACCATCGCCGGCAAATACCAGATGTCAATGGCATGAGCACGAGACGGCAGCCGGCTGGCCGAGGCCCTGGAGATAGCGGAGGAGAAGCGGCAGCTCGACCGGCTGGTGGCCCTCGCCTCTGCCCAGCCGGCCGTGTTGGCGTCTCCGTCCCAGTCGGTCGGCGAAGCCTCATTCCAGCCGTACAAGGACACCAGGCAGGTGCCACTCGATCCGTCCAACCCCACCCAGTGCGTGACCATCGGCTCTCGCCTCGACAGCAAATAGGAAAGCGAGGTCGTCGACTTCCTCGGAGAGAATCAGGACATCTTTGCATGGTCCCCCAAGGACATACCGGGTGTTTCGAGGAAGTTTGCCGAGCACAAGCTACACGTACGGCCGAATGCGAAGCCGGTCAAGCAACCCCTGTGTCGTTTCTTCAAGGAGAAGCGGCATACTATAGGAGAAGAGTCGCTCGGCTGCTCACAACCGGCTTCATCATGGAAGTATTCCACCCGGACTGGCTGGCCAACCCAGTCCTAGTACTAAAGAAAAACAAGACCTGGCGCATGTGTATCGACTACACAAGCCTAAACAAGGTGTGCCCCAAGGACCCGTTCGCCCTGCCGCGGATCGATCAAGTCATCGACTCCACAGCCGGCTGCGATCTGCTGTCTTTCCTGGACGCCTACTCCGGCTACCACCAGATAAAGCTGGACCCGGCAGATCGGCTCAAGACCTCCTTCATCACCCCATTCGGGGCCTACTGCTACATCACCATGTCCTTCAGCCTGAAGAATGCAGGCGCTACCTTCCAGCATTGCATGCAGAAGTGCCTCTTGCCTCAGATAGGCAGGAATGTCCACGCTACATGGACGACATCGTCGGCAAATCCAAGAAGCATTTCAGCCTCCTTGGCGACCTCCGGGAGACGTTCGCCAACTTGCGCGAATACAAGATCAAGCTCAACCCGGAGAAGTGTGTCTTTGACGTCTCAGTCGGCCAGCTCCTGGGTTTATTCGTATCTGCCCGCGGCATCGAAGCTAACCCCGAGAAGATCTAGGCGATTGAGCGCATGCCCTAGCCGGTTCGGCTCTGCGACGTCCAGAAGTTCACCGGCTGTCTTGCCTCCCTCAGCCGGTTCATCAACCGGCTGGGCAAGAAGGCCTTGCCCCTCTACGGGCTCCTACGCAAGTCGGCCCTGGTCGAGCTGGGCCGAGACCTCTCGAAGAAGTCGGCCCTGTTCGACTGGTCCGACGAGGCGGACGCAGCGTTCCACGGCCTCAAGCAGGCTCTCACCAGTGCGCCCATCTTGGCCGCGCCGGCTGACAAGGAGCCTTTGCTCGCCTACATTGCGGCGACCACATGCGTCATTAGCGTCGTTCTAGTGGTGGAGCGGCCGGAGGAAGGCAAGGTGTTGTCGATGCAGTGTCCCGTCTACTACCTCAGCGAGGTCCTCTCCGCCTCCAAGCAAAACTACCCCCACTACCAAAAGATGTGCTACGGCGTATACTTCGCCGCCCATAAGATCAAGCGGTACTTCCAAGAGCACGTCATCACCGTCGTGAGCACAGCGCCGCTGGGCGAAATCATGGCCGGCCAGGATGCCACCGACCAGATTGCCAAATGGGCCATCGCCCTGGCCGACTACAAAATACGGTACGAGTCGCGCACTGCCATCAAATCCTAGGCAATGGCCGACTTCCTCGTCGACTGGGCCAAAACCCAGTTCGTGCTGCCTCCGCCAGACTCCACGCACTGGCGCATGCACTTCGACGGCTCGAAGATGCGAGCCAGCCTGGGAGCCGGCATCATCTTATCTTCTCCCAGAGGAGACCAGCTCCGCTACGCCCTCTAGATCCACTTCGCCGCCTCTAACAACATGGCCGAATACGAGGCCCTCGTCCACGGCCTCCGGCTCGCCAAGGAGATCGGCATCCAGTGCATCATTTGCTTCGGTGACTCCGACCTCGTGGTGCAACAGGTCTCTGGTGAATGGGACGCTAGGGACGCCAACATGGCCAGCTATCGCTTCCTCGTCCAGCAGCTCACCGGCTCCTTCGAGGGTTGTGAGTTCCACCACATCCCCCATGCGGACAACGAGGCGGCCGACACGCTGGCCAAGATCGGCTCCACCTGGCAGGCCATCCCAGCCGGCATCTCCCTCGAGCGGCTAATGAAGCCTTCAATCAAGCCTTCTCCCGAGTCAGAGTCCATCTTCGTACCGGCAAACATGGTCGGCACCTTGGTGGAACCGGCTGCCCAACCGACCCCGCCGGCTGCAACAGCTCTGCCGGCACCATCACCACCTCCCCTGGTGGTGGCGCCAACCGCCACGGCAATTGAGCCGGCCACGTCTACACACGCCGGCACCGGTCTCGTTGCCGTCATGATGACGGTCAATGCTCCCACCGCCGCCTCGCTCCTGAGGGCTGGCGATCCGATCCCGGGGGCTGAGTCGGCCCCTGTCTCGGCTGCCTCATGGGCCCAGCCCATCTTGGCATTCCTCCAGCGTGGCGAGCTCCCCTTCAATGAGGCCACTACATGGCAAATTCAGCATCGGGCCCCGGCCTACAACATCGTCAACCACGAGTTGGTTCAGCGCAGCACCACCGGCATCTTCCAACGCTGCGTCGAGCCGGAGAAAGGGCAAGAAATCCTCCTCGACATCCACCAGGGCGAGTGCGGGCATCATGCCGCCTCTAGGTCCCTGGTGGCTAAAGCATTCCGTCACGGTTTCTACTAGCCGATCGCTCTAGACGCGGCCAAGAATTTGGTTGACAAGTGCGAGGGCTGCCAGCGCTTCAGCACGCAGAGCCATCTTCCGGCTAGCGCACTCCAGACCATCCCCCTTTCGTGGCCCTTCGCTGTCTGGGGCTGGATATGGTGGGACCCTTCAAGACCGCACAAGGCGGCATGACACACTTGCTGGTAGCCGTCGACAAATTCACCAAGTGGATCGAGGCCCGGCCAATCAAGAAACTGGACAGCCCCACGGTCGTTCGGTTCATCGAAGACATCACGGTACGCTATGGTGTCCCCCACAGCATCATCACCGACAATGGCACGAACTTCGCCAAGGGCGTGCTAGCACGTTTCTGCTCGAGGCGGGGCATCCGGCTCGACCTGGCGTCTGTCGCCCACACGTAGTCAAACGGCCAGGTTGAGAGGGCGAACAGCCTGCTCCTGTCCAGCATCAAGCCCCGGATCGTGACACCACTAGTCCGGTCGGCTGGCTGTTGGGTCGAGGAGTTGTCGGCTGTCCTTTGGAGCCTCCGGACCACGCCCAACCGGTCGACCGGCTACACTCTGTTCTTTCTCGTTTATGGGTCCGAGGCGATCATCCCCACCGACATCAAGTTCGATTCGCCTCGGGTCACCCTGTACACCGAGAAGGATGCGAGGGAGGCAAGGGAAGACGGCGTCGACCTCCTCGAGGAGGCCCGCGAGCTGGCCTTGAGCCGGACAGCCATCTACCAGCAGAAGCTCTAGCATTACCACAGCAAGCGGATCCGGCCGCTCTCCTTCCGCGAAGGAGACTTGGTGCTCAGGCGGATCCAGCGAACCACCGGCCAGCACAAGCTATCCTCCCCATGGGAGGGCCCGTTCATCGTCAGTCGGGTGCTGCACAACAACGCGTACTATCTAATAGACGCCTAGAAGCCGCAAAAGCGCAAGAGAGACGCCTCCGGCGAGGAGACGGAGCGCCCAAGGAACGCGGCGCTCCTCCGTCCATTTTATTGCTGAAAACCATTGTATGTATCCTTCCCCTTTCGGACTTATGAATGCAAGGGGGTCCCCAATACGGCACTTGGGGCATGTCTTTTTTCGATTCCTCCGAAGATTTCCTGTTACTTAAAGGCACGTCAACCGGGTCCGGCTCCCGGGCCCGGGGGCTCGCCCGACTCCCCGCCGAGGCGGACAAAGAATGTGAGAAAGCCACCCTTCGCCTCCCCTCCCTAACCAGCTACAGACCGACTCCTGGCTGTCCGGCTGAAGGGACCACGGGGTACGAAGGAACTTCTCACACAAAGGTCGGCCAACGCGCGTGGCAGCCGGACCGGCCCAGCCGAGCTATGTTAATCCTAGCAACCGGCCTCTGTCGGCTCAACCTAGCCCTAGCCGGTTGACTCTAAGAGCCTGCTGGTTTTCCCCAAGGGTTAAGCCCCGCCCCTATCCCAGACCGGCTCCCGGCTGGCTGGCAGGCGGGGCGGAAGCCGGAAGGAATCCTGGCACGCAAACACAAGTCAACAGGCAAAAGGCGAAAGAAGAACTGGCACGCACTTTCTTTTTTAAGAGCAAATGGCATAAGTCATAACAGTAAAAGGCCCACGGCCACGAGTTCATTACATATACACCCTAGTGGGTGGAATTCTAGTCTAAAACAAAAATGCAGGAAAGAAAGTCCTCAGTGATGGCAGCTTCGGGCCGGCCCTCCTCCGGTGCTGACGCCTCTGGAGTCGGCGGTGCTCACACCTCGGGAGCCGGCGGTGCTGGCGCCTACGAGGCCGGCGCCTCCGGGGTGGCTAAGGTAGAAGCCCCTGCCCCCACATCCGAAGCCGGCTCGGACTCGGCATAGTCGTCGGTGTCCGACTCTCCATCGGCCGTCTCGGCGGCGCTCCCCTCCGGGTCGTCCAGGGCGAGCCCATACCGGTCCTCCGGGACCACCACGCCATCCTCCCCGCGCTCTGGGACGTACTCGTCCCACGCGGCAAAGGACGCGAGGTCGCTCGCCCTCACCAACAGCTCGCCGGCCACCGCCTCCAACATCGCATCGGCGCCGGCACGCTGGGCTGTGAGCAAACCCAAGTCCAGCTCGGGGTATCATGACTTGGCAATGCGGAGCGCCATGCCCGCGCCGGCACGTGCCGTGGAGGACCTCCAGGCGTTCATCCACGCGGTCCCGAACTCCAGCCACCTCGACAGCCGGTTCATGGAGTCCGGGTCCGCCGTGTCAGGCCAAAGGGTGCGAACCAGCGCCATGTCGGCCGCTTGGAGCTGCCTCAGGGCGCGGACCACCTCTGATAGATGCGCCTCGGTGGCGATCCCCACCTCGTCCAGGGTCCAGGGGCAAGCGGCCCAATAGCCTCTCCTCGCGCCCGCCGGGCCTCATGGTCGGCCTCCATGGCCGCCTCTGCAACCTCCTGCATGTCGGGGAAAGGCCCTAAGAAGAAGACAAGGGATGAGCGGGGAGGCAAGCCAGAAAACCCAGAAGGAAGGCGCGAGAAGAACAAGGCAACAGAAGCTTATTGTGCAGCATCTGATCCACCTCATGCCCTTGCTCCTGCAGCTGCACCTCCCTGGCTGACCATTCCTACCGCTGGCGCTCGTGCTCGTCCCGAGCCGCCTACGCGTCCTCGGTCGCCTTGGCTAGTGCGGCGTCCTTGGCCTACAGCCTCTCGCGGAGAGCCTTCTCCCGCTCCTCCGCCTCACGACGAAGGGCCGCCCCTTGGTCCGCCAACGCTTGGCGGTGGGCCGCCTCGTGGCCCTCCCACCGCCTTCACCTGGTCCGCCTCCTCATGAAGCCGGTCGCGCTCTGTCGTCAGGAGTTCCTGCTCCTCGTAAAGGCGCACCACCTGGCGCCGGAGGCAGACCGTCTCGGCGTGGGTAACTGCATGAGAAGAAGCCGCTGTTATCGGAAAGGATTCAGCCTGCCTCCGCGGCAGCCGGCCTGATTCCCGGGGGCTACACCCAGTGGATGCGCTTGCGCGCTCCCACTGAAAGATCGCAAGAGCACATACCTCGCAAGTCCGCGGACACGACGTCGAGCTGGTTTTCAGCTCCTCGGTACAACCCCAGCAGGGTGTTGTATGCGGCCTCCCGACGGTCATGCGCTGCCTGCAAAACAATAAGAGTGCATAGCTTTAGGCTCGACCCGCCTACGCCCTAGCCGGCTCGAGTCTCGGGGGCTACACCCAGTGGGTGCGCTGGCACGTCCCCACTAGAAAAGACGGAAAAACGCAAATCAAGAGAAGAAGAAAAGAAGAAACTCACCGCGACCGCCTCCTCCAAGCTCACCAGCCGGTCGTTGGCAGCCCGAGCGTCTTGCGTCGCCTGGGCGCGGCAAGAGGCAAACGCTTCGACAACGGCGGCCACCGCCGCCTCGAGGGCGCTCGACGGTCCGCCAGGGGCCGGGCTCCCGGCCGCCGCCCAGGTCTGCTGCGGCCGGCCTCCGTCTGCGGGTCCTCCCTTGTTGGAGATCGCGATGAGACCGGCCCCTCCTGTCGCTGTCGTGCCGGGGGCCACCGTCGATGCGCTTGCGGCGGCCGTTTCCCCGGCCATCGCGGCCCCCACCTCCGGCACTCCGCCTCCGACAGCTCCAGGCCGACTCGCCTTCGGTGCCGGCGCCTCTGGAACTAGCGCCTCCGAAGCAGGCACGTCCGGTGCCGGCACTTCCGGAGCCAGTACCTCCGCCCCCGGCGGTACGTCGCCCGCCACCGGCTAGGCGGCGTCGCGGTCATGTCCGCCTCATCCTCCGCGGCCTTCGCGCTCGCCTCCGCCCTTCGCCCGGAGCCATGATGGCCCTTCGACCTCTTCTCCCGGCCGCGGGGGAAAGGCTCCCACGCTCCGCTAGCGGCCTCCCCGATGGTTCCTCGGAGGAGGGGGAACGGCTCCCACGCTCCGCCAATGGCCTCCTCACTGGCTCCCCTCGCCTCTTCGCCGCTTCCTCCCATGGGCGGAGCTCCTCGACACGCTGCTCCCGCTCGGCCGCCTCGAGGTCAACCACGCCTGGCGCTCCCTCTCCTCGGCAGCCGTCGGCGGCGCCGCCGTCTCCGTCCCGCCACCCGGGGTCCTCCCCAGGGCGCGCACCTCCCTGGTAACGACGAAGTAAGGGACTAGGGGGAAGGCAAAACGGACCAAGGTGGAGGAGGATATGGACTTATCGGGCGACGACGGGGACCTCCCTCCTCATGGGCCCCGCCTGGGCGACCTTCTGCTTCTTGCCCCTGCTTCCGCGGCTGTCGGCCGACTACGCGGTCGTCGCATGCTTGGGCGTCGGCTTGGTGGCGGCCGCCTTTTCCACTTGTCGTCCGCGTCCGGGCCTCCCCGGCTGGAGCCACCATCGGCTCGAGGTTGGCGCCTCCGCGGCGTCGTGACCTCGTCCTCCGAAGTCTCGGCCTTCCCCGGAGCCTCTGCAACACGCGACGTCTCCTCCTCAGCGTCATCATCGGTCCAGTCTCATAGGTGCGTCTGGGGAGGAGACTCACCCGTCGATTCAGCCTCTTCGGCCCCCTCCGTCTCCGTCTCCGCGTCGCCGGCTTCGGACACGTCGGCTCCCTCGGAGTCAGCCGGCTCCATGTCGTCGGCGTCCTCGACCTCCTCGGGGTCCGACTCCGACATGTCAAGGGCCGGCTCCCCGTAGTTCTACAGCAACGAGAAAAGCTACGGGCGGGCCCGACGGCATGCTCTCAGACTAAAGGGGGGACGGGTACTGCCTCTGAAAGAAGATGGAGGGAAGGAGGCGGCTAGACACTTACCCGCGGTGCCGGGCGGCTCCGGTTGTACAGGGTTTCCCCCATTGCCATTCGCCCTCCGCCATCTTCGCCGTCGAGATGGCGTTCACCCTCCTCGCCATGTAGGCCAGTTTCATCTCCTTGGTGGAGAGCCGGCAGGAGTCATGGCGTCCCCCCATCTGGCAGATGAGGTGCGACCGGTGCTGCAGCAGCTGCACCCGGCGCGCCACCATCGCGGCCAGTAAATCTGTGGCCTTCAGCCCCTCCGACCCGGTCATCACGAGCAGGCGCTCGCAGAGTTGGTCTGTCGTCTCGGGCGCCGGAGGCGCAACCGCCCGCCAGTTCAGCATCGCGGTCGGCGGGTGGTTGGCGAAGTCGGGGAGGTTGATGTAGTCCTCCTCCGACTTCGCGTTCTTCACGTAGAAGAATCCCCGCTGCCAGCGCTTCACCGACTCGTGCAGCGGGAGTTTTGGGAAGCCGGTCTCCTTGCGGATATGGATCATGGCGCCTCCGCAGGTGGTCATCGCCATCTGTTTCATCACTAGATCCATCATCGTCTGTCGCTTGAGGAAGAAGAGCCGGCACCAGAGGTCAAGCCTTACCTCAACCCCCAAGTACCCCTCGCAGAGGGTGACAAACGCCGCCAGCTGCAAGACGGCATTGGGAGGAAGGCGGTGCGGCTGCAGGCCGAACCGCGTCAGGAAGCGGTGGAAGAAGGCGCTTGCCAGCAGCCCGAGCCCGCGGAAGAAGTGATCTGCGAAGACAACCACCTCGCCCTCCCGCGGTGTCGGGGAGTTCTCCGGCCCGACTGGGCGTGCCTCCAAGTGCTCCTCTGCCGGGAGCTTGCGGCGGTGGTGGAGGTGCTCGATGAAGGTTTCATCCACGTCGCTGCCATCCCATGCGCCCTTACCCGCCATGGTCTCCGAGGGGGCATGTGGTCACGGCGACGGGCGCAGGAGCTCGGTGGTGGCCCGGGCTTTCTTCGGCGGCGGATGGCGGTGCAGCCTGCTCGCGTGCCTTGGCTTCCTGCTCTCTGCTCTCGCTCTCTCTCATGGCGGGTGAAGGAAAACGACGAAGGCGATGCGACGGCACGGGGGGGAGCAAACGGGCCGTTCTGCCTTCCCCCTCTCGACATTTAAACCCTGTGCAGGTGATCGTGGGGGCCGGATTCATTGCGCATGACCCCCGCGATTCCCGCGGCGTGCGGGGCGGATATCATGGCGCTCGGGAACCCCAACCGTCTGCCCCGCGCCATAAAGGATCCTCGCGCGCGGGCCGAGGCTGCGGTCGCAGAGGGCCCTGCCCTACCGCCCGGTCTTTTCCGCCGCGTGGCGCGTCTCCTCTACTCGGTGGGGAACCCAAGGAGGTGCATGAAGCGTCGGCCGGCTGTGGAGCTAGCCATCGCTTGCCGGCTTTGCTCGACTCTCAAGGCAGCCCGCAGTGCAAGAATGATCTTCAAGCCGGCGAGGACCGCCATGGCTCGTCGGCAGGTCCTCCCCGGCTTCGGGGACTACTTACGGGGGCATGACCTCGGCGTAGCCTCAAGCGCCCCCTTTCCCCAGCCTTCTAACGCAATCAAAGGGCGGGCCACCTCCCCCTGCGATCCGGCTATGCCCTGCCAGAAGCGGCCCGCCGGCTACGCCCGGCCGATTACGACGTGTCGGTCGGCTAGGGGCGTTGCCGCCTGGCCCCCTAGCCGGCCGCGCATTGGACACCGTCGACAAGGCATGCGTGGCGGCACTGGCCCCCATCCCATTGGGGGTCAGCGCTGGAGTGGCCACAGGGAAGGTGTCAGGGCCTCTGACCCTGGCAGACGGTGACCGGGCTTCCAACAGTGCTGGCACGCCCCAACCACTCCATTACCTGCCCCGGCATGGCTACAGGGTGGCCGGCCGTACTGCTGACCTCGGCCGGCCACCGCAAGACGACGCCACAAGGGGTGGCCCGTGCCGTGATGTGACCGGCGTCGGGACCCACCGCGCGGGCCCCGCCGGTTCCGGACGGGACCCTTCAGCCGGCGGGACCTACCGGCGACAGGGCCCCATAACCGGTGGCCCCAGCAGCCGGCCAGAGAGGCTGCCGGCTGGGGGGCCCTTTGTCCTTCTATTTGTATTGTAATCCTAGGGGTTGGCCTATAAAACCCCCCGGGCCACCCCCATGCAAGGGGCGGCAGATCTCCCAGCTCTCTTCACATCCACTTCACACACATGCACGTAGGGAGGCAAAAGAGCAGGCTAGCTCCTTCTTCCTCCACGATCCATACAGATCAAGGAGCGCCATTGTAATCCGACCATTGTCTCAACTAGACCAAGCAGGACTAGGGGTATTACCTCCCATGGAGGGCCCCGAACCTGGGTACATCGTGTGTCCGCCACCGCTTGTGCCTAAACCCGCTCCCGGAGCTCGTTGGCGTCCTTCGTCCCCTCTCGATAAGCCTACCTATGGCATCTGCCGTGACGAAACCACGACACTGCCCTTACTTGGAAAAACCTCCCACTTATGATTAACCCTTCTCGCAAGCATCCACAACTACGAAAGAAGAATTAAGATAAATCTAACCACAGCATGAAACATATGGATCCAAGTCAGCCCCTTACGAAGCAACGCATAAACTAGGGTTTAAGCTTCTGTCACTCTAACAACCCATCATCTACTTATTACTTCCCAATGCCTTCCTCTAGGCCCAAATAATGGTGAAGTGTTATGTAGTCGACATTCACATAACACCACTAGAGGAGAGACAACATACATCTCATCAAAATATCGAACCAATACCAAATTCACATGATTACTTATAACAAGACTTATCCCATGTCCTCAAGAACAAACGTAACTACTCACAAAGCATGTTCATGTCCATAATCAGAGGAGTATTAATTTCATCCTACTAGATCAATACAAAATCAAAAAGGTTCAAACTAAGAAAAACAAGAGAAAGGGAAAAGGGAAAAGGTGTGATGGTGATACGATACCGGGGCGCCTCCCCCAAGCTTGGCACAAGCCAAGGGGAGTGCCCATACCCATGTGCTCAGGTGTCCTTCTTCGGAGGTGATGGTGATGGAGTTATTGATGTGGTTGGAAGCTTGTCCTCCGTCTTCCAAGGCATAGGCTCACCATCATAAAAAGATGAACGAGTCTCCGAAATCCTCAAATCTGTAGCCAAACTCATTCTCTTAAATCTGTATTCATACTCACACTTTTGGTTTTGCAGATCATAGATCTGGGCTTGGAGATTCTCAATTTTCTCGTAAAGCTTGAAGATGTGCTCCCCGGGGTCCTTGGTGTCCAGCTTGTGTTTATGGGTAAACTTCGAGATCATCATATGATTGGCATTGAGTCCACGTTCCACTAGCCCTTGGCACTTGAAGACTTGTTGCTCCATTGCTTTGAGCCTTGTTTCCAGGCTTTTGTTCTTCTTTGGCCCTTCAACGTCATGGATGTGCAGCACCCCCTCACGGAACTCAATGGCTTGAGGGTGTCGCAGCACTTCTGCAAGATAGGGGTTGATGACCTTCTCAAAGAACTTGTCCTTCGAAGCACTTGGGGATGCCATGACATGCTAAATCTGTAACAAAAATAGCTCACAACGAAAACAAGAGGTATTGTCGTGATAGGAAAGTGCAAACCTTCGAGAGATTATATAATGAATTTTTTCCGACCCGAAGGAGTGTACCACAAGAAAACGAAGTCCGGAGGGTGCACGGGGTGGTGGCAAGCCCCCTAGGCGCGGCCAGGGGTGGTTGTGCCTAGCAGGCTTGTCACCTCCTCGTGCATCTATCGGACTACTTTTGTTTTCCTGAATTTTTAAATATTCCAAAACTGAGTAAAATTGCTATTGGGAAAGTTTTGGAGTCGTTTTACTTACCATACCGCATACCTATTCCTTTTCGGAGTCTAAAACATTCCGGTAGGTCTCCCTAATATACTCTTCTGGAGTTATGGTATTGATAACATTGGTTTCAACATTTATGGGAGTACCTGAGATATAATGTTTGATTCTTTGCTCGTTTACCACCTTCGGATTTGTGCCATCGGCGTTGTTGATCTTGATGGCACCGGAACGATATACTTCCTCGACAATGTAAGGCCATTCCCATTTAGACAGAAGTTTTCCTGCAAAAAATCTTAACCGAGAATTGTATAGCAAGACATGATCACCTACGTTGAATTCACGCTTTTGTATCCTTTTATCATGCCATCTCTTAACTTTCTATTTAAACAACTTGGCATTATCATAGGCCTAAGTTCTCCATTCATCAAGTGAGCTAATGTCAAATAACCTCTTCTCACCAGCAAGTTTGAAATCATAGTTGAGCTCTTTGATTGCCCAATAAGCTTTATGCTCTAGCTCTAGAGGTAAGTGACATGCTTTACCATAAACCATTTTATACGGGGAAACCCATAGGATTCTTGTAAGCAGTTCTATAAGCCCATAATGCATCGTCAAGTTTCTTAGACCAATTCTTTCTAGATCTATTAACAGTCTTTTGCAAGATCAATTTGACTTCTCTATTGCTTAATTCTACTTGACCACTCGACTGAGGATGATAAGGAGATGCAATTCTATGATTAACATCATACTTAGCAAGCAGTTTAGGAAAGGCACCATGAATAGAATGTGAACCACCATCAGTCATTAAATATCTGGGGACTCCAAATCTAGGGAAAATAACTTCTTTAAGCATCTTAATAGAGGTGTTATGATCAGCACTACTAGTTGGAATAGCTTCTACCCACTTAGTAACATAATAAACAGCAACTAAAATATGAGTATACCCGTTGGATGTTGGAAAAGGTCCATATAATCAAAACCCCAAACATCAAATGGTTCAATAACAAGTAATTCATAGGAATTTCCTGACGTCTACTAATATTGCCAATTCTTTGACATTCATCACATGACAAGACAAACTTACGAGCATCCTTGAAGAGAGTAGGCCAATAAAACCCAAATTATAATACCTTATGCGCAATTCTATCTCTAGTGTGGTGTCCTCCGTAGGCCTCGGAATGACACTTGTGTAGGATCTGTTCCGGTTCATGCTCAGGTAAACAACGTCTAATAACACCATCTACTCCTTCTTTATAAAGGTGTGGGTCATCCCATAAGTAATGTCTTAAATCATAGAAGAACTTTTTCTTTTGTTGGTATGTGAAACTAGGCGGTATAAATTTAGTGACAATGTAATTGGCATAATCAGCACACCAAGGAGCATTATGCGAAGCATTTATGATAGCTAATTTTTCATCAGGAAAGCTATCATCAATAGGTAGTGGGTCATCAAGAAAATTCTCTAACATAGACAAGTTATTTGCTACGGGGTTATCGGCACCCTTTCTATCAACAATATGCAAATCAAATTCATGTAGCAGAAGAACCCACCTGATAAGTCTTGGTTTAGCATCTTTATTTTCCATAAGATATTTAATAGCAGCATGATCAGTGTGAACAGTTACTTTAGAATCAACAATATAGGGTCTAAACTTATCACAAGCGAACACATCTGCTAAAATTCTTTTTCAATGGTAGCATAGTTTCTTTGAGCGTTGTCTAGAGTTTTGCTAGCATAATGAATAACATTTAATCTCTTATCAACTCTTTGTCCTAGGACAGCACCAATGGCATAATCACTAGCATCACACATAATTTCAAAGGGTAGGTTCCAATCAGTTGGTTGAACAACACGTGCAGAAATCAAGGCATTCTTAACAAGTTCAAAAGCTTCTGCACAATCATCATAGAAACGAATGGAACATCTTTTTGCAAGAGATTAGTGAGCGGCCTAGAAATCTTATAGAAGTCTTTAATAAATCTCCTATAGAAACCAGCATGACCAAGGAAACTTCTTATACCTCTGATATCCATAGAACATGACATCTTTTCAATAGCATCAACTTTAGCTTTGTCCACTTCAATACCTCTTTCAGAAATTTTATGTCCCAAGACAATACCTTCATTCACCATAAAGTGGCACTTCTCCCAATTCAAGACAAGATTAGTTTCTTTGCATCTCTTCAGAACACGATCAAGGTTGCTCAAACAATCATCAAAAGAAGTTCCATAAATGGAAAAATCATCCATGAAAACCTCAACAATCCTTTCACAAAAAACAGAGAATATAGCAGTCATACATCTTTAAAAGGTAGCAGGTGCATTGCATAAACCAAAAGGCATACGTCTATAAGCAAAGGTACCAAAAGGGCAAGTAAATGTGGTCTCCTCTTGGTCTGCTTTTAACACAGGTATTTGAGAGAAACCAGAATAACCATCTAGAAAGCAAAAATGTGTGTGTTTCGATAGTCTTTCTAGCATTTGATCAATAAAAGGTAGAGGGTAATGAACTTTTCTAGTAGCTTTATTTAATTTCCTAAAATCAATTACCATTCTATATCATGTAACAATTCTCTACGGGGTCAATTCATTTTTATAATTAGGAACTACGGTAATACCTCCTTTCTTAGGGACACAATGAACGGGTCTAACCCATCTACTATCAACAATAGGGTAAATGATACCTGCCTCCAGAAGCTTTAATATTTCATTTCTTACCACTTCCTTCATTTTAGGATTTAACCGTCGTTGGTGATCAATAACTGGTTTACCATCGGGCTCCATTTTAATTATATGCTGACATAGAGTGGGACTAATACCCTTAACATCATCAAGAGTATATCCAATAGCAGCATGGTGCCTCCTCGGAATTTTCAATAATCTCTATTCTTTATGCTCTAGAAGGTTAGCACTAACAATAACATGATATATCTTCTTTTCATCAAGATAAGCATATTTCAGAGTATCCAGTAACTGTTTAAGCTCAAACACGGGATCACCCTTGGGTGGAGGAGGATCCCCAAGTATTTCAACAGGAAAGTTGTGTTTCAGAATAGGATGTTGATCAAAGAAAATCTTATCTATTTCATTCCTTTCATTAATATGCATATTATTTTCATGGTCCACCAAATATTGTTCTAAAGGATCAGTAGGAGGCACAGCAATAGAAGCAAGACCAATAATTTCATCCTTACTAGACAATTCTTTGTCATGAGGTTGTCTATGAAATTTAGAGAAATTAAACTCATGAGACGTACCCTCAAAACTTATGGTAAAAGTTTCCTTCTCACAATCTATCCTGGCATTAACGGTATTCAAGAAGGGTCTACCAAATATAATGGGACAAAAATCATCTTGTGGGAAGTCAAGGACAAGAAAATCAGTAGGATATTTTATTTTCCCACACAAGACTTCAACATCTCTAATAATCCCAACTGGTGATATAGTATCTCTATTAGCAAGCTTAATTGTAACATCAATTTCCTCTAACTCGACTGGTGCAATATCATTCATAATCTCTTTATATAAGGTAAAGGGAATTGCACTCACACTAGCACCCATATCACATAAGCCATGATAAAAATGATCTCCTATTTTAACAGAAACAACAGGCATGCCAACAATGGGTCTATGCTTATCTTTAGCATCAGGTTTAGCAATTCTAGCAGCTTCATCACAGAATTGAATAACATGCCCATCAATATTATCAATCAAGAGATCTTTAACCATAGCAATACTAGGATCAAATTTAATTTGCTCAGTGGGTGTAGGTGTTCTAGCACAGCTCTTACAAACCATAGTTGAAGCTTTAGCATGTTCCTTTATTCTAACAGGAAAAGGTGGTTTCTAAATATAAGCAACGGGAATAACAGGATCAACATTATAAGTAATAGTTTCCTCTTCAACTTTAATAGGTTCAACTACTTTCACTTCAATGGGAGGATGATATTTAAACCACTTCTCTTTAGGGAGATTGATACGTCTCCATCGTATCTATAATTTTTGATTGTTTCATGCCAATATTCTACAACTTTCATATACTTTTGGCAACTTTTTATACTATTTTTGGGACTAACATATTGACCCAGTGCCCAGTGTCAGTTCCTGTTTGTTGCATGTTTTTTGTTTTGCAAAAAATCCATATCAAACGAAGTCCAAACGCGATAAAAACTTACGGAGATTTTTTGTAATATATGTGATTTTTTGGAAAATAATCAACACGAGACGATGCCCGAGGAGGTCACAAGCCTGCTAGGCGCGACCCACACCCCTGGCAGCGCCCTGAGGGCTCGTGGCCACCCCTTAGGTCGGTTGGAGGTGTCCTTTGGCTTTAGGAAATATATTTTTATAAGGAAAATCCCCTCCAAATTTCAGCCCGATCGGAGTTACGGATCTCCGGATATTTAAGAAACGGTGAAAGGCCAAAATCTGAGAGCGCAGAAACAGAAGGAAACAAAGAGAGAGATCCAATCTCGGAGGGGCTCTCACCCCTCCGCCGCCATGGAGACCAAGGACCAGAGGGGAAACCCTCCTCCCATCTATGGAGGAGGTCAAGGAAGAAGAAGAAGGAGGGGGCTCTCTCCCCCTCTCTCCCAGTGGCACTGGAACGCCGTTGGGGCCATCATCGTGACGGCGATCTACTCCAACAACTCCGTCATCTTCACCAACACCTCCATCACCTTCCCCCATCTATCTATAGTGGTCCACTCTCCCGCAAACCGCTATACCCTCTACTTGAACATGGTGCTTGATGCTTCATATTATTATCCAATGATGTGTTGCCATCCTATGATGTCTGAGTAGATCTATTTTGTCCTATTGGTTGATTGATGATCATGATTTGTTTGAGTTGCATGTTTTATTATTGGTGCTGTCCTATGGTGCTCTCCGTGTCGCGCAAGCATGAGGGATCCCCGCTGTAGGGTTTGCAATATGCTTCTGATTCGCTTATGGTGGGTGGCGTGAGTGATAGAAACACAGACCCGAGTAAGTAGGTTGTTTGCGTATGGGAATAAAGAGGACTTGATACCTTATAATGCTATGGTTGGGTTTTACCTTAATGATCTTTAGTAGTTGCGGATGCTTGCTAGAGTTCCAATCATAAGTGCATATGATCCAAGTAGAGAAAGTATGTTAGCTTATGCCTCTCCCTCATATAAAATTGCAATAATGATTACCGGTCTAGTTATCAATTGCCTAGGGACAATTCCGCGACTCCTACCACCACTTTTCCACACTCGTTAAACTAACTTAGTTGTTTATTTATCTAAGAAGCCCCTAGTTTTTATTTACATGTTCTTTATTATCTTTCAAACCTATCCTATCACACCTACAAAGTACTTCTAGTTTCATACTTGTTCTAGGTAAAGCGAATGTTAAGCGTGCGTAGAGTTGTATCGGTGGTCGATAGAACTTGAGGGAATATTTGTTCTACCTTTAGCTCCTCATTGGGTTCGACACTCTTACTTATCGAGAAAGGCTACAATTGATCCCCTACACTTGTGGGTTATCAGAGATCAACATGGGCAGCAAAATATTCACAAAAAGAAGCTACTATCTCAGAGTCAAGTCCATATTTAGTGCTAAATTCACCAAAAGCATCGGTGTCTATGAAGAATTTAACACAATCAAACTTAAGGTTCATACCTGAATCCTTACCTTCATCGAGTTCTCAATCTTCAGAGTTGCATTTAATTCTTTCCAATAAATCCCATTTGAAGTCAGTATCTTTCTTCATATAGCAACCAACACATTAAGTATCGAGCATGGATTGATCATTATGAGAAAGCCGAGCATAAAAATTTGGAATAATAATTTCTCTCGAGAGCTCATGATTGGGGCATGAATATAACATTGACTTAAGCCTCCCCCAAGCTTGAGAGATTCTTTCTCCTTCACGAGGCCAAAAATTATAAATATAATTCCGATCACGATGAACTAGATGCATAGGATAGAACTTCTGATGAAATTCCATTTTCAATCAGTTATAGCTCCATGATCCAATATCATCACCTAGCCTATACCATGTCAATGCCTTCTCCTTCAAAGATAAAGGAAAGACCTTCTTCCTGACATGATCCTCGAGCAAACCTGCAAGCTTAAATAATCCACAAACTTCATCCATATAGATTAGATGCAAATCAGGATGTAGTGTTCCATCTCCTGCATAAGGATTAGCTAGCAGTTTCTCTATCATACCCGAAGGAATTTCATAATAAATATTTTCAGTAGGTTCAGTAGGTTGAGGGACAACTCTTTGTGTTTCCGGTCGAGGTGAAGATACCCCGAACAAGCCCCTCAAAGGATTACTTTCCATAGTAACAAGTGACAGTAAATTTCAGCACACTATATAAATTTTTCCTTATCTGATTCCACTTACCAAAGGCGCTTCACTCCGTAGCAACGGCGCCAGAAAAGAGTCTCGATGACCCACAATTATAGGGGATCTATTTTAGTCCTTTTTATAAGTAAGAGTGTCGAACCCAACGAGGAGCAGAAGGAAATGACAAGCAGTTTCCAGCAAGGTATTCTCTGCAAAGACTGAAATTATCGGTAACAGATAGTTTTGTGATAACATAATTTGTAACAAGTAACAAGTAACAAGTGTATAAAAGGTTTAGAAAGGTAGCCCAATACTTTTTGTAGAAAAGGAAAGGCCTGGAAAAACTCTTATATAAAGCAAAGTGCTCCCGAGGACACATGGAAATTTCTGTCAAGCTAGTTTTCATCATGCTCATTTGATTCACGTTCGTTACTTTGATAATTTGATATGTGGGTCGACCGGTTCTTGGGTACAGCCCTTAATTGGAAAAACCTCCCACTTATGATTAACCCCTCTCGCAAGCATCCGCAACTACGAAAGAAGAATTAAGATAAATCTAACCATAGCATGAAACATATGGATCCAAATCAGCCCCTTACGAAGCAACGCATAAACTAGGGTTTAAGCTTCTGTCACTCTAGCAACCCATCATCTACTTATTAATTCCCAATGCCTTCCTCTAGGCCCAAATAATGGTGAAGTTTTATGTAGTCGATGTTCACATAACACCACTAGAGGAGAGACAACATACATCTCATCAAAATATTGAACGAATACCAAATTCACATGATTACTTATAACAAGACTTATCCCATGTCCTCAGGAACAAACGTAACTACTCACAAAGCATGTTCATGTTCATAATCAGAGGAGTATTAATTATCATAAAGGATCTGAACATATGATCTTCCACCAAGTAAACCAACTAGCATCAACTACAAGGAGTAATCAACACTACTAGTAACCCACAGGTACCAATCTGAGGTTTAAGACAAAGATCGGATACAAGAGATGAACTAGGGTTTGGAGAGGAGGTGGTGCTGGTGAAGATATTGATGGAGATTGACCCCCTCTCGATGATAGGATTGTTGGTGATGACGATGGCTTTGATTTCCTCCTTTGGGAGAGAAGTTTCCCCAGCAGAACAGCCTTGCCGAAGCTCTAGATTGGTTTTGTCCAAGTTCCGCCTTGAGACGGCGGCGCTTCATCCCGAGAGCTTCCTCATGATTTTTTCCAGGTCAAACCCCTCCATATAGAAGAAGATGGGCGTCGGGGACCTACCAGGTGGGTCACAAGCCTGCTAGGCACGGCCAGGGGGGTGGCCGCGCCTCGGAGGCTTGCCACCTCCTGGTGGGCCCCTCTGGTATCTATTTCGCCCAGTATTTTTTATATACTCCAAAATAATTCTTCGTAAATTTTCAGGACTTTTGGAGTTGTGCAGAATATGTATCTCAGATTTGCTCCTTTTCCAGTCCAGAATTCCAGCTACCGGCATTCTCCCTCTTCATGTAAACCTTGTAAGATAAGAGACAAAAGGCATAAGTATTGTACCATAACATGTAATAACAACCCAAAATGCAATAAATATCAATATAAAAGCATGATGCAAAATGGACGTATCATCGCTCGACATGGAGTTTTCCTTGAGAAAGAGTTTCTCAATCGGAATGCTAGTGAGAGGTCCGTCCGGCTCGAAGAAATTCATGAGCCCCACGGGGACATTCCAACAAGTGATTCAATCACACCGGAGTTGGTCAGGGGACCCATTGTGGAATCGGTGCCAGTTCCACATAGGTCAGAAAGGTTGCGCAATATGCACGGCTACAATGTGTTGTTCTGTGAGAACAATGAACCGACCACATATGCGGAAGCGATGGTGAGCCCTGATTTCGAGTTATGGAGTGAGGCCATGAGATCCGAATTAAAGGCCGTGGATGACAATCAAATTTGGAACTTGGTTGATCCGTCAGATGGTGTTCGAGCCATTGAGTGCAAATGGATCTTTAAGAAGAAAAATGATATGAATGGAAATGTTACTGTTCATAAGGCTCGACTTGTCACTAAAGGTTATCAACAAGTTCAAGGAGTTGATTACGTTGAGACTTATTCACATGTAGCGATGCCTAAATCAATTCGGATCATTCTAGCTATAGTTGCATATTTGGACTATGAGATATGACAGATGGATGTCAAAACAGCTTTCCTTAATGTAAATTTAACTGAGGACGTGTATATGACATAGCCCAAGGGTTTTGTCGATCCAAAGAATGCTCGCATGGTATGCAAGCTTCAGAGATCCATTTATGGATTGAGGCAAGCATCTCGGAATTGTAACATTCGTTTTAATGAAGCGATCAAAGAGTTTGGCTTCATCAAGAACGACTATGATCCTTGTGTATTCGAGAAGGTCAGTGGGAGCTTAGTTGCATTTCTGATCTTGTATGTGGATGACATATTGTTTACTGGAAATGATGTTCAAATGCTTGAATTTGTCAAGGAATCATTGAAAAATAGTTTTTCGATGAAAGACTTGGGAGAAGTAGCTTATATTCTGGGAATCAAGATCTATAGAGATGGATCGAGAAGGCTTATTGGATTAAGCCAAAGTACGTATATAGACAAGGTGTTGAAGTGGTTCAACGTGCAAGATGCCTAGAAAGGGTTCTTCCCATGTCACATGGCATTAGTCTTAGCAAGACTCAGAGTCCCTCGACTCCTAATGAGAAAAGGTGCACGGATGGAATTCCATATGCTTCGGATGTCGGGTCCATCATGTATGCTATGGTATGTACTCATCACGATGTTAACTTTGCTCTAAGTGTAGTAGGCAGATACCAGGCTGATCCAGATGAGAGTCACTGAACAACGGTAAAGAATATCCTTAAATATTTGAGAAGGACAAAGGATATATTCCTGGTTTATGGAGGTGAGGATGAGCTCGTTGTAAAGAGTTACATTGATGCTAGTTTCTAAACTGATAGGGATGATAGTCGATCAGAATCTGGGTTTGTGTTCATTCTGAACAGAGGAGCAGTGAGCTGGAGGAGTACCAAGCAAGATACGGTAGCTTATTCCACAACGGAGGTTGATTACATTGCGGCTTCTGAAGCTGCAAAATAAGGTGTTTGGGTGAAGACTTTTATTTCTGATCTTGGAGTGGTTCAGGACTCGTCCAATCCGTTGGACCTCTATTGTGATAATAGTGGTGCTATCACACAAATCAAGGAACCACGGAACCATCATAAAACCCAACACATACTCAGGTGTTTTAACCTTATTCGCGACATTATCAAGAGAGGTGATGTAAACATATCCAAGATACACACGGATCTAAATGTTGCAGATCCATTAACGAAGCATCTCCCGCAATCGAAGCATGAGGGGCACATGAGGTCCATGGGCATACAATGCCTAGAAGATTGACTCTAGTGCAAGTGGGAGACTCTTGCAAATATGCCCTAGAGGCAATCATGTGATGATTTCATTTCCTATGTATTCACGAGTATTTTGTATTGTCCTTGAGTATCATCAGGGATATGTATCAATAAGTATGTGACTTATCTGTGAGACTATATATTGTATGATGATTGTTCTAATAGTTCCTAGTTGTTAAGGTTATACGGACACATATCCTTTACCAGTATACAATTCAGTTGATGTCTATGTTTCACAAGTCATGTGCATAGAGATGCTAAACCGATAGTATGGACTCGTGGATTGATATCATCGAGTCGGACAGACCCACTTTGAGACACAGCGAGATAATGTCATTTGTTAGTCTCAAGTACAATGTATATGCCATGTCCTAGACCCGAGGTCCTCGTATGTTCTCGGGATGAGGATCGACTTACCTAGGATCTATCAAACGCTACTCCGTAACTGGGTAGTTATAAAGGTAGCTTTCGGGTGAGTCGTGAGACATGCCGCGAGACATGGTTGACCAAGATAGGATTTGCCCTTCCATGAGAAGAGATATTCTTTGGGCCCTATCGAGTGATTAGATTCAGAAAGCATGGTCATGGACATGGGTTAAGTGTTAACCCAGTTCAGGAATCTGTATCACGGTTTCGAGAAGAGATGTCGAGCTACCACAAGGGTGACAAGTACTCGCCTTGAGCTCGACAACCTATATCATGATGCAAAAGGAATGTTGTATATGACACATTGTCGAGGTTCGTCTAACGACTTTGCGCACACATGGGAGTTGGCACGTTCTGCTACGAGTCTCTATCGACTATCGACTCGGGTCATGTCCATGTGTACGTGAACCTATAGGGTCGCACATTTTAGGGATTGCAGCTCATTCAGATTGAATCAGAATGGAAATTAGGACTAGACTCGTCATGGGCCTCAAGTGTTGAGCCCACCTCGGAGGTCTATATAAAGGGGAGTGGACGCATCTTTGAGGGTTGACCATTTTTCTCTCGGCGACAGCCACTCGCACTCCTCACGCCACCATGCCTTGTGATCGGACCTAGCAGTCCGCCGTCCGATGTTGCCCCCGTACGTGTGGATACCTTGGAGGCATCGCATCTGCGGTGCTTGGACAAACCGTACGAGGGATTCACGAGGAGCTGCTCGTGGGAGATCACTGTTGGTGGGAGATCGGCTACACAAGGAGGGACGAATTAGCTGATCGACTACACGCATCACCAATTCTACTTCCGCTGTGGTGACTACGCGCCTAATCAGTAAATCTGATCCCGTTATCTATTTCCAGCAGCATGTTCTTAGGTGTGCGGTAAAAAAAATATTTGGTGCTAGCGTAGCCGCGTGTTCTAACAGCCCGTTGGAACTGCTCCCTTGCAGCCCCTTCTTCTACCTCTAGACTACCTCACGTAGCTCTCAAGATAAGGTGAACACAAGAATTTTGATGGCTGCAGCCTCACACCGCCTGCCTTTTTTTCTTCTCTATTTTCTGTCGAATGAAACACGCATGGGTACAACTTTAAGTAGCACATACTCACGCACGATCCAGCCACCACATCCGGCCACTAAGTCACGTACGCACGTCTCCATCTTTCCTATAATCTCTCCAGGACCTGTACCGGCTAACAACTAATGCACACATGCACTAACTAACTAACAAAATTGCTGATTCTCCTCTAGTTGACTGTCCAGCCACCCCAGCCTTCTGCGCCTCCTTGCCGCCTCTCACGGCCATGTTGCATCGCAGAACATAGGCATCACGCCTCGCCACATCACACAGCAGCTAGCATCTCGCCTCCATCGCGCACCTTGCTGTGAGCTCGCTGAAAGTCCCTAACCTGAACTATATGCTGACCGAAAAAACTAAGATGCAGATACAATCAAGATTAAACCTATAATTCTCCTCCTTAATCTTGATTCTTCATTCGTGATGAAGCTTTCAGAGAAGAGCTGGCTCGTCCTCGACAAACTCGCCGAGCAGCGCCTTCCCTTCGTCCTCCTTCTTCTTCTCGGGACACTCCCAGGTGAAATGTCCAAGGTTGCCGCACCTGAAACACCGCAGCTTCCCCTTGTTGCGCCCGCGGTTCTTCTTCTTCATGCGCTGCGTCCACTCCTCTTCTGTGAGGAGCAGCCGAGTGCCTTCCTCGCTGCTGCCCGCTTCATCCATATCGAAGCTCTCCTCCACAGCAAGGAAACGGCTCGTCAACTCCTCAATCGTCATCGTCATCGTCTTGAGATCAAGCAACGACTGGATAGAATGGGCGAGCTGCCGGTAGCGTTGCGGCACGCAGCGGAGAAACTTGAGCACCGCCTTGTGCTCGATGATGCCGTCGCCGAGGGCCTCGAGGTCGTTCACGATGCCGGTGAGGCGGACCGCGAACTCCTCCATCCTCTCGCCATCCTTGAAGCAAAGGTTCTCAAACTCCGATCGACGCGTCTGCGCCCGGGCTTCGCGGACACGCTTGGACCCATCCTCAAAGTTTTGAGGGCATCCCAAGCCTCCTTCGTGGAGTCCTTTGCTGCTAACGAGCGCAACATCTTTGGCGGCACAGCCTGCAAGATGATGCCCAACGCCTCACGGTCGTCGCGGTAGTTGATGACAGCGCCATGCTCGACCACCTCCCACAGACCTTGCCTGACAAGCGCTCACTCGGTGTAGTTCGTGTTGGAAATATGAGCAATTTACCATATGATTTTATTAATATGAAAAATAAATAAAACATCATGGAAAACATGACTATTATAGTAGAGATGAAACAAGTCATGTTATCTAAAAGAAAGAAGGCAAATAGCATGCACACATGTGAAGAAGAATATAACATATGTGGAACAGAGGCTAGTGCAAGATAAACTAGAGCAGAAAACTGAAGCATGATGAAAGGCAAAAATATAGACAAGGGCTCGGCTTATTCCCGCAACCCGCGGCGCGGCGAGGCGTGGCGAGGCGGGCGGCGGAGGAGGAGCGCACGTGTATGTCTCTCTTGTTCTCATGCTCATACATGTGGGGAAACATCCTCCCTTATAAGGAGGTTCAACTCCCACCAAACTAGCAATGTGGGACTAAACTTTGGTTCCACCTCTTGCCATGCACGAATGGGCTGTGTGGGCCTCTAGGATTTATTAGGAATTTCTGAAATAGCTATTGGGCTGGCCCAAAACGATTAAATTCTAGCAATCCCTCATCAGATCCCAGAGGCACACAAAATTTGCCTTTGGTTCCAAAATACAGTTTTATATACCGGTACTGCAGTGGAGACTGTTAAGTTGAACTTTCACCTAAAACTCTATGCTACACTAGTAAGCAACTTGAACAGTGGACTAGGCCTTGAACTGCAAGTTTTCTGTGAATCTAGCTTCACACAAAGCCTTGACCGATACTAGGCTACCGTGGGTCTTCCCTGCGGGTGGAGCTTATGCGTCATACTCCAAGACTTTTCATGATTTTACTAGAGAGCACCCTACTCTCATAGATTGCGACGTTTAACAATCAGACTCATATGGGTGTGTTCTTCAAAAAATGTTTTGCAGGATAACATATTTGCTAAATAAACCACTCAGAACACATTAAGATATACATCAACCTGCCATGCAGATTAGGAGAGTACTGCATCTTCATGGAGTGGTATTAAATAGTAAGAATACTCTCCTCTCAGTTGACCAACAGCTTGTCTTCCATATCTAATTCACGGGATCTCCAATCACATAGATTAGGTTACCACTGTGAACAACTCATATTGCAGGTCTCATAACCATCTCCTTCGATGCATTATCTATCACATTACGTGATAGACCCTTAGTAAAAGGATCTGCCAGATTTTTAGACATTTGGATATAATCCAATGCAATAACTCCGGAGTTTCTCATTTTCCTGACAGACTTTAACCTTCTTTGAACATGTCTTGATGACTTCATGTTATCCTTTGAACTACTCAATTTCGTGATCACGGTTTGATTGTCACGGTTCATAAGAATACCCGGTACAGGTTTCTCAACAACCGGCAAGTCATTCAAGAGCCGACGAAGCCAATCTGCTTCGACCGTAGCTGTATCTAGTGTTGTGAGTTCTGCTTCCATTGTTGACCTTGTTAAGATGGTCTGCTTGCAAGACTTCCAAGAAACAGCGCCACCTCCATGAGTGAATACATATCCGCTCGTGGCCTTTATCTCATCAGCATCTGAGATCCAGTTTGAGTCACTATACCCTTCAAGCACCTTTGGGTGCCCGATATAGTGAATTCCATAATTCGCAGTGCCTCTCAAATAACGCATAACTCTTTCTAGAGCTTTCCAATGATCATCTCCTGGTTTTGAAACAAATCGGCTCAGTTTGCTAACAGCAAAAGAGATGTCAGGTCTTGTGGCACTGGCCAAATACATGAGCGAGCCAATAATCTGAGAATATTTCAATTGATCTCTAGCAATTCTTCGATTCTTTCGAAGCAACACGCTAGCATCATATGGTGTTGGAGAGGGCTTGCAGTCATTATAACCAAAGAGACTCAAGATCTTTTCCACATAATGAGATTGAAGCAATGTAATCCCACCATCATCATCCCTCAATAGCTTGATGTTTAGAATAACATCTGCTACTCCCAAATCCTTCATCTCAAAACAATGAGATAGGAAATTCTTGACCTCCTTAATAAAATTTAAATTTGTTCCAAAAATCAATATGTCATCAACATACAAGCAAAGGATAACTTCTTCACCTCCTCCATGTTTATAGTAGTCACCTCCACCATGTTGATAGTACACACATTTGTCAGCTTCGTTTACAACAAAGCCTGTAGCTGTTAAAGTTCTTTCGAACTTCTCGTGCCACTGCTTAGGTGCTTGCTTAAGTCCATACAAAGACTTCAACAATTTACACACCTTTCCTTCTTGGCCGTCGACTATAAAACCATCTGGTTGTTACATGTAAATTTCCTCATCCAACTCTCCATTTAGGAAAGCAGTCTTAACATCCATTTGATGAACGAGAAGACCATGTGAGGCTGCTAGTGAAAGTAGCACTCGAATAGTGGTCAGTCGAGCCACAGGTGAGTAAGTATCAAAAAAGTCTTCACCTTCCTTTTGGGTATAACCCTTAGCCACGAGCCGTGTCTTGTACTTTTCAATAGTACCATCAGGCCTAAGCTTCTTCTTGAACACCCATTTGCACCCTATAGGTTTGCACCCATAAGGTCGATTGGTTATCTTCCAAGTTTCATTTGCCAAGATGGAATCCATCTCACTACGGACCGCCTCCTTCCAGTAGTCAGCGTCTTCAGAAGCATAGGCCTCTGAAATAGAACTGGGAGTGTCATCTATGTGATACACAAGAAAATCATCACCAAATGACTTTGCAGTCTTCTGTCTCTTGATCCTTTTAGGAGTCTCATTGTTGTCCTTCACGGGATCTTCAAGAAGTTGCATCGGAATTGTAGGTTCAGAAATTGCAACTACATCCCGACTCGAGGAACTAGGCAACTCTTGATTTGATGAGCTACCCATATCCTTCATGGGAAAGATATCTTCAAAAAAACGCATCATTCGACTCCATGATTGTACCGACATGCATGTCTGATACCTCAGATTTTACAATCAAGAATCTATAACCAATGCTATGAAAAGCATAACCCAGGAAAACACAAACCACAGTTTTTGGACCAAGTTTGTGTTTCTTTGGAATTGGCACATTGACTTTCGCCAAACAACCCCAGGTTCATAAGTAAGAGAGTTTTAACCTTTTCTTCTCCCATTCCTCAGATGGAGTTATTTCTTTGTTCTTTGTGGGAACTCGGTTTAGAACATGACATGCAGTGAGTATCGCCTCCCCCCACCATGCCTTGGAGAGACCCGATGTGTCTAACATGGCGTTAACCAAATCAGTTAGAGTGCAGTTCTTTCTTTCGGCTACCGCATTTGACTGAGATGAATAGGGAGGTGTCCTCTCATGGATTATACCATGTTCCGCACAAAAAGAATCAAATTCATTGGGAAAATACTCTCCACCACGATCGGACCTAAGCCTCTTGATTTTCCGATCAAGTTGATTCTCCACTTCTGCTTTATAGGTCTTGAAGAAGTTCAAAGCTTCATCCTTTGATTTCAAAAGATACACATGGCAGTATCTAGTAGAGTCATCGATTAACGTCATGAAATATTTCTTTCCACCTTTTGTCAAAACACCATTCATTTCACAGAGATCTGAATGTATGAGCTCTAGTGGTGCAAGATTTCTCGTTTCAGCAGTCGTGTGAGACTTACGAGGTTGCTTAGCTTGCACACAAACTTGACACTTAGATCCCTTGATAGTGGTGAAACTAGGGATTAAGTTCAATTTGGCTAGTCGTGACATGCAACCAAAGTTAACATGACAAAGACGTGAATGCCACATATTTTATTCACTATTGTTGCAAACATGATTAACAACTTTATTGCAAACATCTGACAAGGATAACCGAAACAGGCCTCCTGACTCATAGCCTTTACCAACAAAGGTTCCATACTTGGATATTACGAATTTATTCGATTCAAAGACAAGCTTGTAGCCATCTCTACACAAAAGAGATCCGCTGACAAGATTTTTATTGTCTGAGGGGACATGATGCACGTTCTTCAGCTGCACGATCTTCCCCGAAGTAACTTCAGATCGACCGTGCCAACACCACGAACAAAAGCACTTGAACCGTTTCCGGTCAATGCGGTTGAAGTGCCTACGGTCTGATAAGAGGAAAACATAGAAACATCACCGCATACATGCACATTAGCACCTGTGTCAATCAACCAATCAGGAGAATGTCATACTGAAAGAATAGTGGGAAATATACCATACCCAGCATCCTTCATGTCAATGTCTCCAATGATAACATTAGCGGTCTTGCCGCCTTTCCCAGGATTACGCTTGTCATAGCTATTAGGGCAACTGGGAGCCCAATGGTCAGGATCTCCGCACACATGGCAAACGCATTTCTTCTTGTCATTCTTCTTCTTGAAGTTGGTGTGTTGTACAGCCTTGTTCTTCCCATTAAATTTTGCTTTACCATCAAACTTGCCCTTGTTCTTGAACTTGTGGGGCTGGAAGTTTTTCTTCTGTACCAGATTGGCACTAGATCCTCCCTCAATACCTCGAGCACGTGTATCCTTTGCTCTCGCCTTTTCTTCGACATCAAGAGTACCAATGAGATCCGGAACGAAAAACTCTTGTCTGTTGTGTTTCAGAGAGGTAGCAAAGTTCCTCCATGTAGGAGGAAGCTTAGTGATGATACCTCCGGCAACAAACTTGTCCGGTAACATACAATTGAACTGCTCAAGTTCTCTAGCAAATGACTGTATCTCGTGAGCTTGCTCAACCACGGAGCGCTCTTAAGTCATCCTATAGTCATAGAATTGTTCCATGATGTACAGCTCAGTGCCGGCATCCGAGACCCCAAACTTGGCCTCGAGTGCGTCCCACATATCCTTTCCATTGTCAATTGACGCATAAGCATCAACTATGTTCTCATCAAGAACACTCAAAAGAGCAGCCTTAAACAGGGTATCCATTTTCTGGAAAGCTTGCTCCTGTTGAGCATCATAATATCCTTCAGGTTTGCCAAGAGTAGCGTCATAGCAACTCATGGTTTGAAACCATAAGACTGCTCTCACGCGCCACCTCTTGTAGTGCACACCCTCAAACATAGGAGGCATCATGGATGCAGCAAAACCACTTGGGGTAAAATTGCCTATGATAAGGTTTTTGCATTGTTGGAAATATGCGCAATTTACCATATGATTTTATTAATATGAAAAATAAATAAAACATCATGGAAAACATGACTATTATAGTAGAGATGAAACAAGTCATGTTATCTAAAAGAAAGAAGGCAAATAGCATGCACACATGTGAAGGAGAATATAACATATGTGGAACAGAGGCTAGTGCAAGATAAACTAGAGCAGGAAACTGAAGCATGATCTTAAACAAAGAGAACACTAGGACGTACGAAACAACGGCAGAAGCCCGGTCTTGGGATCGGTGTCGTCGCCAGCCATGTCGTCGAAGAGGTTGTCGACGTTGGGGAAGTGGTCGTCGGTGTCCGGAGCGTCCGTGATGAACAGGTCAGTAGTCGCATAGAGTGCTCCCCAAAAACCTTATCACCCTTCTCCCGTACAGGACTCAAAGAGGTGCGGTTTCGGAGGCCTACTGGCGAGAGGGAGATGATCTTCTAGTGTCTCTCTGGAGAGGAGCGACCAAATATAGACAACGGCTCGGCGTCGTGACGAGGCGTGGCGTGGCGAGGCGGGCGGCAGAGGAGGAGCGCGCGTGTATGTCTCTCTTGTTCTCATGCTCATACATGTGGGAAAACATCCTCCCTTATAAGGAGGTTCAACTCCCACCAACCTAGCAATGTGGGACTAAACTTTGGTTCCACCTCTTGCCATGCACGAATGAGCTGTGTGGGCCTCTAGGATTTATTAGGAATTTCTGAAATAGCTATTGGGCTGGCCTAAAACGATTAAATTCCAGCAGTTCGTGCGGGTCAACGCTCGAAGCTGCACCATGGACGAGCTTTGCCGGACGATGCACTCGACGATGCGAAGCTCGCCGCTTCCGTTGCCACTGGTGAGCCGGGCCTTCGGTGGAGTCGCCGGCTCCTCCGGTTTCCCCTTGACCAGCTCCGTCGCCTTGGATGCATCATCTCCCTCGTCGCCAGCGATCACAGGAACGGATCAAACCTGGCTCTGCATACCAATTGTTGAAACTGCTCCCTTGCAGCCCCTTCTTCTACCTCTAGACTACCTCACGTAGCTCTCAAGATAAGATGAACACAAGAATTTTGATGGCTGCAGCCTCACACCGCCTGCCTTTTTTTCTTCTCTATTCTCTGTCGAATGAAACACGCATGGTACAACTTTAAGTAGCACATACGCACGCACACCACCACATCCGGCCACTAAGTCACGTACGCACGTCTCCATCTCTCCTAGAATCTCTCCAGGACCTGTACCGGCTAACAACTAATGCATACATGCACTAACTAACTAACTAACTTGCTGATTCTCCTCTAGTTGACTGTCCAGCCGCCCCAGCCTTCTGCGCCTCCTTGCCGCCTCTCACGGCCGTGTTGCATAGCACAACATAGGCATCACGCCTCGCCACATCACACAGCAGCTATCATCTCGCCTCCATCGCGCACCTTGCCGTGAGCTCGCTGAAAGTCCCTAACCTGAACTATATGCTGACCAAAACAAACTAAGATGCAGATACAATCAAGATTAAACCTAACACTACCTTCGCTGATTCAAGCCAGGAGGCACCGTACGCTCGGCATCGAGCCGGTTTCCCACCATGGCCGTCGCACCACGTCGTCGAGCTCGTCGCGTCCGGTCGTCCCCGCGCATCCAAACCGCGTCCACGAGCTCTGAATGAGCTCCTCTCCTCATTCCCCTAGTTTCCCCCTTCGGGCAGTCACCGTAGCCCTGCGCCTGCTGCTACTTGCCGCTTGCTGCTGCTCTGTTACTTGCCGCGTTGTTGCTGATGTGCTGCCGCCGTTGCCTGCTGCTCTGCTCACCGCGCCACTCGCCGCTGCACGCGCGCGCACTGCTGCGCTCGCCCCTGCCCGCGCCCCGGGCTCGCCGGCCTTCGCTCGCCCGATGCCGCTCCCGCACGTCGCGCCCGCCGCCGGCTGCCTCGAGCCCTCCTCCGCCTGGCCGCATCCGCCGCTGCTCCCCACCGCGCCGCCTCCGGCAACCGCTGGCCGCAGGCACCCGCCCCTGGCCTCGCCCCGTCGCCTGCGGCCAGCCACAGTCCACAGCCGTCGGCACGCTGCTGTGCCATGCGTGCCCAGCCACTGGAGGGGCAGAGGTTGTGCCACTCCCAAGTGGGCCAGCCCTGTTAAATTTTGCTAATTAGTGATTAGTTTTGGTTAATTAGAGCTTAGGCTAGCTCTTACCCAATGACATGTGGACCCCTGCTGATAATTAAAGTGATAAACTAGATTGAAAGTGCTTAAGTCTATGACACACGGGACCCGTCTACAATATTCCTTTGTTGACCAGTCAAATGTTCACTCGGTCAACCCAGCCACCTGGCCCCATCATTGGTTGTGGCTAGCCTTTGCTGAGTATAAAAAGTATATTCTGTTTATATTTCGAATTAAATTAAATACAGAAATTCCAGAATATTGTTAAAACTTTGAAAATCCATATAAATTAATTTATAACTCGGATAAAAATAATGTATATATGAAAGTTGATCAGAAAAATTCAACGAATCCAAATATGCAATCCATTCATCTCTCACATGCCTCTAGCATGATGAACATGAAACTTTCCCCTCCGATTCATTTGTCCGATAAAGGCTTCAGACCCAGGAAATATCCACAGATATTCTCCCACTCCTTTTGTAACACATAGCATTGCATTAGTTCACCCCTAGCATTGCATGTTGTCATGTCATGCATCATGATGCATCTGTTTGATTTATATTTATTGTTTATCCATTCTCTTCTCTTTGGTAGACATCGAGGCCGACACTGCCGTCGTGTACGACTACCCCTCTAACGTCCAACTACTTGTCGCGGAGTATCCAGGCAAGCAAAACCCCGTGAGCATTCCTATATCGCCCATTCCTTCTCTCTCATGCTTGCATTAGATTTTGCTATTGTTGTTGATAGTTCCCATTTTGATGCATAACCTCTTTTTGATTAAGTGTTGTTGTAACTTACCTGTACCCTATATGCTTAGTACAGGTTGCTTAGTGACCCACCAGTGACCCCGGTGTTGGAAATATGCTCTAGAGGCAATAATAAAATGGTTATTATTGTATTTCCTTGTTCATGATAATTGTCTATTGTTCATGCTATAATCGTGTTAACCGGAAACCGTAATACATGTGTGAATACATAGCCCACAATATGTCCCTAGTGAGCCTCTAGTTGGCTAGCTCGTTGATCAATAGATGGTCACGGTTTCATGACCATGGACATTGGATGTCGTTGATAACGGGATCACATCATTAGGAGAATGATGTGATGGACAAGACCCAATCTTAAGCATAGCACAAGATCGTGTAGTTCGTCTGCTAAAGCTTTTCCAATGTCAAGTATCGTTTCCTTAGACCATGAGATTATGCAACTCCCGGATACCGTAGGAATGCTTTGGGTGTGATAAACGTCACAACGTAACTAGGTGGCTATAAAGTTACACTACGGGTATCTCCGAAAGTGTCTGTTGGGTTGGCACGAATCGAGACTGGCATTTGTCACTCCGTATGACGGAGAGGTATCTCTGGGCCCACTCGATAAGACATCATCATAATGAGCTCAATGTGACTAAGGAATTAGCCACGGGATGATGTGTTACGGAACGAGTAAAAAGACTTGCTGGTAATGAGATTGAACAAGGTATAGGGATACCGACGATCGAATCTCGGGCAAGTATCATACTGGTAGACAAAGGGAATTGTATACGGGATTGATTGAATCCCCTACATCATGGTTCATCCAATGAGATCATCGTGGAGCATGTGGGAGCCAATATGGGTATCCAGATCCTGCTGTTGGTTATTGACCGAAGAGGTGTCTCGGTCATGTCTACGTGTCTCCCGAACCCGTAGGGTCTACACACTTAAGGTTCGATGACGCTAGGGTTATAGGAAAATAGTGTACGTGGTTACCGAAGGTTGTTTGGAGTACCGGATGAGATCCCGGACGTCACGAGGAGTTCCGGAATGGTCCAAAGGTAAAGATTCATATATAGGAAGTGAGGTTTTGGTCACCGGAAGTGTTTCGGGGATTACCGGTAACGTACCGGGACCACCGGAAGGGTTCCAGGGGGTCCACCAAGTGGGGCCACCAGCCCCGGAGGGCTGCATGGGCCAAGGGTGGAGGGAACCAACCCCTAGGTGCGCTGGTGCGCCCCTCCCACCTGGCCCAAGGCGCGGCAAGGAGAGAGGGGGGCAAACCCTAGGCCTAGATGGGCCCTAGGCCCACCTAGGGCTGCCGCACCACCTCTCCCTCCCTCTGGCCACCGCCCAGATGCGATCTAGGGCTGCCGCACCACCCTAGGGTGGGAACCCTCCTCCCTCTCCTCCTATATATAGTGGTGGTTTTTGGGTTGTTTGAGACACGACTCTCTCTCCCTCTCGGCGCAGCCCTACTCCTCCTTCTCCTCGTTCTCCATAGTGCTTGGCGAAGCCCTGCCGGAGACCATGCAGCTCCACCGTCACCATGCCGTCGTGCTGCCGGATCTCTCCCTTAACCTCTCCTTCCTCCTTGCTGGATCAAGGCGTAGGAGACGTCACCGGGCTGCACGTGTGTTGAACGCGGAGGCGTCGTTGTTCGGCGCTAAGATCGGATTCCACCGCGATCCGAATCGCTGCGAGTAAGACTCCACCAATCGCATTCTTGTAATGCTTCCGCTTAGAGATCTTCAAAGGTATGAAGATGCAATCTCTCCCCACTCGTTACTGGTTCCTCCATAGATAGATCTTGGTGATCGTAGGAAATTTTTTGATTTACTACTACGTCTCCCAACGGTGGCATCATGAGCTAGGTCTATGCGTAGAATCTATGCACGAGTAGAACACAAGTTGTTGTGGGTGTTGATCTTGTTAATTTGCTTGCCGTTACTAGTCTTATCTTGATTCGGCAGTATTGTGGGATGAAGCGGCCCGGACCGACTTTACACGTACGCTTACGTGAGACTGGTTCCACCGCCTGACATGCACTTGTTGCATAAGGTGGGTGTGTGTCTCTCGCACCTTAGTCGGATTGGATTCGATGAAAAGGGTCCTTATGAAGGGTAAATAGCAATTGGCATATCACGTTGTGGTTTTGGCGTAGGTAAGAAACGTTCTTGCTAGAAACCTATAGCAGCCACATAAAAACTTGCAACTACAAATTAGAGGACGTCTAACTTGTTTTTGCAGCATATGCTTTGTGATGTGATATGGCCAAAGGATGTGATGTGATGCATTGCGATGTATGAGATTGATCATGTTCTTGTAATTGGATTCACGACTTGCATGTCGATGAGTATGACAACCGGCAGGAGCCATAGGAGTTGTCTTATTTTATTGTATGACCTGCGTGTCAATCATAAACGCCATGTAATTACTTTACTTTATTGCTAAACGTTAGCCATAGTAGTAGAAGTAATAGTCGGCGAGACAACTTCATGAAGACACGATGATGGAGATCATGATGATGGAGATCATGGTGTCGTGCCAGTGACAGTGATGATCATGGCGCCCCGAAGATGGAGATCAAAGGAGCAAGATGATATTGGCCATATCATGTCACTATATTGATTACATGTGATGTTTATCATGTTTACATCTTATTTGCTTAGGACGACGGTAGTAAATAAGATGATCTCTCAATAAAATATCAAGAAAGGTGTTCACCCTAACTGTGCACCGTTGCTAAGGATCATTGTTCCGAAGCACCACGTGATGATCGGGTGTGATAGGTTCTAACATTCGCATACAACGGGTGTAAGCCAGATTTACACACACAAAACACTTAGGTTGACTTGACGAGCCTAGCATGTACAGACATGGCCTCGGAACACGGAAGACCGAAAGGTCGAACATGAGTCGTATAGAAGATATGATCAACATGGAGATGTTCACCATGGATGACTAGTCCGTCTCACGTGATGATCGGACACGGGCTAGTTGACATGGATCATGTATCACTTGGATGACTAGAGATGTCTATCTAAGTGGGAGTTCATTAAATAATTTGATTATGTGAACTTAATTATCATGAACTTAGTCTAAAATTGTCTTTACAATCTATATTGTAGATCCAATGGCCAACGCTAATGTCACCCTCAACTTCAACGCGTTCCTAGAGAAAACCAAGCTGAAAGATGATGGAAGCAACTATGCGGACTGGGTCCGTAGCTTGAGGATCATCCTCATAGCTTCCAAGATATTTTATGTCCTTGATGCATCGCTAGGTAACCCACCCATTTTCCCAGCAGACCAAGACATTATGAACGCTTGGCAGCCACGCTGCGATGATTACTCCCTTGTTCAGTGCGGCATGCTTTATAGTTTAGAACCGAGGCTCCAAAAGAGTTTTGAGCAACATGGAGCATATGAGATGTTCCAAGAGCTGAAACTGGTTTTCCAAGCTCATGCCCGGGTCGAGAAATATGACGTCTCCGACAAGTTCTTTAGCTATAAGATGGAGGAGAACAATTCTGTCAGTGAGCACATACTCAAAATGTCTGGGTTGCACAACCGCTTGACTCAGCTAGGAGTTAATCTCCCGGATGACTCGGTCATTGACAGAATCCTCCAGTCGCTTCCACCTAGCTACAAAAGCTTTGCGATGAACTACAACATGCAGGGTATGGACAAGTCCATTCCTGAGTTGTACTCGATGCTGAAATCAGCAGAGGTCGACATCAAAAAGGAGCATCAAGTGTTGATGGTGAATAAGATCACTAGTTTCAAGAAAGGCAAGGGTAAGAAGAACTTCAAGAAGGACGGCAAAGTTGTTGCCGCGCCTGTTAAGCAAGTTGCCGGGAAGAAGAACAAGAATGGACCCAAGCCTGAGACTGAGTGCTTTTATTGCAAGGGTACCAGTCACTCGAAGCGGAACTGCCCCAAGTACTTAACGGATAAGAAGGCCGGCAACGTTAAAGGTATATGTGATATACTTGTTATTGATGTGTACCTAACCAGTGCTTGTAGTAGCTCCTGGGTATTTGATACCGGTGCAGTTGCTCACATTTGTAACTCCAAGCAGGAGCTGTGGAATAAGCGGAGGCTGGCAAAGGACAAGGTGACGATGCGCGTCGGGAATGGTTCCAAGGTCGATGTGATCGCCGTCGGCACGCTACCTCTACATCTACCTTCGGGATTAGTGTTAAACCTTAATAATTGTTATTTAGTACCAGCTTTGAGCATGAACATTGTATCTGGATCTCGCTTGATGCGAGATGGCTACTCATTTAAATCTGAGAATAATGGTTGTTCTATTTATATGAGAGAAATGTTCTATGCTCATGCCCCGCTGGTCAATGGTTTATTTTTGATTAATCTCGAACGTGATGTTACACATGTCCATAGTGTGAGTACCAAAAAGTGTAAGGTTGATAACGATAGTCCCACTTACATGTGGCACTGCCGCCTTGGTCATATTGGTGTCAAACGCATGAAGAAGCTCCATACTGATGGACTTTTAGAGTCTCTTGATTTCGAATCATTTGACACGTGCGAACCATGCCTCATGGGCAAGATGACCAAGACTCCGTTCTCCGGAACAATGGAGCGAGCAACTGACTTGTTGGAAATAATACATACCGATGTATGCGGTCCAATGAGTGTCGAGGCTCGTGGTGGCTACCGTTATGTTCTCACCCTCACTGATGACTTGAGTAGATATGGGTATGTCTACTTAATGAAACATAAGTCTGAAACTTTTGAAAGGTTCAAGGAATTTCAAAGTGAGGTAGAGAATCAACATGACAGGAAAATAAAGTGCCTACGATCTGATCGTGGTGGAGAATATTTAAGTCACGAGTTTGGCACGCACCTAAGGAAATGTGGAATTGTTTTACAACTCACGCCGCCTGGCACACCTCAGCGAAATGGTGTGTCTGAACGTCGTAATCGCACTCTATTAGATATGGTATGATCTATGATGTCTCTTACGGACTTACCGCTATCATTTTGGGGATAAGCATTAGAGACTGCCGCATTCACTTTAAATAGGGCACCGTCAAAGTCTGTTGAGACGAAACCGTATGAACTATGGTTTGGAAGAAACCTAAGCTGTCGTTTCTAAAAGTTTGGGGATGCGATGCTTATGTGAAGAAACTTCAACCTGAGAAGCTTGAACCCAAAGCGGAAAAGTGCGTCTTTATAGGATATCCCAAAGAGACTATTGGGTATACCTTCTACCTCAGATCCGAAGGCAAAGTCTTTGTTGCCAAGAATGGATCCTTTCTCGAGAAAGAGTTTCTCTTGAAATAAGTAAGTGGGAGGAAAATAGAACTTGATGAGGTAATCGTACCTCCACTCGCACCGGAGAGTAGCGCAGCATAGGAAGTTATTTCTGTGGAGCCTACACCGGCTAGAGAGGAAGTTAATGATGATGATCATGAAACTTCAGATCAAGTTGCTATTCGATGTTTCACTAGGACATGTTTCGCGCCAGAGTGGTACGGCAACCCTGTCCTGGAGATCATGTTGTTAGACAATGGTGAACCTTCGAACTATGAAGAAGCGATGGTGGGCCCGGATTCCAACAAATGGCTTGAAGTCATGAAATCCGAGATAGGATCCATGTATGAGAACAAAGTATGGACTTTGGTGGACTTGCCTGATGATAAGCGAGCCATTGAAAATAAATGGATCTTTAAGAAGAAGACTGACGCAGATGGTAATGTGATCTTAGTAGTAGCTCCTGGGTATTTGATACCGGTGAAGTTGCTCACATTTGTAACTCCAAGCAGGAGCTGCGGAATAAGCGGAGGCTGGCAAAGGACGAGGTGACGATGCACGTCGGGAATGGTTCCAAGGTCGATGTGATCGCCGTCGGCACGCTACCTCTACATCTACCTTCGGGATTAGTGTTAAACCTTAATAATTGTTATTTAGTACCAGCTTTGAGCATGAACATTGTATCTGGATCTCGCTTGATGCGAGATGGCTACTCATTTAAATCTGAGAATAATGGTTGTTCTATTTATATGAGAGAAATGTTCTATGCTCATGCCCCGCTGGTCAATGGTTTATTTTTGATGAATCTCAAACGTGATGTTACACATGTCCATAGTGTGAGTACCAAAAAGTGTAAGGTTGATAACGATAGTCCCACTTACATGTGGCACTGCCGCCTTGGTCATATTGGTGTCAAACGCATGAAGAAGCTCCATACTGATGGACTTTTGGAGTCTCTTGATTTCGAATCATTTGACACGTGCGAACCATGCCTCATGGGCAAGATGACCAAGACTCCGTTCTCCGGAACAATGGAGCGAGCAACTGACTTGTTGGAAATAATACATACCGATGTATGCGGTCCAATGAGTGTCGAGGCTCGTGGTGGCTACCATTATGTTCTCACCCTCACTGATGACTTGAGTAGATATGGGTATGTCTACTTAATGAAACATAAGTCTGAAACTTTTGAAAGGTTCAAGGAATTTCAAAGTGAGGTAGAGAATCAACATGACAGGAAAATAAAGTGCCTACGATCTGATCGTGGCGGAGAATATTTAAGTCACGAGTTTGGCACGCACCTAAGGAAATGTGGAATTGTTTTACAACTCACGCATCCTGGCACACCTCAGCGAAATGGTGTGTCTGAACGTCATAATCTCACTCTATTAGATATGGTATGATCTATGATGTCTCTTACCGACTTACCGCTATCATTTTGGGGATATGCATTAGAGACTGCCGCATTCACTTTAAATAGGGCACCGTCAAAATCCGTTGAGAAGACACTGTATGAATTATGGTTTGGAAAGAAACCTAAGCTGTTGTTTCTAAAAGTTTGGGGATGCGATGCTTATGTGAAGAAACTTCAACCTGAGAAGCTCGAACCCAAAGCAGAAAAGTGCATCTTCATAGGATATCCCAAAGAGACTATTGGGTATACCTTGTACCTACGATCCGAGGGCAAAGTCTTTGTTGCCAAGAATGGATCCTTTCTCGAGAAAGAGTTTCTCTCGAAAGAAGTAAGTGGGAGGAAAATAGAACTTGATGAGGTAACTATACCTCCACTCGAACCGAAGAGTAGCGTAGCACAGGAAGTTGTTTCTGTGGAGCCTGCACCGGTTGGAGAGGAAGTTAATGATGATGATCATGAAACTTCAGATCAAGTTACTGTTGAATGTCGAAGGTCCACTAGGACACGTTCCGCACCAGAGTGGTACGGCAACCCTGTCCTGGAGATCATGTTGTTGGACAACGGTGAACCTTCGAACTATGAAGAAGTAATGACGGGCCCGGATTCCAACAAATGGCTTGAGGCCATGAAATCCGAGATAGGATCCATGTATGAGAACAAAGTATGGACTTTGGTGGACTTGCCTATTGATAAGCGAGCCATTGAAAATAAATGGATCTTTAAGAAGAAGACTGGCGCAGACGGTAATCTGACCGTCTATAAGGCTCGGCTTGTCGCTAAGGGTTATCGACAAGTTCAAGGAGTTGACTACGATGAGACTTTCTCACCCGTAGCGATGCTGAAGTCTGTCTGAATCATGTTAGCAATTGCCGCATTTTATGATTATGAGATCTGGCAAATGGACGTCAAAATGGCATTCCTTAATGGTTTCCTTAAGGAAGAACTGTATATGATGCAGCCGGAAGGTTTTGTCGATCCTAAAGATGCTAACAAGGTATGCAAGCTCCAGCGCTCCATCTATGGGCTGGTGCAAGCATCTCGGAGTTGGAACATTCACTTTAATGAGGTGATTAAAGCGTTTGGGTTTGTACAGGTTTATGGAGAACCTTGTATTTACAAGAAAGTGAGTGGGAGCTCTATAGCATTTCTCATATTATATGTGGATGACATACTGATAATGGGGAATGATATATCTCTTGGAAAGTATAAAGGCCTACTTGAATAAGTGTTTTTCAATGAAGGACCTTGGAGAAGCTGCTTACATATTAGGTATTAAGATCTATAGAGATAGATCAAGACGCCTCATAGGTCTTTCACAAAGCACATACCTTGAAAAGATATTGAAGAAGTTCAATATGGATCAGTCCAAGAAGGGGTTCTTGCCTATGGACATTGGATGTCGTTGATAACGGGATCACATCATTAGGAGAATGATGTGATGGACAAGACCCAATCTTAAGCATAGCACAAGATCATGTAGTTCGTCTACTAAAGCTTTTCCAATGTCAAGTATCGTTTCCTTAGACCATGAGATTGTGCAACTCCCGGATACCGTAGGAATGCTTTGGGTGTGCCAAACGTCACAACATAACTGGGTGGCTATAAAGGTACACTACGGGTATCTCCGAAAGTGTCTGTTGGGTTGGCACGAATCGAGACTGGGATTTGTCACTTCGTATGACGGAGAGGTATCTCTGGGCCCACTCGGTAAGACATCATCATAATGAGCTCAATGTGACTAAGGAGTTAGCCACGGGATGATGTGTTACGGAACGAGTAAAGAGACTTGCCGGTAACGAGATTGAACAAGGTATAGGGATACCGACAATCGAATCTCGGGCAAGTATCATACCGGTAGAGAAAGGGAATTGTATACGGGATTGATTGAATTCCCGACATCGTGGTTCATCCGATGAGATCATCGTGGATCCCGTGGGAGCCAACATGGGTATCCAAATCCCGCTGTTGGTTATTGACCGGAGAGGTGTCTCGGTCATGTCTACGTGTCTCCCGAACCCGTAGGGTCTACACACTTAAGGTTCGATGACGCTGGGGTTATAGGGAAATAGTGTACGTGGTTACCGAAGGTTTTTCGAAGTCTCGGATGAGATCCCGGATGTCACAAGGAGTTCCGGAATGGTCCGGAGGTAAAGATTCATGTATAGGAAGTGAGTTTTTGGTCACCGGAAGTGTTTCGGGGATTAGCGGTAACGTACCGAGACCACCGGAAGGGTTCCGGGGATCCACCAAGTGGGGCCACCAACCCCGGAGGGCTGCATGGGCCAAAGGTGGAGGGAACCAGCCCATAGGTGGTCTGGTGCACCCCTCCCACCTGGCCCAAGGCGCAGCAAGGAGAGAGGGGGGCAAACCCTAGGCCTAGATGGGCCCTAGGGCCACCTAGGGCTATTAGGGCTGTTGCACCACCTCTCCCTCCCTCTGGCCGCCGCCCAGATGGGATCTGGGGCTGCCGCACCACCCTAGGGTGGGAACCCTAGGGGTGGGTACCCTCCTCCCTCTCCTCCTATATATAGTGGTGGTCTTGGGGCTGTTTGAGACACGACTCTCTTTCCCTCTAGGTGCAGCCCTACTCCTCCTTCTCCTCGTTCTCCGTAGTGCTTGGCCAAGCCTTGCTGGAGACCACACAGCTCCACCGTCACCACGTCGTCGTGCTACCGGAGCTCTCCCTCAACCTCTCCTTCCTCCTTGCTGGATCAAGGCGTAGGAGACATCACGGGCTGCACGTGTGTTGACCGCGGAGGCGCCATTGTTCGGCGCTAAGATCGGATTCCACCGCGATCTGAATCGCTGCGAGTATGACTCCACCAACCGCATTCTTGTAACGCTTCCGCTTAGCGATCTTCAAAGGTTTGAAGATGCAATCTCTCTGCACTCGTTGCTGGTTTCTCCATAGATAGATCTTGGTAATCGTAGGAAATTTTTTGATTTACTACTACGTCTCCCAACACCCGATTGTCCAGGTTTCCCCCGCTTCATCATCGATGACTCAATCAACGTGATCGACATCCTAAGCCCGGCACATCACCTCATCCCCCTTAGTTGTATCACTGTAGAGCTACTATCCAAGTACCGAGGGTGACACCTCGTGACGTGCTCTTGATGCTAACTCTGTAGTGTAGTTATCTGGGAGTGGATTACTGAGGGTGATTCCTCCTTCACCTCTTCCGATATTGACTTTGTCGTGCAACACCTCAACCGTGAACCATCGAGGGTGATTCCTCTTTGGTAACCTTAACGATTACATCGAGTGGGATTCATCGAGGGTGATTCCTCGGATTCCCCCTTGATGTTGTAGACATGCGGTTACTTTAACTTTACTATAGAACCATGTTGAGGTCGGGTTAACCTAGAGGGTGCTTGTGTAATAATGACAAGGCACGGTCGGGCATTCTTGGCCCTTGCCGTAAGTCCTCGAGACGAGGCGACGAGATGACATATCATGGATCAGTGATCGTCACCGCAGCTAACAAAACATTAATGGGTTTGTATATGTGATGTGAGTAGGTTGTTGGGGAACATTGCATGGTAAAAAAAATTCTACGCACACGCAAGATCTATCCATGGTGATGAGCATCTATGAGAGGGAGAGTGGATCTACATACCCTTGTAGATCGCTAAGCGGGAAGCGTTAAGAAACGCGGTTGGTGTAGTCGAACGTCTTCGCAATCCAAATCGCCGAGCATCCCGCGATCTCATCACGATCTGTCCCGCGATCCAATCACGATCCGTCCCGCAAACTCATCAGGATCCGTCATGCGATCTCATCATGATCCGTCTCGTGATCTTGATCACGGTCCTTCCGATCTAGCGCCGAACGGACGGCACCTCCGCATTCAGCACACATATAGCTCGATGACGATCTCCGCCTTCTTGATCCAGCAAGAGGGAGTGGAGAGGTAGATGAGCTCTCCGGCAGCGCGACGGCGTTGCGGCGATGGTGGTGGAGCTATTCCAGCAGGGCTTCGCCTAAGCACCGCAGAAAACCGATCTAGATGAGAAACTGCGATCTAGAGGAAAGGTAGCACGTGGCTATTAGGGTTAGCTTTTTCCTATAAATCCTCTAGTATATATAGGAGGGAGGGAGGGGAGGAGGCAGCCTCAAACCCTCAAGGTTTGGTCGAAATTGGAGCTGGAGGAGTCCTACTCCAATCCTAGTAGGAGTAGGATTCCTCCTTTCTACTTGGAAACTCTTTCCACCTCTCCACCTTTGGATTTTTTCCTTCTCAAACCACTCCAGCCGCATGGGCCCTTAGAGGAGGCTTCGGCTAGCCCACCAGGGGCTGGTTTACCTCCTCCCACAGCCCATGTAGCCTCTTGGGCCGAAATACCTCTCCCGATGGTCCCCCAGTACACTACCGGCACTCCCGGTACACTACCGATGAGCCCGAAACTTTTCCGGTGACGAAAACAGGACTTCCTATATATCAATCTTTACCTCCGGACCATTTCGGAGCTCCTCGTGACGTCCGGGATCTCATCCAGGACTCCGAATAACCTTTGGTCACCACCATACATAACTCTATACTACCGAAACGTCACCGAACCTTAAGTGTGCAGACCCTGCGTATTTGAGAACTATGTAGACATGACCGAGACACCTCTACGGTCAATAACCAATAGCGGGACCTGGATGCCCATATTGTTTCCTACATATTCTACGAAGATCTTTATCGGTCGAACCTCTATGTCAAGGATTCAACTAATCCCGTATGATGTTCCCTTTGTTCTTCGGTATGTTACTTGCCCGAGATTCGATCGTCGGTATCTCCATACCTAGTTCAACCTCGTTACCGGCAAGTCTCTTTACTCGTTCCGTAATACAAGATCCCAAGACTAACACTTAGTCACATTGCTTGCAAGGCTTATTGTGATGTTGTATTACCGAGTGGGCCCTGAGATACCTCTTTGTCACACGGAGTAACAAATCCCAGTCTTGATCCATGCCAACCCAACAGACGCCCTCAGAGATACCTGTAGAGCACCTTTATAGTCACCCAGCTACATTGCGACATTTGATACACACAAGGTACTCCTCCGGTGTTAGTGAGTTGCATGATCTCACGGTCATAGGAACCAATACTTGACATGCTGAAAACGGTAGCAATAAACTGACATGATCATATGCTACGTTTGTAGTTTGGGTCTTGTCTGTCACATCATTCTCCTAATGACGTGATCCCGTTATCAAATGACATGTCATGTCCATAACTAGGAAACCATAATCATCTTTGATCAACGAGCTAGTCTATTAGAGGCATACTAGGGACATGGTGTTGTCTATGTATCCACACATGTATGAGAGTTTCCGATCAATACAATTATAGCATGGATAATAAAAGATTATCATGAACAAGGAAATATGATAATAACCAATTTATTAATGCCTCTAGGGCATATTTCCAATAATATCCTACTTGCACTAGAGTCAATAATCTAGTTCACATCACCATGTGATTCGCATTGTTATGAATCTAACACCCAATGAGTTATGTGGCTCAATCATGCTTTGCATGTGAGAGAGGTCTTATAGTCAACGGGTCTGCGACATTTAGATCCGTGTGTACTTTGCAAATCTCTATGTCAAACTGTAAACACTGCTACCACACTCCACTTGGAGCTATTCCAAATGGCTGCTCTACTATACGTATCCGGATTGCTACTCAGAGTCATCCGTATTGGTGTTAAAGTTTGCATCGACGTAACCCTTTACGACGTAGTCTTTATCACCTCCATAATCAAGAAATATTTCCTTAGTCCTCTAGTTACTAAGGATAATCCTGACCGCTGTCCAGTGATCCACTCCTGGATCACTTTTGTACCCCTTGGCAGACTCATGGCAAGGCACACACCAGGTGCGGTACACAGCATGGCATAATATAGAGCCTATGGCTAAGGCATAGGGGATGACGTTTGACCTTTCTCTTTCTTCTGCCGTTGTTGATCTTTGAGTCTCACTCAACTTCACACCTTACAAATCAGGCGAGAACTCTTTCTCTGACTAATCCATTTTGAACTCTTTCAAAATCTTGTCAAGGTATGTACTCATTGAAAGTCTCATCAAGCATCTTGATCTATCTCTATAGATCCTGATGCTTAACAATTAGGTAGCTTTATCCAGGTCTTCCTTTCAAAAACTCTTTTCAAACAATCATTTATGCTTTCCAGAAATTCTACATCATTTTCGATCAACAATATGTCAATCACATATGCTTACCAGAAACTCTGTAGTGCTCCCACTCACTTTATTGTAAATACAAGTTTCTCATAAACTTTGTATAGACTCAAAAACTTTGATCACCTCATCAAAGTGTTATTCCAACTCCGAGATGCTTGCTTTAGTTCATAGAAGGATCACTGAAGCTTGCACACCTTTTAACATCCTTAGGACTGACAAAACCTTCTAGTTGTATCTCATACAACCTTTCCTTAAGGAAGGAAACAATGTTTTGACATCCATTAGCCAGATTTCATAATTGAAAAATGCAGCAACTGCTAACATAATTCCAACAGACTTTAGCATCACAACGAGTGAGAAAGTCTCATCGCAGTCAACTCTTTGAACTTGTCGGAAACTTCTTTGTGACAAGTCGAGCTTTATAAATGGTGACATTTACCATCAGCATCTATCTTCATCTCAAAGGTCCATTTGTACTTGACGACCTGCCATCCAATGAGCAAGTCTACCAAAGTCTATACTTGTTTTCATACATGGATCCTTTCTCGGATTTCATGGCCTCTAACAATTTGTCGGAATCTGGGCCCATCATCGCTTCTCCATATCTCATAGGTTCATCGTTGTCCAACAACATGACCTCCAAGACAGGGTTGTCGTACCGCTCAGGAGCAGTACAGATCCTTGTCGACCTACGAGGTTCGATAGTAACTTGATCCGAAGCTTCATGATCATCATCATTAACTTCCTCTTCAACTAACGTAGGCTTCACAGAAACATCTTCCTGCACTGCTCTACTCTCTGGTTGAACAAAGGTTCAACAACCTCATCAAGTTCTATCTTCCTCCCACTCAATTCTTTCGAGAGAAACTCTTTCTCGAGAAAGGACCCAGTTTTAGCAACAAACATTTTATGCTTGGATCTGAGATATAAGGTTCACCCAACTGTTTTTAGGGTATTCTATGAAGATGCATTTGTCCGCTTTGGGTTTGAGCTCATTCAGTGAAAACATTTTCCACACAAGCGTCGCAGCCCCAAACATTAAGAAATGACAGCTTGGGTTTCTATCAAACCCTAATTCACACGGTGTCATCTCAATGGATTTAGATGATGCCCTATTTAAAGTGAATGTAGTTGTCTCTAATGCATAACCCCAAAATTATAGTAGCAAAATGATAAGAGACATCATAGCACGCACCATATCCAATAGAGTACGACTATGACATTCGGACACACCATCACACTATGGTGTTCCAGGTGGCGTGAGTTGTGAAACAACTTTCACATTGTCTAAAGTTGTATGCCAAACTCGTAACTCAGATATTCACCTCCACGATCATATCGTAGACATTTTTATCTTCTTGTCATGATGATCTTAAACTTCACTCTGAATTTGCTTGAACCTTTCAAACGATTCATACTTGTGTTTCATTAAGTAAATATACACTATATCTACTCAAATCATCAGTGAAGGTAAGAAAATAACGATATCCACCGCATGCTACAAGACTCATTGGATTGCATACATCAACATGTATCATTTCCAATAAATCACTTGCCCGCTCCATCCATCTGGAAAATGGGGTCCTTAGTCATCTTGCCCAAGAGGCATGGTTCGCATGTCTCAACCGATTCAAAATCGAATGAGTCCAAAGATCCATAAGCATGGAGTTTCTTCATGCGCTTTATACCAATATGACATTTAGCAGCAGTGCCACAAGTATGTGGTACTATCATTATCAACTTTGTATCTTTTGGCATCAATGTTATGAACATGTGTATTACTATGATCAAGATTCAACAAACCATTCTCACTCGATGCATGACCATTGAAGGTATTATTCATGTAAACAGAATAACAATTATTCTCTAACTTAAATGAATAACCGTGTTGCAATAAACACGATCTAATCACGTTCATGCTCAACGCAAAACACCAAATAACATATATTTAGGTTCGTCACTAATCCCAAAGGTAGAGAGAGCATGCGATGTCGATCACATCAACCTTGGAAACATTCCCAACACACATCGTCACCTCACCCTTAGCTAGTTCTCCGTTTATTCCGTAGCTTTTATTTCGAGTTACTAACATTTAGCAACCGAACCGGTATCCAATACCCAGGTGCTACTAGGAGTACTAGCAAGGTACACATCAATAACACGTATATCAAATATACTTCTGTCGACGCTGCGAGCCTTCTTATATACCAAGTATCTAGGTTTGTTCCGCTTCAGCGACTGCTCTCCTCATAATAGAAGCGCTTAGTCTTGGGTTTGGGTTCAACTTTGGGTTGCTTCACTGGAGCAACAACTGACTTGCCATCCATGAAGTTTCCCTTCTTGCCCTTACCCTTCTCGAAACTAGTGGTTTTACTAACCATCAACGCTTGATGCTCCTTTTTGATTTCTACCTTCGCGGTTTCAAACATCGCGAACAGCTCAGGGATCATTATTTCCATCCCTGGCATTTTATAGTTCATCACCAAGTTCTAATAGCTTAGTGACAGTGACTTGGAGAACTATATCAATCACTATCTTATCTGGAAGATCAACTCCCACTCGATTCAAGGGATTGTAGCACCCAGACAATCTGAGCACATGCTCAACGATTAAGCTATTCTCCTTCATCTTGCAAGCAAAGAATCTTGTTGGAGATCTCATATCTCACAACACGGGCACGATCTTGAGATCCCAATTTCAGCTCTTAGAACATCTCATATGTTCCGTGACGTTCAAAACGTTTTGGAGCCTCAATTCTAAGCCATAATGCATGACGCACACAACTATCAAGTAGTCATCGGAACGTGCATGTCAGATGTTCACAACATCTACAGATGACACTAGAGGGGGTGGCGCACCGAGCGGTGCATCAAGGACATAAGCCTTCTGTGCAGCAATGAGGACAATCCTCAGATCACAGACCCAGTCGGCAATATTGCTAACATCATCTTTCAACTCTATTTCTCTAGGAACATATAAAAATTCAAGGGAGCTATAGCGTGAGATACAACATAATTTGCAAAGACACTACTCACTATGTTCATGATAATGGGTTCAACTAATCATATTACTTAAGAACTCCCACTCAAATTGACATCCCTCCGGTCATTCGAGTGATACATGATCCAAATTCACCAACTCAAGTACGATCATCATGTGAGTTGAGGTGGTTTCAATGGTGAACATCATCATGTTGATCATATCTACTATATGACTCATGTTTGACCTTTCGGTCTCTTGTGTTCCGAGGCCATGTCTGTACATGCTAGGCTCGTCAAGTTTAACCCGAGTGTTCTGCATGTGCAACACTAGCTTGCACCCGTTGTATGTGAACGTAGAGTCTATCACACCCGATCATCACGTGGTGTCTCGACACGATGAACTTTTGCAACGGTGCACACTCGAGGAGAACACAATTCATCTTGAAATTTAAGTGAGGGATCACCTTATAATGCTACCGTTGTCCTAAGCAAAACAAGGTGCATGAAAGGATTAACATCACATGCAAATCATAAGTGACATGATATGGCCATGAACTTGTGCTTTTGATCTCCATCTTGAAAGCACCAGCATGATCTCCATCGTCACCGACATGACACCATGATCTCCATCATCTTGATCTCCATCAATGTGTCGCCATCGGGGTTGTCGCACCCACCATATTTCTACTACTATTGCTACCATTTAGCGATAAAGTGAAGCATTACATAGCGCTTAATGACTGACATGCAGGTCATACAATAATTAAAGACAACCCTATGGCTCCAGCCGGTTGCCATACTCATCGACATGCAAATCGTGATATTCTATACAACACATGATCATCTCATACATCACATATATCTCAACATGTAATTGGCCATATCACATCACAACATACCCTGCAAAAACAAGTTATACGTCCTCTAATTGTTGTTGCATGTTTTACGTGGCTACTACGGGTATATAGCAAGAACAATTCTCACATATGCATAAACCACAACGGTGATACATAAGTTGCTTTTCAACCTTCTCAAGGACCACCTTAGTCGAATCCGATCCAACTAAAGTAGGAGAAACAGACACCCGCCAGCCATCTTTGTGCAACGAAGTTACACGTTAGTCGATGAAACCGGTCTCTCGTAAGCATACGAGTAAGGTTGGTCCAGGCCACTTCATCCCACAATACCGCTGAACCAAAACACGACCAAGGGAGGAAGCAATCTAAGCATCAACGCCCACAAACTCTTTGTGTTCTACTCGAGACCTCATCTACACATAGACCTAGCTCATGATGCCACTGTTGGGGAACGTTGCATGGGAAACAAAAAAATTCCTACGCACACGCAAGATCTATCCATGGTGATGAGCATCTACGAGATGGAGAGTGGGTCTACATACCATTGTAGATCGCTAAGCGGGAAGCGTTAAGAAACGCGGTTGGTGTAGTCGAACGTCTTCGCGATCCAAATCGCCGAGCATTCCGCGATCTCATCACGATGGATCCCGTGATCCAATCACGATGCGTCCCGTGAACTCATCATGATCCGTCGCATGATCTCATCATGATCCGTCTCGCGATCTTGATCACGGTCCTTCCGATCTAGCGCCGAACGGACGGCACCTCCGCATTCGACACACGTACAGCTCGATGACGATCTCTGCCTTCTTGATCCAGCAAGAGGGAGCGGAGAGGTAGATGAGTTCTCCGGCAGCGTGACGGCGTTGCAGCGATGGTGGTGGAGCTATTCCAGCAGGCTTCGCCTAAGCACCACTGAAAACCGATCTAGAGGAGAAACTGCGATCTAGAGGAGAGGTAGCACGTGGCTATTAGGGTTAGTTTTTTCCACTAAATCCTCTAGTATATATAGGAGGGAGGGAGGAGAGGAGGCAGCCTCAAACCCTCAAGGTTTGGTCGAAATTGGAGGTGGAGGAGTCCTACTCCAATCCTATTAGGAGTAGTATTCCTCCTTTTCCACTTGGAAACTCTTTCCACCTCTCCACCTTTGGATTTTTTCCTTCTCAAACCACTCCAGCCGCATGGGCCCTTAGAGGAGGCTTCGGCCAGCCCACCAGGGGCTGGTTTACCTCCTCCCACAGCCCATGTAGCCTCTTGGGTCGAAATACCTCTCCCAATGGTCCCCCAGTACATTATCGGCACTCCCGGTACACCACCGATGAGCCCGAAACTTTTCCGACGACCAAAACAGGACTTCCTATATATCAATCTTTACCTGCGGACCATTCTGGAGCTCCTCGTGACATCCGGGATATCATCTGGGACTCTGAACAACCTTCGGTCACCACCATACATAACTCTATACTACCGAAACGTCACCAAACCTTAAGTGTGCAGACCCTGCGGATTCGAGAACTATGTAGACATGACCGAGACACCTCTACGGTCAATAACCAATAGCGGGACCTAGATGCCCATATTGGCTCCTACATATTCTACGAAGATCTTTATCGGTCAAACCTCTATGTCAAGGATTCAGTTAATCCCATATGATGTTCCCTTTGTTCTTCGATATGTTACTTGCCCGAGATTCGATCGTCGGTATCTCCATACCTAGTTCAACCTCGTTACCGGCAAGTCTCTTTACTCGTTCCGTAATACAAGATCACGTGACTAACACTTAGTCACATTGCCTGCAAGGCTTATTGTGATGTTGTATTACCGAGTGGGCCCTGAGATACCTCTCCGTCCCACGGAGTAACAAATCCTAGTCTTGATCCATGCCAACCCAATAGACACCCTCGGAGATACTTGTAGAGCACCTTTGTAGTCACCCAGTTACGTTGCGACGTTTGATACACACAAGGTACTCCTCCGGTGTCAGTGAGTTGCATGATCTCATGGTCATAGGAACAAATACTTGACATGCAGAAAACAGTAGCAATAAGCTGACACGATCATATGGTATGTTTGTAGTTTGGGTCTTGTCCATCACATCATTCTCCTAATGACGTGATCCCGTTATCAAATGACATCTCATATCCATGACTAGGAAACCATAGCCATCTTTGATCAACGAGCTAGTCTATTAGAGGCGTACTAGGGACATGGTGTTGTCTATGTATCCACACATGTATCTAAGTTTCCGATCAACAAAATTATAGCATGGATAATAAATGATTATCATGAACAAGGAAATATGATAATAACCAATTTATTATTGCCTCTAGGGCATATTTCTAACATAGGCCTCTGTCCTGGTTTGCAGTAACCACCATGCGGGAATCATTATGGGCACTCTACGTCGTAAATTCGCCCAAAAGCTCTTCAGACGTCATAGTTGAGCGGCACGCGCCCGGGTGGCCAGCGTAAACACCGTCTTTGTATAGAGAGGTGCTAGGAATGACACGGTCGTCCTCGCAACGCATGGGATTGCAAAGGGAGATTGGCCCATGTCACCTTCGCGATTAGGATGTAGACTGTGTGTGGCCTCTCTGTTGAGCCTAGCTAGGACTACTGCGTGTCGATCAGCCGAGGCCAGGCATGACCCGATCAAGTGTGTCCGGCTAGCGTTAATCGAGCGTGTTGGGTAATTTTGTGCACCCCTGCAGGGAAGTGTATCTATTCTAATAGTCGTGTCCACAGGAACAAACGCTCGGAGTTGTATCCCGATCTATTACAATTAGAATGGTGACTTTGAAATGAAATGTTGGCTGCAAGATTGTTTTCCCGCAGGGAGTTGAGGAAGAATCTCTGGGTGGTTTTAAATAACTTGCTGCTTATAATATGGTAATCTACACTCTTATAGTGCTGCAAGATGCTAGTCTTTGATAGGCTAGGCTTTCTCCCTCTATTCTGGCATTTCTGCACTCAATCCAAAGATATAGCCCCACTCCTTTGATAATGATGCATACTTAGCATAGATCTATGTAAGTCTTGCGAGTACTTTCGATGAGTACTCACGGTTGCTTTGCGTCCCTTTTTCCCTCGATACGATTACTGCGATCAGATGACGGAGCCCACGAGACAGCTGGTCCGACCGACGACTACTACTACACCATTGGAGCCTACTGCTATGTGGAGGCTGCCCCCGACTAGCGGTAGGATAGGAGGCTCCCACACAGGAGGCCTTGCCTTTTCTATCTGATGTTGATGTTTGTGATAACATTCTTAAGGCAAACTTGTTTACTTATGTATGTACTCAGATATTATTGCTTCCGATGACTCGTTTGTATTAGAGCTTATGTATTCAAGCCCTCGAGGCCCCTGTCTTGTAATATAAAACTTGTATGATTAGCATACGATCAAAATTGGGGCATCACACATCACATACAGGAGGGTCAGATTGGATGTGCGCTCGACTCCCTTTGTATCCCCGATCTCTCCATCAACGGCCATGGAGATACGACAGGAAGACAAGCGGCATGACAAAGACCTACAGCGACGAAGTTTTCTCCGTGTGTTTGAGACAGAGAAATAAGCATGTCGGGTAGATAAGAGGACCCTTCCATACGACTAGATATGCAGGCCCCTCAAAGTTAGCGGATAAGAACCTCCACGTATGTGTATTTTCTATTTCTTTCTATTGTGGCTGTTGTCGAGTATATTACTTTTGGCAAACCAGGCCTAGGATCATCGTTCAATCGGCTTTGTTGTGCAATAATTTGAGGAAGTGCACATAATTGAGGTTTGAAACAAATCAGCGTCAGTTATGTTCTGTCAGCCAGGTTTGCCATCCCCAATGTGGTTTTAGTTCAAGCCCATCAATATTTTGCTAAAAACAGAAAATTCCTCTAATATTGGATTCACTAGAAAGCTCTAAATAAAACTCCTTGATCCCTAATGTCTTTTCACAAAAGACTAAGAGCTCATGTAGTTTCCTGCTCGTGAGATATGAAAGGCTTGGTTTACTTATTTATATATTTTAAAGAAAAATGTGGAGGGCGTGCAAGACAACCAGGTGGAAACCAGCAAACTTAATTAGTTTGAGGTTGTGTTCTTGGTTGTTATTTTTATTCCTTTTTAGTGAAAGTGGGATCTGAACCTTTATCAGTGTGGCGATTCGTGTTGTTTCTTATGAAGCAGGGTAGATTTTGTGATGAAATTGAATATATAGATGTTGTATTTCCTATATTCTCTATAGTTTTTCATGTGTTTTGTTCACTTTAATGCACAATACAATCAATCTATCTTATCTCTGCAAATAGAAGAGAAGGAGATTCCTGGTCTTACACCTAGATTTGGAGCTTATGGATTTCTTCGCAGTGTGGAACTATTTAACATTTTTGTGCTTTTGAATTAGAGTTCATGTCATCCATCTCAAATGTAAGATCATGTTAACATGAATTGGTACAAAGATGTTTGAAACATGCACCTTGAGTTGAGTTTTTTTACAGGTGCAACCTCACTTCATTCATCGAACAGTGTTGCATAATGTTGAGTTGTTCATTTGTATCTCCTAGTAACATTATGGATACAACATTTTTGAACTAACTTCATGTGAAAGAAGAATAAGCTATATAATTATTACTGTATAATAAGTCTTCAACAAATATATGAGATGTGGAATATGCAAAATACAGTATTTACAAAGTGTTATGTTTTATTTGCATGAAAGAAAAAGTGATTCAAATTATTTGAATTTAGATGACAATTTAGTTCACCAATTTATACATTAGTGTGCAAGTACCATGTTCACTAATAATAAAGACGGTAGCTTACACGTGTGCCTCTAATTTACGTTGTGGTTTGTTGACTTCTGCTTTCCATTTGTAAACATTTATTCTAGGCCATTCGTTTATAATATTACATGACTATGTTTGTTATATCACTCCATAATAGTTTGGCAATCAAATTCAATGTGTAAAAAAGCTCAATTTTCTCTATTTTTAGTGACAGTTTTGTATTAAAATTTGGTTGTGCAAAGATATTTTTAAGATAATAATAATAATAAATGTAGTCACTTAGGATTTGTTTTTGTCGTTGCAATGAACGGGCACATTTGCTAGTAATTGAATAATAATATGAAGCATAAAGCACCATGCTTAAGTGGAGATTACCATGAAAACAGAAGGGTTACACCGCTGCATAGACAGGGGAGAGTTGGTGGTGACGACGGCAAAGTTGTTGATGCAGATCGTTGTCACGATGGTTCCCGTGGCGGTGCTACGATGCCGACCGGAGAGAGGGGGAGGGGTCCCCCTCTTTCTCCTTCTTCCTTGGCCTTCACCCTCGATGGGAAGAGGATCCCCCTTTGGTCCTTGGCCTCCATGGCTCTCGGAGGGGAGGAACCCCTCCGAGATTGGATATCTCTCTGTTTCTTCTCTATTTCGCGACATTGTTTTCTGGCCCTTCATCGTTTCTTATATTCCCGGAGATCTGGAACTTTGATTGGGCTGAAATTTTAACACAATTTTTATCCGGTATTAGCTTTCTTGCGCTAGAAGGAGAGTCCCAACCGACTTCAGGGGTGGCCACATACCTGCCTGGCGTGCCCTAGGGTAGGGCTGCGTCGTGTGAGCTTGTGGGGCGTGTGGGCTACCCCTTCTTTTCTTATCATGTTTGGACTTTGTTTGATATGGATTTTCTACGAAATACAAAACATGCAAAAAAATAGGAACTCACACTGGGCACAAGATCAATATGTTAGTCCAAAATAATATAAATTATTGCCAAAATTATATGAAAGTTGTAAAGCATGAAACAATAAAAAATTATAGATACGACGGAGACATATCACTATCTTGCAAGTTGTATGCACCTATTATGTGTTATGATCTCTAGACCCCAAAGTGACAATAATTGGGACCCCCTTCGGTGATGACCATTGTACCAGGAGTTCATGTATTTAATACGTGTTAATACTTTGTTCCGGTCCTCTAATAAAAATACCTTAATTGCCCTTACATTTCCATTAAGACCCGTTGCCACGGTAGGGGGTGGAAAAAAGATGTTATGTAAGTTCTTATTATAAGCATGTATAACTATATACGAAATACATAGCACATTGAATTGATGAATTGGAGTTAGTTCCGTGTTGCTCTAGGTTGTGACTGTTACATGATGAATGTCATCCATACAATTATCCATCACTAATCTAATGCCTATGCTCCCTTATATTGCCTTTGCCAAGTTACTATTGTTGCTATTGTTGTTCCAATTACTACAAAACTGCTACTATTATTGTTACCGCTACTATCAAAACTATCAAACTACTATGCTACTAAAAACTTTGTTGCAGAAAGATATCTTCCCGGGTGCGGTTGAATTGACAACTCAACTCTATGTGAGGCAATGAAAACCTCACGCCCCTTTAAAGGGCACCAAAACTCCAAGTCATCACCGCCGCGACAAGCCCCCAAGAGAGAGGTCGAGAAACAACCCCAAGATGACCAAGGCAAAGGCCGCCGCCGCATATCACTTTCACCGCCGCCACCAAGCAGACCAATGACGCTCCAACCGAGAGACCAAGCAACCTACTACTGATCCATGGCTCCAAGACTATGCCCCCAAGGGGGAAACGACATCAAATACGTCGTCATCGTTCAACCTAGGGAAGGATTTTAGGCTTTCGCCCGAAGCACACCAAGAACAGATTACGAAGATCCACAATGATGCCTTCAAGAAGGGAAGAAGCGCCCGAGGGCATCGCCATCATCTCTGCCAACAAGGTCAACAGTAGGCCTTTGCCCGAAGCTTCACATCCCGGACCTCATCGCCGCACACAGGCCGCCGAGTCCAGCAAGCACATGAGTGCAAGACCTCACCTATCCCCATCGTCCTCGTCGGGTTAAAAAGGAGCCCCCATAGACGCCCTTGCTCACCATGAGCACTGACACTGACGGAGGGGGGATCAATTCAGGTCGCAGCACCAACATCAAAGGGCAGAGCCAGATATGTGCCATCCTTAGTTGCCAGCCAGAGCAAAGACGACCCCTGCCGCTGACCGCACTTGTTGCTCGCCATCTCTCTGTCGGCCTGCGACCTCCACCACCAACCTCCGTCGAACGCCCCATGCGAGGTGCCAGATCTAGACATGATCGACAACAGCCGCCGGAGGCGTGATCACCCGAGCGAGGGTGCATCGCCTTCGAGCAAGCAATGCTCCGCTAGCCCGAGTCTATTGCCCTCCACCTCGCTCGGCTGCTGCCCGCACCACCGTGCACCACCTCACAGCCACCATACACAGACATAAAGCATCGCATCTGACCACCTCACGCCAGACGGGGAGTTGTCCCGCCACCGCCATACCCGGATGCAAGCGAGCTTCGCTAGCCGGAGCCTCCGGCGACCGCGAGACGAGGGATGGAATTGGTGGAAAGGTGTGGCGGCGCTAGGGTTTTCGCCCCCCCCCCCCCCCCCAGTTGGTAGGGAGAGCAACGCGGGGAGGGGAGGAGGGGGCGGCCTACGTTTTTCTTTTCGAAACCCTAAATTGTGTGCCTAAACGATTAACAACGCTCGATTCCGCCGCCGCGCCAAGCTTTAACTTGACACAGATAATAACAAGCCGCCAGCTTACAACGACGTTCCATATACCACGCGTGCACTCACGGCCGCGTTCCGGCAGCCACGGAGCCACTAGCCTCCTCAGCCATGCACGGCGACCAGCCACCAGCAGCTAATTCGCATCCGCCGGCGCCCGAACCGTCCGGTTGGACACGGCAGCAGGACAAGCTGCTGGAGCTGCTGCTCGTTCGCATGTACCCACGATGGGATCTCATGGCCGTGCACCTTGGCGACAAGACTCCGGACGAGGCGCGCCGGCGGTACGAGTCCATGACCGCCGAGCTTCGGCGCGTGCTTGAGGCGCCACGGGTGGAGACGCCACCCGAGTGGGGTTTGCAGCAGGGTGCTGGTCATGCGCTGACCGGCGGCGAGCTGGCGGTGGTCGCCGCCGGCTATGGTGAGCGGACCGGTGGAAAGGAGGATGCTGGCGCACCGGCAGATGGCGAGGCGGCGTCGGCAGGGGCTGTGGTTGGAGAGGGCGCTGGCGCACGGGCGCGCTCGGCTGGCGGCGATATGCTGGGAACGACGCGGAAACGTGGAAGGAAAACGAAGGACTCTGCTCAGGAGAAAAACAGGGCCGTGCCATGGACCACGGACGAGCACAGGTACGTAACCGGTCGTGCTACAAAACCTAATCTATCTCGCAATCGCCTGCCTTGTTAGTTTTCTTTTATGGGATTGCTTTTTAATTGAACCCGTATATTCAACAAACATTGGATTTTTATAAGCATGACAAATTATGTTGGTCAATGATGAAAAGTTTAGTTGGCGACCATGACAAATTGTCCTAGTTTATTTATTTTTTTGTTACTCCTTCCATCACAGTTTAAAAGACGCGGTTAAATTTATGTGTGTTTTCATAATAGACAAGGTTTAAGACGTGTGGCATTATTCATGGCTGCATGCATAGTATAAATGCTTCGCTGTTCACATTGTGAGCTGCTCGTTTACACCACTCCAGTCGCTAGGATTGCTAGTTTACAGGCTGTGGGGCACATCAAACGTTAATTTCTCCTTTAATTAGGCGTGATACTTAACCAGACATGCCATTTTCTAGCTTACCCTACAGTCAATCAGTAACCACCTAGGTCTGAGAAAAATTTCATGCGCGTCTTCTAAATTGTGACGGAGAGAGTAGAAAATGACGTGCTTGCATTAATTTGTCACCATCGCGTCACTATAAATTGTCATGAAAAAAGTTATATTTGCCATGACATCAAAATTTTAGCATTTTCATTTTAATTAGCTTGAACTCTTAGATGTTGTTTTTATCATTAATTTTGAATTCTTGTCACAAGAATCAAATGAAGGAATTATCCAATTTGGCCCCGAGCTCCCGACAAATGCTGATTCACATGATTATCCGCAGACTATTCCTCGTGGGGATCAGAGAACACGGTGTAGGCAAGTGGCAGAAGCTGGCCCGGGAATTCGTGACGACGAGAAACGCGTCCCAAATTGCGAGCCACTACCAAAAGTACAGTATCAGGCAGCAGAAGCTACGCCGCAATGAGTGCAAGCGGCCGAGCATCCATGACATCAATGACGTCGACACACAGCTGCAGCTGCAGGCGAAGCTGAAGGTGGATGATGCATCTGCGGGTGAAGACCAGGGTCGTGTCGGATTTGGGCCCCGAGAAGAAATACAAAACGAGGCCCTAAACTTTAAAAATTGTATATAGCTAGCTAAAATTGTATATAGCTTATTATGGACAACATTATTTTCTCATAGCAATGCCTCCATTTCATGAGGATAAAGAAGAGTAAAAGGAATTCATATGTGGGTCTTGAGTTGGATATGATGAAGGCATATGATAAAGTAGAGTGGAATTATTTGTAAGCAGCCATGGGCAAGATTGGCACTAATCACCGGTTCATTGATTCTATTATAAGATTGGCATTGTTTATCTTTTTCGATATCAAAAGTGATAAATTCCGAACTGGACTTTTAACATGGCAATCTGACCGGTTTTTCATGGTAACTTTTGTTCACGCGAGGTTGATAAGCATGACAATTTTGTGACAAAAAAATGAACTGGAACAAAGTTGCCATGTTTTAACTACTAAAGTTACCACCTTGCATCAACTAAAGTTGTCATGAAAAAATGTTCAGGGTGACATGCTCAAAATCCAAACGTTTGGGATTTATCGAGGTCCTTTTGGTATTATTTATGGTTGTAAGCTGGATGATTTCAGGCCTTCTAGGGGTCTTCACCAAGGTTATCTTATTTCACCTTATTTTTTCCTTTTGACGGCGGATTGTCTATCCTGTCTATTAAGAGCTAATGAGGATATGATGCAATTTTGGGGATTGCACGTGGCACCACTATCTCCAAGAGTAAATCACTTACTTTTTGCGGATGATAGAATTTTGTTCTTTAGAGCTAATCATGATGCAGTGGAAAATAAATGGTGTTTTAAACCAATATTGTGGTGCCTCTGGTCAATGGATTAAAGTGATAAATTTTCTATCTTTTTTAGCAAGGGAGTTGTAAGAGATACAAGAGATGTTATAAAACAGTTGCTAGAAATTCCCAATGAAACACTTTCTGAAAAGTATTAGGGCTCCCTAGTGATGTGGGAAGGTCTAGCAATGGAGCTTTCAAATATCTAAGAGATAGGCCGTGGAAAAGGGTCCAGGAATGTATTGAAAGAACCTTGTTATTAGCTGAGAAAGAGGTGTTGATAAAATCTGTAGCACAAGCAATTCTCACCTTTTCTATGTCTTGTTTCAAACCTTCCCATGGTCTATGTGAGCAACTGAATAAGATGATTCAAAAAAATGGTGGGGGACTAAGAAAGGAGAACGGAAAGTAGCGTGGGTGTCATGGGCAGAGATGACACAATCCAAACATATTGGAGGATTGGGCTTTAGGGATATTGAGCCTATCTTGCACTGGTAACTAAGCAAGCGTGAACATTACTGCAGAATGAAGAATCTTTAAGTGCAAAAAGTCTGAAAGTCGTGTATTACCCAACGGGTGCTATATTGGATGCAGAGTTAGGATCATCACCGAGCCAGGTGTAGAGGAAGGAAAAAATGTGCTTAAACTGGGTCTGGCTGAGAGAGTTGGTACGAGTGAGCATACTTGTGTGTGGGAGGAAAACTGGCCACTCCATGATTTCGACCGCAGATCGGTTGTGGATGGAAGAACATCATTCCATCATCAGAAAGACGCCGCCGCTTTCCTTCCTGAACAGGATACAAACCCTAACTAAAAAACACCTAAAGACATAGCCCTCCCACCGGCAAGGGTTGGGATCCACGCACCTCCATGGCCCTAAGGCCACATGAGACAAGGCAGGTCGACAACGACGTCGACATGAGCCGGAGGAAACCCTAACACTTGTGCTTCTTGTGTCCCCTTCTTGTTGTATCTCATCCTCTCTTTTCTTCATGGGGAAATACATGCCTAGTTGATGCACTACAACAAGTTCCCACAGTGCATGATTTTTAATGGGCCTTATACAATTACTAGTAAATATGCCTGTGCGTTGCAACGGGGGAACACTCACAATTTCTATGAATCATTGTTGGCCAAGTTGAGAAATTGTCTCGTTGGATAGTCAAGACCTAATTTAGTAATAATTGAGTCTAACATTGAAGGCAAGTTTATGAGTAAATTCAGGTTCAGATATTTCATCAAACATCCGAAATAAATCTAGCAAATATGAATCAGTGGTCTTCAAATAAATTTATATCACTATTTTACTAATCCTAGATATATTACTGTTCAGGTTGAGCCTAACTTCCAATACCTATCTTTCGAACATTGAATATGAGCTATCCTCCACAATTTGTACCTACATGGGGTTAACTTGATAAGAAAATAACTAAACATATTTATATTTCTAAAATGCTGCCAGAAGGATGCACATTCAGGGTAATTTGAAAGGAAATTTCTCGTGCGTTGCAAAGAGAGCATACAACACATTATGTGTAACATATATCTTTAAGATCCTCATGTGCAAAAAAGCAGAATAATAAACATGATTCACTGGTACCATATGACTTCTAGACAATAACAAACGAAGGAAAATATATGCAGAAAAAACTTCTTTATCGATTCATTACTTGAAATATTGAAGGGATTAACCAAATGTGACATTGATATAGAAAAAGGGCTGACCAAGATATAGAAAAAGGGCTGACCAAAAATGCAACGTGCAAAAATACTACGCTTGTTATATTTACCAGAATTACTTACAAAAATATGGAACACCAAATCACAAAACAAGAGTAGAGTGTATCGTAGCAATTTGGGTATTCTATCAACTCATAAATATATTTTTGCTATCTTTCAGTTGAGGGACTTCCATTTTCTTATGCCACCACACATGTCACCTAAAATCAAAATTGCTGAAATACCGTCAAAGCGAATACTCCACATATGTATCTGGCAGACTGAACTGCAATATCCTTTTTGCTGGTATAAGACCGATCACGAAGTAGTTCAGTCTGCCAAATTAAATAAATAAATAAAAACAGAATGCAACCTGAGTTCTAGCTATGTCATATTTAACGCATACAACATCAAAGCAAGGGCACCCAATACAAATGCTTGGAAATAGTTGTAAGCCTCCAGATCAAACTGGAACTCCTCCCCCTCCTCTAATGCATCTACACCTTGGTTCGTACCCAGCAAAAAAAATCCACCATTTAAGTATAATTTGAATCAGTGTGGCTGTAAAATCCAGATGAATCTGCCCTTACATGATCTAAATGTGATATAATTCTAGGATGAGAACAATAAAAAATGTAGTAGTACAGGTCGACCAAAATACGAAATTCAATAGAAGACTGCAAGTTTCAAGAACCTGGAAAGAGATTATATAGTACTATACAATATTTTAGGATCCTCCCGACACAACATACCAAAACAAATTTGTATAGGACTGAAGAAAATTGGGACGTCCTGCAGGTATGCTAGTACTATATGCTAATACACACACTACGTACCAATATGCTAGTGCTAATCTAAAATGTCAGCTCCATATCTCTTGTGAATCTGTGATGCGTGCCTTAGGACCTCCTGCAGGTATGCCCCTGTTATGTGTGTGTTTTTTCTTGGTGAGAAAGTTCTTGTTTTAGTCAGAGAGATAGAACTGTCATCTGCATCATCTACTATATAGATGACCGGCAATACAGTTTGCTACTTAATTTTGGACTGTCAAGTGTAAGTTTTCCACGTGTGTAGGTGTAGCAAGTAACATCTCTGAACCCCGAAAAAAAAGAATCAAAATCGAATTCTTTCTCCATGTCCTCACAATGCGTATGAATTTCACATAGTGATCGTTTAAGCAGCACACACATTGTCCATGCAAAAAAGAGGTGGAATAAAACTAAATCTAAAATGAACTTGACAAAATATTAAAATCGGAACCTTTGTATAGCTGACAATGGATCATCGTATACAACAAGATTTAGTAAGTAATGCAAGAGTACACGCGTACATAAGAGTCAAAAAATTGATCAGAAGGCATGACCTACATGGATAGACTAAGGTCTTTGCAGTGCAAGGATTAGAAAATGCCAGCAACACGCCAAGGACGACGACAGTCAAGGATGGCATCTCCTTCGTCCATACGGTCGTACAGTGGTCATGCTCTCTGCAATCCCGGAAGAACAAAATACCTTTAAGGATTGAAATCAGGAGTAAAGAACATATCAAAAGGGTTCAAAAATAGAAAGGAGAAAATTCAAGAGTCAGTACAAAAACAAAATAGGTCTTTGTATCATAAACTTTGTACATCCAAATAGCTAAGAAGACCCTCTGCTCTACTACTCCTTCGAGGATGCCCGGCATGCTGCACCTCTTAATTCTAAACACATGAATGAATCCTCCTATGATAGTGTTAAATTATTCGAATCGGCAACCCAAATGATTGATTTATATAAACAAATGTACTTAGCAATGCAATATTTTCAATGTCTGAAACCTAGCTGCCCAAGTATAAATATTTATCTTTCAGACCAGATCATGGAGAAGTGTAGTTACTGTTATTATTTTTTTGATGTCATCATTCTCGTTATGGATACAATCCACAAAATCAACAAGATAAAATATTATCTCGCATTCCTGCTCTCAAACAAGCGGTAGCACAAATAAATCTCTCAATCCTCTCTGCTCCTCACACAATGTCTAAAAAACATCAAGCAAATAGACGCACAATAGCAGCAGACATACACAGGGAAATAGTAGAAAGGACAAAGAGGTCTGTATTAGATTAAGAATTTGTCTTACCTCTATAGCGCATTCATATATACATAGGAATTGCTATTGAAAATCTTGCAACTTTTATGCACGTCTTTTTCATCTTGTAACAATCAGTAAACTTTGGCTGTAAATCAAATATTGCTCCACCATAACTTGCACAAAGAAAACAAATAACCGCGGCGAAATAGGCGGAGGCAACGACTGATGATCTTCCGGCGAAGTCGGTAGAGGCGATGTGGATGGAGCTGAAGCTAGGTTCATCTCCATCGCGCACAACCAGGGCGTTCACCGGCGAGCGGTGTGCCCTGGGGAGCCGGCGGCCAGTGCTCTGTCAAGGCTATTAGTGCAACAGCAGGTCGCCCCACCAACATGCTCGCCTGCTTCATACCATTGTCTTGCTGCTTGCCGCAATACACTTGCCTTCTACTCGTTGTCGCTGTTGGCATCCTGCACACACACCAGCCACCAATTAAATATATGCACGTCCACACACACACATAAGAAACCACACATGCTCTATACATCCAGGATATCATCTTCTACATACTCTAAATTGACCATGTAGCAGCACAGAAAACCAATTGTGTAGTCACATTTCATCAAACAGTTTGCTTGCCTCCAAATAAGAATATCATGGTGTGGATAGTGTGTGATCGGGGGGGGGGGGGGGCAGGGGAGACACACCAGGCAACGAACAGGAGACGGGCGCAATAGAGGGGTCTGGGTGGCCGTCATCGGTGGGCTTGGGTGCACGTGATGGATGCCGACGAGCAGCTCGTCCTTGTTGCCCTGCACCACATGTGTGGCAAAGTGATGTGGCCGGGGCACTCGCCGGCTGGATCCCGCAGCCTTGATCCAGTCCTCGCCGCCTGGATTGGGGAACATCTCCTCATCGGTGTGTGCTCGTCGTTGGCGACGAAAGGGAAAAGAAAGGAGGCCGGCGATAGGTGGATCACAACGGCCCGGCCTCGCGTGAGATGCGGCAGATCTGTTGATCTCCTCCGGATTAGGTGATGGTGGAGAGAGGACAAGCACCGGGAAGAGAAGGACGGAGGCATGGCGGCGGCGAAAGAGGTAGCTCTCGTCTTCTTGTGCGCGCAGCAATGTCAACGATGGGTGAGTCAGGGTTCCATATGAAACGTTTTTTCACTTACGGTCAGGCTGCGGTGGACTGCGGGTCAATTATTAAAAATATAGGGGCTTTTTTGTAAAACGGACGCAACAGGCAGAAGCGATAGCCGCTTTATTATTAGGTAAATATGTGTAGTTGCTTATCATATTCTTAAGCTGGGACCATATAAGAGCATCTTCAATAGATGTTGTAAAATAGGCCGGACCACTTTTCACATCATGGGAGGGCAAAAGCACTGCTCGCTCGAACAGAGATGCAAATATTTTTACTTGGGAATATGTTGTGATGTAAAATAAGCCACCTAGTGATGCTAATTTGCATCACTTGGTGCTCTCGAGCAAATTTTACATCTCCAAAGACCATGTGGCTAGAGCAAAATTTGCATCATTAAGTGCTAGTTTTACATCACCATCTGCTTCAACACACAATGTAAAATAGTACACCCACAAGAAGACGACAGTGATGTATTTTGCAACACATATTTTACATCACCCGTTGGAGTTGGAGGTTTACATAATCTATTGGAGATTCTCTAAGAAGTCGATTAATGGGCTATAATTCATCGTTGTGCCTGGGAGCTTTGAACGTTGTTTAGTTTCATTCAATCTGAAATGGAGTAAGGGGAAATCTCTTTCATTCAGAAAACAAACTAATTTGGTGTTCTAGATGTTAATATCTTTTTCTATAGATGTGGTCAAACAGAAATTCAATTATTTTGGAACAGAGGTACTAGTAATAATTTGGGGGTGTCCATCACTCAACTATATTCTCTCCGTTCCGAATAGTGCGTCCTCGGTTCCCGCACTTCAACTATGATCATAAATTTAACCAACGAGACCGACTGCGGCGGGAGTAAAAATTATACCAGTGAATACATATTCGAAAGAAGTTTTCAATTATATAATTTTTGCTCCCGCCGCAATCGGTCTTCCTGGTTAAATTTATGATCAAAGCTGAACCTCGAAAAGCGTAGGCGCACTATATTTTGGAACGGAGGGAGTATCATATTGGTTTCCCTTAGAAAAGAAACTATCATATTTACTGAACAGCCATTTTCGGATGAAGTTAACCAGTGAAATAAGATGATGCAGCAGCCTAACTGTATGGTATGAACTAAAGTAACTGCAAACAAAACTAATATACAATTTAGTTCAAAAGTAACTGCAACATATCCGGTTACTAGGATAGCCAAAATTCAGCAGACCACTGAACACAAACACATGGCGGCTAATTGGCCATGGCTGCACTTGGCCGATGTACATGCCACCATGCGCCTGAAAACACACGCACGCACGCAGATTCTGCTACAATATCTGAATCTAAGGTCCCTCAGACAGTATCACGGCTTGCAAGAAGAAACAGCTAGCCATAGCACCATATCACTCACAGTTCTTGATCAAAAACCAAAGAAACCAAGCTCGGTCGCCCTTTCCTTCTCGAACGTCTCGAAGTATTGGTATATGATGGTGACGGCGAGCAGTATTCCAGTTCCTGAACCGATTGCACCCATGAAATCAGCTAGGACAGTCAGCGCGCCAATGCAGACTCCTCCAAATGCAGCAGCAGTGGGGATGTATCTGTTCAACTCCCTCTCCAAGTTTGACTCCCGATGGCCTGGCATCACCATTTGTTGTTCCTGTTCAGTCGCCAAAGTTAGAAGCTTTCGGGTAGCTCTGGCATAGTGATTATTCATGTGCAGAACAAACTATAGGAAGTAGGTCAGTGCATATAATAGTTTCAGTTAACTAATAATAGCTACAAATGGTAGATATAGATGCCCCTAGCATATGACTGCAGCTTCTAATCTCAGAAGGCAAAAAGTAATGGCTCACTGAACAGATCTTGTACCAGAATACTCCCTCCGATCCGTATTACTTGTCGCTTAAACGGATGTATCTAGATGTATGTCATTGATAGATACATCCGCTTGAGCGACAAGTAATATGGATCGGAGGGAGTACTAGATACACAAACCAATGGCATTGTAAACTAATGTCCCTTGGAGATATTCTTGCAAACAAAGTCCCTTGGAGACTAATGTTAGTGGTGCAACGATTTTTCTAAAAATCAGCCATAGATTCTTCATTTGCTGTACTCAAATGTATCATATGATAAAACTAGACGGTGCTCATAGCAAACAACATGTTCCACTGTTCAGACTATCAGAACAGTACAGTGTAATACCAATATATGAAAATATTTATTGACACAATCTTGCAAAAACAAAAAATAACAGATACAGATCCTGCATCATAGAGGACTAAAGGCCAGCATTGTCTATGTAATTTCTCGTGGCATCCTATTAGGTATAAGTAAAACTACAAAATGGCATAAATCAGTAACATTTTGAATAAATTGTACTCACTCTGTTTCAAAATACTTGTCGTGGCATTAACTTTGAACTACAACCACGGTAAGTATTTTGGAACGGAGGGAAAAAACAAACTACAATTTACAATGGAACACAGTCAGGAACGGTAAGTAGTAGATGGAAGATCTTCACTTCCACCTGTTTAATGAGTAAGATATATGCCAAAACATAATTCAAAATATATGCAGCTGGAATGAGCAACTATATGCTATATGTACAAAGTGCATTTACCTTGAGCTGCCTAGCAACATCCCTTGCTGATGAACCAGAAACTTCAATCCATGTCTTTGAGAAGAGAGCGCAAGCTGACAGCATGAAGACCACATAGAACAGCGCATGGAATGGATTTGCGACAACATCAGCCAAACTGCACGGTTTCCAACATGTTCAGATAAGTATATCAAGAACAGTGTGTGCTGTGACAGAGTAAAAGAAAGAAACCAAAAGTATGATAAGAACGGGTAGGTGTTAATGTAAAAGAAACTAGTTATCCACCTTGATGGGGCAGTTACATAGTATGCAAGACCACCAACAGGAATAGAATGGCCTGAATACTCAGACTCCTTCCATATGCCGAGAAGGTTAACCAGGAAGTTGCCACTGAACTTCTTGTAAAGAAGCTGCAATAGAAATAAAAAATGCGTTAGCACTTTCACATACATACAGAATTTTAGAACAAAAGCACTGGAATCAAACTTAGTACCTGAGATATAAAGTAGAGGTTGGTAATCAGCGCAGAGTGCAGAATGATGGGCATATTCGATGTGTAAAACAGTTTAATTGGATATGAACCTTGCTGCCCACGGGCATTCCTTGATCTCACTGGAAGCACAACACGGAAGCCTTGGAAATAGATAACAATGAGGAAGACCAGGACAGTAGCAAGTAAGTTGGTCACGTTTGGAAGATTCTGGCGGTAGAAAGCCTCCCGTAGCGCACGGACTTTGTCAGTTCTAGTAATCAAGAGGTGGAACAACCCAATGACAGCCCCTTCAAATTCAGCACCACGTCCGCTGTTGATGGTTGTGGGGCTAAACGCCTTCCAGATGATATTCTCACTGTATGACACAAATTTACCATGAGCCAAGGAATCACAGAGTAATATTTGAATGACCGAAGAGAAATAAAACTCAGTATGGTTACCAGATGTTGGTAGCGATGAATAGAGAAATGCCAGAACCCAAACCATATCCTTTCTGGAGAAGTTCATCCAGACAGATGACAATGATGCCAGCGAAGAAAAGCTGAAGTATAATGAGAATAGCATTCCCTGTTCCTAGTTGGCTAACACTGCCATACATTCCAGACAAGACATATGCCACAGCTTCTCCAATAGCAATCAGAATACCAAGCAACTTTTGTGCACCATTCCTGAGTAAGAAAAAGGTAATATGCATCAGAGGACCATCATTGGATACAGGAAACAAGAGTGAGGGATCTTTAATTACTTCCATTTGTTATTCCTTGAATAGATGTTAGACTTTTTACTGATCAGATTATGGGAACAGAATCAATCAACATGTATATAACAAGGAGATTTTGCCATTTTAGTACTTACAGAAGTGCACGATCCTCTCTCACACTGTTGTCAACTTCAATGATCTTCGATCCTACCAGAAGTTGCATCACCATCCCAGATGTCACAATTGGAGTGATACCCAGCTCCATAACAGTACCACGGTTGGATGCAAGAATAGCACGCAACCAGTAGAAAGGGTCAGCTCCGGTAGTTGAATGGATGCCATAGAGAGGGAGCTGGCTGCACACTAGGAAAATGAAGAGGGAAATGACGGTGTAGATGAGTTTTTCTCTGAATGGAATTCTCCTATCAGCACTCTGTACTTCAGGTAAGAAACCCAGAAAGGGCCTGACAAGATGCAGCACTCTAAAACCACCAGCCATGGTCCTGTGTTGAGGAAAAGAAAAATAAATCAACATTGCTCGATGCAAACAGAAAACTGAAGTACAAAGCAATCGTGAAAACTTAACGAAACCCTCAGCTTGATAGAACTAATATAGCACCACAGGCAACAATTGATTATGATTGAAGTTAAGGGTCTATTTGACTGGAACACAAGTAAAGCTACCAACATTGTAACATCTTATATTCATGGTACAGCAAGCTTAAATTTCAAGAGAAAACATTGAAACATCTCGTATTCATGGTACAGTAAGCTTATATTCATGGTTCAGTATCAATCATCACAGGAGTCTTGAAGATAATGCGCAGGCAGAATTCTATGTCCGATAGATCAAATGATCATAATTCTAAATCACAGTAAATAGAGCGAGCGAAACAAAATGCCCACTGCCTCATACGAGCAACCGCTGGCTAGAATCAATATGCCCGAAATAAAGCCTATGATTCGCAAATATCTGAATCGTTCTCCTGTTCATCTCAGTAACATACAGAGATGAATCACACGCCTAATAAATTGATCGGAGAAAACTAGCAGTCAGACACTGTAACTATAACCAACGGAAGCCTAACAACTCAGATTGTTACGATGACTACTCTTTACGCAATGATTGTCAGCCTAGATCCTTCGTTTCCAATCCCGACGAAGAAGAAAAGGCCGGATGCCAGATAAATTTAGCTAGTATGTACGTACTACCGTGTAAGCACTTGCTCTACACCGCAAGACAGCCGCAGTTCTCGTCATGGCGCGCTCGGATCAAGCGAGTCGCCGCGAAATCGCAACACTAACGAGCAACGACTGAATCTGAAACTCTGAAACTGCGTGCTGGAGATCCAGGCGGGAGAGCGAGGGCGAGGAGGCATTAGCAAGCGGCCGAACCTGGCCGACGGGAGGCCCGACGCCGAGGAGAGAGGAAGGCTGTTCGCCGCCGCCGCCGCCGCGGTTGACGAGGGGGCGTGAGACACGAGGCCGAGGAAGGAGGGAGGGAGATGCCGAGGAACACGAGACGAGAGTGCAGGAGGAGCGCGTGGGTTTTAGAGGGAGAGGCGCGGGAGCAGGTGGGGCGACGAGGCGAGACAGCGGGTCGTTGGCCCACCGAGCCGTCGGATCGGGAACGGACGCTTCGGATGGGGTCCTGTGACATGGAGGAGGCGGTACTTTTTTTCGCTAACAGAAAGCTCGTGGTCGCGTCTCCGGCGAGGACAAGGGTGTGGAAAAGGCACGCTTTACGGTTGGGGGATGACGTGGCGGCTGGACCCAGTTGTTAGGATAGAGTTTCTGCCTGCTTTGTGCTCCACGTGGCCAGCACATTTGTCTATTATGCCCTGTTTAGTAACATAACAAATTTATTATGTTTGAAGTGAAAAGAAAATAACAGAATGAATGAAAGATTCATTAGTCTTCATTGATGATAGAAGTGAACATGCGAAAGCTCTATGACGCACCTACCCTTTCTTCTCTAGAGGCACACACAAATCACTCGTCTCCCCACTCAAAACGAGTATTTGGAGCACCACCACAACCATGTCCCAACTCTACTCCCCCCATCACCACATGTCGTCATCGGAGGAGCAGCCAGCGTAGCCTGCGTCGGCTCGAAGGTTGCGGTGGGGCACCTCAGTATGGTGTCCTGAACGAGGGGGTACTCACCATGTATCCCGTCCAGGTGGGTCGGGCCGAGAACACCCATGGCGGTTTACTAATGGGTTGCACCCAGACACAACGTGTACAAGGAAGGTTCCTAAAGACTTGACGCATACTCTCAGGACTCAGACATCGACTACAATGCATAGTTGTAACCCTTGACCCCCGGTACCTATATAAATTTGGGGGGAGGGGTAGAGAACGTAGATGCTAAAGTACGCACAGTAGACAATCTCGTTGTAGCGACACGTGTACTATGTACTCTATCCACAATTAATACAATCAAAATCAGGACGCATTATAGTATATATTCAAGAGAACTCGAATCTGGGTAAACCTCACGTCTCTTGTTACCATCATACTTGGGCTCCCAGCTCCGGGCCCCTACCCGAGATTCTCCGGAATTAACTTTGTCTTTGTGGCCCATGCAGGTCCTGCTGATAGCCGCAATCGTTCGATGGGAATCAACTTTGATAGTGGGTCGGTTCTGGTCTGACCTTTGTGCCAGGCCAGATCTTTGTTTTTGGTAGCGGTGCCATACACCGGGGTGGATCGTCAAACGGAGCCCAGCAAAATACCTGCCAGAGGGCCCGCGAGGCCCAACTGCAGAGGGGAACCCAAAGAAACAAGATATGCCATTGACACCAAGTTGGTGGCGGTGGCTGCCCTAGATCAACGACCGAAGATGGGGAGCAGTTCGGAAGAACCGAGGAGCGTCCTTCATTTGAAGACCGGTTCAGAGGCTATTATTGGTGTCCTGGGCCAAGGGTAATTACCATGTTGAATCATGATCAGGTGGGTCGGGAGGAGGACCCCTTTGTCGGTTCCATCCTTGGCTAGGTCGGGGAACCCACGACGCGTACAAGGGAGATTCCACGGGACTTGGCCTACAAGACAAGGACTCCTCTCCATTGATGCAGCTGACCGGGACTCATGTTTATCCGAGGCCCTCGATACATTATATAAATCGAGGCTAGACTAGTCGACATATCATCTAAAACTCTGATGCACACACGATCTCGTGGTAGATCAACATGTACTATGTACTCCCTCAATCAATATAACTAAAGCATGATGTAGGCTATTATCTCATTGACAGAGCCCGAACCTGAGTAAATCATGTGTCTATGTTATTATCGCGCCAAGGCTATCAATTCGGGACCTGTGGGGTCGATAAGAGGTGTCTAGAGGGAGGGTGAATAGACCGCTTAACCAATAAAAAATCTAGCCTTTTCCCAATTTTAAAGGTTGGCAAGTTTTAGCAATTCTATCAATTCAAGTACACACTCTACACATGCAATTTTAAGAGTATAGCAGCGGAAAGTAAAGGCATGCAAGTGTAAGTAGAAGTAGAGATAGGAAGATCAAACGCAATAGGGACTTGAAGATTTTTCTGATGGTTCCGATAGGTGGTGCTATCGTACGTCCTTGACGATGGGGACTTCAACCCACGTAGGGTAGCATTTGTGAGTCCACGGAGGGCTCCACTAATGAAGGCTTCACGAAGTAGCAACCTCGTCTATTCCATCACGACTTATGTCAATGAAGGACTAGCATCACTCGTGGTAGATCTTCATGAAGTAGGCAATCTCCTTTCATGTGCAAACTTCTTGGTTCAACTCCACAACGAATTGGAGGCTCACGAGCAACACCTAACCAATCTAGGAGACACCACTCTCCAAAAGGTAATACATGTGATATGGATGATGAACTCCTTCCTCTTGTGCTTCGAAAGATAGTCTCCTCAACACTGAATCACTCTCTCACTGATTAGGCTTGGTAGAAGAGATTGATTGGATGGAAAGTAACTTGGGGAGGCTAGAAATCAATATTCATATGGTTGGAGCGGAAGATCTTGATCTCAACACATGAATAGCTGGTTCTCTCTCAGAAAATAGATGGGGCAAGTGTTGGATTGCTCTGAGTGCTCTCTTTTCGAATGAGAGGGTGGTGGAGGGGTACATATAGGCGTCTCCAAAATTCCAACCATTACAACATTATTGCCCAACACGGTGAAAACGAAGCAAAAAACTCGGTTGCACCAACTAGTGCAAAATGTGGCAACTTTTGGGTTCTCGGTGAGGCCGATATACAGAATCTCGGCGAGTCCGATTCGATTGACCTAGGCAGTTCCTCACTTCGGTGACATCGATTTGCAAAACTCGAAAATTGTGATTTTTAGCAAATAGGTACGAGAAGGTTGGTCCATGCTTTTCGGTTGTACCGAACCCAAATTTGGTTGCACCGAGTTTTTAGGGTTTGGCTCTGGAATCTGTCTAAGGAAAACTCGAAGGGACGAATGTGGAAAGTTGGTGGCACCGAATTTGACATTTGGGATTTTGACAGAATGTTTTGTGGGAGAATTCATGAGGTTTTTGGTGGCTAATCTCTAAGCACTTGAGAAACCAGATCATCATAGATACCTCATCCCCTTTTAATAGTATTTGTTTTCTTATGGACTCAAGTGTCATTTCTCATGGCAAAATGTAGAGTCTTGAGCTTAAAGCTTAGCCAATCCTACTCCTCTTCTTCCTTGGGATTTCTCCTCACATTCCTAGCCAGGAATCTTTTGAACTTAATCTCAAACACTAGGTAAAACCATTAGTCCAAAAGATAATGTATGTTGTCATGAATTATCAAAACCTCCAAGGGATCATATGTTATCACGAACAATTGCAACGCGCTTCAGAAGCACACGAAGTCTCTCTCCACATTTTTCCTAGCAGCTTCTTGACAATGGGCAAAGTGAATGTTTTGTTACCCTTTGGACGCGGAATTGTTTTGACCAAGATGACCCATTGTGGATAGATGCCATCCGCAAGATAGTAACCCACCGAGTAGTTGTGCCCATTGACCAAGTAGTTGCAAGCATGAGACTCTCTAGTAATAAGCCTAGAGAACAATGGTGATCTCGACAACACATTAAGGTCATTGCGATAGCCAGGCAAACCAAATAATGAATGCCATATCCAAAGATCCTTCGTTGCAATTGCCTCAAGAATAATCGTTGGATTGTTGGTGTGCCCTTTGTATCAAACCTTCCACCCCACAGGATAATTCTTTCATGTCTAGTGCATACAGTCAAGTGATCCAAGCATCCGTGGTCATTGTCTTGCTTCTCTCTCTATCATCACCCTCTATGGGTGCTCTCAAGTACTCCGGGACAAAGACAACGATCACTGCTTTAGTGAACCTTCAAACGAACTCTAAGATTGTGACTTCATCAATGCGGACATAGTCGTCAATTGCATCGGCCGAACAACCATATGCCAAGACTTGAACAGTCGCAATGCACTTCATCAGTGGTCTTGCACCTATCTATCCACTTGCATTTCTTCGGAGCTTGAACCAGTCATCATACCTGTCAACGACTTCCGCAATGGTCAGAAAAAGACTTGTGTGAATCTGAAAGCATCGACGAAAGTACTTCTATGGATAGTTTGGATTTGGATCAAAGTAGTCTCTCATGATCTTAGCGAGACCCTCTGCTCTATCATAGTTGATGTGTATGCAGCCAAACTATGATCCTTTCCTAGGCCACCAAAAATCATCATTAAAAATCATTCCTAAAATGGTGTCAAAGTCATCATCGTTGTCTTCCTCTTCGGATGGCGATGAGTCATCGAAGACCATCGCCCTCAACCTCTTCATTTACAATTCGAACGGGCTACGTTCAATTGAAACGGCCCGGTTCAAAAAGAAAGTAACAAAACAACTCACCTAGGTAATTAGTCAAACACTTGCGGTGTGGTGGTGGTGCTCTCAACGACGGGTGTCGATTAGACCAATAAGGCAAGTGGTGACGCGTGCGAATGACCTACAACAGTGTGCGAGCAAGGTGAGATGTGAGTGTGCGAGCAAGGTGAGATGTGGTGGACGACAGGAAATGAAGAAGCCTCGAAGCAATTCGACGAATCTACTATGGCAACGACAGCGGCGTTTAACCTTGATTCTGGCGACGGCGACGGGGGCCGAATAGGCTCGACGTCGGGCAGAAAGCCGGCGACGGCCAAGGAAGGCGGCGAGGTAGAGGCAGGGCTGGTGGGCGGTCGCCGGGAGGCACACCGACGAAGATGCAATGGCGGGGGAGGGGGGCAACACGAGGGAGAAGCACGACTTTTACTCGGAGCCGCAGCGACCGAGTATATTTAGGGAGATGAGAGGCACGTGAGAATAATTTTTACTCCCTTACGGACGATTGGGGATCGGTTAAGTGCACGTTAGAGGTGTAAAACCGACTTTTTTACTCTCTAACGTCAGATAGGGGATCAATTAGAAATGCCCTTATATTGATTTAATTCTCTATAAATAGAGATGAGACAAACAGATGGATGACGATGATGCTTGCATGCTACCTCAGCCGTGTTCCCCTCCGTGATGGTATGTGTGGTGTTTATGTTGTGCGCCAGGTCGGCCGATGATACCCACAACAGCAAGGACGGTTGTTTCACTTTTAGCCCGTTTTCATAATCAACCTAACAATTCTCACTTCTTAATGAAAATGGCGAAACAAAATTTGCTTTCGTTCGGGAAAAGAAATAAAGATGGAGAACAATAAATGAACGTGCAAAGCCATTCATTTTTTCGTTGCGACTGAGTGACATTCAGGTCTTGTTTGTTTTCACTTCGATTGAACTATAATCACATGCGAATTTGCTTTAGTGACAAAGGCGATTTGGAGTAATATAGGCAGGGCTTTGAAAGTAGAACGAATGCAATGACGGCAAACTTTCGTGTTTGAACCTTTTGAAGAAGTTGATCCAGATTTGACCCTAGTTTACAAAAAAATTAGGATCTGACCTTTTCTTGCCGTCGGATCCCTTAAAGGTAGGGTATGACAACCTATCGCCGAGGTCCTTGGCGATAGGAAAATGGTCTATTGCCGCAGGGGTTGAGGATAGCATGTGCAATCCTACCGCCAAGGGGTGCGGCGATAGGCACGTACGCGCACTGTGTGTAACTTAAAAAATTCGCAGCAAGGCATGCAACCCTACCGTCAGGAGACCTTGGCGGTAGGTTGTTGTATCCTACCGACATGTATTCCTATGGTAGGAAAAATGATCAGATCCCGAAATTTTTATACACTAGGATCAAATTTGCATCAATTTCAACAAAAAGGTCAAAACACGAAATTTAGCATGCAATGACTGCCCACATTGACCGACGTAATAGCACCCGACTCTGGATGATTAACGACGTGTCAGCATGTATGAGGCCCCACATGTCAGTGACCCTAACTCAGCCCAGGTAAAGTCAACGAATCACAACCCCGTCCATTCGTTCTACCGCGCGTATTTGAGTCAAAGAGATGGACCGCCATGCATGTGCCGTCCAAGTGCGATGCCGCTCGCAGTTTCACACTCCTACTCGCTACTACTCGTAGGCGCATACTAGCTGGTGGCGCATGCGACTGTCTGAATATTGTCGTCCCGCTGCCGACGAGGAAGGAAACGGGCCGGAGAAAGGCCGTCGGCGTTGCGTGTGAACAGAGACGTCGGAATGGAAGAAGAAAAAGAAGAAGAGGACACCCGGCCGACACTGGTCACCAGCTCCGCCGACGGATGGCCGGACCGGAGCTGTCAATGAATGTGCTAGCTGCATCTCGCTAGCCACCTGCCTGCTCATGCCGCGCGTCCCGTGCATGCATGCATAACTGAACTACGAGTAGTACTGACAACTTTGACAACTTATTTCTCCCTGAGACTGCCCTCTGCCCGGTTTGGTTAAGAATTACTAGGATTTTTTTAGTCCCAACAAAAAAAATTTAGTCACTATCTATTTGGTTTCAAAGACTAAACATGAATTAGAGGTTATTAAATGACATTTTAAAAGACCATGTTACCCTTATTAATGATGATACGGCTGTTGGAAAAAACAAATCGGGCGAAGAATAAGGGGTAGCCGTTGGAAAAAGTTCAAAAAAACTTTTCTTAGGGTCTTCTTTCTTTAGTTTCAAATATCCATTTTTAATCCCTCAAAGTTTCTCCTGTTTGATTTAGATGGGACTAAAGAGACTTTTTTAATCCCTATACCAAAAAATCTCTGTAAACGAACACCCTCGCCGTCTTCTCCAACCATGCGGCTGATCCAGACGAATTCGGACGCTTCACACCACACGAATCGCGGCTGGAACCTAGGTACAAGGGGACCAGCACATTCTGTTTCATCCATCGTCGTCAGCCAAGTGATCTGCTACAGGACAGCAACAGTGTAGAGCGAAAGCGGCGACCGCGACACGAGGAAACGTTCTACTCCAGGGCCGTGAGCGCCGTCGCCGGTGCCTGAACGTAAGCGAAAGTGAGTTTTTCGTCTGATTGATTCAGGAGAGATGTTTAGGGCCAAGCGTGCCGTTCCCACTCGTTGGATATGTATATGTTTCGGCCTCTTGTAGCACCCGGCTATCTGCCACTGTCTCTCACGGACAGAATAGAAGCCACCATTAGAAACTACTAAAGCTGCCTTTCAAAAAAAATCATAATGATGCCTTTGATCCCGTGATGATCCGTGCACGGGACGCTTCCGTAAAGCCCTACATTTGTTTAGAGCAAAAAACGTCGGGTCGTTACAAAAGGCCAAGAAGAAGAACGCGCTTGATTTGTTGTGTAGTTTAGCTGTACCAAGGGACGCAATTAGAACGGCATCATGGTGGGGTCATTTTGTGCGCTACGTACGTTGCCCAATGATGAAGGCCGGAATGATAAGATGGATCGAGAGAGACACACGCTGCAACGACTGCCTTGATCCGGCCGAGCCTTCCATATATGGTACCGGAGGACACAACCCGCGCGCGCGAACATGCCCGTGACGTGCGATCGGAAATTCCACCTATCTCAACATGCGTGCAGCACGTGGCCATGTCCACGCGTCAAAATGATCAAAATGTTTCGCTGTGTTGCTCACTGTTACCCTAGAGGCCATAGATACATGCAAAAAATTTGGGATGCACTTGACTTTGGTATCTGAATGGTCTTGGCCACGATGGAGGAATAAAATTATCGGGTTGACAGTTATATTCGTGAACGGCTGGACCGTGTGGTTGGCTTCTTGGTGTGCAAGGTTCCCGGTTTATATAAAGTAATAAATGGTGATCCTCATCATTCGGACAATCGGCCAGTCACATTATCCCTGGATGGGTGTGCTCTCCAAACCCAATTCCCTCGTGGAAGTAAAAAAGATTTGCCGTCAAATGGTTCTTGGAGCAGGACTGCGATGCTTTGGTGAGAGATTGTTGGAAATATGCGGTGGCTCCTAGTGTTCGGAATAGACCGACGCTTACATATCTGGAGCCATGAGGTGTCAAACCATCTGAAGAAAAAAAAAGGAGAAACAAGAGTTGGAGAATGTAAGGAGAGAACCGATTTCGGACTCCCAGGTCCGAAGGGAACAAACCTTTGGTTTCAAACCGAAACCGTTAGAAGAACAGGAGAAGCTTGTTGTGGAAACAACGGGCCCATGTTTCCTGGCTCACAAAAGATGATTGGAATACATATGCATGCATACAAATCATAGAGGAAGAGAAAGAATATGATAAAAAAAGCTAAGAAGGGAGGATGGTGTTATGGTGGAGGATTGTAGGACCGAGAGAGGGGTGTCTAAAGGGGGGTGAATAGACTACTAGCAGGAATTTAAAACCTAATATTTTCCAAAGTTAATTGGTTGACAGATTTTAACAGTTTTAGCAACTCTAGCAAGTCTAACAGCCCTACACATGCATGTCTACAAATATGGCAGCGGAAAGTAAAGACATTGCACATGAAGTAAAGAGATGGGATAGGAAGATCAAACACAATAGGAGACACGAAGATTTTCCCCGTGGTTTCGATAGGTGGTGCTATCGTACGTCCACGTTTATGGAGTCTTCAACCCACGAATGGTAACGGTCGCGAGAGTCCATGGAGGGCTCCACCCATAAGGGTCTACGAAGTAGCAACCTTGACTATTCCATACGGCTTCCGTCCACGAAGGACTAGCCTCACTATGGGTAGATCTTCACGAAGTAGGCGATCTCCTTGCCCTTACAAACTTTCTTGGTTCACTCCACAACACGAAGTAGGAGGCTCCCAAACCACACCTAACCAATCTAGGAGGCACCACCCTCCAAAAGGTAATAGGCTTGGTAGTGGCGATGAACTCCTTGCTCTTGTGCTTCAAGATGATAGACTCCTCAACACACAATCACTCTCTCACAGATTTGGCTTGGTAGAGAAGAGATGGGTTGGTGGAAAGCAACTTGGGAAGGCTAGAAATCAAGATCCATATGGTTGGAGTGAAATATCTTGATCTCAACACAAGGGTAGGTGGCTCTCTCTCAGAAAACTAAGTAGGATAGGTATGGAATAGTTCTGAGTGCTTCTCTTTCGAGGGGGTCGTGATGGAGGGGTATATATAGGCATCTCCAAAAATCCAACCGTTACACACAATAAGTCAGACTCGGTGACACCGATGTGTAAATATCGGTGGTACCGAAGTGACTTAAAGTTTGCAACTTTTGAATCTCGGTGAGACTGATATAGAAATCTCGGTTGCACCGACAAGGTGACCAACGGTCAGATTGCACAACACAGTGAGACCGATTCTCAAATTTCGGTGGTACCGATTCTTGAGAAATGGGATACCAGAAAGTTGGCAACTTATTTCGGTGGCACCGAGTGCAGCGTCGGCTGCACCGAAATGTTACAGTTTGGCTATGTCTGTCTGGGGTTTGGAATCGGTGGCACCGGGATAGGAATGTTGGTTGCACCAATTTTGCATATATGGCTTTGGACAGACTTTGGTGGGAGAGTTTGTGGATGTTTTGGCGATTGTCACTTTGTGCACGTTTGAGCATATTGTCCATCATCAAAACTTTACCCCCTTTTAATAGTATTGGCTTTCTTATGGACTCAAAGTGATTTCTCACAAATGTAAAATGTAGAGTCCTCTTGCTTGAAGCTTTGCCAATGCTATTTCTTCTCCTTCTTCTTCTTGGGGATACTCTCCACACTCCTTATCCAACCTTCTCTGTGGACTTTATCTAAAATACACTAGATGAAAGTATTAGTCCAAGAGATAATGTATGTTGTCATGAATTATCAAAACCACCAAGGGAGCACATTGTGCTTTCAATCTCCCCCTTTTTGGTAATTGATGACAACATACAATCAAAGCTTCAAATAAAGATATGCGTGAATATAATGAAGACTTTGAGAGACACATGACTTAGATTTGCTCCCCTAAATGTGTGCAGTCCTTTAAAGGATAGTTGCTTTGGAATGCATGAACACACATATGGATGAAGGGATATAAGAAGTCATGTGTATCTTGGCTATATGCATCAACATATGTGAATGAAATGTATATCCTTGATCAAGACATCGCTCTTGCAAACAGTATGTGCAAGAAGCAAGAGATCATATTGATCAAGAGTATGATGCATATACTTACCTTGAGTTCTTGAGGAATATAGTAGTAGAGACACACTTGAGAAAACAATGTTAGGAAACACAAGAGTATTCTAGTAATAAAAAACAATAGAGCTCAAAGATACCAAGATATGGAGAACATATAAAGTATGATAATCCTTAAGATTAATATGTCTCCACCTTTAGCATAAATTCTTTAGAACTTTCTCCCCTTTAGATATGAAAGTAGTAGTTCATCCTCTCCCCCTGAATCTCAGCATGTAGATATTGGGATTGGATAGGGTGAGAACAGTTCTCCTTTGTTCACTTTAGACTTTTCTCCAAAATATAGTTTTCTCTCCCTACATTGTTATTCTCTCCTTGTTTATATAAGTGTGAACTTTTGATATTTTCCTCTTCCCCTAAATCATATCTCCCCCTTTGAATAAGCATGTAACTCTCCCTTTAGCATGAAGCTTTGATATTCTCCCCCTTTGGCATAAAATACCAAAAAAGGTGAAACTTAGGAGTAGTGACAGGGATCATTGACAAGGAAGGGATCCTCGAGAACAAGGGTCATTGAAAGTAGGGTTCATAGAATCATTGAATGATATTCTCTCCCCTTTTGCAAATTTGAGTTTTCTACTCCTTGGAGTTAGGGATCCTTGAATAAAGAATTTCTCCCTCGAAGTATTGTTTGTTCTTCTCCCCCTATATTTTTTTATGAAGGGGTCATCGAAGGAACAAGAATATCACAAGAACAGGTACAAAAAAACATTTAGGAGACACATATTTAAAAAAGAATAAAATCGGTGGCTCCAAGATAAATAAGTTAGTGGTACCGAGATGGTGTAGTGCAGCTCATCTGCAATTTCGGTAGCACCAAGTTATTTAAGTCGGTGGCCCCGAATGAGAGACCAAGTTTTTGTTTTCACAGAGAAAAAAGGAATATTTTCAAAAAGGAATGCAAAGTTTTTACAAAGGACATCAAAAAGATTCTTAGCTAGATGATGGGCGGTGACTAGGTCACCTATATTAGAGTATATTGACTTAGGAGCCAAGCAAGAATACTTGATCATAGGTCATACTCTACATTAAGCTCAAAATGAGGTTACCATTTTTGATTAAGCATTTTAATGTCTTCATATCACTTGAGTTACTTTAGGCCATGACTTAGAGTAAAGCCTTTTCAAGGATATGCGTACATACCATTGAGGGATGTTGATGACATTGCTCGTAGGTGAACTTGTTGAGGATGCTCGAGGTTGATGAAGATCATCTTGAATTTGGAGCATTCCTTCTTGTTCTAGTACACTAGTCACCTACAAAGGTTAGTCATGCAAGGAAGAACAATGGATATATCCAATTGACATGATACTACTTAAGATTTTGCAACTAAGATCAAGTATATGTCTTTTTTTGTTGTCTTGTTCCTTCCATCATCAAGAGGGGTTGTGGATACTTGGTAATGACAAGATTGCTTATGATTGGAGTTGATGGCAATCTTGTGGAATGAAGTTCTTCCAAGTACCTACAAAAGGTTAGATGCAATACAAGGGAGCATAGAATTCCATGGCATATGATAATGAGTTACATGCACATGGAGATAACAAGAAAGCTCACACCCTTGCTTGCAACCGGGTGGTCTAGCTCAAGTTTGAAGCATCAATGATGTTCAACTCACTCCTCAAATGACAAAATGTTTTCTCATCAAGTGGCTTAGTGAAGATATTTGCCAATTGCTTGTTAGTACGAACATGCTTACGATCAATATCTCCTTTGGCAACATGATCACGAATGAAATGATGTCGAACTTGAATATGCTTAGTTCGAGAATGTTGCACAGGATTATGACCAATTTTAATAGCACTTTCATTGTCACAAAGCAATGGGACATTTTAAACATTAATTCCATAATCCTTAAGTGTTTGTGTCATCCATAGTAATTGCGCACAACAAGATCCAACAACAATATACTCAGCTTCGGCAGTAGATAAAGATACCGAGTTTTGTTTCTTGAAGGACCAAGACACAAGAGATCTACCCAAAAATTGACAAGTACCCAAGGTGGATTTTCTATCAACCTTGTCACCAGCATAGTCCGAATCGGAATAGCCAACAAGATTAAAATAAGATCCCTTGGGTTACAAATGCCAAAGTTTGGTGTTTGTATCAAGTATCTCACTATTCGTTTCACAGCCAAAAGATGGCACTCTTTAGGTGCAGCTTGATATCTAGCACACATGTAAACACTAAGCATGATATCGAAACGAGATGCACATAGATATAACAATGAGCCAATCATAGATCGATAAACCTTTTGATCAACTGGTGCATCCTCCCTAGTGAGATCAACATCTCCACTAGTGGGCATAGGTGTTTCTATACCTTTGCAATCCTGCATGTTGAACTTCTTGATCAAGTCCTTGGTATATTTAGTTTGAGAGATGAAAGTTCCTTCTCTTGATTGCTTGATTTGCAATCCAAGAACAGCTCACACATCATAGACATCTCATACTTCTCGGACATCAGCCTTCCAAACCTTTCACTAAATTGAGGGTTAGTGGAACCAAAGATAATATCATCCACATGGATTTGGCACACAAATAATTCTCCATTAACTCTCTTAGTGAACAAGGTTGCATCAATTTTACCGATTTCAAAACCTTTTTCTATGAGGAACTTCGTTAAGCATTTATACCAAGCACGAGGGGCTTGCTTAAGACCATAAAGGGCTTTACAAAGCTTGTAAACATGATTAGTTTTCTTAGGATTCACAAAACCAGGTGGTTGTTTAACATAAACCTCTTCTTCAATTTCACCATTTAAAAATGCACTTTTGATATCCATTTGATAAAGCGTGATATCATGGTGATTAGCATAGGCAAGAAGAATACGAATAGCTTCAAGTCTTGCGACGGGGGCATATGTCTCACCGTAGTCCATACCTTCGACTTGCGTATATCCTTGGGCTACGAGACGAGCCTTGTTGCGCATGACTTGACCGTCTTCGTCTTGTTTGTTCCAAAACACCCATTTGGTTCCGATGATGTTTTGTTCGTCCTTGGGTTTCTCCACGAGTGTTCACACTTCATTTCTCTCGAAGTTGTGAAGCTCTTCATGCATGGCGTTCACCCAATTTGCATGTTCAAGAGCTTGTTCTACCTTTAAAGGCTCAATGCTAGAGATGAAAGAATAATGCTCACAAAAGTTAGCAAGACGGGTTTTAGAGCGAGTGATTCTCCCTGTTTGTATATCACCAAAGATTTGGTTTAGGGGAGGGTTCTTGGTCACTTGTGCTCGAACTCGGGTCAGCTTCTGATTGTTGGATGGTGGAGCTTCTTCTTATTCATCATCATCTCCTTCATCTTCGTTGTTGTTGAAGGTGTCGTTCCCTTGTGGTGGTGGTGAAGGTGGTTGTGGTGGATCTTCATGATGCACTTCCTCCTCTTCATCATCTCGTCGTGTACCGCTTGTGGATGCCTCCATGTGGTGTTGAGGTTCACCTTGACATGAAGTAGGGGCTTCCACTTGAGTTGATGAGTACTTTCCTTCACCTCCATGGGACGAATCTTTCCGATGGGTAAATCTAGAATGGCTTTCGAAGGATCCTTATCACCTACATCATTTGGCAATTGTTCGACTTGCGAACCATTAGATTCATCAAACTTCACATCTACCGTCTCTTCAACTTTTCGAGTGAATTTGTTGTAGACACGGTAAGTGTGAGAGTTCGATCCTTAACCAAGTAGGAATCCTTCATGAGATTTAGGAGCAAATTTAGTACGACGATGCTTATCAAGAATGTAGCACTTTGAGCCAAATACCCAAAAGTATCCGACTTGGGGTTTGTTACCAGTGAGTAGCTCGTATGCCGTTTTACCGAGAAGCTTGTGCAAGTAAAGTCAGTTTGTGGCATGACATGCTGTTTCAATGGCTTCTGCCCAAAAGTGTCTTGGCGTCTTGTATTCATCAAGCATCGTTCTTGCCATCTCAATGAGCGTCCAGTTCTTCCTCTCAACAACTCCATTTTGTTGAGGTGTGTACGTAGCCGAGAACTCATGTGAGACACCTTCTTCGTCAAGAAAGGTATCCACATGGGCGTTCTTGAACTCCGATCCGTTATTGCTTCGAACCTTCTTGCTCTTCACTTCAAACTGATTTTGCGCTTTGCGAGCGAAGTTCTTGAAGATCTTTTGAACATGCAACTTATCATCAAGAAAGAATATCCACGTAAATCTAGAAAAATCATCAACTATAACTAGATCATAGGAATTTCCACCGAGACTCTTGTAAGCATTGGGACCAAAAATATCCATGTGAAGTAACTCGAGTGGTCTCCTAGTAGTCATGATATTCTTAACGGGATGACTTCCACCTACTTGATTTCCAGCTTGACAAGCACTACAAAGTCTATCTTTGTCAAAGATAACATCTTTAACACAAAGAATATGATCACCTTTGATTAGCTTATCTAAATTGTGCATGCCTACATGTCCTAATCTTCTATGCCAAAGCCAACCTTTAGAAGATTTAGCAATTAAACAAGTGCGAGGCTTGGATCTCTTAGTGAAATCAACAATGTATAGATCACCTCTACAGAAACCGGTAAAGACCATTTTATGATTATCTTGACAAAACACTTGGCAATCTACTTTCGTGAATAACACATTGAAACCGAAGTCGGCAAGTCTAGATACAGCATGAGAGGTTTCGTGAATAAAACATTGGAACTTAGAGGTCACAAGAATCATGGGTCAGATGGCAGAGGTTCAGCAAAGGATCGGCATGCTGAGAGCCCAAATGGAAGCAGAGACAGAGTGCCTTAAGGCGGATGCTCTCCGCCTTGAGCTGGAGCAACGGTCAACGGCTGCAATACGGTGGATGAAACATCAGTCCCGCCTTCCAAAACAGTATGAGGCCCGAAACCTTTTTAGCACACCCGAAGCAAGTCGGACCACGGAAGCACCTGGGAACCGGCCAACGGCTCAGTGGCCGCTCGACGTGCCTCGTCAGAACCTGACTCCACCGATGGCTTCTCCAACACCGGCGGGTCATTATTCCAACCCGGCGGAGAACATGGTGGCGGCAACAACTTGGCTTAAGATGATCCCTATTCTTGACGAGGCGCCTTTTGCAGAAGAGGTACAGAACGCCATTGGATATCTTCAAATAGCGATGGCCCAACAAGAAAAGTACGCCTACAGCCGGAGCCATGTGCATTCAACCCCTCTTCCTAGTCGCAGCTTTAGTCGGCGGTATGAGTCGCCCGCGGTGTCTAGCAGCGATCGACACCAAGGTCAGGGGTTATTTTAACCTCCCCCAAAGGAGACAAATTCTGTTATGTACTAAGGTTGTTGTTTCCCTGCACTAACAACGGGGCTGAGTATGAAGCCTTGCTTCATGGCCTCAGGGTGGCTAAGGAGATGAACCTCAGCCGGGTTAGATGTTTCAGCGACTCAGATCTTGTAGCTCAGCAAGTTTCACTCACTTGGGATTCCAATGATCCGTGGATGGCAGCTTATCGTCAGGCGGTGGATATCATCGCTGGTCACTTCAAAGGTTATCAGGTGGATCATATTGATCATCGCAGGAACAAGGCGACTGACGCCCTATCCAGATTAGGTTCCCAACGAAAGCTGGTACCACCTAACGTCTTCTTTGATGTCTTACATCACCCATCAGTTAAGTTACCGTCGGAGGAGGACTTGGCTATTCCTGACCCAGAGGGACAACTGGTGGTGGCTTTACATGTTATTCCAGACTGGACGATGCCTTACTTGGCGTACTTGACTCGCGGCGAGTTACCTGATGATGAAAATTTTGCCAGGCAGATCATTAGGCGGTCTAAATCCATGACAATAGTCAACGGCGAGTTACATAAGTGCAGCATCACGAGCGTATTTCAACGTTGTGTTTCGCTCGAAGAGGGCAAGGAAATCTTGAATGAAATTCATACTGGTGATTGTGGTCACCATGCCGGCTCAAAATCTTTGGTGGCCAAAGCCTTTCGACATGGTTTCTTTTGGCTGACGGCTCATAAGGATGTGCAAGACTTGGTGCGCAGGTGCGATGGATGTCAAAAGTTTAGCCGTCGTGCTCACGTTCCGGCTCAGGAATTGCGCATGATTCTGATTACTTGGCCGTTTGCAGTCTGGGGGATTGATATGGTCGGGCCCTTCAAGAGGTCCACGGACAAGAAGACCCACCTCCTAGTGGCGTTGACAAATTTACCAAGTGGGTTGAAGCTAAGCCGGTTAGCAAGTGTGATGCGGCTACGGCGGTTCAGTTTGTTAAAAAGCTGATCTATCGATTTGGTTACCCTCACAGCATCATCATAGATAACGGCACTAATCTATGCAAGGGGGCTATGCGAGCGTTCTATGACAGTGAACATATCCGGATTGATGTTTCAGCGGTTGCTCATCCATAGTCAAACGGTTAGGTGGAGCGCGCTAACCAAGAAATCTTGAGAGGTATCAAACCCCGGCTTATGGTTCCTTTGTTGGGTGGAGGAGTTGTCGTCCGTCTTATGGAGCATAAGAACCACTCCCAACAGATCCACAAGTTATACACCTTTCTTCATGGTTTACAGCGCAGAAGCCGTATTACCAAGTGATATCCATCATGACTCGCCCCCAGTGGCGGCTTACGTTGAGGCCATCAATGAAACGACACGTCAAGACGCGTTGGATGCCTTAGAGGAGGAACGCGATCTGGCGGCGGCTCGATCAGCGATTTACCAGCAAGACCTACGTCGTTATCATAGCCGTAGGGTCAAGACCCGAACGTTTCAAGAAGGCGACTTAGTTCTACAGTTGATTCAAGATCAGACGGATGCGGATAAGCTGTCCCCTCCATGGGAAGGACCTTTCGTGGTCAGGAGGAATCTCAACAACGGGTCATATTACATCATTGACATCCGAGACGACTCAAACACCTCGGGGTAGGAGACCCGCCGGCCGAGGAACATAGCGCATCTACGGCCTTATTATACTTGAGATGTTGAGATGTGACATTGTACATATCATATTTATATATGAATAATAGTGGGCATCTGTAGTGACCCGACCTGAAAGGTCGAATCTCCGGTGTTTCTGTACCATCCCAAGAACATGCTGGTACACACACGGTACATCAATGTATATATCAAAGGGAAATCACACAGCTTTATTAATCAAAAATCTCATATCAAGTTCTTTATTACAATCTAGATTACAATAAAGTGGCTCAAGGCCAACTCATGAGATAAACTAAACCAAAGTCTTGCGGAAGCTTCAAAGGTAGTTGAGTCCATCTGACTCCAAGGGCATCTCACCGAGCATAGAGCGTATCGTCACTCCTGGTCGGAAAAATACTCTGCAACATGATACGTTGCAGCCGTGTAGGTCAGCATATTGAATATGCTGGCAATGTCACAAAAGGGGGTAAAAGTAATCATCTATTCTATATGCATATATGGCAGGTGGGGTAGTAAGTTTTTGCATAAAGCCAATTTTCCTACAACAAGAGAGGGCAAAGCAAAAGTTATTACTACATTGTTGGTTGATTAATGAGATGGTCGCACCAACCAATTCTCATACCCAAGTTGTCATTAATACCCACATCAATATAAAACTTTGTGTTGAGAATTCCAGATAGTTTCAGTTCCTTTGGCTCAAGTTGTCCATGACCATGGACACGGCTAATCGATTAGGTTTGGGTACTCTACAGAGTTTTGCACACGTTCCCCACAAGATTTGATCGCCTCCGTTGAATTTCTCGCACTTCAGGGTGTTTGAGAAGCGGATGACCAAAACATGGTCTTCTAAAGGGTTTCCCTAAGACTCTGTCGGTGCCCATCCTTTCCTACCGTTCTTCTACATCTCGTAGCACCGCCTGTCCAGGGTCACCACGATATCCAACCAAGCCAGAGCCCATAATGACTTGTGGCTGTGCAGGTAAGCCTTGGGTCTTGAAGCATCCATCCATCTCTTTGTTCCTGGGTGGACCTTTCCGCATGAATACCGGCACTTCTCCAGCAACACCTAGCTAACCACTGGCTTCTCCAGGGCGCCGTTCAACCATCATCCACCCAGAGGTATGTTGAAAACTCGGAGTCTTGAAGTCTTGTTCATCAAGTAGGTCTTGTAATTATTATCTCACAACTCTCATGAGACACTCAACCAACCCCGTCTACTAATAGCATAGCAAAATGTAAATCAACGTTTCCTGGGGCCAAAGTGTCAAAGGGAGAGGGTGAAACCTACCACATGATACTACATCAAGTAACCAAGTTTCCAATTACCTACTTTGCATGAAATTGGGGAGATGATAGAACTAATGCAATAAAACATAGGTAAATATGATCAAAGTGACTTGCCTTGCTGATGATCCTCGTACTCAAGTGACTCTAGATAACAAGCTATTGGAAATATGCCCTAGAGGCAATAATAAATTAGTAATTATCATATTTCCTTGTTCATGATAATCGTTTATTATCCATGCCATAATTGTATTGATCGGAGACTTAGATGCATGTGTGGATACATAGACAAAACCATGTCCCTAGTATGCCTCTAATAGACTAGCTCGTTGATCAAAGATGGTTAAGGTTTCCTAGCCATTGACATGAGATGTCATTTGATAATGGGATCACATCATTAGGAGAATGGTGGGATGGACAAGACCCAAACTACAAACGTAGCATATGATCGTGTCAGTTTATTGCTACTGTTTTCTGCATGTCAAGTATATGTTCCTATGACCATGAGATCATGCAACTCACTGACACCGAAGGAGTGCCTTGTGTGTATAAAACTTAGCAACGTAACTGGGTGACTATAAAGGTACTCTACAGGTATCTCTAAGGGTGTCTGTTGGGTTGGCATGGATCAAGACTGGGATTTGTTACTCCGTGTGACGGAGAGGTATCTCAGGGCCCACTCGGTAATACAACATCACAACAAGCCTTGCAAGAAATGTGACTAAGTGTTAGTCATGGGATTTTGTATTATGGAACGAGTAAAGAGACTTGCCAGTAACGAGGTTGAACTAGGTATGGAGATACCGACGATCGAATCTCGGGCAAGTAAACATACCGAAGAACAAAGGGAACATCATACGGGATTAACTAAATCCTTGACATAGAGGTTCGACCGATAAAGATCTTCGTAGAATATGTAGGAACCAATATGGGCATCCAGGTCCCGATATTGGTTATTGATCGTAGAGGTGTCTCGATCATGTCTACATAGTTCTCGAACCCGCAGGGTCTGCACACTTAAGGTTCGGTGACGTTTCGGTAGTATAGAGTTATGTATGGTGGTGACCGAAGGTTGTTTGGAGTCCCGGATGAGATCCCAGACATCATGAGGAGCTCCATTATGGCCCGTAGGTAAATATTGATATATAGGAAGTCCCATTTTCGTCGCCGGAAAAGTTTCGGGCTAATCGGTAATGTACCAGGAGTGCTGGTAGTGTACCGGGAGACCATCGGGAGGGGTATTTCGACCCAAGAGTCTTCATGGGCTGTGGGAGAGTAAATACCATCCTTTTGTGGGCTGGTCGAAGTCCCACACAAGGCCCATGCGGCTGGGAGAAAAAGCCTAAAGGGAAAAAGGTGGAAAAAGGCCAAAAAAAGGAGGAATCCTAGTCCTACTAGGATTGGAGGAGGAGTTCTCCTCTCTTCCCCACTTTGGCCGACCCAAGGGCTGGATTTTTGGCAGCCAAGCCTCCTCCTCCTCTCCTCCTATATATACTAGGGGATTTTAGGGTTTTGGCACAGAATTTTCAGCCGCGTGCTACCCGTTCCTCTAGTGCATAGTTTCTCCTCTAGATCGGTTTTCTGCAGTGCTTAGGCGAAGCCCTGCCGGAATAGCTCCACCACCATCACTGTAGCGCCGTCACACTGCCGGAGAACTCTTCTACCTCTCCGCTCCCTCTTGCTGGATCAAGAAGGCGGAGATTGTCATCAAGTTGTATGTGTGCTGAACGCGGAGGTGCCGTCCGTTCGGCGCTAGATCGGAAGGACCGTGATCAAGATTGTGAGATGGATCGTGCCGATATCGCGGGACGGATCGTGATGAGATTGCGGGACAGATCGTGATGAGTTCGCGAGACGGATCGTGATGAGATCACGGGACGGATCATGATGAGTTCATGGGACGGATCATGATTGGATCGCGGGACGGATCGTGATGAGATCGCGGGACGCTCGGCGATTTGGATCGCAAAGACGTTCGACTACACCAACCGCGTTTCTTAACGTTTCCCGCTTAGCGATCTACAAGGGTACGTAGATCCACTCTCCCTCTCGTAGATGCTCATCACCATGGATAGATCTGCTTGTGCGTAGGAAATTTTTTGTTTCCCATGCAACGTTCCCCAACACAAGCTTCGCACTCCGGATGATATAGCGAATCAAACAAAGCACACAATAATCATAACCACAATACAATTCACTCAACAGCAAGGTAAACTAATAATACAACAACAATCAATAGCAAAATTAAAAGAAAGAAACCAAAACAAAGTAGAAGACTCTAAAAGTTTTGGTGGTAAAATATCTACTAAGACATAATAAGACAAATTTGTTTTCAGCAATTTACAAATAGATAATAGAAAGGAAATACAAAATTTTATTAGAAAAACAGGAAGTATTTCACCATAAAATTTTTGTGCAAAAAGAACTACTACAAAACATTTTTCTAAACAATACTAATGGTGAAAACAAGGTTTACCTATTTAAACTAGAGCACAAAACAAATTAGAATATTTTTATTATTATCAGAAAATAATTCACATAATGTTGAACAACAGAACTAAAGAAACTACAATAAAAAGTTTAACAAAATCAAAGTAAACTAAAATAAAACAATTCAAATAAACACTAAGAAGAAACTAAACAGAATCTATTTTTACTAAAAACCCTAATCTAAATTATCCTAAAAATTCTCATACAGTGTTGGATGATAGGCCTAACTATTACAAAGCAGTGGCAAAAAGAATCACTTAAAAATAAATTTCTAGACTCAAGTTATTCAAGTTTTAGTGATTTGCTCAATTTTAACAAAATTCAAATTTACAAGTTCGAATTTGAAAACTAAGACTACAGACACAAACTACATGAAATTTGTGACATGCTACAAAAAGAATCAATCAAAAACTCTAAGTATTTTAAAAGATATAACAAAAATAAAAATAGAAGTCATTCTGTTTTCTAAAACAGAAAAAGAAAAAGAAAAAAGTTATCTAACGGTTAGGGGTGACGTGGCGGTTTCCTATTGGTCGCAAGCGTGTACGCGTGGGTGTTTGCGAGCGGGTGACCGAACGCTAGAAGAAAACGTTTCGGCATTTAAAACTTCTAATCTGGATCGTTGATCCAGATCCAACGGCTACGGAGGGGGCAGTGGCTTGCAAAGGAGGAGGTCGGGGGTCTCCAGCGATGTCGACGGTGGCCGAACATCGGAGGTGGTCGGGGATGTCGATGCGGTGGTCGAGGGCGGTGTCCGAAGGGTCCAGGCAACAGCGGGGAAGCTCCGGCGATGATTGGTGGCGTCGGTTGGGGCTGGGGACGACAGGGCCGACGACCACGAGCTTCGGTGGCTTCGGTTGAGAACCGAACTCCGGCGAGGTGGTGCGGTGGGGTTTGTCGGGCGAGGGCTGGGCGACAAGGGGTGGAATGGAGCGCGGCGAGGCTGGGGCTTCTTATAGGCATGGCGCGGGGTCGGGAGATGGAAAGGGGGGCGAGATCCGGGGCGGGAGGGATCTTCGGCGAGGTCGGGAGCGCAGGGATGGCATGGTTGGATGGTGGGGTCCGCTTGTTAGTGAGGGAGGGGGCGGCGTCAGCGGCGTCGGCGACCGATCCGGAGGGATCTCGGGGAGTTAAGGCCTGTGGGCCGGTCGGTTTCTTAATGAAAACCTTAAATTCGTTTCCTTTTCTATTTTCCAGAGAATTAAAATCTCATTAAGGCATTCAAAACATTTCCAAAATTTTAAGATATATATATATCAAATTGATCAGGGGAATAAATGCTATTTAATGAACATTTTCCACGGCCAAATGGATACGTTTTAAAAAAAATTATTTTCAAAAAATGCCTAAATTCATTTTAAATTCTTTTGCAATAAATTTTTAAATAACCCCCTGGTTTTATTGTTCTAATATTTCACAAAGATGCCCCTGGTGTGGAGTGTCATGTTACTCCTCTCTTTTTATGAACATTTCCAAGGGTTTTTAAATAGGAGAAACAAGTATATGGAGAAAATGAAAGTGACCTTTCAGAATTTTAAAAGAAGAACTTCAAAAATTCATTTCATTCAAACAATGTGATGATGATGCATAGCTATATTTCATAACATTCCAAAAGTGGATTTTTTGGGATGTTATAGCATCCCTGAAAGCCGGGGTTTCTACCGTTTCGCATATTCTAGTATGTACCAAAAGTTTAGACACATGACCGTCGAGGGGGCTTCCCACCCACCGGGTGTAGCTTATCACACTCTATCGGTCGACTCTTAAGCCACATAGTTGATTCCATCAACAAAGGTCACTTGCGGGCTTCCTAGCCACCGAGTGTAGCTTACACACCCTCTTGATCGACTCTTAAGCCAAACAGGGTTAAACCTACCTGTAAGGTGATGCTGCTCCACTAGGTGACCCGTCGAACGCTTACCAGTTAATCTCGCCTAGAGACCCTGAGCTGGCTCAAAGAAATTGACGACCAATCTCCTTAGAGACCCTGTACTGCTAAAGAGTTTTAAGTGGCGAGTCAGCTCGGTTGAACCGGCACATAAGTTATTATGAGCAAGTTAGGGGAGATACAACATCTTTGGGTCGCGCTATTCTAAGCCGCCCTCCTAACAAAAGTGAATCTATCTATTCTTGCAGGTTGGTTTGAAACCACCAAGAGTCGATAACGCATCCGATATAAGTCACCAACGCAAGGCGGAGGTGATGTGTTAAGCTAGAAATAATTTACTATGTGCACGATGGCACAGTTCAGGGAAAGACAAGGTTTACTCTAAGCCTATTATAGACGCTCTTTGTAGAGCTCAAAAGTGGTGATTCAGAGTTTGTTACATTGCTTCCTAGCGTGTCAAACAGCCGGCTTATCCACGGCGTTACCACGGCCATCAGTTCAATGGCGTGTTACCCTGCGGCGGGTCTTCGACCTCCAAGATCTGAAGATTATCCACGTCCCAGTTGCAATGGGTTAAATCCGCAAAGTTTCCCTCTTCAAAGAGGGGGGACGGGTCAAGATCAGGAGCAAAGAGGTGCTTACTGCGTGTCGGTGTCAAACTCTTGGCTTCAAAAGTGGGGCCATGGACTCTTTTCTGTTCAGCATCATAAGCCGCCTGATATGTTGACAAGTTCACCTCATCTACTAACACGGAGGCGAGAACCCAGGAAGCTTTTATGCACCGTGCGTAGTCAGCTTCCGTGAACTCTGAGCCGTCATCCTTCTTGGAGGGAAACCCGTCCATCATATCTTCAGGAGTTAGCTCTGGAGCGAAAGCCAAAGCCCGACTTATGGCTGCGATGGCCCCCTGTCGGGCGGCTGATTTCTTCAACTGTTGGATCTGCTTCGGTAGAGTGGACAACATTTCTATCATCCCCTTTATGGTTGAAGGGATATTGTCCTTATATAGCACCGTTTTGATTGTATAGAGAGCTCCGCAGTACAGATGCTCTATCAAAGTGTAGATTGCTTTTAGAGGCAGCAAGCTGTCAGAAGTAAGTTGACAGCTCCTTGCACCTGCATAAGATGGATCTTTGATCGTAAGCCGCCAGCATAATGATTCATCTAAATTATTATTTTGGACTAAAGCATTTACAATGCTTACTAAAGATGGTGGCTGGCATCTTCTTGATATGCCGCTTCAAGGATTGCAGCTCATCTGATACAATCATGAGCCGCTGATCAGCATCATCTGCTCGTTTGGTCAGGGCGGCTCGTTCGGTGTCCGTAGACTCTTTGAGGGCAGCAAAATTAGATTTTATCTTCGTCAATTCTTTAGTCAAGAGCCGGCATTTCTCATTTGCCTCACTTCAGGCGGCTTGCTCGGCGTCTAGATTACTTCTCAAACCGGTCAGGTCTGAGCCGACCTCAGTTAAAGCTTCGTGTGGAATATAGCAAACAAAACAAGGGTTAAGTCACCATGACAATATATTATCATCTAAGGAAGTTGAAGACAATGTCATGCAAGTATCAAGCAGATTGCAAGCAATATGTTTGACACTTGGGGGCTAATGTCTGTTTGTTCTCTAAAAATTTACGATGCAGAGTCGGCTCACTTTCTTATCAAAGCTAAGCCAGCCCTTAAGGGCTGACAAAGACTTCTCAGGTTATATACGCTAAGAGCTCTGACTCACCTTTATCAAAGCCGAGCCGGCCCTTGGGGGCTACAGATGAGGTTCTAAGCAAGCAATTCTAAGTTAATAAGCCGAGGCCTATAGGCTAAGTACTTCTACTTATATTCAAGACAGGAAGACCCGGTTTACCATCAGTTAATGCTAAACCAGCCCTGGGGGTCTACATAAGGGTATACAATGGCAGAGCATGAGTACCTCATATTTGCTCTTCATCAAGCTAGTGAGCTTGAGCTCCATGTCCCGGCTGATGGAGAGGCAGCTTACATAGCCGGTGTGCAACTTGTCAACGGTTAGTTTCTCCAACGCGGGGAGTTCAAAATCCATCTTCTCCGAGGCTTTAGCAGTTTTAGTATGTTTTGTCAAAGCATGAGCCGGAGGAATGTGGAAGCCGGCCCCGGTGATAAGGACGTCCGAAGTAGTTGACTCATCAGCAGCTTTGGAAGGGCTTGGTGGTCTAGAGCCGGTCCTCGGAGGACTCTCAGGAACTATGTCATGGGCCGTCGGCTCAGCGGAAGAACGAGCCTCTGTAGGCACCTCCTTGGAAGCTGCAGAAGGGTCAGCTTGCGGCATAGGCGGATCCGAAGGTGTAGGCTCCGGCTCTCGAGCGTTAGGACCAGGGATTGGCCTGCTGGTTTTCCTTTGTTTTGCTTGAGCCCTGGACAGTGCAAAAGGTCATGATCTCAACTTTACAAAGGTTTTGGACATAAGCACAAAAGGTGCATGCCCTAGATTGATCTTCAGAGGGGGCATAACAGTTCCTGCAGAGTCGCCAGACGAAGGAGGTGATTCCTGAAAGTAGTTAAAACAATATAAGACAAGGGCTAAGCTATAAAACATGAGTGGTAAAATAAATATAAGTGGAGCATATACCTCAGCTGGCCTCTTCCGTGGGATCAGAGATTTAGATAGCCCGGTCATAAGTTCTTCAGAGCCGGAGCTCCGGGTTTGGCGTCGGGAGAGTTGCTGTGACTTCTTCAAAAGAAAGATGGGGTCCAAGTAAGCAAGATGATGAGAAAGAGGGACCTTTTGGGTGATCCGCCGTGCCTTCCGTGGGAAAAGAGGTTCTGAGTTTGATGAAATATAAGTTACCTTAGGAACGTTGGCGTGGCTTGTCTCCGTTTCGCCCTGTGAGGTGTCACGGTCAATAAGGTGTATGAAGAGACGACCAAGAGAGTCAAGTTCTACCTCAGAGTCGTCAACTTCAGAGGCGGATTTCTTTAATCGACCACCGATCTTTTCTTTGGATTTCTTAATGGGGACGTACTTTTTCTTCCAGAAGTCGGAATTGTCGTGAGAATGAAAGTCGCCAGAAAAGGTTAAAAGGTTGCAATATACATATGGATAGCTCATACTAAGGCAAGGAGATAAAGAGTCGCCCTTACATCTGGGGATGGGTTTGTGGCACAAAAAGGTGCTAGCCCGATGGAATGGATAGCCTCTGAAGACTCGTGTACAAGGCTCTTGATGGCAGCCACGATGTTATCTTCGGACAACGTAGTCTTGTTAAAATAGATGGGATCATTGGCCTTGCCTGTATATTCACACATGAGGCGGCTTCGCCGGCTCAGGGTCATGACCCTCCAAGAAACCCAGCAGCGGGTTAAATCTATGCCCGTCAATCATTATCCATGAGGGCTTTAATATTAGCAAGAGCCGGAGCATACTCTGCCCGCTCGCGTGCTGACGGCCGGCCAGGGAACTTAGTTGTTGTTTTAAGCCGGGACGGACGATAACCCGGCAGGGAATGTTCTCCTTCTGGAGAGGTGTCTTTGCAGTAAAACCAAGTTTTATTCCAGTCCTTAGGGTGACTATGCAGTTGAAGAGCCGCAAAGGTTATATCCCGCCGCCTCTGAATGGAGATTCCTCCAAGATCTAAGCTCGGGCCAGATGCTACCTCCGTCTGGCGGTTCGCGTAAAAGAACTCATGGAAAAGATCAATGGACGGCTCTTCTTGTAAGTAAACCTCACTGAGTATTTGTAAGTTGCACATGCTGGAGACGGAGTTGGAAGCAATGTCCTGAGGGTGCAGCTTGAAGAAATGAAGAACATCACGGATTTTTTTTGAACCGGGCGGGCTAAAGCCGCACACAAGGTGATCCGCAAACACTACTACTTCACCCTCTTGAGGGATGGGTCTCAGTTCATTGCCTGGAACCCGCCAATGGATGACATTTTTGGCTCGAAGGGTCCCCTCCTCTACAAAGTCCATCAGGAACTCTTCTGTGATAGCAGAGCCGACCCGGTTGCAAGAATTGGATGCGCGAGATATTGCGGCGACTTATAACTGTACAAAGTAATAATGAGCAACGAGTCAGGAGGCGGTAGACTACTAAGGGCGGCTAAAGGTCTAAAGTTTTATAAAGATGAGCCGTTAGAACAATTTGATGAGAGCCGGAATTTCACAGGCGAGTCAAGTTTGCAAAAGGAGTAGAGGCAAATGCTACTAAGTGTGGGAAACAGATTTCAGAGACTGCCTATGCCGTTATGGATCTACAAAACAAAAGAAAATCGGGCTTATTATCGACCTAACGACGAACAGTCAAGCCAGTGACATCTTTAAACAAGGTAAGCAGAACAGCTATAGATCTGTGTAGGTGCTATTGTCAAATTCATACGGTACACCGCGACGGGAGAGAAGACGCCAACATGTTCTATGATGTATGCATTATCTGCCAGTACGAATAGGCTCATGTTCTAAACAAGCAGAGGACACCATGAAAACCCTACCGAAAACTTCGGATTTAAAGGGGTGGGGAGAAGAACTCACCAGTGAGGAGGCAATGGATGCGGGTGAATCTCTGGTATGTTCAGGTTGATGCAGTGGCCCGGAGCGACGACGGTGAGAAAGCTTTGCCGGAGTAAGAGGCGCTAGACGATGGCGTCGAGAGGAAGAAGAAGCGCGAGCGGGGGAGGAAATGAATGGTGCCTAGTAAAGTCTTATTTAATAGGCCAACGGAGGAAACCGGCGCGGGAATCCAGGCGACAGATGTTGATTAGACAAGATGGGCGCCTCAATTCTCGGATCGTTAGTTTAATAGTAAGAGGACCTGTTGCGGGCTTCAGAGACTCTTTTTTGATAAAGTCTGGAGTGATGTCATGGCGGTTCATCTTCACTTGCATGTGGTAACAAGCGAAACTCGCCGTTAGGAAAATGGAAGATTGGCATGAGCAAGCTCAAATCAACCCGGGGCCTAATGTTGGGGATAAACCCCACGGTGAGACCGGCCCAGATGAGGATGGGTCATACCGGGTGGTTCATCAGCGGGACCGAGAGTCGGCATGGGGGATTCAAGCCCTCAAGGGGATTGGGCGGCTCACCAGATGGGCCGCGGTGAGGCCCAGATAAAGAAAGCATAAAGACCCGGGCGGATAAGCCGTCCGGAGACAGCTTGTCCAAGGAAGGAAAGGTAGCGTAGAGATAGACTCAGACACGTTGTAAGAGTCGGTGTGGGACTCGTGTAACCCGTGGTCTTGACCTCCTATATAAAGGGCAAGACCCGGGGCGACTTGGAGAGAGACTAATCGATCAAGAGCTAGGTCAAGCGAATTCGCTCCCTTGTAATCGATACTCCCATCAATACAACACCAGCAGGACATAAACCTTTACCTCTTCGAGAGGGGCTGAACCTGGGTAAACTCGTGTCCTTCGTCCCAACCAACCCCTTTGAGTCCATCACCTTAGCGATGGCCTCGAACCTAAGTCCTCGTACATCTACCGTGACAAACCCACGACACCTCCCCTCTGGCACAAGGGTTTGCACCCCCTGTAACACACACACTCCACATGATAGAAGCTCCTGAGCATTGAGACGTAGGTCTGTTACCTCCACGAGAGGGGCCTGAACTCATACATCTGTGTGTACAATCTCGCTGTTGGTAGGAATCTGCCCTCTCCTTACATACCCCTAACCTCTACTGTCAGGCTCATTCCCACGATAGTTGGTGCCCACTGCGGGGCAGGCGTCTAAGCGACTTCCAGCGAGTTTGCAATTTTCTTCTTCGTCATGTCTTCCGGCGGCGGTTTGTTCCTTGGCCACGAGATTCATCTCGGTCCGCTCACCTTCGTCGCCGACGACTCGGCATGGCTTCAGGAAGCGCCTCTAGACGTTGAGGCCCTCCCGATCCGCGGGGCGGCGCACTTCCGTGCAAGCTCCTGTGGCGTTCTTCTTTGGCAGCCGTCGACTCCGTACCTATCGGCTCCGGCATTGTTTCATATCCTCGTTGTTCGTCGCCACTAGCGATCTGGTCGCTCGCGTCTCCAGTGTTGGGTGAGGCATGCAGCGGCTCGCCAGGCGCCGTCTCCGCAGATTGCGGCTATCGAGCCCGCTGAATCACTTCACGGCGTGTTCAACTCGACGTCGGATCAGTCCGACGTTCCTTCCGAGTGCGAGAGTTGCGATCCAGCAGCTGAGGTTCTTATGGCAGCTTCACATCAAAGGCCGCCTGGCTTCGGCCATGGTGGACGCGAGGTTGGAGGACCATCGAATGAGCAGCAACGCTGAGATGAGGAGGTTCTTCATATGCCCATCATCGGTGCGACTGCCGAGGCCCAAGCCTTGGAGGCCATGCCTCTTCGGCTCGAAGAGATGCAAAGGGTACTCGACGAGCGTACCCGCTAGCGTCCACCAGTTTCCAATCAACGTCAGCGACAATTGTTTCTGAGTGGATCTCTGAACAACGTCCAACTATTCCGTACTCTAGTTCAGAATGTTGCAGCCCCTGCTAGAATTGCAGATTCCATTCAACCATCACGTTCAGAGGCTGGCAGAGGTTTGCAGCAGATCCGAGCATTGCTTGAGGCAGCGCAACAACAGAATTTGACTGTTTCACAGTCGTGCAACAGTTACACAGTAATTCAGTAAAGGCAGACATAGTTCAGTCGGCTCACAACCTCGGGTCACCTCTGTGTCACAGGGGCGGAGGTTACCATGAAGATCAGTACCGAGATCAGGGGCAGGATCAGTTTGCTCCTCGTTATCACCGTGTTGACCGCCATCGAGTGCATTCCCCTCCGCGGGGTGGTTCGTACGTGCCCTGACACTATGATGATCAGCGCCAGTTCGACGATGAGCGGATTCCTAGGTTTGACGCAAGGTCTGTCCTCGTATAGAATCTGGTTGACAGGGGCAGGATTCACAGGGATGGTTATGATAGAGATCATCCAAGTGGAAGTGGTGCCATTATCTCTAGGCCCGAGTGTTTCAGCAGAGCCATTTGATCTGCTGAGATTCCCCCTAACTTCAGGTTGGGGGCTGGAGTAAGAAAGTTCACTGGTGAGTCAAAGCCGGAAACATGGCTAGACGATTACCGAGTGGCTGTGCAAATCGGTGGAGGAAATGAAAATATAGACATAAAGCATTTGCCTTTGATGTTGGATGGTTCGGCCCGAGCGTGGCTGAATCGGTTGGCTCCTTCTAGCATCTATTTCTGGGAGGATCTTGCCCAAGTGTTGGTCAGAACTTTCAAGAGCACATGCAAGCGTCCGGCTAGTTTGACTGACTTGCAGCACTGTGTGCAAAAACCGAATGAAACTTTGAGGGATTACATTCAGCATTGGACCACCCTCCATCACATGATGGAAAATGTTTCCGAGCACCAAGTCGTCTGCGCCTTCAAAGCTGGTGTTAAGTACAGAGAGCTCTATCTGAAGTTTGGTTGGACTGGAGATATATCCCTGAGCAAGATGATAAGGATTGCCACTCGGTACGCCAATGGCGAAGAGGAGGACCATCTCCACAGCGGCAAGGGAAAAGCAGTCGACAATGATGCTAGTAGCGGCAATTCCAGTCGGAAGCAAAAGTGCAAAGCCGATGGTTCTGCTCAGGCAGAGGTAGCTGCTCTAGCGGCGCAAGGAATGAATAAGGGGGAACCCAAAGGGAAATTTACCCCCAAGAAATTAAAGAATCAGTCAGGAATAGATGTCCTCGATTTTCCGTGTGCAATCCACACGAAGAAGGATGAGGAAGGGAATTTGATATTGCCAAAACACACCACTCGGCAATACAGATTGCTGATCCAACAGTTCAAGGAAGGTCAGTCGAGTGCGAAAACTCCTGAAAAGGAAGATGATGAAGATAAAGAGGATTTTCCTGAGTTCAATGCCACTTTGATGATTTTTGTCAATGTAGAAAGCAAAAGTTGACTCAAAGTTATTAACAGGGAGGTCAACATGGCTGTTCCTGCAACCCCCACGTACCTAAAGTGGTCTTAGACTCCTATCACATTTGACCAGTCGGACCATCCTGCTCATGTCGCTACCCCAGGTCGGCAAGCTCTGGTGGTGGCCTGTTGTGGGAGGCACTCGACTCCGCAAGGTTCTCATGGACGGAGGGAGTGGATTGACCATTTTGTATGCAGAGACCCTCAAGGGGATGGGCATTCCAATGTCCCGAGCCAGTGAGAGCAACATGCAGTTCCTCAGAGTCACTCCGTGGAAGAAGGCCAAGTCACTCGGTCAGATTGCGTTAGATGTGGTGTTCGACACCGACAGGAATTTTCACAAGGAAAAGTTGACGTTTGAGGGTGTAGAATTCCAAAGCGCGTATCACGCCATCCTTGGTCAACCGACCTATGCCGTTTCATGGCCCGTCCATGTAACGTGTACCTCAAGCTGAAGATGCCTGGACCCAAGGGTGTGATCACAGTCATAGGGAATCGACAAAGGGCTAAGGAGTGCCTTCAGCAAGGCTCCAAGATTGCCGACCAACAAATGGTTGTGCTCTAATTGGAAGAATATATAAAGAATACTGATCCTGCCGATATGATGCGTTCCAAGAAACCCACCTCTGAGTCTGCTTTTCAGTCAGCAAGCAACGTGAAGCAAGTGAACATTCACTCAACAGATCCTAATGCTGCCCCGACCAACATCTCGATGACACTCGACAGCAAATAGGAAGCCGTGCTCATCCAGTTCTTCCATGAGAACTGGGACATCTTCGCATGGAAGCCTTCTGACATGCCGGGTGTACCCAGGGAACTGGCAGAGCATCGATTGAGAGTTAACCCGAAGGCCAAGCCTATCAAAGAACACTTGCGTTGGTCGGCAGCAGAGAAGCGGAAAGCAATCGGTGAGGAGGTGGCTCGACTCTTGGCGGCTAAGTTCATACGCGAGATTTACCACTCCGAGTGGCTCGTGAATGTCGTCATGGTCCCAAGAAAGACAAGTCACTCCGCATGTGCATTGACTTTAAACATATCAATCGGGCCTGCCCGAAAGATCATTTTTTGCTCCCTCTCATCGATCAGATTGTCGACTCGACCGCGGGATGCGAGCATTTATCTTTTCTCGATGCATACTCCGGTTACCATCAGATCCGTCTATTTGGTCTAGATGAAATAAAGACGGCCTTCATCACCCCTTTAGGGTGTTTCTGTTATATCACCATGCCTTTTGGTCTGAAAAATGCTGGCGCTAGTTTCATGTGTATGATTCAGAAATGCCTGCTCGAGCAAATCCCTCGGAATGTTGAGGCTTATATGGATGATATTGTTGTCAAGTATGAAAGCACATTGTGCTCCCTTGGTGGTTTTGATAATTCATGACAACATAGATTGTCTCTTGGACTAATACTTTCATCTAGTGTATTTCAGATAAAGTCCATAGAGAGTGATGGGTTGGCAAAAGGAGTGTGGAGAGTATCCCCACGAAGAAGAAGGACAAGGAATAGCATTGGCCAAGCTTTAAGCAAAGGACTCTACATTTTACATTTGTGGGAAATCACTTTGAGTCCATAGGAAAGCCAATACTATTAGAAGGGGGTAAGGTTTTGTTGGTGAACAAAATGCTCATACGTGCACAAGTGATAGTCACCACATACGCCCACAATCTCTTCCACAAAAGTCTGTCCAAAGCCAAATATTCAAAATCGGTGCAACCAACACATTCTACTCAGTGCCACCGATTCCAAACCCTAGACAGACTCAGCCAAACCCTAGCTACTTCGGTGCAATCGATTCTGCTTCGGTGCCACCAAGTTTGGGTTCCCAACTTTCTGTTACGCAAGTTTACAAAATCGGTCCCTTCGAGTTTTGTGAATCAGCGTCACCAAGATTGGGCAATCTGATTGTTGGTCACCTTATTGGTACAACCGAGATTCCTATCAACAACATTATCATTGAATCCATTCACATTCATAAACTTGAACATTATCATGATCACAATTCTAACGAATCTCTTGTTCTTTATGACGAGGATTTCCCACTTGATGATGACAATGTGGAACATGGCTACTATGATGAAGATGAGATGTTCGACATCGAACATGAAAAGATCATGAAGAATCTTAGTCTAGTGGAAAACTTCAAGGATTATATGTCCAGCGGAAAAGAGTGGATTCTCGACAGTGGATGCACGGATCACATGACTTGTGATAAAGACATGTTCCAAGAGATCACGCCTAATCAAGGTCCTTGGAGGTACGTGACCTTTGGAGACAACTCTAAGGGTAAGGTACTTCACCTTGGTAAGGTGGCCATATCTCATGATAGCTCAATTCGAAATGTGATGCTTGTTGAATCCCTTGGCTACAATCTTCTTTCTGTATCTAGACTAGCAGACTTCATTTTCAATGTGCTATTTACTAAAATAGATTGCCAAGTGTTTCGATTTGATAATCATAAAATTGTCTTTATCGGTATTCGTAGAGGTGATCTATACATTGTGCACTTCACTAAAAAGGCCCAACCTCGTACTTGTCTCATTGCAAAGTCATCTAAAGGTTGGCTGTGGCATAGAAGGCTTGGACATGTAGGCATGCGCAATCTAGATAAGCTTATCAAGGGCGATCACATTCTAGGTGTTAAGTGTGTTATCTTTGACAAAGGTAGACTTTGTAGCGCTTGTCAAGCAAGAAAGCAAGTAGGAGGAAGTCATACGGTCAAGAATATCATGACTACTAGGATACCACTCGAGTTACTTCATATGGATCTCTTTGGTCCCAATGCTTACAAGAGTCTCGGTGGAAACTCTTATGGTCTGGTTATAGTTGATGATTTTTCCAGATTTACGTGGGTATTCGTTCTTGCTGATAACTCGCAGGTACAAAAGATCTTCAAGAACTTTGCTCGCAAAGCGCAAAATCAGTTTGAAGTGAAGATTAAGAAGGTTTGGAGCGATAACAGACAGGAGTTCAAGAACACCCATGTGGATACCTTTCTTGACGAAGAAGGTGTCTCAGATGAGTTCTCAGCTACGTACAGACCTCAACAAAATGGAGTTGTTGAGAGGAAGAACCGGATGCTCATTGAGATGGCAAGAACGATGCTTGACAAATACAAGGCACCAAAACACTTTTGGGAAGAATCCGTGGAAAGAGCATGTCATGCCACAAACCAACTATACTTGCACAAGCTTCTCGATAAAATGGCATACGAGCTTCTCACGGTAACAAACCCCAAGTTGGATACTTTCGGGTATTCGGCTCCAAGTGTTACATTCTTGAAAAGCATCATCGTGCTAAATTTGCTCCTAAATCTCATGAAGGACTCCTACTTGGTTATGGATCGAACTCTCACACTTACTCTGTCTACAATAAGTTCACTCGAAAAGTTGAAGAGACGGTAGATGTGAAGTTTGATGAGTCTAATAGTTCGCAAGTCGAAGAATTGCCAAATGATGTAGGTGATAAGGACCCTTCGGAAGCTATCCAAGACTTGTCCATTGGCAAGATTCGTCCCATGAAGGTGAAGGAAAGCACTTCATCAACTCAAGTGGAAGCTCCTACTTTGGATCAAGGCTACCAACAATACGACATGTAAGCATCCACAAGTGGTACACGACAAGATTAAGAGGAGGAGGAAGTACATCATGAAGATCCACCACCTCAAGGAGATGATCACATCGACAACAACGGAAACGAAGGAGATGATGATGAAGAAGAAGCTCCACCATCCAACAATCGAAAGCTGACCCGAGTTTGAGAAGAAGTGACCAAGAACCATCCCCTAAACCAAATCTTTGGTGATATACAGACAGGGAGAATCACTCGCTCTAAAACTCAGCTAGCTAACTTCTGTGAGCATTATTCTTTAATTTCTAGCATTGAACCCTTGAAGGTAGAACAAGATCTTGAAGACACGGATTGGATGAATGCTATGCATGAAGAGCTTCACAACTTCGAGAGAAACGAAGTGTGGACACTCGTGGAGAAGCCCAAGGACGAGCAAAACATCATCAACACGAAATGGGTGTTTTGGAACAAGCGAGATGAAGACGGTCAAGTCGAACGCAACAAGGCTCACCTCATAGCCCAAGGATATACGCAAGTTGAAGGTATGGACTACGATGAGACGTATGCCCCCGTTGCTTGATTAGAAGCTATTCGAATTCTTCTTGCTTATGCTAATCACCATGATATCACGTTTTACGAAATGGACGTTAAAAGTTCCTTTTTAAATGGTGAGATAGAAAAAGAGGTTTATGTTAAGCAACCACCTGGTTTTGTAAATCCTAAGAAACCTCACCACGTTTACAAATTTCGCAAAGCTTTATATGGTCTTAAGCAAGCTCTTCGTGCTTGGTATAAATGCCTAACGCAGTTTCTCATTGAAAAAGGTTTTGAAACTAGTAAAACTGACGCAACCTTATTCACAAAGAGAGTTAATGGTGAATTATTTGTGTGCCAAATTTATGTGGATGATATTATCTTTGGATATACTAACCCACAATTCAGTGAGATGTTTGGAAATTTGATGTCAGAGAAGGATGAGATGTCTATGATGTGTGAGCTGAACTTCTTTCTTGGTTTGCAAATAAAGCAATCAAGAGAAGGAACTTTCATCTCTCAAACTAAGTACACCAAGGACTTGATAAAGAAGTTCAACATGCAGGAGTGCAAAGGTATGAAAACTCCCATGCCCACTAGAAGACACGAAGATCTCACTAAGGAGGGTGAATTGATTGATCAAAAGGTTTATGAATCAATGATTGGTTCATTGCTTTATCTATGTGCTGTTGGGGAACGTAGTAGTAAATCAAAAAAATTCCTATGACCACCAAGATCAATCTATGGAGAAACCAGCAACGAGTAAGGGGAGAGTGCATCTTCATACCTTTGAAGATCGCTAAGTGGAAGCGTTACAAGAACGTAGTTGGTGGAGTCGTACTTGCAGCGATTCAGATCGCGGTCGATTCCGATCTAAGCGCCGAACAATGGTGCCCCCGCGTTCCACACACGTGTAGCCCAGTGACGTCTCCTACGCCTTGATCCATCAAGGAGGAAGGAGAGGTTGAGGGAGAGCTCCGGCAACACGACAACATGGTGGCGATGGAGCAACGTGGCACTCCGGCAGGGCTTCGCCAAGCACTACGGAGGACGAGGAGGTGGAGAGGTAGGGCTGCGCCGAGAGAGAGAGAGATATGCATGTCCTTGGCAGCCCCAAACCCTCCACTATATATAGGAGGAGGGGAGGAGGGGCGCAACCCCTAGATGGGATCTGGCCGGCGGCCAGAGAGGGGAGAGAGGGGGCCGCGCCCCAGGTGGGCCTTAGGGCCCATCTACACTAGGGTTTGCCCGCCTCCAACCTTGTATTGCACCTTGGGCCCTTGTGGGGGGCGCACCAGACCACCTGGGTCTGGTTCCCTCCCACTTGCAGCCCATGCAGCCCTCTGGGGCCGGTGGCCCCTCACGATGGACCCCTGGAACCCTTCCGGTGGTCCCGGTACGTTACCGGTGATGCCCGGAACACTACCGGTGACCAAATCCTCACTTCTTATATATGAACCTTTACCTCTGGACCATTCCAGAACTCCTCGTGACTTCCAGGATCTCATCCGGGACTCCAAACAACCTTCGGCAACCACATATACTATTTCCCTATAACCCTAGCTTCATCGAACCTTAAGTGAGTAGACCCTACGGGTTCGGGAGGCATGAAGACATTACCGAGACACCTCTCCGGTCAATAACCAACAGCAGGATCTGGATACCCATATTGGCTCCCACATTCTCCATGATGATCTCATCGGATGAACCACGAGGTCGGGGATTCAATCAATCCCGTATACAATTCCCTTTGTCTACCGGTATGACACTTGCCCGAGATTCGATCGTCGGTATGCCTATACCTTATTCAATCTTGTTACCGGCAAGTCTCTTTACTCATTCCGTAACACATCATCCCGTGGCTAACTCCTCAGTCACATTGAGCTCATTATGATGATGCCTTACTGAGTGGGCCCAGAGATACCTCTTCGTCACACGGAGTGACAAATCCCAGTCTCGATTCGTGCCAACCCAACAGACACTTTTGGAGATACCCGTAGTGCACCTTTATAGCCACCTAGTTATGTTGTGACATTTGGCACACCCAAAGCATTCCTACGGTATCCGGGAGTTGCACAATCTCATGGTCTAAGGAGATGATACTTGACATTAGAAAAGCTTTAGCACACGAACTACACGATCTTGTGCTATGCTTAGGATTGGGTCTTCTCCATCACATCTCCTAATGATGTGATCCCATTATCAACGACATCCATTGTCCATGGTCATGAAACCGTGACCATCTATTGATCAATGAGCTAGCCAACTAGAGGCTCACTAGGGACATGTTGTGGTCTATGTATTCACACATGCATTACGGTTCCCGGTTATTACTATTATAGCATGAACAATAGACAATTATCATGAACAAGGAAATACAATAATAACCATTTTATTATTGCCTCTAGGGCATATTTCCAACAGTCTCCCACTTACACTAGAGTCAATAATCTAGTTACACTGTGATGTATCGGACACCCATAGAGTTCTGGTGTTGATCATGTTTTGCTCGTGAGAGAGGTTTAGTCAATGGATCTGTGAAATTCAAATTTGTATGTATTTTACAAATATCTATATCTCCTTCCTGAATGTAATCATGAACGGAGTTGAAGCGGCGCTTGATGTGTCTTGTCTTCTTGTGAAACTTGGGCTCCTTGGCAAGGGCAATAGCTCCAGTGTTGTCACAGAATAGAGTCATTGGTCCCGACACATTGGGAATTACTCCTAGGTCGGTGATGAACTCCTGCATCCAAACTCCTTCCTTTACTGCTTCCGAAGCAGCTATGTACTCCGCTTCACATGTAGATGCTGCCACGACGCTTTGCTTGCTACTGCACCAGCTGACCGCCCCTCCATTCAAAATATACACGTATCCAGTTTGCGACTTGGAGTCATCCGGATCTGTGTCGAAGCTAGCATCGATGTAACCCTTTACGACGAGCTCTTCGGCACCTCCATATATGAGAAACATGTCCTTGGTCCTTTTCAGGTACTTCAGGATATTCTTGACCGCTGTCTAGTGTTCCGCTCCGGGATCACTTTGGTACCTCCCTACCAAACTTATGGCAAGGTTCACATCAGGTCTGGTACACAGCATGGCATACATAATAGAGCCTATGGCGGAAGCATAGGGGATGACACTCATCTTTTCTCTATCCTCTGCCGTGGTCGGGCATTGAGTCGTACTCAATCTCACACCCTGTAACATAGGCAAGAACCCCTTCTTGGACTGATCCATATTGAACTTCTTCAATATCTTGTCAAGCTATGTGCTTTGTGAAAGACCTATGAGGCATCTCGATCTATCTCTATAGATTTTGATGCCTAATATGTAAGCAACTTCTCCGAGGTCCTTCATTGAAAAACACTTATTCAAGTAGGCCTTTACACTTTCCAAGAGTTCTATATCATTTCCCATTATCAGTATGTCATCCACATATAATATGAGCAATGCTATAGTGCTCCCACTCACTTTCTTGTAAATACAAGGTTCTCCATAAACCTGTACAAACCCAAATGCTTTAATCACCTCATTAAAGCGAATGTTACAACTCCGAGATGCTTGCACCGACCCATAGATGGAGCACTGGAGCTTGCATACTTTGTAAGCATCTTTAGGATCGACAAAACCTTCCGGCTGCATCATATACAGTTCTTCCTTCAGGAAGCCATTAAGGACTGCTATTTTGACGTCCATTTGCCATATTCCATAATCATAAAATGCGGCAATTGCTAACATGATTCAGACAGACTTCAGCATCACTACGAGTGAGAAAGTCTCATCGTAGTCAACTCCTTGAACTTATGGATAACCCTTAGCGACAAGTCGAGCCTTATAGACAGTCACATTACCATCCGTGTCAGTCTTCTTCTTAAAGATCCATTTATTTTCTATGGCTAACCGATCATCGGGCAAGTCCACCAAAGTCCATACTTTGTTCTCATACATGGATCTTATCTCGGATTTCATGGCTTCAAGCCATTTGCTGGAATCCGGGCCCGCCATCGCTTCTTCATAGTTCGAAGGTTCACTGTTGTCCAACAACATGATCTCCAGGACAGGGTTGCCGTACCACTCTTGTGCGGAACGTGTCCTAGTGGACCTTCGAATAGCAACTTGATCTGAAGTTTCATTATCATCATCATTAACTTCCTCTCCAGCCGGTGCAGGCTCCACAGAAACAACTTCCCGTGTTGTGCTACCCTCCGGTTCGAGTGGAGGTGCAATTACCTCATCAAGTTCTATTTTCCTCCCACTTACTTCTTTCGAGAGAAACTCTTTCTCTAGAAAGGATCCATTCTTGGCAACAAAGATCTTGCCTTCGGATCTGAGGTAGAAGGTGTACCCAATGGTTTCTTTGGGGTATCCCATGAAGACGCCCTTTTCCGCTTTGGGTTCGAGCTTCTCAGGTTGAAGTTTCTTCACATAAGCATCGCATCCCCAAACTTTTAGAAATGACAGCTTAGGTTTCTTTCCAAACCATAATTCATACGGTGTCGTCTCAACGGACTTTGACGGTGCCCTATTTAAAGTGGATGCGACAGTCTCTAATGCATATCCTCAAAATGATAGCGGTAAGTCGGTAAGAGACATCATAGATCGCTCCATATCCAATAGAGTGCGATTACGACGTTCAGACACACCATTTCGCTGAGGTGTGCAAGGGGGCATGAGTTGTGAAACAATTCCACATTCCCTTAGGTGCGTGCCAAACTCATGACTCAAATATTCTTCGCCACAATCAGATCATAGGCACTTTATTTTCCCGTCACGTTGATTCTCTACCTCACTCTGAAATTCCATGAATTTTTCAAAGGTTTCAGACTTGTGTTTCATTAAGTCGACATACCCATATCTGCTCAAGTCATCAGTGAGGGTGAGAACATAACGGTAGCCACCGCGAGCCTCGACGCTCATTGGACCGCATACATCGGTATGTATTATCTCCAATAAGTCAGTCACTCGCTCCATTGTTCTGGAGAACGGAGTCTTGGTCATCTTTCCCATGAGGCATGGTTCGCCTGTGTCAAATGATTCAAAATCAAGAGACTCCAAAAGTCCATCAACATGGAGCTTCTTCATGCGTTTGACACCAATATGACCAAGGCGGCAGTGCCACATGTAAGTGGGACTATCGTTATCAACCTTACATCTTTTGGTACTCACACTATGTACATGTGTAACATCACGTTCGAGAATCATCAAAAATAAACCATTGACCAGCAGGGCATGACCATAAAACATTTCTATCATATAAATAGAACAACCATTATTCTCAGATTTTAATGAGTAGCCATCTCGCATCAAGCAAGATCCAGATACAATGTTTATGCTCAGTGCTGGTACTAAATAATAATTATTAAGGTTTAAAACTAATCCCGAAGGTAGATGTAGAGGTAGCGTGCCGATGGCGATCACATCGACCTTGGAACCATTCCCAACGCGCATCATCACCTCGTCCTTTGCCAGTCTCCGCTTATTCTGCAGCTCCTACTTGGAGTTACAAATGTGAGCAACTGCACCAGTATCGAATACCTAGGAGCTACTACAAGTGCTGGTTAGGTACACATCAGTAACAAGTATATCACATATACCTTTAACGTTGCCAGCCTTCTTATCTGCTAAGTACTTGGGGCAGTTCCGCTTCCAGTGACCGGTACCCTTGCAATAAAAGCACCCAGTCTCAGGCTTGGGTCCATTCGTGTTCTTCTTCCCGACAACTTGCTTACCGGGCACGGCAACAACTTTGCCGTCCTTCTTGAAGTTCTTCTTACCCTTGCCTTTCTTGAAACTAATGGTCTTATTCACCATCAACACTTGATGCTCCTTTTTGATCTCGACCTCCGCTGATTTCAGCATCGAGTACAACTCAGGAATGGACTTCTCCATACCCTGCATGTTGTAGTTCATCACAAAGCTCTTGTATCTAGGTGGAAGCGATTGGAGGATTCTATCAATGACCGAGTCATCCGGGAGATTAACTCCCAGCTGAGTCAAGCGGTTGTGCAACCCAGACATTTTGAGTATGTGCTCACTGACAGAACTATTTTCCTCCATCTTACAACTGAAGAACTTGTCGAAGACATCATATCTCTCGACCCGGGCATGAGCTTGGAAAACCAGTTTCACCTCTTGGAACATCTCATATGCTCCGTGTTGCTCAAAATGCTTTTGGAGCCCCAGTTATAAACTGTAAAGCATGCCGCACCGAACCAGGGAGTAATCATCACAGTGCGTCTGCCAAGCATTCATAACGTCTTGATCCGCTGGGAAAATGGGTGCGTCACCTAGCGGTGCATCAATGACATATAATCTTTTGGAATCTATGAGGATGATCCTCAAGCTACGGACCCAATCCGCATAGTTGCTTCCATCATCTTTCAGCTTGGTTTTCTCTAGGAACGCGTTGAAGTTGAGGGTGACATTAGCATTGGCCATTGGATCTACAATATAGATTGTAAAGACAATTTTATACTAAGTTCATGATAATTAAGTTCACATAATCAAATTATTTAATGAACTCCCACTTAGATAGACATCTCTCTAGTCATCCAAGTGTCACATGAGCCAGACTAGCCCGTGTCCGATCATCACGTGAGACGGACTAGTCAACCATGGTGAACATCTCCATGTTGATCGTATCTTCTATACAACTCATGTTCGACCTTTCGGTCTTCCGTGTTCCGAGGCCATGTCTATACATGCTAGGCTCGTCAAATCAACCTAAGTGTGTCGCGTGTGTAAATCTGGCTTACACCCATTGTATGCGAACTTTAGAACCTATCACACCTGATCATCACGTGGTGCTTCGGAACAATGATCCTTAGCAATGGTGCACAGTTAGGGTGAACACATTTCTTGAAGTTTTATTCAGATATCATCTTATTTAGCATCATTCTAAGAAAATAAGATGTAAACATGATAAACATCACATGTAATCAATATAGTGACATGATATGGCCAATATCATCTTGCTCCTTTGATCTCCATCTTCGGGGCACCATGATCATCACTATGATTGGCACAACACCATGATCTCCATCATCATGATCTCCATCATCATGTCTTCACAAAGTTGTCTCACCAACTATTACTTCTACTACTATGGCTAAGTTTAGCAATGAAGTAAAGTAATTACATGGCGATCTTAATTGACACGTAGGTCATACAATAAATTAAGACAACTCCTATGGCTCCTGCCGGTTGTCATACTCATCGACATGCAAGTCGTGAATCCTATTACAAGAACATGATCAATCTCATACATCACAATGCATCACATCACATTCTTTGGCCATATCACATCACAAGGCTATGCTGCAAAAACAAGTTCTACGTGGCTGCTATAGGTTTCTAGAAACAACGTTTCTTACCTACGCCAAAACCACAACATGATATGCCAATTGCTATTTACCCTTCATAAGGATCCTTTTCATTGAATCCAATCCGACTAAGGTGGGAGAGATAGACACCTGCTAGCCACCTTATGCAACAAGTGCATGTCAGGTGGTGGAACCGGTCTCACGTAAGCGTACGTGTAAAATTGGTCCGGGCCATTTCATCCCACAATACCGCCGAATCAAGACAAGACTAGTAACGGCAAACATATTAACAAGATCGACGCCCACAACAACTTGTGTTCTACTCGTGCATAGATTCTACGCATAGACCTAGCTCATGATGCCACTGTTGGGGAACGTAGTAGTAAATCAAAAAATTTCCTACGACCACCAAGATCAATCTATGGAGAAGCCAGCAACGAGTAAGGGGAGAGTGCATCTTCATACCATTGAAGATCGCTAAGCGGAAGCATTACAAGAACGCGGTTGGTGGAGTCGTACTCGTAGCGATTCAGATCGCGGTCGATTCCGATCTAAGCGCCAAACAACGACGCCTCCGCGATGAACACACATGCATCCCGATGACGTCTCCTATGCCTTGATCCAGCAAGGAGGAAGGAGAGGTTGAGGGAGAGCTTTGGTAGCACAGCGGCGTCGTGGCGGTGGAGCAACGTGGCACTCCGGCAGGGCTTCGCCAAGCACTACGGAGGACAAGGAGGTGGAGAGGTAGGGCTGCGTTGAGAGAGAGAGAGATGCGTGTCCTTGGCAGCCCCAAACCCTCCACTATATAGAGGAGGAGGGGAGGAGGGGGCGCAGCCCCTAGGGTTCCCACCCTAGGGGGTGCGGCAGCCCCTAGATGGGATCTGGTCGGC